>JBAMNC010000370.1:7500-702050 GCA_037902135.1 Cetoscarus ocellatus | reverse complement strand
TTATAACATTTATTTATAAGCACTTTCCTCCTGGAGGATGTGAATCACAAAGGGCTAATCCTCCAAAATAAAGTAATCTCTTTACTCTAATCTCGACTTGTTCAAAACCCTCAGCTAATGTGTTTTCCCATTTTTTTTAAGTATTAATGTAAACTTTTACCTGTACTTTTTATTAAAGCGTCGGGCAAAATCATTCAGTGGCCTATATTTGTTGAGTCTAGTGATTCACAACATTAGTGGTACAATGTCAGTGTCAGCAGACAGGATCTTTAAGGTGGAGTTTGTAGTCACGGAAAACTAGCATGAATTTGAATGTAGCATCTCCTCTAGCCCCTCCCCCCACCCTTTAGCTCCTCCAAAACGACGCCCCCGCTCACATGCACAAGTGCCGCTAATTCATGACCATATGTCTGATATAAAACCATCGAGTCAAAATTGGTCCTCAGCACATCGTTTTTGTTTTGCACTACACCAAGTCATGTCTCACTCAGCGGTAAAGACAACACCAAACATTATCATCGTAAAGTTAAAAAAACAAACAAACAAAAAAACATGGCAAGTTAGTTAGTACTCACAACCCGATGTTGACTCTTGTTTTTGCCCTGGCTTTGTCCAAAGTCTTTTTTGTTTCAGCCTCGTCTGCCTCTCTTTCTTTTCTTCCTCTGTTTAGCAGGAGGAGAGGTTACCAGTCATCAGGGTATAGGTAGTTTCTCTGCCATCCTCCAACGTACTTGGATCTCTCTTAGCTCGGCTACGTGCATTGAATCAGGGTCAGTGTACCCCGGCAAAATGTACGCTCAAAGGTGGGCAGAGCAGCAGTACGGGATTTGATTGGTTGAATAAATTTGGAGCGAATCACTGTGATTGGTTGGTGTTCTCCCTTTTTTATTCCTGCTGTAGACAATGGCTATTTTTTGCTCTCTTTTAAGAACACATCATGCCATCGGGACATAACGATCATTTTAACCAGTATAACAAGAATGTATCTAAATCTGATTACCAACCCTGTCTTTAAAAAGGGTAATTTTTGGTACCGGCCCTTCACCTCCACTACTTAGACCAATGAACATCATCACTGGGGTCATCAGTAGGCATGGAAATCATGGGGTACCTCACAATATGATATGATAGGATATGTGATATATTGTCAGCAATAATGATATAATCATGATGCAGCGATTCTGTGATGATCAATATATTGAAAGAAAAATAATGTAATAATATATCACAATAATCGTTTTGTCTGTCCCTTCAATGTCGTAGAAGCCGAAGTGTACCTTTCCTTTGCGCTAATGTCCGACATTTCCTCTTCATAAACTCTCTCCCTTTGGCTGGTAATTTCTGTTCAAGTTTCACTCATCCAAGTGTGGAGCGCTCTCTTGAGAAGCAATCAAGTTGTGTCTCCTGGAGATAAACCAAAAGGGACATGCAACATGTTTATAGCGGCATATTTTACTAATTAAACTATCGATATTTGGCATTTTATGTGTTCAAAGAAAACATGATACGTCATTGTTTGTTTCTGTCAATGTTTTAAGGTACAGAAAAACTGCAATAAACAAAATAATCCATATGTTTTCTTTGTGTGGGATTTAAAGGTTTAAAAAGCAAGCAGTTGATAACGTGATGACATAAAGATTTAGGAACATCTGAATCAAAATCAATTAGAAAAGACAGAAAGGTTTGTAAATAAAATAGCAATCAAAAATAACTTTAAATGGATGATATTAAGTTTGACAAACACTCGGTTATAGCAAATCTTTATTATTATTATTGTTATTATTATGATTATTATGATTATAAATACAATTTAACTTAACCATTATCCAATATGATGATTTATACATGCATACACATATCTGTAATTCATCAACAACATTCTTTTTTGTGTCTTCTGCCTCCCTGGGAGCTGCGACTTGTCCATCTCTCCTGATCCTTCTGGGACATCTTTCCTGAGCTGTTTACCTGCTCACTGTCACTGTAAAGAAAAACCTTTCTACTCCCATGATCTTCTTAGCTCAGCAGGAGACTTTGAAGCATACCAAACAACATTACAGTGTAGAAATGTACCACCAGTTCTAATCCATCTTTAAATACGGACAATTATTTTGATCCACTTGGGTAATATTTAGTTCTGGAGTGAACTATTGACCATGTAAAGGAGGCCTAATTTCACCTGCACTGGTAGAAATATTATCCAAATTACAGAGAGGACTTTTGTGGGGAGCAGAGGAGAAAGTAAGGAGACTTACAAAACAATTAAGCTTTTGGCAGCCAGGTGCTGAGTTGCTTTCCAGGGCATGTGTGTGTGTGATGTGTCCCGACCCACACCGGGTAATGTGCTCCAGATAATTTGTAAGTTTTAGTCACAGTGATACAAAGCAGCTCATCCAGTTAATTAAAGGGAATCCATATGGAGGCTATTTGTGGCCCTGTGCTGATCTTTTTCGGTTAATGTGTGTGTGTGTGATTTTGGAAGAAAGAGGTAGACAGATGCCTCCATTCATAAAAAATGCAGGTCACTTTACAGGCCTGGCGAACATTTCCCTGAAATGTTCCCACACAAGCAGACTCCTGGCTGACATCATCACACATCGCACGCAGCACACATGCAGACTGTGTGTGTGTGTGTGTGTGTGTGTGTGTGAGTCAGTAAAGTGCTCCCTTCTGTTTATGCCATGAAACCCTCTGTCTCAAAGTGTTCACACAAAGTCAGTTTGATATTAAATATTGAGGCTGACCCATCTCAGTGATGCCTCTCTGCTCACTTTCTGTCCAGTTTGGCTGATGTAGTATAAAGCTGTTTGATTTGAGTGTTTTGACAACATGCTCTACAAACCAGTTCTTCTCACATCAACTTGGCCCTTGAACTTATTCAGATGTGCTGCGCAAAGTGCTCAAATTGAAAGCTCTCAGTCATATAGAGGGCAAAAAAATAAGTGTGTGCTGACTTTGACCACTGTGTGGAGCTGTGGCACTGGCCTTTTAATTGTCATCTCTACAAAATGACATAATTACACCACAAGAAAACCAGAGAAAAACTGAGCTTTTAGTGTTAGCTGTAATCTTTTGGCCATTTGGACCCTTTTCATTTTCTGGGGCACAATTTAAAACACAATATTTGACAGTACGTCACTTTAGATATCTTTACACAGCACAGCTCCAGGTGGGGGTGTGTGATATGACAGTATTGGATTGTGAAAAAACTAGACTGTGTCGGCAATCTGCCAAAGCAGAGAGATCATAGGATCATTTATGAGGCTCATTCTATCTGCTGTAGTGCTATGCTCCCCCTCTAGCGTCATGGCACTGTAAAATAAAAACTGAAACTGAAGATGAAATCAGTGAAAAGAGTTGTACCTCAGTTTTAGGTAACTGTTTAGGATTTTTCCAAGATAATTGTTAAAACAGATCGAAGTACACAAAAGAGAACACAACATTAAAAAAATGTGCTGGTTTGAAAGGCAGCATGTCCGAGTAGCTCCGCAGTACATGCTGTTGTTTTTGTGTTTTTATTGTACCACATTTCCCCAAGAGAATTATTAAAGTATTTATCTATTTAGCTAACTAAATTATGATCTTAAACCCGCAATTCCCCAACGGCTTCAGCTGTAAAATTGCAAATGTTTAATACTCCATGCACTGACTAACATAGTACAGCAGAAGAGGAGTAAAAGTTTTGAGTAAAAAGCCTTTAACTTGTATTCTAAGTTTAGTAATTGTTCATTTAAAGTCATATTTCTAGATGTAAGTTTGGTTCTGGTTGGTATTTTGCAAGTAAGTGATAACCATGGCTACAAAAAGAGTAGTGAGAAAGTCAAGATTGTGATATGGCCTTTAATAAAATCATGATACATTTTTTCCATATCTCCCATTCCTAATTTCAGAGAATCCTTCTCCTTACACCACTTCTGGATAAAAATATACAAATACATGAAGATTTATGTTTTTTGGATTTGTTTTGACCAATAGTGATGCTGCAAAGGAAGCTAGGATTAAGAACTAACACTAGCTCTTGAATGTTATTTATCGATAGTGGTAGGATTACTATCAGCTGTCCCTTTCAACCAAGGTTTTTGAGTGTAATTTTTGTTGAAGATCATATTCGCACAAAAGTGAATGTCAAAGTCAGTGCTACTGTCTTAACTTAGAGCCACAGTGGAGCATCTGATTGAATTAATCTGCTATTTTCTCCTCCCTTTTTTTTTTTTTCTCTGACTTTGGGCTCTATAGAAGTACAGTCCAGGTACACATCATTATTTTGTGCATTCAATTGAGAAATAACTTTAAAGAGCCATTGCTATGCTTGTTAGAAATTATGTACCATGTAGTGTGTTTTACATGTGCCTTGCATGTGATAGAGTACTTCGATATAAATCTGGGGCATCAGGACTGCTCATCTTCTCTCCTGTACACAATGCCAGTACCTTCCTCAAATGCTGAGCTTGTTTCTACTTTAACACCAAAATCTGCTGCTCCTCTATGACCACCTTGAGCAATAAGAGTACATGGAAAACAGCAGACACCAGTGTTTGCTTACATTTTTCATGATGTATAGGCCTGCTCCATGTCCTCTTCTCGGGTATAGTGTATGTCTGCAGCAGGGCTACAGGCACCACCTACAGGCTTGGCATGTATACTACAGCGTTTTCAGTGTTTTTCGTGTTGACAGACTTTTTCTTGAAACAATGCTGTCTTCACAGAGAACGTTTGAACAATAAAAAGTGTGAACAAGCCTAAGAGGCATCCAGACAGATTTCCAGTTTAGCTCCGCTGGATCATCAGGACTGCCCTCTGCCCGTTTGAAGAGCCAGTAGCTGCTTGAAATGTCTTACCCTCCCAAGCCTCCCCGAGCCTAGCTGCCAATGACTGTTAAAGTTAAGAAAAAAGATATATTTAGTGAATTTACGCGGTATATGGTTTTTATGTGAGGTTTTTAAATCTGTGAGTGAGTTTTGCAACATAAAGTAAAATAAATAAATAGATAAATAAACAGATTCTAAAGTGTCCAGAAGTAGAACATATAAAGCTAACTATGTCACTATAACAGAATAATACCAAATACTTTCTTCCCTTCTTAAAGGTCATTATAGCCTTTAAACAGACAAACCTCACTGTAATAATTAGCTTGTCAAAAGTTGCTACAGAATGTTGGGGCAACTTTTGAAGATAACTTTTCCCACATGCATACAGAAGCCAAAGTCACTGTAACTCAGAACTGTGCTTTATTATACCCTCCTGCTTATACTGTGGTGGGTCCCAATGTGTGATCCTTTTATGGGGCCTACAGCTCCTTGCAGCACTGTATGTGGGGTATCTGTGAGCTCATTTTTAGTCACTGACCAAAAAAGCATTCTCTAAATATTACCCCATTTTAAGTTAGCCAGACTGTAAAGCAGGGAATGCCTTTAAGTCTGTAAGTACATTTAATGAACAAGTGGCCACAATTGGGCTGTTAAAGTCAGAACACAGGCTGAGTGGTGCAGATCAGGCTTTTGGCTCCACACAGTAATGCTGGTAAACATGAAAAGTCCAGACGTTGGCCTTCAGAGCGGTTGTCCACAAACTGTAGCCGATGAAGTCATGTTGGCCATGTCCACTTCTTATACACAGTCCACAGATCTCAGAGAGAAAAGGAACCACATCTGTTGCTGTTTTACAAGTCTACATACTTTAGTGTCCGTGCAGGTATTTCTTTGTTGTGTTTTCTAACTCTGAGCCAGCACCCTCACATTCACTCAACCTGGAAACTGTTCTCAAACAGCTCTGCTCTCAAGTAGAAAACTGATTTCCCTCAGTGGAGAGGCTTGGCCAAAACTGAAGAAAAAGACACCATTTCAGGCTTGATTTGTATTTCAAATCCTTCAGAATCAGGACGTGCTACCAGAGAAATGCTCATGTTTTTTTCCAGTCCAAATGAATCGTGTAGTTTACAGCTAACGCACCTTCAGATGTCTGTGACTCTGCTAGCTAATGCTGTGAACTGACCTTACATTAACCTGCTGCTGCTTCTCCCTCAGCTGGTTACAATGATGTATTCAGTTTCTTGGCCACAGCGATCACTCTCTCTACCTTTCCTTTTTCCATTTACAAGCACACACACCGGGCTCTACAACATGTCCAGGTCATGTAGGATGGAAAGCTCCGTGAAACATGCTGCAGAGTAGTTTGTGAGCGTGGGAATCCTGCCTGCTCTGAGTTTGCTCCTGCAATTGTCGGCGCTTGACTTGACCTGACTTGGCTGATGGTATCAGTGTGTCGGCGGTCTGTTGATTGGATGATGTTGAACACAACAGAGAGCAGTTTTGATAACCTCACATGTGGTTTCCCTTTCCGTTGTTGAGGGAGTGCGGAAGCAATATTCGCCTGTGCTTCAAATGGAGGAGTCTATTGTACAGTCCTTTTTTCTGTACACACTCACAGAAGAGCTGGGCAAAATATCAAGTTTTTAAGATGTGTTGATGTATTTTTAAATGAGAAATTTGAAATGGTGATATCACATGTATTAAAATA
Organism: Cetoscarus ocellatus; assembly: GCA_037902135.1. Lineage (NCBI taxonomy): Eukaryota > Metazoa > Chordata > Actinopteri > Labriformes > Labridae > Cetoscarus > Cetoscarus ocellatus. The sequence continues at coordinate 695,537 of JBAMNC010000370.1, read as the reverse complement.
GTTAATGGCCGTGCTGATTTGACAACAAGCAAACATTTGTGCACAAGGTCGTGTGCTTTTAAGGAGTGTCAATCATTGCTACAATATACACACTGAAATGAAGGGATGGGAATTGAAAACCAATATCTAGTTGAGAGTTAATAACAACTTCAACAAGGAATCAGATATCAATAGTCTTTTTGCTTAACAGTTCCCTTATCAATCCTCTCCACTTTCTTCAGCATGCCTTGCAAATTTAAAGACATCCCACTCTCATCAGAGGTAGTCAGCAGAAATGATAACAAGAATCAAAAAATGTGATCATGGCAGACGGGGCAAAAGTTGTCAAAGTTGTGGCTTAATTATCAACAGATTAAACCTACTACTCAACATTTAGTAGATTAAAAACACACGTACGGAAGCAGTCACTATAACAGCATCAAATATCTAGTGACATGTGTTTGACATTGTTGCCACTGAAAACCCATGTAGGCCAACTTTTGTCCACACAGAAAATGTACAATAAGGAAGAATTGGATCGATAACCTTGATTGATAAGATTGATAATGGCATCGGTGTCAATAAGATCATATTAATTCCCATCCCTAGTAATGACAACATCCAGTTAAGTTGAAACCATGCAGTGGAAGGCCGGAGAAGACAGCATTCTTTCTCTTTTGGTTTATGACTTAGTATTAGGGCTGCAACAGTTCTTTATAAGGTATTTAAACATTTGGTAAGACAATCATGTAAAATTACTGCAGTGAGTACCCGTGAGCTAAAGTTGAGCCAAAATATCACTCTAGCCCTCTGAAAGGAGAGACAGCAATTTGCTAACTTTGCAGGTTTTGTCAGGTCTCTACAACATTTCCTTCTTAAATGAAGAACAAATAACGACACTGAAAGCTTTTCAGGATAAAAGCCAAGATTTTTCTTCCACTTCTGACACATTTTGATAAGTTTGCTGTATGAAGTTGCTTTTGTTTTGGATTTTACACCACTAGGGGTGTCCCAATACAACTTTTTCACCTCCGATATGATACCGATATTGCAGCCTTGAGTATTGGCAGATACCGATATCGATCCATCGATATCAGCAGGAATCATACATACTTTTATTACTTATTTTGTAGTATGGACTGTAAGAAAAAGCTTGATCAAGTGAGATTACTCAAACAGAGAACAGTAGTCAGCAATAGTAGGTATGAGAAAAACTGACCCATTTGTTATTAACCAATGGGTTAAATAAATTTTAATCTTTAACATAAGAATATGCTACAATTAAATAAAATAAATAATACTAAATTAGAAGTTCCTGAAAAGTAACCTCAATAAATCCAATAAAAACAATTTTTTTTTTTTAAATTGCAAAATAACCACTGTGTTTTACTTAAACATAAGCATATTCTACTATTAAATAATTAAAAATAATTTAGAATGGTGCTTGTATTGGAGTGCTTATATCAGAGATTTTAGATGCAGGCCCGATATAATCTGATATCAGTTTTTTTGCTAATATCGGACCGATATCCGATATCAATATCGGATCGGGACACCCCTATACACCACAGTAGCTGTAAAAGCCTACCACATTATCTGATTGGCCCACAATCAATGTGATTGAGGGAACAATCATCCAATCACCTGCTGGATATGCTTTAATGTTTTTGTTTTTTAGGCTTAAATGTAATCGGCAAGAGTAGGAACTATTATCGACATGACGGTTCAACTTCGAAGCAGCTAACAAACTTCCATTGTATGACGTCATGTTGTAACCTCTTGTTTTAGATTTTCTCTTAATCTAATGAACTGATAAAGTTGGTGTCCATGGCTTTGGTGTATAATTATACATTTTATTTAAAGGTGCCTTTGTCAGCACTCAAGGTCACCTTACAGGGCAAAGTTACAACAAAATACATAACAATATAAGACAAGGATCAATAAATAAACAAAGATAAAATAACTTGATCAGATTGAGGACAATCAGACTGATTATGCTAGTTTGATAAGATGGGTTTGTAAATAGGTTTCGAAGATGGAGAGAGAGTCAATGTTCTGAATGTCCAGTGGGAGGGAGTTGCGGAGCAGCTGAAGGCTCTAGGACCCATAGTGAAACATGGTCAGGTGGTGGAGTGAGGTGAGTGGAAGAACATCTGAGGGAGCAGGGGGATGTGTTGGCGTGTAGAAGTTAAAAAGATAGGGAAAAAGGGGCAATATTGAAGTCAGTATGGTATTTAATAGGAAGCCAGTGAAGCTGGTAAAGAACAGGGATGAAATGATTAATGGACGGGGTCCTGGTGATGATGTGAGCAGCAGAGTTTTGGATAAGTTGACGTTTATGGAGAGGTTTTCAAGGGGGACCAAAAAGAAGGGTGTTGCAGTCATCAATCTGGGATGTGACCAAAGAGTGAACAACGGTAACTGCTGTGATTTAAAAGAACACTCAAACATATTTGTTGTTTTCGTGCCTTACCTCTCTCTCCAGTCCATGACAAGCAGATAGACATCATTCTTTTAACTGTACGTCCAATAACAAGAAAGAGAGCCGAGTGAGCTTTTCGTTTGCAAGCCACTATTAAATGCAAATTGCCAGCAAATTTAAGAAACGAACGACTCACTCACAACTGCATATCGGTTCTCATCGTTCACTTAATGGAGCTGTTCAAAAGACTGGACTCGTTTGTGTACTTCACATCTCTCACGAAAACCATCATGGAAGTTGGTCAACAACAAAGCCTCTGTTTAGAAGTAGAAGGAGATAATATGATAGTTAAAGATAACGTAACTTAAATGGGTTAAAAACGAGTCACACAAGCACACAGGACCGTTTAGAGTTTATCTGATGACTGTAGGCAGAGCCAGTCTAGCACTACTGTTGACTCCCAGCATTTGAGTTAAGCTAAGTAGCGGTGGGCGAGCTTTGGCCATCTTTTCCTTGTTACTGGATGCAGTCAAAGGAGTGCTACCTATCTGCTTGTCATGGACTCAGGATTGAGGTGAGACACAGAAACAACAAAAATGTTGGAGTGTTCTTTTAAGGGGCGGATGAAGGTAGTTGATATTGCGTAGATAGAAGTATGCAGACTGACATCTATGGATGTATTATTTTTGATTAAAAGTCACTTAGAAATTATTGTGAAGGGTCCTCAGGGCCCCTAAAAACAGTTTGTCAGCAACAATCTGTTTAAAAACACAATAACGCTTTGAAATTCAAAAGTGTGGTCATATCGATGCATTTTCTGTTGTGAAATTAAACGTTCAAATCTCATATGCAAGTGCTCACCAAAGACCACATTTCAGGCTTCTATCTGAAAAGCTATTCTAGAATCCCATATATAATAAGCCATAGCAACTCTAACTGCTATCAATGCTAACGCAATCCTCGATTTTGGACTCATTCCTGCACCACTTTATAGACGACATGTAGCATCAGTGCCTTTTTTTTGTTAAAGATATTTTGGGGTGTTTTTTGGCTTTTACTAATCGTGGACAGACAGTTGACAGACTTGGAAAGGGGGAAGACATGGCATGACTCAGATATTACGCAAAGTTTGATGTGTTTCTCAAATTAGCTGCTGTTTTGCAGACAGAGGTTTTTCATCTTTAATGAAGACCTATTCATACCCGTCTTGCCCCTGCTATCTAAACTCTTTTCTTTGTTGGGTAGAATGCTCTTGTTATGTCACTTTGCAGAAGTAGAGCTGATGTAGTGTAGCCTTTTAGTGGCTAAGGATGGCAGAAACTATATCACAAGTATCCCAGTATTCGTCTGTGAATGTTTGCGGTGCACCTAAATGGTCTGATTTTCTTTTGAGCCTTGAAGAAACTTGCAGAGCTGTTAAGGCTCAACAGAGACTTTGAAACCAGAGTTAATCATGACGCTGTGTGCAGGGCTTTCATTTTTGTTGCTAGGGTTATCAAACAGGTCTCAGTACTGTTTAATTTAAAATTAACAATAAAATTCCTAACACTGTATCCACATTCAGCAAAAACTACACTGTCATAAAGCTTTTGGTTCACATCATTCAGCCTTAACTCACAGCCCTTTTGAGCTTATTGTCGTTAATCTTCCTCTTGTGTTTCACTGAGACAGCTGGTGTTACGTGGCCTTGTGAATTCATCAGGTGTGAAGTCATGTCCACTTTGGTCCCACTTGTTAAACAGGGCTTTTTGTTTCAGACGTGCTCACAGCTTGTCCCTGCCTCCAGATCCACAAACCCTCAAACAAATTCCCAGCATTTTCCAAATGATGTTCCAAAATGTTCCCCTGCTGTTCCCCACCCCCGCTTCATCTTATCCTTTTTCCTGTGTGCATGTGTGCTTTTATGGACAAGAGGTCACCAGTAGTCAACTCTCCTTTTCTTTCTTTCCCTCCCCCTGATCTACAGCCCGTCCTGTTGTTTGCAGACGTACTGTAGCTCAGCCTCTGTATTTGCTCCTCTCCCCAAACTCAGCTGCTGATTTGTGGGGAGAAAGATTGCTTTTTTTTTGTTTCAAAGACTCCTCTAGACTTCAGGGGGGAAGTGGATGGTCCATGTTTTGGCGCAGAAAAATATAAAGACGGGGAAGGAGGAAGCTGGGCCAGCGCTGGAAGGACCCCTGCTTGGATTCTTGAAGCACCACATGAGAGAGATGGGACTCACTCTGAGACCTTTAAAGGGAATTTGGTGAAAGAGAGAGACAGAGAAATGAGGACCGGTGCCTTCTGAGGAGTGAACCAGCTTTCATGGTAATGAGCAATGTGTGAACTTGTTAACCAGGCCTTTTCTTTCTGACCTTAATTTAAACTGAGGATTAGCCATCTCATCAGAGCTCTTGGTGAAAAGCCAAGGCTTGTTTCGCCTCGAGCTAACTCAAAAAGGAGGATTGGGAAGGAAATCACCAACTCAATCCCTCCGAGGGAGCTTTTTTGCATATTTCTTTTGGCAAGGAACTTGAAGCGATTAAAAAGCTAATTTATTTGGACCGACTTCAAGAAAAGAAGACGCACCAAATTTACATTTTTTGCTGTAATGGATTTGGATCACTTCTATAGCTCATGCTGAGGAGGATGCTGTTTATCTACCTGGGTTCAGCTCATCAAAGGATCCTACAGTTTCAAGATAATTTTTACCTTCTCTGCAGATGGAGCTCCGTAAGAGAGTCAAGCTGTGCGAGCCTGAGCATAATTTGAGCCTTTTTCAAGATGGATCACCTCGAGGGACATGCCGCAGTAACATGTGGGATAAAAGCAGGTCTAATGCCTCACACCAGGGGGGCAGAGTGTGGGTCTGTTTGCTCAGAGGATCCGGTACTTGTTCCGGTTCAAGTATTTTACCCCTGCAGCCCTGGCTACAGTGTGTTTCCACAGCAGCAGGAGTGTTATTGGCTGGGGCTCTGGCTGTCAGTCAGGCCTGGTGTGTGAACGCCATACACGAGAATCTGCTGTGGTTCTCTCAGCTCACGGTAGGAGATGTGATAGTGTTTTAATTTAAAACCTTTAATTAAACAAACGCACAGCTGACAAGCTCTCACTCACTCTCACAGCATGTGGTACCAGTTTCAGGGGGATCAATCAGAGCAAATAAGGTGTCTAACCCCCCCCAGCTGTCCAATCTTGGCTCACAGTAGGAGTTAGTTTTGTAACTATATTTAAATGTGTGTCTATCCCTTCTGCTTCCTCATTTCTCATTCAATCAAAGCAGCTCAATTCATGACACATCCTCTGAAATCACAAGTTCTTTTTCCTTAAAACGCATCCTGCTGTGCCTCAGGTTGGAGCTAAGTAGGCACCTTCTCCATGCTTTTTCAAAGGTTCATGTGTTAGTGTTATTTTGGAGGAAAAAACACCTGAAAGGGGCTTGTTTAAAAATGTTCCCAAGATAGCTAACATCAGGTGTCCTAGCTAACATGTAGATAACATGAAAAAACATATAAAATGGTGCATAATGGCTGCTGTTTTAACACATCCTGTGCAAATTTGACATGGGCTAGGGCTGAAGGATACTGGATAAAAATGATGTGGAGTGCTTTTTCCTTCTGTGATACATATTTTGCAATTTAATGGACAATTTCCAGATAAATGTTGTGTTTTTTATAATCTAACAGTGTCCTCACAAAAACATGTCTTTGATTTTTCACTAAAGGCACATATGATGAATAGAACTACGATTAAAATAAGGAAAAAGAGAGAAAAAAATCATCTTAAAGTCTCTATTTATAATGCTCACTTTTCGAGCTGTAACATCTCTGAACCTCGAACAAACAACACATTACTTTGCACATTTTCTCTGATGGTAATGCAAGAACTCCACATGCATCATGGCCCATTCTGAGGTAGCCTACTGGTTGTGATATCAGCTTTCTATTGGAGATAGTCAAGAAAGGTAGAAAATTGGTGGTTTACACACAGGACAGCGTGACATAGTTTGAATCACATGACCAACATTGCACATCCCGTGATAATAGTAATAATACATTTTATTCAAAAGCGCCTTTCATGACACCCAAGGACACTGTACAAGTTTAAAACAACAACAATGACACCAACAATAAGAAATAAAATCAGCAACAGACAACAGACAATGACAGGTATAAGGATCTAAGCAGCAGGTTAATGTGAAATGGAATATGCAGTCCTGAATAGGTGGGTTTTGAGACCGGATTTGAAGAGGATGTGACCGTTGCACATTTGCACATTGCTGTTGTGGTGTAAAAAGGCCACATTGTTGAGCCCAAGTGCATCATATATGAAACCCCAATAATGAGACATTCATGAGGACTCACTCTGTTTTTATCAGCTGCTTAACAATGACATTTAGGAACACAGTTTTTCTGTCTGCCTGATGTCACCATCAGTAGGCTTACTCAGTGAGTAATCACAGTGTGTGCAGAGTTTGTGTGTTAACTGCACAAACTCTCGTATAGACTCTGTAAAGACAGCTGTGTTGCAGTTCAAGACAGATCGCATTAAATAAGGATTTCTGCATATGTTTTGTTCATTTCCAAGCCTTTTTTAATTGTTGAACCATTCAATATGTGTGCCTTTGATAAATATTTAAACCAGGCATGCACAATGTTGGATTTTTGCTCACATATGCCACTATTTATTAACTTAGTATCGCTGATTCTGATATCAGTACCGAAAATCTTGTGTCAAGAGCACATTTCTTCCTAAATTGATCTGTTCCTTTTGTGGTGACAGTCTATTTGTGTTAAAAACAGATGTGAAGAGAAAAAAAACATTATTCCTTCAATACATTATACTTTTGATTTATAAACATTTAGTCATGAGTTTAAATATTATGGTACATTTGTACATTCTGACAGTTTTGCAGCCTAAAAAAGGAAAATATATGGCCAATTTGCAGGGTTTAAATATCTGCCATAATTATCAGCAAATATTTTCATATCAATACCAATATTCTCCTTTTTAGGCAATCACCTGCCCATACTGATATTGTTCCTGTGATATTGTACATCCTTAATTTAAACAAAGATAAATTTGTTTTTGTCTTAACTGTAACATCCCCCACACTCTGAGCAAAATTGTGAGTTTTGTGAAACATTGCTCTGATATTGGAGAAGCTATTTTAGACTGTGTCAGAAACAAACGATTTTAGACAGTGATTATCTAGAAAAGTTCCCTTTAACAGATTGCAGTGTACATGTATACTGCAAAAGGATAGAGTGTTGCAATACCTTTTCCCTTATATCGTACACCACTAATATGCTTACGGACATGAACGAAGTTTGACTAATTGTCCATAAATACCTTAAATAATGTTTGAAAAGAAAATCTACAGCCACAATTAGCTGTAGTTGTTTATGTAGACCTGTTTACATGTGTTACAAAATGAAACTGTGAAAGCAAAATGTCATGTTTTATCTTCCAAAACTGTTACTTACAGTGAGGGAGTAGCTGAAATTGGCTTTAATGTGGCTTTTAACTATTTGAAATAAGTTGTTTGATGCATTTGAGTACAAATATACAAATTTTGACAAATTGAGAACTTGTGAAATGTTTTTATTTATTTCTCTTGTTGAAATATCCATCCATCCATACCTCTTGTCTGGCAGGGGGCTGGAGCCCATCTGCTGACATTGGGCGAGAGGCAGGGTTCACCCCGGACTGGCTGCCAGCCGATAGCAAGGCCAGTTGTGAAAATATAAGCAATTGTAATTGTTCAGCCAAGAATATCCTTCAGTTGGTTGCAGTTTTGGCCTCTGGGAAAGAGGAAAGAGCAAATGCAGCCCCTCTTGGTAACAAAATTACCCAGACCTGTTTTAGTAAAAATAAATGCATGAGTAAATCTACCAAACTGCTTCATGCGTCAAGATGCTATTTACAGTTTGGGCATCTTTACATTATCCCATCAGTGTACTATTTCTGCTGAAAAGTTCTTTTTTAATTTCACTCAGAATGATAAACAAAATAGATCATTGTGAGAGGAATTTGAGAAGCTAAGTTTTAATTACATGCAATAGACACTTGACGTCCGGGGTATACAAATGCAGATTTCAGGCAAGTCTAAACTGAACTCATTAAAGAAACCTACAGGGAATAAATTATATTTATACTGTCAATCTATTAAATAATGATAGACTGACAATAATTGAAATAGTCAGAAAACAGAGCTCTTTCAGAGTTAGCAGATACACTGTAATGAATCAATAAATCTCTAAATAGTGATAAATTAAGTTATAAAATTGAGTTTGGCTGGTAGTTGTTGGGGTCTCTGGACTTAAAAACGGTACATTGTCTCTTCCCAGCGGGTGCAACAAAACTAATTAGAGAGTCAGGGTAATGTCAGTGCAGCTCATTTTGTACATCGCATCTTTGTCCCGGGAAGAACTCATATTAAACAAATTAAGTGAATACCGCGGTGGTTCGACTTTGGCTGTGGAGGGTCCTAAGGGTGAAAAACTCAATCTCTTCCCGTTTAATTTTGTTTTCACATTCAGAACTGTCAGTGTGCTCACAATCACAGTGTTCGCTAAGAGGCTTTTTATTTTGTGCTGCTTTTGTGTGTTTAGTAGTCTGGTCCTCATCCCTGCAATGCATAATAAGACAATTACTTATACAATCTTTAATATCTGATGTATTTCCCTCTATAAAAAGTATGTATTACTTAAGGACAAAAACTCAAACTAACACATAGGAGCACCTGCTTTGTTCCGTGAAATGAGAACCAGCCTTTAGTGACTCATTATTTCAGTCCTACATATTTCTCACCCTTCCTAGAGGGTAAATAATCATCACTCAACCAGTAATTTAAGACGACTTATTGTCAACAACCTGTGTGTCTCCCCCAGACTGTTGTGGTTGTGAAGTGATACAGGTGGACAAATAACTGAGACCTTGTTTATACCATGCTTTGACAGCTAAACTGGGCATTTGGATACCGAATGGATGTCCTCAAAGAGCTCATATTTTGCCTAAACCCTAGCTTATGTATTTATTTTTGATGACTGTTTGGGCACAATTGCTTTTGTTCAAAAACCTTCTAGCTTTCATACACTAAGCTCCCTCTCTCCGTATAAGACTGAGCTCTTGCCCCCATAAGGCTCTCTTCCACTCATGGGCCTTGTCTGCTCTGATTGGTTGAGAAGTCGACTCAATGGTGACAGGTCAGGTCTGCGCTGCTCGGCATCATGTTGTCAACTACTCTGCATACATTCTTCAGTCTCTACTCTGCATTGGGCTTGCTGCTGTGGGCCAGTGGGTTTAAACTGGTAGGATGTCACGCTGCTAGGGCTATTAAGGAGGGACAGGCAACGAGCTTTTTCAAGCAGCTGCTGGTACTGTAAACATGGGTAAAAGAAGAGGTCCTGATACTGCTGACTTTTTGTCTTGTTAAATGAAACATTCTATGAGCACCTATGAGCAAGACATTAGAAGTTTTTAGAAGTGCTCTAAGGGGCATTTCCTGTATTAAAGGTTTTACTTTCAGTACTGTTCACATAAAATCGACAAAGCAAAAGCCAATGTGCAGACTAACATTTGGAAAATCAGCTGCACAAAAATGTCTGCAGTCTATTGGTAGTTTCAGAGCACCTCTTTCCTCTGCTTTAGGTTATGGTACTTAACGTCCACTATTCTTGGCAGTATCCATAAAGTAGTATTCAGTTGGGGAATTATCAACCAAAATATTATTATAAACTCATGAAATTATGTCCTACCACATATAGGAGCTACAGACCTGGACACTTTTCCTTTGAAAAGAAAAGTCTTAATTTCTGCTTGGAAGAGGCAGAAGTGATAACGTTTTCTCCATCTTGCTTGTGAATGGTTGGTGAGGGAGAAATGACATTGACCAGCACAGCGTCGTTCCAAAAGTTGAAGCCTTTTCGACGCTGGTACCTTTTCGCTCAAAACAAAATGGAGGTTGTGGACACAGGCCCTAAATATGCCAATCTTTCAGTTGACTGTAATATGCACCATTACTTTGGCCTAATTTGGGGAAAATGTGAAAGCACAATAAAAAATCATGATATAAATCCTACTTGCAACACATCTGTTGGAAGATATTAACCTTTCATTTCAACAATGACAGAAAGCTCTGCATGTACTTATCACTGTGTCTGTAATAACAATGGAAATATTTGCAGTGCAGCCAGGGCAACAAAATTAGCATTTCATATTCATTTGAAAGAGAGAGAGGATATATTCTCTATTACAAAACAATGATTCACTTTGCTCAAGGGTATTGATTTTCTTTAACACCCCCAATGACAAGGTGTGGTGTAATCAAGCATCACTTAATTTATGTTTGTCTTTAGAGAGGCCCTGAGGGCTTCAAGGGTTTTTTAATGGAATATGATTTGAGTATTGAACAATTAAACTGATATTTGATGTCATCTTGCATATTTATGCCTTTTAAGCATTATAATCATTGTTCTATTATATTATTAAATACACAGAATTACTCTATTTTAATGTTCACTTCATATATATACGTTATAAATCATTATTGATAAAATGTCGTACATGGGTTTGTCAGAGTTTTACTGTTTAAAGAATGTCGCATCAAAACTGTTAACCACTTAATTTATTTATTGAAAATGTTGCAGTTTAAAGGGAACAAAATGTGATTGAATAAAGAAACATAACAAAACTTGCGAAGCATAGCATTTGAAGGCCCTTGAGGACATTCAAGCATTTTTAATAAACTCGTCTTCTTGTAATAATGTGTAGATATTGGCTGTTTTCTTGAAACAATTTCTGATGCACATTATTTCTGATCTGATACTGTATCTGTATATTGGCAGGGGGTTAATATAAAAGTGAGATATTGTACTGGCAGAAATAAACTAAAAATGGGGATGTTTCCTGACATTATTATTGCCTTATCATTAATTTGTAGATCAAGATTAAATTTGCTGAGTTTTTTGCGAACCTGATATAATATAAGTATATAGTTTGAAAGTATAAGCTCCTTAAGAAACAGCCCACCTTTGTCAGCAGGTTTTTAGATCAATTTATTAAGCTATTAATCAACAGTGGAGCAGTACCATGTTGTAGATAATATTCTACCGAGCTGCAGAGAAATAAAAATGATTTTATCACCTTTTTTTGAATAACTGTTTTATTCTGAAAGATTGACTGGATCCTCACCTATCTGGCTGTGCAGACTTAACACTCAGGCTCTCTGTCTCTGAATGAAAAAGTATAACCTGTGATTAACTCACTGTTAAACCTTGCACTCATGCACCCTTCCACTTGTACTCTGGATGTAGTTGTTAAAATATTTGACTCTGTACAATGTGTGTGACTGGAGGACAGATGAGGCACACAAGCACTCAACCTAGAGTTAAGAAAGCATAAAATATCCATCAATAATCAATCGGATCAGCACAGACCGAGAATCAGTGGATGAAATACACACCATCCGCACATTGTTTTTAAGCATTTTCCACCATGCTCAGAGGGGTGTAGCGGTTGAGGTAGTTTCCATGTTAACTGGTGACTTTCAGCCAACTGAGTTATCGAAGGTCATTGTTGAGCAGCTGATAAAAACTGAGTGGGTCCTCATGAACGTCTCTTCATTTGGGTTTGGAGAAAAAGCCCATGGCTCCCTCTGACCCTGTGTCATGATGAGTTATACTGTTATACAATGTGTGATTGTTTGTCATTCCCACCCCCCCCACCAGTAAGATGGTCAACAAATTACTGTATTGCATAAAACTGGGCTGTCGTGTAAGAAAGATTGTGGACAACTGTCATTAAAAAAAAGACATATTAAGCTTTGCTTTATTGCAACTTTTGAAGATTTGTTTTGCGTTAAATGTTGCTATAGATATTGCTGTGGCTTTAATAAATTAGGGATTTTTTTAGCATACTGTGTACTGGCAAACAATCCATTATTCATTTGGTAATGATCAAGGAAAACAATAGATTTACTTTTTAATGCATTGTGACTTGGCAAAACCGAATATGACTTTCAACCAAAATTGTTTTCCAGGCACTCATTCCTAACCTTGCAGTGCAGCTGGATCTGCCAGATTCAATGTCTGTAATCAGTCAGGTCCATCTTGCCAAGCTCTAATCTATGATTGTGAACAGCCGACAGGGGTATGACCCAATCAGCATCCTTTAGGGCAGAAAGAAGTGTGAGCTACTAGGAAGATGACAGCAGGGTGTGTCTGCTCGTACATAGATTAGCGTAGATGCTAACCGCTTCAGTAGCAGTTCTAACAGATCTGGACCACACTTCTTTATTAAATGAAAAACACTGAAAGCATTTCTTGATATAAAGGATATTTTTTCACCACTTCCGACATGTTTTGCTGAGAGTTTGTTCTACGAAGTGGCTCATGTTTTGTATTTCACACCGTGACAGTAACACCCGCCTACTACATCACCTGATTGGCCTGTAATGAAGGTGATTGACAGAACGATTGTCCAATCACCTGATGGATATGCTTTCGAGAGGTTTTGCCACCTCCCTTTTTATGGGCTGTTGCCAAGATGGGCTAGAGAAATATATTAAATGGTCCATCTGATGTGTCAGGGTAACATGTTCCTGACCCACTGAAAAAAAGGTCTGGGACCAAAGTTCAGGTCCCAACCCACCAGTTTGGGTCCACTGGTCTAAATGACTGAGTTCATAAGAATATTGAGAAAGAGTCATGAAGCCATGAAACAAAATCACATGATATACGCATTCATATTTTCAAAACAGTTTGAAAGTAAAAAAGATGATTGACTTAATATTCTGCTGCTTCTTGTTTACTGTTTGTCACTTTCTGTTTTTACCCTCCAGTGAAACACTAATCCTCAGACACACACACACACACAAACACACACACACAGTGTATTTACCTGTCGTTTTTGTTATTGTTTGGGATTACCAGTGTATTAGCAGCTTTGCCTCTATCCTCCTTCATTTCTGTCATGTCTTGCCAAGGCTGGGATATCTGTTTTCCATATTACTGAGAGCTGAGGTGCTCGGTTTCATGAAACCCAAATTCCCCTTTTTGCTTTCAGGAGGTGGAGCGGGAAATCTCCTTCAGGACGGAGTGTGGTCTCTATTACTCGTACTACAAGCAAATGTTGGAGGCCCCGTCAATACAGGAAGGTATGTTTATGTTTAAAGGGACTTCACACACACACACACACACACACACACACAATGGCTTTGTCTTTTATTAGATTCGCCCAGATTCAGCCCGTTCATTTATGTCGTTCTTAAATCTGTTTAATTAACAGACTGTTACTGCCAAAGCTCCTCAAATGAGGCATGGCAGTCCTGTCAAACTTTATATAGTCAAACAAGATGAAGCAGTTTACAGAGTTCTTGTATATCAATAGGAAAACAGAAATCATTTTCCACTATGGAAACAAAACAAAATAAAGGACAACAAGGGAATATGTTTAAGAAATGATTAAAAAGTATTTCAGCTTAAATTAAGAGGTGTAAATAATGTCATAGTTTGGAAGGGTAAAACAAGATAGGGCCCAAATTCAGTCACGCTAGAGCATATTGATTAAACAAAAAAGTTAAAACAATCCAAACCTAGAACATACTTTTGAAAATGTCAGAATTAAGCCAAGTCCAAAAACAAACGACTCTGGAAAATAGTTAAAAGAGCAAAGAAACTCCACTGGTAATACAAATAGTAAAAGATGAAGAGGAAAGGATTGGCAGTGGACTGATACTAAAGGTGGCTGTGTGCCTCAGTCAGATGAGGCTTGGGTTGTGGACCAGAGAGTGGCTGGCTCAAGTCCCGATCGAACAAACTCAGACGTTGGTTTGGTACCTGGGGAGATGCAGGCTGACTGCCTGGGGCACTGATGCTAGTTAAGACGTTGGTAACGTTGCTAAAGGGGTTTCTGTCTGTTTCCTCTGGAGCTTCAGGATGAAGGATTTGCATCCTTGTGCCCTTAATCGTCATTGCATGTAAACAGCTACAAATTAATTCTGCTAGTGGTGCAGACGAGCAGTCATGAACGATGAATGGCCAAGTGCTGACCTGTCATGTGCTCCCAGCACATGACCTGACCTGACCAGACACAAATAGCCTGCACTAGGGGTGGAGGATTTGGAAAAAACAAAAAAAGACTATAAGATGATCTTTCTTTGGCAGTATTACAGTCTTGACTTTATCACAATTCTTTCTGTAACCGATGTTAATATGTATTTGTAAATTACCAAAAAGAACCAACTTACATACATAAATATTATTGTAAATGCACAAATACTCAACGAAAGAATAAAAGTTGAAGGCTGTTAATTTTAAACGTTTACTTATCTTGCATGGAGTATAACATTTTTACCATTTTACAGTTGTAACTCTTGTGTAATAAGGGTGTGATGGTCTACCTAAAAAAAAAGAAGAAATATTAAGTAATTTTACATATATTTTTTAAAAACTGCATTTTCCTTGCTCTCTGAAGAATTTCATTGAGAATTTTCTGGCATTTTTTGCACAATTTTTTGATTATAGTTTAGTTCTTTGTCCTCTTTTCTTGTATTCAAATCTATTTAAGTGATTATCAAACACATTTTAATTGAAAAATAAATACATTTTGTATCCTGTAGATTTTGAAGAATCCAAATCAGTTTCATAAAAGTGAGACGGAGCTCTCTTTACGTACTTGATCTTATGTTTCAGTTTCATTTCCCAGTGCGATTTCCACTCTGCTGACAGAAAAGAAGCATAGCACGAGAAAACAGATAGAATGAGCCCTATAGATGATCCGGTGATCACTCTCCTTTGGTAGCTCACTGATAAATTCTAGTTTCTCATGTTTTAATATAGTCATATTGCACACCCCTACCTGGCATACACAAAGATCTATAGAATCTTAAGAGACTTTGAAATTGTGAGACCCCACACATGAGGGCAAATGATGACAAATGTCACAGTTTTTTTCTCGTTGTCTGTGATGTGCCATGAGGGGATGTAACACTCCACACCAACAGACTCACTCACCAACAACCAGGGCCTCTACTCTTGCAGCTTGTAATCTTGTTTGGTCAAATGCAACTTTAGTGTAGACAAACATGGCAGACAACATCATGAGGAGTCAAAGCTAAATGTGGCTAATGGTTAGCTCTGTATGACATCCTTGGAGGTTGCGATTTCCATCCACCTCCCCTCTGTACCAGTTTGTTGTATATAATTCACAGATTAGACTTTATAGGTGCTCGTGTTTTGTAACAAATTAACAAGCTGGTTCTTAATTTGTGACATTTGGCTAACTTTATGCTTCTCCTTTACTGTGGAAAAAGCCCTTTGCCTCCACTCTGTTTGTGTTGGAGACAGAAGGGGGAAACAAGTTGACCCCTCTCTGTCTCCAGAGGTAGCACCAGAGTCATAATACTGGAGAGAATGTGGATTCACTGGAAGACAGAAGCTCTGTGAGTGACTGACTCTGCCTTTGTGTGTATGGGGAGCATGCGCTGTGTAGCAACAGATATTACGTCTCTACATAATAAATGTGAATGTCTGGAGTTATAATGGTTAGCTTCATTGGACCTAAAGGCACTGTGAAAATGTCTAAGGACTACTTGTTGAGGATATGGAGAACCACAAAGAGGTCTTGATGTGTTTATTCATGCTACTGAAATGAAAAAGGGGGATGGAGATGGTCTGTGCAGCCACCAAATCAAGAGGAAAGACAAGAGGGAGGATGATTTACCTGTAAGGATAATGGTAGACAGAGACAGATGAAGTATCAGTTATAAATGAGAATATGTGAAAAGATATGTCCATAGGCTATTATTTAACCACTGACAACAGCATCTCCTCATAGTTTGTTGTGTAGTTTTGATGTGTCAATCATAAAGGCCTGACAAAGTAACAAGAGAAAAGAGAGGAGTGGAATGTTGTTTGGCAGCTTGAGTATAAGGGATACAGAGAGTCTGAACACGTCTGCACAGAGACGCTAGAAACTTGTTTTACTTTGGAGAGAAATATTTTTAAATGAGAAATTTACATTTCCTGCTCTGCAAAATAGATAAATTAAAATTATATACATTACAGGCCCACAGTTCATAAGCATGATGAAATTTGTACAAAGACAGACTTATTGGTTGGTCTATTTTGCAACAAAATAAACATAATTATATAAACAGTAAGTTATGAAAAGACATTTTTACTTTAAATATCAGGTATTTGAGTTTTTCTTGCCAAGACTTTGCTTTCATCATAGCAACCTCCTCTGGCTTTAACAACAGCATGGCATATACGAGGTATACGTTCCACAGGTTTTTTAAGGGATGGTCAAGGAATTGCATTCCAAGCTTTCTTAAGTTCATCAAGAAGAGACTGCTGATTTGTGGCCGGGCTTTTCTGACTGATCGATCCAATTCATCCCACACAAGCTTAATTGGAGAGAGGTCTGAAGACTGAGGGGGCAAAACCATCTTCTGAAGAACACCTTCCTCTTCTTTTTTGTCTAGGTAACCCTGACAGAGCTTGGTAGAATGCTTAGGATCATGAAAACAAACTTTCGACCCACAGTTCTTAGTCAGATCGAACTGCTTGATGCTGGAGGATGGAGCGAACTGTTCCTTCTTTATGATCCCCTTTACTTTAAACACATCTCCTCTATCACCTGCAGAACATCGCCATACCATGGCACTGCCACCTCCTTGCTTTATTGTGGCTGCTACTTAAGGTGCTTTAAGACATTCACCACTTTGTCTGTGGACATAGACTCTACATTTTGAATAGCATAGTTAAAACTTGATTTTGTCAGTCCAGAGAACTTGTTTCCAGTCATCATAGGTCCAATTTTTGTAAGCTTTTGCCCACTCATATCTATTTTTTGATCTGTGGAGGATATATATATATATAAATAAATATATATATATATATATATATATATATATATATATATATATATATATATATACACACACACACACACACACACACACACATATATATATGTATATGTATACATATATGTATATATGTAAACCAAGCCGAACAATCAAACTCTCAATTGACCTAAAGGCTATTTAAGTTAAGTGACAATAAACCCTTAATATTTGCTCAGATGGATCAGTCAGGGCTGTAGCTAGACAATGACAGTATTAAATCACATACTAGAATGTCACGTGTTTTTTGTTAATGTCTGAGGCTAATGGAATTAAATTTGAAACATATTCTTTTTTTTCAGACTAAATTCAACCAACATAACATTTTACAGGGATTAAGTCACCAGATGGCTGTCTCATCCCACTCTTATGGGGAAAGAAAAAGCTTTTCTACCCTCCATTTTCCAAGCAGACCCAACAAATCACTGCAGTTTTTATGACGCACAGTCTGGTCTGGTCTGAGGGAAATTAGTGTAATTATTTTGTCCCCATTATCATGTAAAATTCCTAGTTGGAAACGGGCCTAATTTTCCACCGAGGAAAATAATTCAGCTGACGGCTAATCAGCTGAGGAATTGGCTGACCTCCATTTGTGTCTCATTTTGAGTTTACTTTTTTTTTTTTTTTTTTTTTTTTGTCGCAGCAGAACGGCTCGGTGCACAAAAGCTGCAGTAGTCTAACTTTTAGAGAAGGAACAACAAAGGGGCTAAAGGAAGGATTTAGTGATGGGATAATGGAATTAACTAGAAATAAAAGATTGATGTTGGAAAAGGAAAATAGTGAGGAAGGAGCCAAGGATGGAAAAAAGGAAGGATGTGCAGGTGGAAACTGCTGAACGACTCAGAATTGTCAATTATTTTTTCATTTTAGCCTTAAGCATTTATCATGTTGAAGAAAAGAAGGGGCAATAACATTATTTGTGGTATAAACATTCAAAATAACCACTGCATTCTGTCCTTTTTAAAATAGCACACGTTAACTTTTGTTATAGACAAAAAAAAAACAAAAACTTGAATTTGTGATGGGCTATTTTTGATATCAGACATTTAATTTTGAGCCAAAAGCATAATGATGATATTAAAGACTCTGATTACATTAACAGTCACAATCTTTAGTACTTTCAGGCAATCTTAATCATGGCTGTCTGTAAGGGGGGATTTAGGGTAAAGCTGTCTGGGGCCCAGAGTAACAGGGGGCGAAATAATGAGCAATGGCATGATACTTCTTGAATTAAAGCAATACTTGTTGCTTTTTTTATTTTTTACCTCCGCCAGGGAGGTTATGTTTTTCCCGGCGCTGATTTGTTTGTCTGTTTGTTTGTGTTCAAAATAACTTGAAAAGTTATGGACAGATTTGGATGCAATTTTCAGGAAATGTGTGGAATGAGATAAGGAACAAACGATTATATTTTGGGACTGATCCGGATCACCACCCGGATCCAGGAGTTTTTTAAAGCATTCTTTCTGCTTGGCGGAGGTCTGTGCTCTCTGAGTGCTTTTCTAGTTTACAGATGCATTACATCAACCTGCCGCAGACTACAGATGGATATTAGCCTGTAGCTATAATCTGGTACATTTACTTGTCAATGTTCATTAATGTGCACTGTCATCTTTTTAGATAAAATAAAAAAATAAATAAATAGTACTTTTCTAACCTGATTACTCTTAACTTCCTACTTAAAGCATCAAAAATGTTTTTTTTTTTCAAAATATTATGAGTCTTTATTTTTGTCATATTAACACCGTTGCTTGGCTTTTCCAAGGTAGCATTCAAGTCAGTAATTTCACTGTGTATAATGAAGAGACCAGCAACACACTTGTCCAGCACCAGGAAAACCAGTGCTAAAGCTAAAAGTGCTGATATTATTAAATGAAATATTGGGGCCCAACCATTGCTGAGCACCACAACTGCTCTGACACTTTTGGGTTTGTACTGTGCCCGAGTATGATTCCCCCTTCCACCTTTACCCTGCTGGACTGCTTTCACACTAGAAACATTATTTCTTTGGACATCTGCTTATTCCAGTACAGTAGGTGGTGTAAAAACTACCCTCTGCAGCACAACAGTGTCACAGTGGTCGGCAATCAGACACAATACATGAATGTTTCACTTGGCCAGGGTTTAAATTTGGCCTGAAATTGTCTTTATTCTAAGTAGCTTTCTCTTTTTTTTTTTTTTTTTTTTTTTTTTTTTTTTTTTTTTTTTTTTTACTGTAGCCCAGATGTAAAGCCATAAGGCTGTGACCAAAACCAAATACTGGTTCTTCTACTTCTATTACCTACTCAATCATTCATACTGCTTATTATATGCTATACTGGTAAGAATATGCAGTTTCACCATTCTGCATCACACTACCCATTATGTTTTTTGAATAAAAAAACAGAAAACAATTAAATACTGTAAATAACACATCATGGAAAACAGCTGGATTGCTTTAGAGCCCATGTTTTGCCTTAACTTTGGTTCATATATTTATTTTTGATGACTGCTAGAGTATGTTCACAATGTTTAGGTCTTTATAAACTGAGTACCCTGATACACCTGTGTTATCTCATTGTCTAATATGCTCAGTTTAAGGTCCTGGGTCTTTAAGACCCCCTGCCCCCCTGGGGCTCTGTCTGATCTGATTGGCTGTCTGGTCTGTCCTGTGGTAATTGACTGGTTCTGATTGGTTCTGAGTTTGCTGTCTTTAGCTAATTTGCACTACTTAAGAGCTGCAAAATGCATTTGTAGAGCTTGTATTCTGTTTATTTTTAGTTTTATATGACCTTAAGTCTGTTAAACATGTCTTCTTTGTATGATAGAGTATTTCTATACACAAAAAACAAAGTAAATAAAACATGGAATTGAGGTTATATAGCTGCTTTACACGGCAGGTCACATCCACCCACTGATACCTGTTCACTCTCTCATTCACTCACCGATGGTTGGAGTTTTTATATCAGTTGTCCATCAGTATAACACTTTCACGCTCTTTCATACCCATTTACGCACCACTGATGCAGCAGTGGGAACAACTTGGGGTTAAGTGTCTTGCCCAGGGACACACTGGAGCTGGGCAGAACCTGCACCCTTCTGATGATCAACAGAGTGCACTACCAGACTGTGACGATCGTTCTGTCAGCCAAACTCATCACAGACCAATCCATGTCAAGCCACAGTATGACGAAGCAGCTAGACCCTGTTGTTAGCTGTTAGCTTAAACTACGTTTCAGTCCTTAGACTATCGTCTTACATTAAATTATACCACACAGATGTATCATTTACCACTTATATGTGACATGAACCTCATCAACAATCCCCACCAAGTTGTCCCGGTAAATTTCTGAGGAGAGCAGATTTCACCAGGTATCAGTGAGTACCCATGACTACCATTGACCAACGGGCATCGTCTGCGGAGTATTTCCGCATCTCTCCCAGTTTTCCAGCAGTGATCCCCGGTCGGGAGTAGAGCAAAAACATGATTTCTCACAAGAAAAGCTTTAAGTGACGTTCTTTGCTCCTCTTTTAAAGCTGCGCTATATAGGATTCCGGCTTTCAGCTCTCTAGGGGCCTCCATGGCCATTGAGTGTAACTGCACTGTTATAAAACAGAGCGTCTCACACCAACGTGCATTTGTTGACATACAGAGGGAGGAGAAGGAGTCGACAGGACGTCCCGAGAGACAAATAAACCATGTGGACTGATAAGGTACAGCCTGATCATGTTTCTTTTTTGAATAAATCATCATGTACTTACAAGTCCAATAGTAACAGGGCTAAATTAGCATCGGTCGGACATCCTGCCTCGTCTTTCAGCTCACGCCAGTGAGTGACGCCGGGCCGGTGTTTATCCCTGTCCGGGCACTTAGCTTGTTACTCTTCCGATTTCTTTTTTTCGTCACCTCTGATAAACATTTCTTTTCTTCGGGTTTTTCGCTGCTTCTGCCATGATAACAACTCTACATGTAGCTTTCTTCTTCTTCTTCTTGTTTAACTGTGGGTGGCATCCAACGTCAGAGGAGCATTACCGCCACCCACTATGCAGGAGTGGGAGCCAGAGGTCCCTATTTCCAGTAGGAAAATAAGTCATTTTTTCTTTAAACTAAATTCTGTTCATTAAATCTGTTTTAAAAATTCATGAACTGCTTTATATTCTCCTTTTCCCAACGTTTAGCTTTCACCTCAAGGGGGAAGTGACATATGCCGTAAAGCAGTCAAAGCAGTAAAAATTTGTAGTTTTTTAATGTGGAAGTGTTCCTGCCATCCACATCGAAGTTACTTAGTGCCAGTGAAGGTGATACAGACCCCCTCAGACCATGACAGAGGTGTCATTCAACCTGTTGTAAGGTGATGTAGCATCACAATGATTCTAGAATATTATATTACGGTTGGAAAACTACATAGTGTTGGTTTAAAGAAGAAATGGAGTCCATTTCTGATAAAGCTGCAGATATTGTCGCATCCACGTAGACCGCTTTGGAAGCCGCCATTGTTTTCAAACATGCAGTCACGTCTTCAGTTTCCGCCTCTCTTCCCTGATTGGGCCGTCCAGCTTTTGGCCGTGAAGTTGTAGGATATTGAAGTTTGGCAAGATGGATCTGCGTGATTTCAGACGATGAATCAGGCAGGTCCATCTGCACTGCAGGGTTATTAATATACATATATGTACATAAATTCACTGATTGGACACGCATTCACTTGCACTAAAAGTATATTTTATGCCAAATGTATATGTATTTATATATTTTTTATCTTATCTGTATTTTTTCATTTGTGTTTATATTCTTTATTTATTTATTCTATTTTTACCTTTCATGCAGAGGCACAAACAGCCGGAAACAAACTCCTTATGTGTCGTGAACGTACTTGCCCAATAGAAGAGATTCTGATTCTGATTCCTGCAGTCCCCTAGAGTAGATTTTCCATGTTGTCCCATGTTTTGCCTGCTTTTGGGTGGCGAGCCAAGTGCAGAGCAGAGACTTTAGGATGAATGCAGAGTCATTGACAACATGTCGCAGAGTAGTGCTGAACCAACCAGTTATGACAGAGCTAGCCAGTCAGCTAATCAGGGCAGACTGCGTCCTCATGGTGGCTCCAGCATGGTTTGGATGTGGCAGGAGCTCTAAGAAAGCGTCTCAAACAGACTGAGAATAGAGGTGGATCAGGGGTACTCAGTATGTCATAGTTATAATATCAGTTTTGTGACCGTACTCTAGCAGCAAAGTGAATATATGAACCCTAGATTATTCAAAATATGGGCTCTGTAACATACAATCAACAAAAGGCCTGTTATAAAGAAAAATGACAGTGATAGTGATAAAAAATCATCAGTTTCAATAGGTAATAAAACTTGAAGGAATTAATTTAGAAGTTGTATGTTTTGTTTTTGATATTTGCCTTCATAATGTACAAACGTGTCATGAAATTTAGCAGGAAAACGGTCCTTTTTGTGGTTAATGCCATATAGAGTGGGAGTATTTGGCAAGGCAAAGTTTGGAAATCCCTCTGGTTGAGACGCATAATGCAGAGCATATCAAATATAAGTAAATCAAAGCTCACACTCACATTCAATCATCTCTGTGCTTCATAGCATGTCAGGCTTGATTTAAAGGGGAATGAGGAGACTTGTGATTTAAGTGTATTTATTGGAGGGGTGAACATGGGTATGGGGAGTCTTAGTTAAAGATCAGTCATTTATGTAAAGGGACAGAATGAAGCAAACATCACTTTTAAAATGTGATTGCAATGGCTGAATGAACAGAGTGGGTCATATATGTGGGTGTTTATGTGTATGTTGTTTATGAGGATATTTCACTGTTTTCTGGCTCAGAAGCGCAGCAGTGATCAGGCCGACACATCACAGCCTGCAGCAGTAGGTCGGCCCTCTGATGCTGGTTTGGGCTCACTCTTTATTTCAGTAAAAACTCAAATACACTGATGATACAGAGCCTGCTCCTCATTTTAGAATAATGACACCAATTCTGTGCCATTGTCAGGGGGAAATTCTACTGTGTTACCCATTAACTCGTTTTTTTACAGAACCATTTACATCTGTGAAAACATCACTGTGCTCTGCAGGTTACTGCGCTGTTTTCGACCCGCAGTGCTTTTTGGTTTTTACTATTTTCTGTTTTGTGAGTTCACACCATGCTCTTCCTTTGGGTTGTCATGATAACAAAATTTCAACTGAGCCAAAATCTTGATCTTGCTTCACTTTTGGCAGCTGCAGGTTGAAAATAGGACTTACAATCTTTATTTTCATAGGATTTGATTTTCTCTTATACTGTCATCCTAAGAATAGGGAAGATTGTAGGATTTAGAACACAGTGTCAGAAAGTTTCAGTATACTGATTTCCTTTTTTTTTTATAACAACCCTACTCCATATGAAAGCTTTAATGGAGTTTGGATTGTTGCCCTATTAACAAACACACGTTAAATGGGTCATAGATTTAGCTCACCATATTACACCTTACAAAACTACATCAAACACATTTTGTGTATTGGTGCAACCAGTCACTGTAATTTGGCGAATTTTACCTGAAAATACAGCTGTGTTTCAGTTTAGTTTTTTTTATATAATTGATGAGTATACAGTGCCATGAAAAAGTATTTTCCCTCTTCCTGATTTCTTATCTTTTTGCATATTTTTCACACTTAAATGTTTCAGATCATCCCACAAAGTTTAATATTATACAAAGATAACCCGAGTAAATACAAAATGCTCTCGGCTCTCCAAACCTACATGACCCTATGTGAAAAAGTAATTGCCCCCCTTGTTAAATCATGAGTTAACTGTGATTAACCACATTTTTTTGAAAGCTTAGTCCAATTTCACTGATCACACCCAGACCTGATTACTGCCAGACCTGTTGAATTAAGACATCACTTAAATAGAACCTGTCTGACAAAGTGAAGTAGGCTGCAAGAAAAGAAACACATCATTGCCACGTTTCAAAGAAATTCGAGAACAAATGAGAATCAAAGTGACTGAAATCTATCAGTCTATCATCGAGCCATTCCTAAGGCTTTAGGACTCCAGTAAACCACGGTCAGAGCCATTATCCACACATGGAGAAAACTGGGAAGAGTGGCAACTTCCCAGGAGTGGTCAGCCTACCAAAATTCCACAAGCAAGTCCACCTCTGAATGGCTTAAAAAAATAAATGAAGGTTTAAGAGTGGCCGAGTCAAAGTCTGGACTTAAATCCAACTGAGATGCTGCGGTGTGACCTTAAACGGGCAGTTCATGCTTGAAAACCCTCCAATGTGGCTGAGTTAAAACAATTCTGCACAGAAGAGTGGGCCAAAATTCCTCCACTGCGATGTGAAAGACTCATCACCAGTTATCACAAACGCTTGATTGCAGTTATTGCTGCCAAGGGTGACACAACCAGTTATTAGGTTCAGGGGGCAAATACTTTTTCACACAGGGTCATGTGGGTTTGGAGAGCTTTTTTCCCTTAATAAATAAAATCATCATGTAAAAACTGCATTTTGTATTTACTCAGGTTATCTTTGTCTAATGTTAAAATTTGTGTGATGATCTGAAAATCCAGTTGCCCAACCCTGCTATGGACCCTTTGTCAAGCCCCACCCTCTCCAGGAAGTGTTCCTTTGTCAAGCCCCACCCTCTCCAGGAAGTTTCCCTTTGTCAAGCCCCACCCTCTCCAGGAAGTGTTCCTTTGTAAAGCCCAACCCTCTCCAGGAAGTGTTCCTTTGTCAAGCCCCACCCTCTCCAGGAAGTTTTCCTTTGTCAAGCCCCACCCTCTCCAGGAAGTGTTCCTTTGTCAAGCCCCACCCTCTCCAGGAAGTGTTCCTTTGTCAAGCCCCACCCTCTCCAGAAAGTGTTCCTTTGTCAAGCCCCGCCCTCCTTGGTTACTGTTGCTAGGTCAGACAAATCCTCCTGTCTTCAGGCTTGTCCTCATTCAAAACTACTGAAAATGCTCCTTGTTTTAAGTAACTTCAACTTACTTTTAATTGACTTTAAGTCTCTAGATTGCATTGCCCATCTAAATCGCGTCACCTGTCCATAAATAGCTCATTTTGTCACCGTCGTGTCGCGAAGTGACGCCATGCCAGCTCGAGTTTCACTGCGATCATATTTCATATTCTGTATATATCACATATTTGTATGTATTAGCTGACATTATTCCAACCGTATCCTTTTCACTCATCTACCAACTGTAAAACACTGCGGCTGATGCAGATGAGGAAGGACAGGACCGCAGAGAACCGCAACTTCTGTTGTATGAGGCGGAACTAATGTACTCACTCACGAATGTTCCTACACGGACATGGATTGTCACTTTGTGATCCTTGTTTTTTCTTATTATTGTTATTAAGAAAGAACAAACAAATTATACATGAATAGTATACAGGGAAACGGCCAGGGAACAGTGTAGCCAGGGTTAAGGGTGTTATATTGTGTAAATACATTTAAAACAGAGCATATGTCCAGGGTTTTGACAGCTTTTTTTGATGTCAGATTTATTTATAGGCTGCATATATTGCTCTACATCTTTGAAAAAAAAGATAATGTTGGGTTTTTGTTACTGTATTTTCATTTGTGAATGAAAAACTTGGCCAAAATAATGAACAGGTTTTTAAGTAAAAAATGTTTTTCCTCTTTCTTTGATGTTTTATAAAAGCAGAATACAACATTTTCCCACAATAAAGCAAAGTCATTGAAAATACAGTCAATGATGAATCTGCTGAAGTCCTTCCATAGCTTTTTGCCAAAATAGATGTAAAACTGTCTCTGGGTGGTCCTCACAGAAGGACCGGTCTGTATTTATGTCTCCCTTTAATTTTGCCTTATAGTGCTTGGCAGGATAATATTTATGAATGATTCTGTCACTCTGTCGTCACACACCCACACAACACTGGTTTGCTGTCACAGCACAGCCACACGCGATGTTGCCTGAAAAGTTCAATTTTTTTAACTTTGGGACTGAGCGACACAACCTGGTTGCGCGTCCAAAGCGACCCCAAGGGTACCCTGTCAGCAGGGACAAGGGCGCTGCCATACGTCTCCCAAGACGCAGCCAAGTCACCCTGATCGAGTCCATCGCAGTTCATTGACTTTGCATGGAGAGTGGTCACTGATGTTGCGTCAGTTGTGTTCAGTGTGAATGCACCTTAAAGGCAAAGATTCATTGGGTAAATAACACTTTAATTTCTGTTTTGAGGGTTTTTTGTTTTTGTACACTTTCAGTATGAATCATACAAACTTTTTTTTGAATGAGACCCCTGGTTATTTAAAAATGAAACACCCTACAGACCTTATCAGACCAATAAGATTAATTATGTCGACGTCTCCTCCTGCAAAACTCCTATAAAATATCCCGTAATCAGCTGTAAATGTATACAGCATAAAAAATGCTAACATTAACATTTGCAGTGTTTCCTTTGTGAGGCTCTTCCAGAATGTTTCACTTTATCTGCTGCAGGAAATCCTGACTTCTTTAAAATGTGGAAATGTTGAGCTTATGGTGTTAAAAGTTTGGGGAGAACAAGCGGAGCAGCATAAGTATTATTTTATATTCAGCGTATGTGGTGTGTTTAAAGCTTTCAAGGTTGAACGCACTGATGGGTTCAGACGTTCGTTGTGCTTTGAGCAATTAAGGAATTAAAATTGAGCAGAACAGCCCGTGGTTTTTAGCGGCTGACATAATTTCAAACACTGACATTGTTCTTGAACGGCAGCGCACTTTATTTTCTACTTTAGGAAACATTCACATCCCCCCCAGTTATCACAAAGCCAATAATAATTGTTGTCAGTCCATGTCCCTGTGAAGAAGTGGTGGCATTTTCAGAGTGTGTGTTTTTTGTGTGTGTCCCAGGCCTCTCAGACTTGATCCATGACAACCTGACAGAATCCAAGAGGACCATTAATCTCCTGCAGCGAATGAATATCTACCAGGAGGTCTTTCTGAGCATTCTCTACAGATCACTGCCCGTGCAGGTAACACATCACTCAGCTGTCAGCTGTTCACAAAAGCCTTCAAAACACTTAAGATTAGACTGACGCCATTTCAGCGTGATTGACTGTCTCTGTGACTTCTCTTGTCATTTTGGCTCAGGAAATGAAGCATTCTTGTTTATTAAAAATGTTAGATAAACATTAAACCTTTACACCTACCACAGAGCTTTGATTGATAACTCAGGCTTTTATTGACTTCAGTCTGTGAGAGGACCATGGCCTGTGTTTGAGACTAGCTTCACAATGAGATGGCCTTTATAGAGATTCAACCTAAAACCCATGTGCAGTGAAGATGAGAAAAAAAAATGAAACCTAGGGATTAACCATATAGAAATCACGGTTTTGATTCATAAATTAAATTACAAGGTATTAAGTGATCTAGCTTGAAAAATTATTACAACACTGTTGTGCACCTAATATTATATAACAGTCCTTGTTTTAATTTAAAATAAATAAAAAACTGCATAGGCTCCAAGAACAAAAACCTCCAAGAAGGCATTTCTGACATTGTTAACCAAGTTATCAGTGAAAATGTAAAAAACATCCCTATTGCACAATGTTAATTAACATTTAAAAATTACTTGATCTGATCCAGATTTGCAAAAATATATCTACTTCACCCTTTTTCCATGGCAGACATTTCCAGAAAATTTCATCCACATTTATGAAGAGCTTTTGAGGTATTAGCAAAAATGTGGAAAACTGCTGCATCTCGCACCGTGAACAAATCCTTTAAAAATTCCAGGATCTGCATCCGTATTCAGATCTCCCTCAAAATCTAATCGCCTGGTCTGTATCCCGTGACCAGCATTCCCTGAAAATGTCATCAAAATTCCTGGAGAACTTCCTGAGTTATTCCAGCTAACAGCTGAACAAACCAACAAATGGACAAACACGAGAACATAACTTTCTCGGCTGAGGTAATGAACAGAAACCTCCTGTTTGCTGTCTTAATTTCACAAAATGTCTCAAAACAGAAAGCACCAATGTTTCTGTGTGAAGAGGACTGCGTTTAGGAGCTTAAATTAAATATGGCTGAAGAGATGATGTATTAAAAGCTTCAATACTTTCCATACTATTATTAATCAACATCACAGGCCATTTTAAGTGAGGGGCAAGAGAAAGAAAATTCTCACAACCGTTATTGCGTAATCAGACCTTCTGCACTCATAGACAGAGAGGGATACACTCCTTTTGTAAAGTCACTCACAGTTGCCAATCGCCTTTTATTACATTAAAAGTGTATTTTAGGGTCACGAAGTATGTCTTTGGTACATTTTAATCATGATGCACTTACTTTTAGTCTATCAAAATGAAACCTTTTGTACACAGACATGCCACGGATGCAAAAATCCCGCTTTTTTCATACCAGGTGCTAAAACAAGTACTTATGTTTGAGCACTCACTGCTACCAGTTACTAACATGAATTCTCAGTAATAGGGCCCAACCATGCTTGGGAAAATAAATGAAATAACTTTTTTTGTCCTGTGGTCACTACAAAGAGGTGGGCTTAATCAAACTCTGAAGCAGTTGCAGTGAGAATCAGGGTTCCTGTAGACCCGCAAAAAGTCTTACTTTAGATCTTTTTTTTAATATAGTACATACATATATTTATATATATATATATATATATATATATATATATATATATATATATATATATATATATATATATATATGGATAGATAGATAGATAGATATATGCATATATATATATATATATATATATATATATATATATATATATATATATATATATATATATATATATATATATATATATATATATATACATATCTATCTATCTATCTATCCATATATATATATATATATATATATATATATATATATATATATATATATATATATATATATATATATATATATATATATATATATATATATATATATATATATATATATATATATATATATATATGCATACATACATACATAAATATATATATGAGGGCTTTTCTCCCTGTGGCCATATGGTTGATTTACACATCACATGTAAAGGCTGTAGTGTTTGAGGTTGCTGGCCTAATTCAAATGTGGTCTTTGGCTCCTTTATGCTGTGTCATTCCACACTCTCTTTACCTCACCTTTAAGTTTGTACACTGTCCTGTAACTCAAATGAAAGCCTAAAAGTCAAAAAAATAAATGAGATTCAAATATTTAATATTAATATCTAAAATTATAATGATAATTTTGAAAATAATAATAATAAATAATAATATTTAAAAAATACACGCCCCAAAAAAGTCATAAGAAGGTAATAATGTCAACATGTGCATGTTGGATAGGTAGCGTTAGTGTCGGAACATTAAACCTCAAGGGCAGATTTGGAGTTAACAACAACAAAAAATGCTTGTTGTAGGTCTTAGCATGGCTAAACTGGCACAACATTACTGTGCTTACTGTTAAATTCTGTTAGTCCATCACAACATGAATGTCACAAAAATTAGAAATCAACCATTTCAGGACAAACTTAAAACAAGCAACGACACATGAAATGAATTATGTTTTCTGCTTTAATGAGAACGAATGAGTATTTAGATTTAAAAACCACTCTCTAAATTAAGGAAGGACCATATCTTTGCTAACCTTTATGGGCCCCTTCTTGACTCTGGGCCCCAGAAAGCCCCTTGTTGCCCCCATATGGGCGGCCTTGGTCACACACACAGAAAGCATATGAATGCTCCAGCTCTCATGTCTGCTTCACTTTGCCTCTCTCTCAAGGCAATTACGTGAATTCTTAGCACCTACCATAATCCTTAGGTTTGTTCATTTTTGCTTATATAAGAATCTCACTTTTAATTCTGCATTTTAAAACACAATTCAGAAAAAATTTAATACGCTAAATCTTCTGATTGCTGTTGGTCTGCAGGGCAAAACACATTCTCTCAGTTTGGGTCTTAAAATTCTTTAATGTGGTTTTTAAGATGTTACAATATGCAAACATATTGATATCAAGCTGTATAAACTCATCTGATCGTCTGGAGACTAAAGGCAGACAGCCTTATTTTTAACACAGCCTGTTTATCTTATGAATTTACAAACCATTTCAACTTTAGAAACTCAGAGGTTTCAGGGCAAACAGAAAAAAGAACTAAAGACTGAAGGAAAATAGTTTTCTTGATGCACTTTAAGAGAGAAAAGAGACAGTTTGAGAAGAAATTCCAAATGTGTGTGATAATGCTGAAATACAGTTTGACCTTTTTATCATTTCAATTTTGTTCTCTAAATTGCTTTTCATTTTCATTCCTGACATTTCAACTGTTTCTGCACATTTGGACGGCACTCTGTAAATTGTTTTCCAACATTTTTCTGACTTTTCAACTATGTTTTCATTATTGAACCTTTTATTGTTCTTTGTTGAAGTCAAAAAAACCCTCCCCTTTTTTTGAGTGGTGAGATTCTGTAGTTGTGACCTGCCTTTGTATGTCATTTTGTGCAGCAGTAGGGCTGGGCATTGTTAAGATTCTCACGATTCGATTTCGATTTCGATACTTTGGGTGGCGATTTGACTCAGTATCCATTCAGTAAGAAGCAGAAATACATAAATAATTCGAGAACCTGTTGACAATGTTTGACTTTTTTTTTATTTTGATGCCAGTGTGAACATATGTGGTATGTCACCTCATATTTTTGAGCAAACATCTGAAAATAAAAATTTGCACAGTAATAACTTATTTGTACATATGGAGTACAAAAGTAAAAAACATGACAGTTAACACTATAGTTATTTTAAATGCCCACCTGGTCTTTTCTGTCAATAAATGTGTCAGGAATTGTCCTTTGAATACATTTTTTCACCCTTTTTTTCATAAGAAATAAAAGTAAACAATTCTTGAAAGTATTTGTCATTATTATGTTGTAAATGCTTAAAACAGTGTGTAATTACAGGGAAAGAATAAAAACTGATTTTAATTTTCAACAGGATTCTCTGCATGAACAATTGTAAATGAACATGTAGAAATTTTCTGAGATGACCAAAAATAAACTTCACCTGTTTTACATAAACTCAAACATTTGGGTTTGCCTACAGCATTTAGTGTCCATGTTACAGCCTGTTATATTAGACCATGTCCAGGTGTTTTTTTTTTACTGATGGTAGTCCCTGAAGCAGGTCCTGTCAAGGTGAAGACAGAGATTTTGCCATTTCTTACTCAAATATTTATAAAATTACTATTTAAGGAATCCATAAAAAACGAACTATGATCAAAAAGGTGATAAATGACAAAAAAAGACCATAAAACACGTGGAAAATACGTCGGAAATATGGCAAAACACAGAGTAAAGAACGAAAAGAAAACACTCCAGAATGATACTAATGCTGTTGTGTTTAATATTTTACATTATTTATAGAGAAAATACTGTTAAACCTCTGTTAAATCACTCTCATGCTCGGCTCTCAATCCTATCACTCTGCAAGCATGTCTTCTTTTGTGACCGGCGACAGCTGGATAAAAACTGGAAAAGTGCACAGCGCCCCCCACTGGCCAGGAGGTGAATCGATTAGAGGATTTGCTGAATCGATATTGAATTGGGAGGGGAATAATTGCAATGCATTGCTGAATAGATATTTCTGCCCACCCCGATGCAGCAGGCAAAGAAAGTAAAGGAACTGTGCCTTAAACGGAGAAGTTCAAAGTTTTATGATCTGGATCCTCGTGTTTTAATGCAGTCATTGTCTTAACCCACGTCTCTGTCCCTGTTTTGAATCACACTCGTATTAAGAGAAAGTCAGGCTTTTGAGGGGCTGTGACATTTTACATTTAGTCCATTTAGCTGACATGACTCGACACACTCGCACTTGTCACAGTGGAGGAAAAGGTTTCTGTATTGGCACATCAATTAACGCAGAAACAGCGACTTAGCCTCCTCAGCAGTCTCACTGTGACAAGAATGTCAGAGAGTGAAATATCAGAGCAAACTTTGGAAATGTCACAGTGATCCTGAGTGCTCCTGTCAGCCGCCGTCACTTCACTCAGCTCTCTGTGTGTTCATTTATAGAGCCTAATGAACTAATGCTCTGTGTGTGTGTGCGTGTGTGTGTGGGTGTGTGTGTTTGTGTGGGGGGATCAGGCCTACCTGGAGCCGGTTTATTTCTACATTTACACAGTGTTCTCCCTCCAAGCCGTGTACGTGATCGCCCTGTACCTCACAGCATGGCTCCTGTCAGGCTCCTGGCTGGCTGGGACGCTCACCGGCGTCTGGTACATCCTCAACAGGTGAGTGGAAACTATTGAAAAATAATATAAAACTATAAAAAAAGTGGAAAATATAAATTTAAATTTTTGATCCTTGAGATGTTTCATTGACAAGCAGGTGGTGATCGTGCCCTCAAACATTAGACTACCAAAACTAATCAGGCCGTCTTTTAGCTAGAGAACTAGCAGAAAGAAATCCCTAAAAGCTTCCTGGAGATGCACATTAGAAGACTCCATGACCTTGACCTTTGACCTATGACTTCTAAAATCTAGTCAGTTCATACTTGTGTCATGTTGGATGTTTGTATGAGTTTGAAGGAGACCAAACAAAGCATTTCTTGTATCAGGTTGGCATTTATCAGCGAATGATGTTTGTGAAAGTCTATGACATTGACCTCATGACCTTGAAACTGGACCAAGGCTGCCCATAGCAGGGGGGTTAAGGGGTAAGCTCTCTGGGGCTCAAGGTCACATAGGGATCATGATGGTTGATAATTAAAGGTTTCTATCTGAAATTTAGAGCCAGACTTAATTTTGTTTTAAACCCAAATATGCATTTTTGATAGAGCTGAAAAAAAACATTGTTATGACAATGAAGATAAATAATATTTAACATATTTGCATTGAGGAGGTTACATATGACACAGTACATTTACTTTTTACTTGTAATGATCCCTCACAATCATTTTTACTATGATAAATAAATGATATGAGACCAGATATGAGTAGCCTTCAGGGAGGGCTGGTGATGGTCACTGGTAGCAGTGAATCATATTTACATATGTCTCACTGCAAAGAAAAAAATGCATTGGTCTTTTCAATGCTGTCATCTGCCACAGTTCTCAGCCAGAAAGATAATGCAGACAAGGGGAAAGAAAAAAAAAATGATATGAGACCATAATGACATGTGCAAAAGCCACACTTTAGTGATTTTTCTGTATAAGTGGCACTGTAAGAGCTCCAGCTGGCTTCAGTGGTGATAGAGGTGTGCTGTAAGTATGCCAGTGTAAACTTCGACCCTTCACAGGTCCCCTCACAGAGGAAATAGATTTTTTTTATTCACATTTTTGTATCTGTTGTACTGATTTGCCTACAAAACAATCTTTTAAATTATAAAATGGCTCTTTATTTCCACCTCTACGGTGTAACTTAAATTTTTTCACCTCAAAGGCTGCCTTTGAGCTACAAGGTGCTTGCAGGCACCCTGTTGGCTATCCCTGGTGTAGCTGCGTTCCAGTTGTATTGGGAAGTTGGGAGCTCCAAGTGGGAAATTTCATGTGGAACGCCCCCTTAGGTGAGAATTTCCTACTGGGAAGTCGGGGGATCCTCACCACCTCCGTAAATCAGCCGTATACATAATATTGTTCGACATACATACATATAGAAATGCAGCTATAGTGTTATTTATATTCTTCATGTGGTATATGCGAACTACAACACAGGGCGTGCTAACAACGGCTAACACAACGGCTAACAATACCCTGACAGATCGGTCCGACTTTATAACTGGAACGCTGATAACTTGGGTATGACGTCATTCCCACTCCCCTCTTCCCAGTTCTGGTGTAAATGGAACACAGCATTGGTGTTTCCCTCTCAGGCATGCACACGGCTCTTACTAAGTTAAGTTTAAGTCAGCAGAGGATTGGTGGATATATCTTTGATATGGAAAATGTCCATGTAAAGCCCTTGGTTCTAGAAATGTACAATATTTTGGCACATTGACTTTATCTTTAGTTAATTGTTAGAAAAGATAATCATTATGTTTGAAACTTGTTTTTTTATTAGTGGTGCTGGCGAACACAAACATGGCTAGTTGCAACTCAGGGCTGCTTTTGGCAAAAGCAAAGAAGGGTCCAGAGAGGCCAATAATCCAGCTAATCTGAAGCACAAGTTTTAGGATTCTTCAGTTCAACTTAATGTAAGAATTTTAATTCATGATCTTGACTTAGACACAGACCTCAGCACAGGTGCTGCAGTCAATGAGGGATGCACAGATACAGTGGTTAACTCAACTTACAATGTGCAACAAGAGTTTGTTCTAAGTACCTGATATTTTGTGCTTTACACTGAGACAGTAGCTACCACTTACGTTATCTGATTGGCCTGTAATGAATGTGATTGGCAGAACAATTGTCCATTCACCTGCTGAATATGCTTCTAAAAGGTTCTGCCCATTCTGAAACACTTTCTAAGGACTGTTGCCCAGATAGACGAGTGAAATCTATTGAACAGCCCATCAGGTGTGTCTTGTTATCTTAAAGGAGCTTATATTTTATGGCCTTGTCCACATGGAGAAGAAAGTATTTTGTTTATTAAAACGTTCTCTGTAAAGACAGCATCGTTGTCTTCACATTAACACTATCTAATCGGCCTGTAAGTGGGTGCAAAGAAGTGGGGCTTTGGCGTCATAGTTTCTGAACTATTGTATTCGTTGTCCACACGGAAACACAAGGCCAGCATTTTCAGATTAATCCAACTCTGGGACCTGTTTTCAAAAATACGTTTTTCTGGCACCTGAAACGCCGTATCTGTGTGGGCGAAATGCTTGTCACTCTGTGGATGGCCCCTAAATAAAAATAATTCCCAAACTGAACATGTCTGCACCTTTATTTCTAAAGCTCGGATCAGGAAAGGTCTCATTTCTTTAAACTGTGTTAAAGTTTAAGCAATGAGGACAAAATAAAATAAAAGCTTAAGCAGAAGAAGGTCTGTTAATCTGATTTAAAATGCACAAATTAAGGTGTGAGCTCGGCCAACATTCAAAGCTAATGAAATAGAGACTAGTGATGGCAGAAGCTTTCATATCTGCTGCCACTAATAATTCATTTTGGAGCTTTTGTATGTTAGTAAGGATGTCATGCTTGTCTCATTGTGCATCTTTAAATTACAGACAATGGGCCTCCCTCCCACCTGGTGCATGTACATAGTGAATTAAGCTCCTGTCTCCAATGGAAGAACACCAGTGATTGCTCAACTAATGAGAGTTTGGTTGGGTAATTAATGCGTTAAAGTGGATTAATCCATCATAATGATTAATCTGATTAAAAATTTTGATGCAATTAACCCATTTGCAGTGCCGAATGACTCAAAATCCCTAAAACATCTCTTGCAACCCGTTTCGGGCGGTTTGTCCCAGTAGACCTACTGTTGCACATGCTGCCGCACATGCGCAAATGGGCAATTGATCTGACAGAATCAACCAACTCGAATTGGAAGACGCTAAACAGCACAGTGGCGCTGTTGGTGGGAAATTTGAATACAAAAAAAGGCAAGACGGAACCATGGACTGACATACAGTTATATGCACACTCTGCAGCAAGGAGTTTTCTTTTCACCAAAACACTTCCAGCTTAAAGTACCACATTAACGCGAAGTATGCGTCAGTCAGGGATCCTGCTAGCACTTCGACTAATGCATCCTCCAGCTTGCAACAAACCACTCTCACACAGTTAATATATATTAAAAATAAATGATATTTAAGGGTGCAGTGTGTAGAAATTGGAATTTCAGCGACATCTAGCGTTCAGATTTTGGAATGAGCTAAAACATCACATCACTAAGCGATGAGAGCTGGTGAAGACCAAAAAGGATCGTGAACAGGGCGTCATTTACAACAGTTATGAGGCGAGGGTTTTTTCATTCACATTTGTAACTATTATTTTTATAGATTATAGGTCAGTTAAGATGATGATTATAGGTTTTGTAAACTTTTCTTCTTCTTCGCATGCCATCCAGGTAGATTTCAGGACCGGCAGCCAGACTTGTATTAAAAGATCGCGTTTCACTCTTTTTGTCCCCAAAAACCCACCAATAAACAACATGGCGGACCGTTATGTCAGCCTCCACAAAGTGGAGACCCGTGGTTCATAGATATAAAAAGCTTTTTCTAACTTAATAAAGAGAAAAACGAAAGTTTTATTTGGATGATTTTACACCTATTTCGACGGACTTTTCATACAAATAGAAACATTATATTCTATATTCACCATTTGTGTTCGGTAAAATGCTGCCAAATTCTACACACTACACCTTTAATTGTGATTAATCAAAATTAATCCACAGCAACCCTGTGATTAAGCTGATTAAAAATTTACTCATTTGACAACCCTAATATGCATATTTATATATATATATATATACATATATATATATATATATATATATATATATATATATATATATATATATATATATATATATATATATATATATATATATATATATATATATATATATACATATATATATATATATATATGTATATATGAATATATATATATATATATATATATATATATGTATGTGTGTGTATATATATATATATATATATATATATATATATATATATATATATATATATATATATATATATATATATATATATATATATATATATATATATATATATATATATATATATATTTATATATATGTGTGTGTGTGTGTGTATATATATATATATATATATATATATATATATATAGGTACACTCAACAAAAATATAAATGCACAAAACAGTGTGAATGAATGAACAGAATGAAAATGTGCTGTAACTGACATTCCAGCACTGTCATCTTGCCAATGGCACACTTGATGACAAGTGACAAAAGTCTACATTTTGGGGTGGCCTTTTATTGTGTGAACTGTAAGGAGTGACTGTGTACTGGTTGCGCTGACTGACCACCTCACTGTCACGTGGCCTGAGACTCATAGATGGATTGTACTCACTGGGAGCGATCAACTGAAACTAGGGCACTTGATTTGAGCAAAGCGAAGCAATCTGTCCCCAAATAAATAATATTTTTGGGCATTTTAAGGGAAAGGTCATTTTAACTTAACCTTTTGAGTTTGTGCATTTACATTTTTGTTGAGTATATATATATATATATATATATATATATATATATATATATACATATATATGTGTATATATATATATATATATATATATATATATATATATATATATATATATATATATATATATATATATATATATATATATATATATATATATATATATATATATATATATATATATATATATATATATATGCAAAAATACACATATACATATATATATATGCAAATACACACAATCAACCCCCAACATAAATCCAATAGCCAATCATGAATCCCTCCATCATGGCGGCAAGAAAAAACCTTCTGTTAAGCAGCAGGAAATCTGAAATGTGGACCCCAGTCTCATGATGAACAGCAAATCCATACGATGCTGTGTCTGGTGTGTGGGCAAAGGAAGGGAGGTGGGCAGAGACAAGTGGACTAAAGTAAGAACTAAAGCTAGTGACAGATCCATGGACCAATCATAGACCTGACTTCATCATATTTGTCTCTGCTGAATATAAATTTATTAGATTTTAGCCCCTTGAGATGCAGCATCTGGTCTTCAGGAGGGTCTTCATGTCTGTTTGATTGTAGTGGTAGTTTTTATGGAAGAAAAATCCATTATAATCATGAATAGAGTAATAATGCAGTATATATATTAACGTTGAATAATACAACAGCATTTATGTTATTTATTCATTTTTGTCAAAATTTGTTCATGAAGCCTACCATCTTCATTTCCTCTGCACATCAGGCTGTATTTTTCTTACTGGTCATCTCTTAAATTCTTGGTCCAACACAAATCTCTATATGTTACTATCAGAAGACGCGATATTTTTGAAGCATTTTCAACTTCTCTCATATCTCTTTGCATCCTCTCCAGACTTAAAATGTGGTTACGTGAAATGATTTCATAAATAAAAGCTCAAGGTTTTCTTTAAATCAGCAGTAAACCAGAGGCCTTGAGAATGTTTTGAACACTGTGAGAATGAATTGTTGGAGCCTCTTGAGAAAGAGAGTGTGAATGAGTCTGTTTCAATAGATTCTTCTTCTTCTCTGTCAGATGGGAATATGTTCAAAGATGTATTTTTATTGAGGTTTCTTTGCCTCAGAGCGGTGTTCAAGTGGAAAAGAAAATAAATCGCCCTTAAAAGCGAGTCTCTTTAAACTTTGATTCATAACAGCTGCTTTCAGGATGAAGATCCAGCAAAGCACTTTACCTACAAATCAATACCAGGTTAGCAAAAAAATGAATCCAATAAGGGGCAAAATTTCACTTTAATGTGTCTGAGCTGCCCAGACACCGTGAGAATCAGGCAGCTGGTTACTCACAGAAGAAGTTTGCCTGCAATGTAAAGAAGAAATGACAAAGTATCTGGTGTCTAGAACTTAGGTTTTTCTTTTCCCGGTATTGACGGTAAATGATTTTTCTATTTTTATCAAAGACGGATTTTGGGATGAAATTCATATAACATAAATGGTTGATGAGAATTTATATTACCCGGTCAAATTGATTCGCTGGTCACCCAACATCCCAGATACCTGTCGTAAATGTTGAAAAGGAAAGGGTACTCTGTTTCACTGAGTCTGGGACTGTCCAAGACTCCAGAACTTCTGGAAGTCAGTCATACAAACTTTGTCCAAGATCACTGGAGTGAGTGAGCCTTTTAAAGCAAGGACGACTTTGGACTACTGCAGGCCAGGAGGTTGATATCTTTATACTGGAGGAAAATAGATGTGCCCTCAGTGCATATGTGGGTGAAGGAGATGGCACATTGTATTGGAATGACTTGCTTGTCAGGGGAAAGGGGGGAGATTTTCAAGAAATATGGTCACCCTTTAATTGAGTTTCTCAGACGTTACATAGCAAATTAACTTGGAAAATGGTGCCGGGTTGTTGTAGAGTTGTGTGTTGTGAATTTACTTATTTTATTTCATCACTATTAATATTTTTCCTTTTTTAAATTTAATTTATTAATGCATTATGTTTTTATTTTTTATTTGGGGGGGTTATGTTGTCTGTTTAAAGGATAAGTTCAGTTTTTTGACACCTGGACCTTATTTTTGGGATTAAATACGCTCGTAGACTCACCCAGACAATTTTGGCGGAGCTCGGAGCCGTTTTCGAGCAATTTAGATCCATCCGACGGCATTTTTCCTCATGCCGTAGTAGCAGATGGGGCCAGAAATCAAAGCCCCTAAATTGGACATTATCTGCTGCGAAACTCACTCATTTCAGCTACATTTTATAAATGAATGGCCAGTGTTATCACCACGTCAGCTCAACTTTGTTGTTATGGTCATCCGGGGCTTGACAAGGATGGGTAACTTTTGGTGACGTCATAGACAAGAACATGAGTAGAGCCGCTGTTGTTGCTAGGCTACACGGCTACACGGCTACACGGCTATTTTTGTGCAACATGGCGGAATATTTATCCGATGTAGAAGTGTCTGATGACGACTTTGAGTATAATGGATGCCCGTATCGTTTTGAGCCAGAATATACCAACGAGGACCTATTTGAAAGGAGGATGCAGAGGGAAAGAGCCGAACAGCTGGCCAGAAAACAAGCAACCACTGTACGTCTATGAATGGGGGCTAACTGGTGGTGTTGTTGTGCACATTGCACGGCAAACACAACAGAGGAGGAGTGCCTTTGCTGCTCAGAGTGGGACTTGAGACCAGAGGAAACACGTATTGATGCTCCCCAAAATGCGATTTCTGGCCCCGTCTGCTACTACGGCATGAGAGAAAAACGCAGTTGGATAGATCTAAATTGCTTGAAAACGGCTCCGAGCTCCGCCAAAATTGTCTGGGTGAGTCTACGAGCGTATTTAATCCTAAAAATAAGGTCCAGGTGTCAAAAAACTGAACTTATCCTTTAATGTATATTTTACGTCAGTTGTACCATTGTGATTTGGCTTGTTACAAAAAAACACAATAAATATATTGTTTTAAAAAATAGGGGTTTTAGAATCTACATTGTGAGGACCCTAGTTTAAACCCTGATAATGGGATCTTTTTCAAGGTCCAGCTGTAGCAGTCCATGGCCTTCGCCTAGGAGGTTATGTTTTTGCTGGCATTTGTTTGTCCACCCATCTGTGAGCAAGATATTTTAAAGAGGTCTCAATGGATTCTGATGACATATTCAGGGAATGTTGGTCATGGCACAAGGAAGAATTGGTTAGATTTTGGTGGGGATCTGGATGCTGTTGCAGATCCAGGAATCTTTTAATTTATTTGTCAACACTGCGCCATAGGATACTTATACCAATTTTCCATAACGTGGAGAAGACTATCAGAAGTGTCTTGGTGGTGGGTTGTGCTCTGTTCTTCAGGCATTTGAGGGGTTTTGGTTGTAAAGTTTGGGTCCAGAAATATCAGTCACTGTGTTTAGCTGTATTTTAGCAAATGGTTGTGTTCTTCCGCCTATGTGCACTGATTCCGCTAATCTGCTGTTTCACCCAATCGTACATTCAACCCGACATTGTGTTGTGTCTCCTTTTTTACGTAAAACTCACATAATTATGCCAAATAACTGTACCCGTCAAAAGCGGTGTACCTTACTGGTAGTCTGAGCTTGCTCCCTTAAGAGGTGCAGCACTGCTGGGAGCCACTTCACTGACTGTTGTGAAGTATCTGATACAATCCAACTTTAAAAATATTGATCTATCTCTTAAAGGAAAAAGGACTAATGGTAATGATGATTTGGGCTGGTTGTTATCGATCTCAACCGGACTTGATTTTTCGATTCCCATCCCTTTCAATCAGACATGTCTTTTTGTCCAAGTAGGTGTTTACTGCTGTGTGCTGTTTTTAAAAAGTACTCAGTGTTACTTTGACAATGTGCAGAAAGTTATGAAGAGGTCAGAAAAGTGTTGGAGCTTTTCCTCTGCTGTCCACTTGGATCGATACAGAGGTGAGGACTCTTCATGACTCCTGCAGACAGTTAAGCTGAAGGTCATAGACATTTGCAACCTCAGAAAACTTGCATACAAGAGGAAAGCATTTAAATATTCACATTGCTGGATTATACTGTGAACCAGCTTTTGACCTCAATTTCAGATTCTTCTACTGATTGACAAAATATGTTAGGGTGAGTCGTGTAAATGAATATTCTCAACAAAAGTTTTGAAATGTTATTTGGGTTGATCATTTCTCCCCTTTCACAAGACCAAATGGTATTGTACTTTACTCTGTAAGAAAGCCTGAATGATCAGCTTTACAACTAGGTACTACTTGTAAGGATCATGCATTTGTGGAATGAGCAGAACAGCTAAATGTGTGAGTAGTATCCCTCAAAAATTTGCCAAACTCCCCTGCAACTTGAAGCTAGTGTCCCAGTACCCAGACTGTTAATTGGTGTCATTGGTGTCATCTCCAAACTGAAGACCAAGTTCCACGAGACTGATAAAGTCAAAGACAGACTGCGGATAAGACATCCCAAGAAGACAACAGCCCAACACCCTGGCTTCACTGAGGGATTTTGACACATTTTTTGTGTTTCAGTCCAAAATCAACATTTTCTTTAAATTTCATTCAAAACCCATCTAGCACTTACCATCATTTAATACTCATTTTACCGGGCCAACATGAACGCGTCATAATGCGACCAGCTGGAGCTCAGTCTCATCACAAAACAAAACTGACATTTGTTGTGTATCAGTGTGTAGTGGAGTGGACAAGAAGGTGGTTGACTTGTTCACATCTGGAAGGTTAGCGTGGAGTTAAACCACAGGTGATAGAATCGCTGTCTAAAGGCTTTCATTTTAGTCAGCTAATCTTGTATTTAACAAATATTGTCAGATATTGACTAGCACTTGATTGATTGAGGCCTCTTTACTGTATAGCACATTAAACCATGTGGCTTGTGCAATTAAGGAAGTTCTCCCTCTCTTATTTAAGTATTTTGAGTGATTTTTTTCAGTCTTTTTTGGACAATGGAGAGTAAGACAGTGGACAGGCTTTTGAAAGAGAGTAGGGGGAGACCCTCTGCAAATGGGCCTCAGGCGGGAATTGATTGGTCAACACAAAGCATACATGGGATGTGCCTGGTTGCTCTGCCCAGCCAGCAGCCTCAGTTCTTCCTCTCTTTTGGAAAAGGGAGGAAAAGAGATCTGTTGTCCCTTGCAAAAGAGACATGTTAATCTCAATGGGACAAACCTGGTTAAATAAAGGTTTAATAAAAAAAAATAATAATAATAATTAAATGTGTGATGATATTTAATGTCTGTATTATGTGTGCCACCAGTCATTAACATTATGGAGATTGTATCACTTTAAAAATAGTGGCACAGTTGTCAAGAGTGTTGAAATGTTGACAATTCCATATATGGAAATGTTGCCAGTGCTGATGTGCAGTTTGGAGAATGTGTAGAACAGTGTTCATTTTGTTGACAAATTATTTTAGTTTTAGTTTCTGTCAACAACCTTTTTCCCCTGATAAAAAAACTAGACAGTAACTAATAAAAACAAGTGCACATGGACAAAAACATTTTCTTTTTTCTTTTTTTTTGTATATGAAATTTTAATTTAATTTAAAGAGTGCAAACAAGGTAAATAGTTTTTGCGTAGTTTTTACATAAACAGTAGTACTAAAAATAATACAAATGGTATATCTAAATAGAATAATAATGAGAGACATCATAATAGTTATGACTATATCGAAGTACACAATAAAGTATGATCAAAGTAAAGAATAAAAATATGCAGAGCAAAAACATTTTCGTCAACAAATAAAAACAAGACAAAAATGTTTGACAGAGGCTTACTCCAATCAGACCTAATTTGGTCATGTAGAAAGTAGGGACAACTTAGGAATATATCCAATCACAGCTACTTTGGTTGTGTGGAAAGTTTGGACGAGTTACGAGTTAAATTCAATAGCACACTAGACTAAAATTAAAACAATTTAGATGACTAAATTATGACTAAAACTAAAAGATATTTTGGGCAACAGACTATAACTAAAACTAAATTTAAAAAGTGCTGTCAAAATTAACACTGGTGTAGAAGCTTGTCTTTTATTTTTTTCTTTCCTGAAGATACAAAAACACTTTATTTGGTGTCTAGAACTTTTTGTTGCTGTGGTATCAAATACATTACCAATTGTAGGTTTATTATCAGAATCTGGGTAATTCGGGCATAGTGACAGCCATTTCTTATAACTTTCAAAAAACAACAAAAAAGGGTTCAGATGTGAATGATGTATAAAATAAAGTAATTCAGGATGAAATATATCAAGGTATAGTTTATGGTCCACTTTTCCCAGCCCTAGTTTCTTTGATTGATTTGCTCTATTAACATAAAAATCACTGAGAAGTACAAACAGATTAAAGTCTTTGCTGTATGTTAAGCTGTTTGTTTTGGCTCAGACATTTCAATAGTATTTTTTTAAATCAATAATCTGAATTGATTTCCACCCCTGACCCCCCTCTGTCTCTCTCCTGGCTGCCTCTGTCTCCCCTCAGGGTCGACACCACTCGTGTGGAGTTCACCATCTCCCTCAGAGAGAACTGGTCTCTTCCCTTCCTCGCCCTGCAGGTCACCACCATCACCTGCTACCTCCGGCCTCAGCTTGGGGCTTTACAGACGGTACACAAACACACACATATACATGTACGGAACAATCTTACATCAAAACTATTAACTCCAAACCTTCCCTGAAGCTGTATGTACATGTTTAAAGGAGCCAGCTGGGAGGTCTGACTCATGGTGGGATGTGTGCGACCTCTCAAAGGTTGTGTCTGCATACTGGTGACAGAAAAACAGAAGAGATGAGCACAGAGAAGTGGGACTGATCTCTGTGAAAATGGAAAAATTTTTTGCTTTGCCTCAGGGTCAGTGAATAGCATAAAATAGCTTAGCATAATAAAACATCACTGATATTTTCCTTTTATACTGTTTATTATCAAAAATGCTTTTTGCTGCAAAACACTGATGCTAATGCTTTTGTAGTGATCTGTTTGACATTGTGAATCACTCTGCTGCTGCTACTGCACACAGTGTATCACCGAGTAAAGTGGAGCAACTTCATTTTTCTGAAAAAGCTCTGATTTATAAATGATTGTTTGTTATAATAGACATCCCTGAGAGGCTGCAAGGTCACTGTAACCAGCTTATTCAGTGTACCACAAGCTAAAGAGACTTTCATAATCATGTCACTATAACAGAGACTCTCTTAGCTTTTATTCAAGCCTAGTTAGGATCTTTATGACAAATATTGATGAAACCGAAGCTATTCAAACAGTGGATGATACACATTTTTTAAGAGTTTTTATCTAAATTATGTTTTTTATCTTTTCATGACATTGAAATAAGATAAATATTAAATGTCGACTTATCCAACAAATTTTGGTATTCAGTGCTCTCTGAATTAAACAGAGTCGAGGTGACCCCATCTGCAGCAATATATACTGTAGCTGTAATGGTCCAAATTTCAATCAATTTATCTTAATCTGTGTTGTGCCACTTAACAAAATAGCAGATCTAGACTGGCAGCAGGAGGGCACATGCTCCCCTCCATTAATCTGCCCGCCAGTCAGTTTATAATATCACAAACTTATGGTAAAGAGGAAACCCTGACAAAACCTGCCATGACAGCGTTAAAAGTAGCAATATTTCCCTGCAAATAGAACTATGATTGGCTATGGTTTTCTCTGTG
Organism: Cetoscarus ocellatus; assembly: GCA_037902135.1. NCBI lineage: Eukaryota > Metazoa > Chordata > Actinopteri > Labriformes > Labridae > Cetoscarus > Cetoscarus ocellatus. The sequence goes on along the minus strand of JBAMNC010000370.1, from coordinate 650,555 downwards.
AAACTCTTTTTTGTCTTTGATAACCTGTAAATGGTCTGTTTTTATTGTGAAAATAGCTGAAACTGGCTTGAATTCTGTGTAGAGCTAAAGTACTGCTAAATACATTTGTGTTCAAATATGTCAATCAATCAATCAAACTTTATTTGTATAGCACTTTTCATACAAAAAATTTGTAGTACAAAGTGCTACAAAGTGCTTCATGTACAAGTGTTAGTAAAGTAACATCTTATGACAGCTGAATATATTTGTCCCTTCTAGTGCCTTCAGTTTGAGAACATTTAGCCCTCTGGCAATGAGAATAATTTCAATGTGGCCTGCATGGTGACCAAAGTTTCCCATCCCTGGTCCAGACTTATAATTATCCATTTTGTCATTTCTTCATAATTTTGCTTAAAAAGACCAAATATCAAGCCACCTTGAGGACAATGTTCAGCAACATTCATCAAAAGTTACAGCAGAATGAAAAAAGCCTTCTGTTAAGAAGGTCAAGATGCTTGCTGGTCTGTTAAGAAGGTCAAGACGCTTGCTGGTTTGATCCCTGTGTTGGTCAGGGCCTTTCTGAGTTACATGCTCTCCTCAAGCATCTGTGGGTTCTCTCTGGGCTCTCCGGCTTCCTTCCACAGACCAGAAACAAGCTAATCTGGTTGATTGGTGACTCCAAATTGTCCTTAGGAATTAGTGTGAGTGTGAATGGTTGTCTGTCTCTCTATTTGACTCTGTGATTGGCTGACAACCTGTTCAAAGATAAGCTATAGATTGTGGATGGATGAAGAAATCAGTGGCTGTACAGACCATCAAATTTTCTTCATCATATTTCTCTGTATATGGTTGTAAAGGAAGTTTTTTATGGTAGAATTGTGGTATTTGCAGGGACAACCATGGATAAAGAGAGATTGTCCAATTATTAACATTAACAGCTATGATGATTATGAAATAGAGAGGACATATTGGTTTTTATAGTAGTTCTAATTTAGCTGAATCGAGCTAAAACTGTTATCAATTGCCGAAAGCTATTGCAAACCAGAAGTCCTCCCCACTAAATACAACATCTACATGTGGAAAGGTATAAAAGGTCCATACCAGGAATCTTCTACTACATTTGTACAGGGACCAGTTCTTAACTTGACCGTCATGTCTGGGTCAGATTTAAAAGAAAACTGCAATTATGTATTGTTTCTAATTCATGTTACCAGTTGAGTTTTATGTATTTCTTATCCATTAAAAGTGATACCAGCCCCCTTGAACTACACCACCACCTACCAGGTGCAGAAATTAATAAGTATTTTAGATTCTTCTTTCTGGGGCTGTCAGGTTTTCCAACAGTGGTTTTGACTACATGTTTTTTTCTGGTTATGTATAGGTTAACAGTGGTTGATAGGTAGAATGACGGGTAGAGCTAACCGACTCACGTCATACGTCAATGGGTGACGTGATAAACTTGATAAACTCCAGATAAACTTTATTTTTCCAAAAGGTTAATGCACTCAAAAACATTCATAGGTTGCATACTCTTAAAATGTGGTATTATTTTTGATGGGAGTTCTTGTAGGTGATACCCTTTGTATTTGGTACTACTACTTCCCTCTTTGCAGCTGGTTCTGCTTTACAGACTCTTACAGACTGTGTCTTACTGTCTTACTATGAATGAATATCTGGCCGGCCCTTTTTATCCAGCTGAGAACTTGACAGGAGTTTAATGGCTAAGCTTGCCTTGAGAGGGCCTTTTTTGTTTTTAAAAATTATATTTGCCCGAGGCATTCAGTGGTTGAAGTCAGGGCAACACTGTGAAGCAGCATGGATCAGTTCACCACCAGTGTCTTGTGTCATTGACTAACCTGAGCTTGTTTTCTTCTGTTTCCTTCTGCAGAAGGTGATGGTGTGGCTGATGTATGTGACCACCTTCTGTTTCTGCCTCACATGGCAGTTCAACCAGTTCATCCTCCTCGTTCAGGCTCTTGTTATTTACTCCCTCGACTGTGCAGACTTCCTGACAACTACACAGGTATTGATTTAGTTTTAACTTAAACCATTCAGATAGACGACACCACAAGATAAAGAGAAACAGATCAACACAGACAAATTTTCAAATCACACCAAGAACTCATACCTGATATTATGTATACACTGAGATTTAAAAGGTGAAACTACACCAATGGCTCCATAATAGTGACTGATATCTAACATTTACAGTGCTGTGTCTGATGTTAGACGGGGACAAGATGGCTTCAGGGGCAGCGTTGGAGTCAATCGGTAGTGTTAGCCTGCCTCTGGTTACAGTCATCAGATAAACTCTTCAGCAACTCTAGCCCCCAAATTCCACATAAGGCGAAAGCGCTGCGCCGCGCCGCACCGCGCAGCGCCACGGTCTTGCTCCGACCTGCAAACCCCACTGGACGCGCTGCGCGCAGCCCTGTAGGGAGGGGGGCTGATCCCCACAAGCTCTTGTGCGAATAGCGATGTCACACGTCAATAAAACATGTTATAGACTGAGAAAAGAAGTAAACAGCACCTCACTTCGCTTCTCTAAGGTTCCTTTGCTGGTCCCAGTCTTACAGTTTCGTGATTTATTTCATTTCTATCTGCCTATATCCTTGTAGAAAGGATGTTTGGTGTCATATATACAATGTTATATATTTCTGTACCTCTACGATTCACTTTTCTATGTCCATGGTGTCGTGTTGCCTCTGGGACACTCTGACCGACTGTTGACCTAATGCTCGCGCCTCCGTTTGTGAAGTAATGACAAACTATTGAGGAAATTTATGTTCGGGAGTCCGTGCATTGTGTTTTATTTTGAAGTTCCGGATACTCCACACGTTGACTTCCTGTCTGGTGCTTTCTCAAAGACAGTGAATTTACGAGGTTTTGAAGCGGCCGCGCAGAAAATAGACCTGAAGCGTATCTCCAGCGCCGGCGCTTCAGCGACGCGGCGCTGGCGCGGGCAGTGGAATTTGTCTGATAGACTAGAGTGGGTTCTAAGTGCTCTGCAGTCAAGATCGCGGCGCTGCGCGGCGCTTTCGCGGCGCTTTCGCGTTATGTGGAATTTGGGGGTAAACGGTCCTGTGTGCTTGTTGTGACTCGTTATTTTACCGGGTTATGTTAAGTAATGTATTTCTAGACTAAGATTAGTTAGATTAGACTTTATGTAGCTTTTGAAAGAAATACACGGGCAAGACACAAAAACAAATGTTGGCGTATCCCTTTAAACAATGACAGCCTCTTAGTATCTCTTCAGATTAAACCTGCAGGAAAGAATATGTGCTTAAACATCCAACAGCACTGTTTGGGAACTGGGACGGGAGCATTTGGGAACCAAGGACTCTAATTGTTGAAGCTTTGTAGGTGGAATTCTTTCCCATTTTTGCTTGATGTACGACTTCAGTTGCTCAACAGTCCGGGGTCTCCTTGTTTTATTTTGTGCTCCATAATGTGCCACACATTTCAGTAGGAGACAGGTCTGCACTGTAGTAGGCCAGTCGAGTACCTGCACTCTCTTACTCTGAAGCCACACTGCTGTAACATGATTAGAATATGTCTTTGTTGTCTTGCTGAAATAAACAGGGACATCCTGAAAAATACATCACTTGGATGGCAGCATGTTCCACCAAAACCTGTATGTGCCTTTCAACACTGATGGTGCCTTCACAGATGTGCAAGTTACCCATGCCACGGGCACTAACACATCCATGTACCATCACAGATGCTGTCTTGTGACCTTTGTTCTGATAATAGTCTGGATGGTCCATTTCCTCTTAAGTCTGGAGGACACCACGTCCATGATGTCTAAAAACAGTCTGAAATGTGGACTCAGACCACAGCAGACTTTTCCACTTTGCATCAGTCCATCTCAGATGGGCTTGGGCCCAGAGAAGATGGCAGTGTTTCCGGGTGTTGACATTTGGCTTTGCATGGCGGAATTTTACTGTGATCTTGTAGATGTAGAGATGAACTGTGTTAACTGACAATGGTTTCTGAAGAGTTCCTGAGCCCACGTGGTGATATCCTTCACAGAATGATGTCAGTTTTTAATGCAGTGTTGCCTGAGGGATTGAAGGTCACGGGCATTCAGCCTTGCCACGTAGTTGCAGAGATTTCTCTTGATATTTTATGGCCTGCAGATGATGAAATCCCTACATTCCCTGTAATGAGAGTTAATAGTCTAATAGTTTAAGAAACGTTGGTCTTAAACTGTTGAACCATTTGATAATGCAGTTGTTAACAAAGTGGTGAACCTCACCCCATACTTACTTTTGAATGGCTGAGCCTTTCAGGGAGGCTTCTTTTATATCCAGTCATGACAGTCACCTGCTTCACATTAACCTGTTCACCTGTGGAAGGTTTCAAACAGGTGTTTTATGAGCATTCCTAAACTTTCCCAGCCTTTGCTGCCTCTGTTCCGGCTTTTTTGGAATGTGTTGCAGGCATCACATTCAAAATGAGTGAATACTTGCTTAAAACAATGAAGTTTATCAGTTTAAACATGAAATAGATTGTCTTTATAATGTATTTAGTGAATAAAGGTCACAAAGGAGTTGCAAATTATTGTACTCTATAATTTTTTCTATATAACGTCCCAAATTTTTTGGAATTGGGGTTTGTACATTGCAGATGAATAAAACCGGAGCTTTTAACAATATCAACTCAATCAGACAGATTTAAATTCTTCTCACTTTCTGTGGAAGAAAATATAAAGTTTTATCATACTGGTGGAGATTTTCTGAAGAGGATTAGTTTGCTTTTGGGCAAATTAGCCTCCAGGCCTCTGCGTGGGTGTTTTGGATATTTTGGACTTGGTATTCTCAATTTCACAATCTTAGCATGCTTCCAAAAAAAAAAGAAAAAGGTTATGGCATGTTTTAAAACCACTAAACTAAACTTTTGCTCTCATGATGAGCAGTTTGCCTCTTTAAATTATTCAGCACCTGAGAGCAGCAGTTCCTCCTATTTAGCTTCTGTTTTGTTTGATGATCTTAAGTTTGTTATGGCAGGCTAAAAGAATCCACTCAGGTTAGGAAGGAGGCAAGCTTTTTAGTTGCCTTAAGCACTTATTCCTACATTGTTGGAGTGAATTTAACGTTTATTTTGAGCAGGTAAAAAAAGGAAATAAAGCAAATTATCATACAGCTATGTGCAAGAAAATCAAAGTCGGTAGTGCTGGATGAATATGTGTAAAAACCACTGTTATCCTCTTAAACCTGAAACATCCTGAAGTGACCTTTCATGGTCACACTCTTGTTTCATCCAGTTTAAGGACATGAGCTCACAGTTTACACACCTGTATAAACAGGTGAGTTATGTTCCAGTTCCTGCAGCAGTTTCATCTATTTTTCATACTGACTTGTTGACTCTCCATCCACAGAAGGTTTTTACTGTGTACTCCAGTACAATTCCCAAGTATCCAAAGTAGTTGGCCGTCATATTTAAAGCGAATATCGCCCATTTATCGAGTTTGTTTCTCCTTGTGAAGCCTGCAGACCATAGCTGGTCGGCACACTACTGGTGGAAGGATACGTTGGCTGTGCTGTATACCGAGAGTTTTTGAGGCTTGTATTCACCTCAGACTCTTAGAATTAAAGTGATGATGGCCCTTTGCAGCAATATCTAGCTCTAGTTTTGGTGCTGGTCCCTTTTGTACATTTTTTAAAAAGATAGACATAAAGATAAATAGAGATATGTAGAGAAATAGAAAAATAGATAGATAGCTAGAAATATAGATAGATAGATAGATAGATATCAATCAATCGATCTTTATTTGTATGGCGCCAATTCATAACAAGTGTTATCTCAAGATACTTTACAATAGAGCATAAATCTCTTCATTGTATGGATACACATATATATGTATATATACATATATACATAAAATACACATATACATACTTACATCCAACACCCAACATGAATCCATATAGCCAATCATGAATCCCTCCATCATGGCGGCAAGAAAAAACCTTCTGTTAAGCAGCAGGAAATCTTGAATGTGGATCCCAGTCTCATGATGAACAGCAAATCCACACCATGCTGTGTTGGGTGTGTGGGTGAAGGAAGGGAGGTGGGCAAAGACTAGTTGGCTAAAGTGAACTAAAGCTAGTGACAGATCAATGGGCCAATCATAGACCTGTCTTCATCATATTTGTCTCTGCTGAATATAAATTTATTAGAGGTTAGCCCCTTCAGATGCAGCATACTGTTTTCAGGAGGATCCTCATGTCTGTATGATTATAGTGACAATTTTATAGATGTATAGTCAATAAAAATCATGTGATGTATGAGATATACAGATAGAGAGAGAGAAATAATGACAGACGTAGGCATGGAGCTAAAGATAGATGATAGAGACAGATATAGATAGATAGATAGATAGATAGATAGATAGACAGACAGACAGACAGACAGACAGACAGACAGACAGATAGATAGATAGATAGATAGATAGACAGATAGATAGATAGATAGATAGATAGATAGATAGACAGATAGATAGATAGATAGATAGATAGACAGACAGACAGATAGATAGATAGATAGATAGATAGATAGATAGACAGATAGATAGATAGATAGATACTTAGAGAAATTCTGTGGCTAATGTTAAAACAAATTCCGTGTACTGTACCATGTTCCCTTCGAAATCAACCAAGTAACAGACAAGGGGCAGAATTTAAAGGAGGTTTAAAGACTCCTGACAACCACCAAGAAAGAGATGACAAGCTGCCATGTCAGCCGTTCTTGATTTTGATTGGTCAGTGAGAGAGGAGTGACGTTGAGGAGCGCAGTGCTCCCTCAGAAGCTGAACTGTTTTCAACTGAGAGCACAGCAACAAAAATCAGTTGACACCAAGAGCATTTTTCTGCCCAGGGCACTGAGAACGCTGGACTACGTTTGTTTTGAAATGAAAGCAAGAGCTGCCAGTGCATAATACACAGACACAGGCCGTAGTTACTCCTGCGCTCCTGTGCTCCTGTAAATATTATTATTATTTTAACATGGAGTGAGTGTTTGACTTTCTGTGCTTCTGCCTCAAGAGGACAGTTGGGGAACTGCAGTTATACTTTTGCATTACAGTCTACCCAAATGCAGGTGTCAGACTTAAAAAAGTCTTTATTAAATCAAAAAGTGAGACAAAAAAAATCTAATTCCATTATAGAAAATAAACCTAAACTAAAGAGAACTTACACGAAACACTGGAGAACACAAGGAAGCTGAGGACATGGAAGAGCAGAAAACAGGAGAAGCCACAGGGAACATGCGGGGTACAAGCAGGATGAACTAACAAAGGGCAGCAGACACACACAGACTTTTCCTTCAAATGTTTAATCATCACTTCATATGTTTGTTTCCAGGTGACCACTCTGTACCTGGTTCAGGTGAGCAGCCTGCTGAGCGTGTGGCTCCTCCAGTTCTGTAACTCCATGATCCTGGGATCCCTGGTGCTGAGCTTCATCGTCGCTGCACTCTTCGTCAGACACTGCCAGGTCTGTGTGATGGTGTTAAATAGACTGAGAGAATAAAAGTGATGTGCAGAGATAAGGAAAGACGGGCTCTGGAATCCGGCAGAATTAATTTTGGGGCTGTCAGAGTCACATGATGGACACAGACAGCTGTGGTTCCCTCTCTTTAAAGGCAGACAGGAGATTAGGTTGAAATCTTTTTGACGTGAAGAGACCCGCGCTGCAGTCCGTTATTGTAGGAGATAATTCCAATTTGTATGCTGGAGACACATTTTTGCGTCTGAGTCTAAATGTAATTAAGTTAAATCAGATCTCGTCACAGTAACAATTACAGAAACATTTAATGTGACAGGATGAGAGAGGAGAGGAGGAAAACTGAAATGGGAGAGAGAGATTTCATGTCTAGTCTTTAATAACTCTTCTGCAGAGACAGCATGATGGAAATGTTGATGTTTCATTTTTGTTTATAATCTGTTCTCATGCTGTGTAGCAGTGGATTTAAAGAGACTTGATTTATTACTTAAATGTGAAGACTCTATTGACCTAACATCTGTATCTGATGGTAGCTGCTCTGTTTTTAGACACTGGCCGTTGGCAGATAAATTGGCATGGACAGACATCAGTACCAGATGTATATCTCTTGTACGAATTCAGTGCTGGTGTCATAAATGCCCATTTGCTGATTCAGAGGAGAGGTTTTTTTTGTTGGTCTGAGGAGTTCTTAAACTTGATAAAAAAATACTGAATTAATAAAAGTCTTACCCTAGAGAAGTGATGAGAGAAAAATCATTGCCACTGGTGTTCCAGTCAGCTAAATTGCCATTTCAGACATCAGTATCCAAACTTGTGATCTGAATGACTATGTTTCTTTTTCTTCTTTTTTAAATGAAGAAACAAAAGAACTTGTGAATAATCTAAAATCACAACATTTGCTTGAACCACAGATCAAACTGACTTGGTAGAAATGTAAAAAGTGGTAAAGGGAGCTGTAGATAAGTGAAGGTGCAGATTATTCTTGTTGACCGAGCAGAACAACGATGAGGTGAGTAGAATCAGCAGCCCTGCTGAGGCTTAATTACTATGTACCCAAAAGGTCAAATTTGTATACAACTTACAAACAGTGTTCATATAGACCTCACCAATCATCTTTTGTCCTAAAAAAGTAGCCACAAATAAGCTTCCTGCCCATCTACCTGCATACCTACCTCACTACCTGTCCACCTATATACCCAACTTCATACCTACTCACTAAAGGTGAGCACTGGTCAATACAAGACAATATTTGTTAAAAATATATGATGGGTTGATCAATATCAATCACGAGAAAGCATGAAACATCAAGCCGAAATGTCACTGATTTTCACATTAAATTTTTGAAGGGAGCTACTTTTGGTGTGCAGATTTTTTTTTTTTGTTGTTGCTTTTTTGTGTTGGAGATTTTTGGATCCAACCAGGGATGTGTTTGTCTGTTGTCACCAGTACTACCACTATGTTAAACTGAGAAATAACCCAAAGCTCACCCCATAAGGGTTCTTTATCACTGACAGTGCTGACCTATAATAGTGACTCCAAAGAAAATTTACAAACTAAACAAACAAATAATATATATGGAATCATACAGAGGTAGAATTATTGTCTCGATCACTGGCAACTTTGCATATGACATTCATGTTAAATACGGTTACTGCAGTTACCATCTTTTCTCAGCAGAGTGTTTGTTCCTCTTCAACAGTTTAAGGCTTTTTGGGCTGGTGTTCATGGATTAAGTGGTTTTTGCTGGTTAGCTGTTTGCAGAGAAAAGGGCCAGTTCTCCTGTATGGCCGTATTACAGTTTAGTTAAATATGATCAAACAGCAGCATCTCACAGAGACTCAGTTTGCTTTGCAACAAACTTCATTTCTTTGTGTGTGTCTTCGCCAAACAATCCCAGAATGAACCAGTCCCAGTGTGGTGCTTCAGCTCTTCATACCTCTGTCAACAGGTAAAGCTTAAAATATGACAGGGACTGATCACATCACAAGAGCTAGAAGAAAAAGTGGATCTTGAAATATTCATAGCCCTGCAAATTCTCAGAAGTTATTCAGATGGTTTCAGTAAAAGCCAATAAATGTAAATGGCCAAAATGAAACATTTGGCTGCTGTCTTTGTAATCTGCAAGCTGGTGTCTGAGCTCGGCCAAAACCATTGTGAGATCAAAGAAGCATCACTGATTAAAAGTTTTATTATATCATTAGTGAATTGTGAGTTTTGGTTGTTCATTAAAATCATCTTGGTTAAAAAAATGTGCTTCTTCACATCAAGATTTCAGGAATTTCCACTTAAATTCTGGATGAATTTTCAAACATTAGATTTAAAGCCACGGATTTAAAATGGACCCCAAATGGATCGAGATTTGATGGTAATATGTAAAGTCCTGGGTTCTTTGATTGGCAGAAATATAACAGATGTTAATGTCCTTGAATAACTCACCAGCCGCAGTGTCAGAGCTCAGTTCTCTTTCTGTCCAGAAATCTCAAAACAGCCATTAATGCTGTACATGGTACCAAACTGTCTGAGTAACTAAAAGAATTGTGGGAGAAAAGAACCCACAAAAACAGCATGGAGTCATCACAAGCTCCAAACAGTTTGTTTGTATCTACTTAATTTCCCACCACTGAGCCACTTTGATTAGGCACTATATTGAGACACAGCACAGCCTATGTGTCCTTTCACCAGCAGCGCCACTAGTTTGCTTCACAAGGGAAAACAACTGCTACCAAATGGGACAAATTGATGATTTTGCAGCCAATATGACTGCCTTTTACTTTGGATACCTTGGAATACCTGTATGAACTGGAGTTCACAGGAGAAACTTCTGTGGATGGAGAGTCAACAGGTCTGAATTGAAAATGGTGGAATCTGCTCTGAGAACTGGAAGACCAGAGGAACACACGGTATCTGTTGATTTAGGTGAATAAATTGTGAGTTCAAGTCATCAAACATGTAGACATGGAGAAGACCACCTGCTGAAGTTCAAACCCGAGCATCAGAATGGAGAACAAATCTGATTTGATACATATACTTTAAATAGTTTGAAAAGAGTTAGGTCTTCAGGTTGTAATGAAGACATCCTACCTGAGCATGTCCATCATTTTATGACCACAGTGTACCCATCTTCTGATATCTACTTCCAGCAAGGTACTGTACTTAAGTGGCCTCCACAGTCACCAGATCTCAAAAACCTCTGGGATGTGTTTGAAACAGGAGATTTACCTCGTGGATGTGCAGCTGACAAATCTACAGCAACTATGTGATGCTATCATGTCAATATGGACCAAAATCTATAAGGAATGTTTTCATCACCTTGTTGAATCCCTTTTCACAGTGTCTGTATTCAAAGGTGCTTCAATGAAGCTCCGTCATAATTCAAGCCGTTCACATAAATTCTGTGAGGATGTAATATCTGTCAGTTCATACTGTGATTCAGCTTGGATGGATCACAGGAACACAAAGGCAGTGTCACTCACTCACATCTCTGGTCGCCAACTGAGGCCCTGTTTACAGGACAATGAAAACGACTGAAAACGGAGAGTTTACAATGCCTTTGTGCCTTCCGTTTACACATTAACCGTGCCCAGAGTGCCTAAATCCGCAAACTTTTGAAACCAGGGTCCAAAGTGAAAAGTCTTGAAAATGTCTTGGTATCCGTCTCCATGTAAACAGGAATCATTTTCAATTATTTCCAGGGAAAATGATGACACACACACACACACACACACACACACACACACACACACACACTCTCTTTCAGATAAAGGTTGTGCGCACACCTATGAACGACAACGACAACAGCTTCAACAGCCTACCGAGCAACATGTGTGCTGCTTACTGTGCTCGGTTTGTTATCAATACAAAAATATCCAGACAGATTTGTTGTCAAGACAAGAAACTCCTTTGTCTTCGTGCGTCCAATCACCATTGTTGTTTGTGAAAAGTTTGTTTTCACCAGAAAGTGCATGTGTGTTGTAACACCGCTGTTTCACTACAAACCTACATCGCCAACTACTGGCCTGGCATAGGACTTTTCTTGAAAACTCTCCTCTGAATCTTCAAACTTGCTGAGAACAGACTTAACAACGAGTGCACTTGTGCAGCAGTAGAAATACACAGTTAACAGGGTTGGAGTTTGGCGGAGTGGTGAGCAACCAGGCCCGACCCATATTTATGCTTCTGCCGGTCTGAGACTTGAATCCGGCTTGTGGCCAGTTTTGCTAAAAATGGCCAAAAATGTATTTTTAAAATAAATACACAGTTCAGGTTCTGGGCTTAACTTGTTAGTCTTGTAAATTTGCCTAACGTAGGTGGACATGACAGAGACAAATAGTATGTGTTAATACAAAGGAAATCTACTTCACCACTTTGTTTGAATATCTTTGTACCTCTACAGATTGTGTGTTTTATAATTCATAAGTAGTGTCGATAAAGGATGGATGGATGATTTATCAATCTTAATTTAGTGTTGTGTTGTGATGTGCTCCTACAGTCTGGCCTGAAGACAGGAGGACTCCTGCTTCGTCTGGGAAAACTGCTCCTCCACAGCATCATGGTCCTCCTCCTGACCTGCATCATCAACTACCTGGCCAAGGTACCTGTTGTCTGTCACTGCTGTTTTCTCCTTGTACACGGGGCTCACAGTAAATCACTGCCAAGGCATTTCACTGAAATGAACACTAATCTTATATTTCTGTCAAAGTATCTACCTCTTACTGCTTCTAGTTGAAACCCCTCACATGAAAATGTTAGAGTAATTTGACTTGAAGCTGCTGTAAAAATGACAGCAAAAAGTAAACCACACGGTTACAATGCCAGTCAAAGGGTTAAAGTAAGATTTATTGTGGGTCTTCCTAAAGAGACGCAGGACTGTGACAGCAAGGAGACGCTGCCAACAAGCCTCACACAAATGTCTTGTATAAAAGTTGTGGCATTGTAAGCTGACATATGCAGCTGTATTCAGTCTGAAATGTCAGTCAAGCCTTCACGATGAACTTATCTGCTTGTGTGTATGTTTCACAGAAAGCACTGCAGCTCAAGTCAGATGAACACATCTTCAAATTCATCCAGTCGAAGTTTGGCCTTGGATCAACAAGGTAAGAACAGGCACACCCTCTCAGAGGCACTCAGACACACTTTACCAAAGATTCACTCACTTGTGTTCCTAAAAACTGTGGCATACACTCTGACAGAGCCAAACTCCAACACCAGGGAGAGCGCACACAGGCTGCACTCATACACACCTCCTGATTTGATCCATCTTGACTGTATTATTCACTGAGCAGCAGTATCGTAGCACCTGGAGCGTCAGAGTGTGTGTGAATAATAGATGGAGGGGTAACAGCAGCAGGCCGCCCATCGATCAGACACGGAGTGTGTAGAGCGGCTCAGCCACTGGATAGCGGCTCCGGGGTGGCAGATAACACAGCGCTCACACCCAACGCCACACAACTGGCCCTTTAATTATTCAGCAGGCTGTGGAAAATGCAGAGCTTACTCTCCATCTCTGCTCCTGCAACTAGCCTGTTTCTTCTGCCCTTACCGCTCCTGTTGTTGTACTTTGAGTTTTTAGCTTGCATTCTGTGAGATCTCAATTCTCAGTTTAGTTACTTATCAGTGCTGCAGTTTATCAGAGGCTGGAATACTTTATCCTGTTGCAATCATATGCTCTTAAAGAATTATTTACAGCGCTCATGCCAAATTGAGATCATAAATTGAGTTTATGAATGTTTTCATTGTTGTCTGTCTGGCCTCTTTTGCCAAGTGCATGAACAACTAAAGCCAGGTTTACACTGAGGCTAAAAATCACTTTTTGATTTTAATTTGATTTTAACTTTATTATATTATAACAAAAAAATAATTAACCCAGAAGCTTGTTTTTCACCATGGCAATAAAATAAGAAGTCCTAGGAACAATGCCAGGTAATATCGACCCCATAATAATGGAGGGATGCATTTTGATCCTTGAATACTGTCACAGAGTACAAGTCCTTCTGACCAGACATTCATTATACCTGTAGTTCCCAAAATGGGGCCCACGACTGTGTTGGGGGGGGCACAGAATGGCCAGTAAAATCGATTCACGCTGTTACGCACTTAAAGCAAAGCGCTTGAACTTCCAATAAAAACAATCTACACCAAACGTTATGACTTTGAACATAAGAAAATGTGATGAGCTGTATTTTATGCTGCCCTTCACTTGTACAATGGTCACATTTGGCTGTTGACTTTATGGTCTATCGATGTATGTGTTGAAGTGTAGGGTTGGGAGTCAGGGGGGCTTGAAAATGTTTTAATCTTCCAAAAGGGGGGCCAGTCAGAAAAAGTTTGGGAACCACTGCATTATGCTATGCAACTTGTTTTCAGGGATTTCTGCTGATATCCAGTATGCTGATATTTCTCAAGTCATTATTGATAATATGGATTAGCCCCAGGAAGTAAAAAACAGTGTTTTAAGGGTCTTTCTTTAAAGAGGCAGAGAGCATTTCTCTGTGAATTGAGAGTTTAGTAAAAGGTGTCATGTTTCTGCTCCACAAATCCCTTCTAACAACAGCAAAAGCAAAGAACGATTTTGCAGGACATGGGACTGGAACCTGACCTGCTCTTTTCATGGTGAAAGTTTATTTGTTTTAGAAACAGAAGTGAAGCAAGGAAAAACAATTTTATTCCCTAATAAATTATTCTGTTGATTTATAAAGGTGGACATTCAGTGATGAGGTAGACCATTATGGTACATTTAAATTAGATTATTATTGTTTATTATTAGATTATTAGAATAGCTAATAGCTTAGTTCCAATAGCAGTTGAAAAGTAGAAGGATATATAAAAAAAGATAGAAAAAATGTAAAGAAATAAATATAAATAAAAATATAAATATACAATAATAAATAAATAAAATAAATAAATATATAAAATATAAATAAAAATAATTACAAATAATAATAGTAATAATAAATAAATAAAAATATAAATTAATAAAAATAAAATAATATTTGTACATTCTGACAAAATTACAGCTAATAAATGGGGTATACATATAGCCAAAATATTGTCTGCTCGTATCAGCAAAAGTGTTTATCTGCCAATACTATTAAGAGAATACTTAGGCAATTGAGTTGGAAGGTTGAGGGTTTAAGCCCAATTCTGTCTGTCATGTTTTGATGTGTCCTTGGGCAAGACACTGAACCCCAAATTGTTCGACTGCTACTTCAGTGGAGTAGCAGTAGATAATGAAAGAGTATGGATGTGAGAGCTGAGACATAGAAACTTCAACCATCAGTTTGTGCATGTGAGTGAATGGGTATGTGTGTCCTGTGGTGTAAAAGCACTTTAAATAGATGGAAAGACTAGAAAAGCCCTGCACAAGCTCAAGCCAATCAGTAACCTTTTAACTAAAAGTTGCAACATCAGAGGTAAGAAAAGTCAGTTCAATGAAATAAAGAAATGGACTTTAGCTGTACAGAGTCTGCCAAATTTAACTCTCAAAACAAAAAAAAGTTAGAAAGAAAAAGACACAGATATTTAATTTGAATTGTGTGATGGATTTTTTTCTCTGAAATGGACCTAAAATTTCAAATGTAAAAAATGGTGATGCTTTTAATATTTTTCAGCCTGTGTCAGTAAAGGGGAACCTCATCCCTCCATGGCACACAATGTTGGGCAGTTCTTTTTCTTTTTCTTTTTTTAATTATTTAATCCCCACACATCTTGTAGTGTACAAATAATTTCCATAAACATGTGGTGTCAAAAGTAGGTTTTATTCATACTTTATACAGCTAACTAGTAAGTTCATAGGGGTATGAGCTTGTCATGGTTCCTCATGTTCTCTTCTTCTTTTATTTTATCCTGCAGAGATTTTGATGCCAGTCTATATCTTTGTGAGGAGGCCTTCGGTCTGATGCCTTTGGACACTCTGGAGCGTCTGGCTGGCACTCTGCTGCTGTACCCGTACGCCATCACGCTGCTGCTGCTCAGTGGCACGTTGGTGGTGGCCACACTGCAGAACCTGAGGTAGGTGAAGGCTGGATTTAAATACAGGAAGAGCTTCTTTAGGTCGGGAATAAGAACTGAGGAGTGAGAAATGAACAGTATTCTCATATTAATGTTATCCCTTCCTTGTTGAGTAAAAGGGACAGTTTGTGATGTTTGATGTGGGGTTGTATGAAGTACAAAGCATTAGCCTGAACACTGGCCACAGAGAAAGAGGTCAGCTTTATGTTTGTGCAGAAACAGACGACGAGGAAGATAGGGCTGCATATAGCAGGACATGGGGCCACCTATAATGTGTGTTTTAAAGAGTTTAGCTACAAAACCAGCGCAGGGTGATTGCACGCTGTATCCAATTTCTTGATAACAATGTACGTTTCCACTACGAAGCTGCTTTGTGTGGTACTACTTTTGTACACAGCACAGCCTGTGTCCTTCTGCCAGCAGTGTACTGATCAATGGACAATCTAACTTTCATTTTGCAGAGTACACTCATTTCTCTTCATCCCAAATAAAGATTAGCCTAAGTAACAAATCTTCAAAGATCATCCTGCTTACCGCGAACAGTCATTTTGATAAAGTGTTTTTTTCTGCCTCAGTTCACCTCCTAAACAATGAACATAATCTGATTTCATCAAGGGAACTTATTATCAAAACCATGGCTGTGTCTTTATCCAATAAAGGATCAGTAAAAGCTGAACACTTACTATAAAGGTTAACTTTCGTTCTTGAAAGTTTGTAAAACATACGTCAGACTGCAGGGATCCATGTAAAAGCAGCTGGTATCCTCTGATACTGAAAAATCCTGAGTTGATCTTTTGTAGCCACACTTATTTCATCCAGTTTGATGACCTAAGCTTAACATTTATCAACCAGTATCACCAGGTAACACAGGTTTCTGCGGTCTCCCAGTTCCCGTAATGCTTTCCTCTATATTTTCATTCAGACCTGTTGACTCTCCTCTACAGAAGGTTTGCCTTTATGCACTCCAGTTCATTCAAGCCTTTCCAAACATCCAAAGTTAACAGCTGTCATATTTGGTGCATAAATGCCCATCTATCCGGTCTAGCATTGTTAATTTTGTTGACTAATTATTTTCGTCATAGTTTTCGTCAACAACCCAGGGTTTGTACGGGTCCTTGAAATCCTTGAAAATGCTTGTATTTTAATGTTGTGTTTTCAAGGTTTGGAAAGTGCTTGAATTTTCGATCTAAGTGCTTGTAAATGCTTGAAATCATAATCATATAAATTTTTACAATTAACAGCAATCTGGCTCAACAGATCGATCTAAACGAGAGAATAAAAATAGTGAAATAGGGGGGAAAAAACGTTCTCCCTGAAGGGCTTGTGTGTGACATGCTGGTCAGTTGTCATGTGCGACGTGACGTCCCCTCCTAGAGGACAGTGCGCAGCCCAACATGCTGGGAGGCTGTCGGTTCAATGACCGTTGGCTGGATATTGAAAAATGTAAACCATGGGTAAGACATGGCGCAAATCCACAAGTAGCCTGCTGCAAAGTCTGCAAAAAGGAGATCAGCCTTTTCGCCATGGGAGAGTCGGCACTCTCCAGCCATATGAAAGGTACCCTGTTAGCCCTACAGGTGAATTAGCCTACTGTTTGTTAACGCTAACTACCTTTTTATATGCTAGGCATGCATGTGTGATGTAGAGGGCACTGTTCCATATAACATGTAGGTGGTGTGATGATTCCAGCCGTACTGCTGTCACCTGTGGGGTGTTTATTGTTCGAGGCAGATTATCACATGGCCGCGGTCGGTCGGTGACAAGTCTTGTCTAAAAATACAGAGTCGTGCCTGGGCCGACGGCCGCAGATCGGGAGGCTCTCCCGCTGGATACGAAGGCACGAGACCTACAGACGAACCGCGGTCATGTGATAACCTGCCCCTAGCTACAAACGCCCAGCGGTTGACAGCTGTACGGCTGGTGGTTATTAATAACAGTATCAATAACAATGTCAAGAAGAAAAGATGTGAAAAAATGAATGCTTAGAAAAGCATTAGGCTGATATGCCCTGTTAAGGTTTAAAACTTACATGACTACACCTGATATAATTTGGCCAAACCAGTGCAAATCATCATGCCTCTCTTACTGTATGATGTCTTAATACAGTGTGTGGGATGACACATACTAGGGCTGCACTGTTCTGGCAAAAATGTGGATCACAATTATTTTGCTTGGAACTGAGATCATAACTCTCTGACACGATTTTACTCACAAAATGTTTATTGCATTGATTAACTTTAAAGAGCGTTTTGCAGGTTATTTTTTGTAAATGAACACTTAGCATTGTCTGATAATAGCTGTAGTTTAAGTCAGTCATTGATTTATGTGTTATACAACACAAAAGGGCTCAAATTTAAAGGATGAAGTGTCTGTTTTCAGTATAGCTGTTAAAAACGTTCAACACGTTTCAACATCTCATCATATGACGTAACATGGGGACTCTGCTTTGATCCAATGTGCATAATAGGTGGTGGTGAGTGAGGGCAGGCGTTTTGGGATGTGTTTTTTGTGCTTCTTACGGTGTATTACATTTAATTTGACCATTTGTTAAGATTGTTAAATACTGCGTTTGTGCTTGATGCAGAAATACGAGCTTAGCAGGACATCGAAGCCACTCTTTCCCCAATAGGAAGAAAAATTGAATTAGCTTTCGTGCTTGGGTTTTGTTTTTGCAGGTGGAGAGATGGGACTTTATTCTACATTGGTCACCAAAAACGCGGTCGTCTGTGGTAAAATCCGTTTCACTCTCCTTACCGCAGACGTTCCTCCACCGTAACTCTCACTCACTCTTTCCTCAGTCATCTGCAGTAGGCAGCAGCAGGAGGAGGCTCACGTGTTGTAAGGACACTTTACCATTGGTTGAGGGAGGAGGCAGCGGTGATGCTGCGTTTGGGAGCAATTGCTTATATTGCAGCCCGTGAAATAAAATGCTTAAGAATCAAAATAATAATAAATAATAATAAAACAGTGAAATCGCCATTTTGTGTGTACGTGAATTCTATGACATTATGCAATTTACAACTGCTTACAGTACTTGAAAAGTTTGAAAATTGACCTTGAAAGTCCTTGAAAAGTGCTTGAATTTGACCATGAAAAAAGTGTACGAACCCTGACAACCTTTTTTCCCCTGACGAAAACTAGACAGTAACTAATAAAAACAAGTGCACACTAAAACTAAATTAACTGACATTTTCGTCAAATAACATAAAAACTAGACTAAAATGTCTGACAGAGACTTAATCCAATCAGACCTAATTACCTCCGCCAAGGAGGTTATGTTTTTGCCGGAGTTGGTTAGTTTGTCTGTTTGTCTGTTTGTGTTCAAGATAACTTGAAAAGTTATGGATGGATTTGGGTGAAATTTTCAGCAAATGTGTGGAATGGGATAAGGAAGAAATGATTAGATTTTGGGACTGATCCGAATCACCATCCGGATACAGGAATTGTTTAAAGGATTCTTTAACATTGCCAGATAGGACCATTTTCGCCAAAGTGGACTGAAGCTGCTTGGCCGAGGTCTGCGCTCTCTGAGTGCTTTTCTAGTTTCATCATGTAGAAAGTAGAAACAAGTTAGGAATATATCCAATCACAGCTACTTTGGTTGTGTGGAAAGGTTGGATGAGTCCAGAGGCAGCATTCAATAAAGAGTTATTAGATGTTTCATTTTATCCAAGTGTAAAACATGACTTCAGAAATTCAAGCAAAACTAAAAAATGCCTTACACTTTACACTTCATATTTTAGAAGACCAAATTTACGGCAGATTTCGTCAACTAAAAGTAGACTAAAATTAAAACAATCAGATGACTAGATTATGACGAAAACTAGAAGATATTTTAGGCAAAAAGACTAAAACTAGCTGTTGTTTCTTCTTGTGAGGGTGGTAGGTTGAAGCTGGTCATCACTGCTGGTGGCAGGACAATGTCGTTTACTGAAGAAGTGCCTAAACAAAGTGACTTGGTAATGGAAAAGTAAGTTGTTGTGAAAAAATAAAATAAAAATAAATAGATATAGCATGCTATTACCATTTGCTGTTTTTGTGGCTTGTTTTCTCCAAAAACTCCTTAAAGCAGGGGTGACAAACAGGGTGCCCGCGAGCACCCGGCAGCCCGCAGGATGCTTTTGAGGTGCCCGCTAGAACATTCTAAAAAAGCATCACCATCACCACCATAGAGCTTGAGATAAAGCCATTTTTGACTTTAAATTTAATGTTTTGCAAATAACTCATACTTACATCCAAACAAACAACAAGAAGTGTAGCATGTGTGCTAAATTTCAACGTTGTCTATTTTCTCTTAACTTTGACCTGCGTGGTGTCAAAGTTTTTGGTGGTGCACTGATGCCACATCTCCATCAGCACTCTTGCCCCTGCAGTGTCACATGTTTATGAAGGAAATCACACAATTGTGAATGTTGAACATATCAGATGTACCTTAATTATAAAGGATAAATTTAAGAATACTGCTCTTATAATGATTATTGATGATAATTATTGTCGGGAATCATTGCATGTACAAAGTAAACATAGAGTGTCATATGCAGCCTACCAAAAGCATACGAATTATTTTAAGATAAATGATAAATTATTCTACTCAGAAACTTCAAATCCAAAAAGTAGCCCTCTATAATACTGCTCATGTGTCTGGTAGCTCCCTGGCTGAAAAAGGTTGGTGACCCCTGCTGTAGAGTGTGCAGAGAAGGTGGCCACATGTCCAGCTAAAGAGCTCTAACTTTTTAGCTGACTGTCTCTGTACAGAAGCAGAGCTGGCCTCTGTTACTGTGGCTAGTGCTCAGACTGGTGCAGCGTACCCCATACAGCCCCACTCTGAAGACCTTGAACCATCCCTTTAAATGAAGTTGAGCTACCAGTACACAATAAATAAATCAGGGACAGGAAAGTTTGGTGACAGCTCTCAGAGTTCAGTTCTCACAGCCAGAGGGCCAAACTGTTCACATTTAATTTGTTCATAACATAACAAAACACAGAAACTCCGCTCACAGACAATTGACAAAGCAAAGTAATATTCATCTTGTGATATCAAATAGCTGAAAGAATTGATATCATCAGTCTTTTTGCTTACAATCCCCGTATCAGTTCCTTCCACTTTGTTCAGATGACTTCAATCAAGGACATCATGCTCTAATTGGAGGCAATCAGCAGTGACAATAAAATAAAAGATGAGATTCTAGCAAATGGAAGACAGGAGTGCTCAAAATTGAGGCTTATTTTTTAACAGAAAACACTTACTGCACAAAAATTCATCCATGCAGCACAGCATTAAATATCAGGAATGCTTGAAACTGTTGCCACTGAAAACATACCAACCTCTGCACACATTAGGGAATCCCTTATATCGATTCCATTATTGATATCAGAGAATTGTTGAAGAGTTGGATGGAAAAGCAGAATCGCTAATGGCATTTACAGTATATCAATATGGTCTTGTCAATTCCCATCCCTATATCACCTCTTCTTCCAAAAAGCTTCACCAGAACTGAAACCAGTCCAGCTGCCACTCGGATCAGCTTTTGGTATCAACATTTCACCTTTAAGCTATTCTCTTTTTGTACCATTATTTGCTTTTATGTGAGTATCAAGTTCTTTTTTCCATGGTTAAGTTAATATTGTGACTTTTAGTGAAGACGTTCTTTATTACTGTCATTATTTTTCTTAAGTGAGCAGGTTTGATCTGAGCAAAAAGAACAGTACCCTTGTCTGAAAGTACAAATCACAAAGTAAAAGCATAACAAAATACAGTTTAATGAAATGAGCTTTAAACTTGATTGTTCACCTCAGTTATTTACATGAGAAAGGAACTAAAGTGGACTTTTAAAAGTGTGTATGCTGTCACATTTACGGTCAGAGAGTCGTTTTGTACATGCACTGCTGCATAATTCTTAACCTATAAATGTGTTCAAGGCTGTGTTTCACAAAGTAAGCACTCTGAAGCTGTCTCTTATCTTTAAGCTTCTGTTTCAGACAACTTTGGTGTTAGAGCAGCACTGGTTAATGAATCAATCTTAAGTTAACATCAGAAAATCTCTTTATAGTCATTTAATTTTAAAACCTAGACCCAGCTTTACGGTGTCAAAAGGGTCTGAAAATAGTTGTAAAGTACTAAACTGTTGAATGTTGAAGATGTGAGAATGTGATTGGCTTTTTTAATTCAGAGATGAATCAGAAATTTAAAAAAAAGAAAAGATAATTGTTTGACATTCCCAGTACTGAGACATTGTAAGAACTCTTCATCTGAAAGTTGGAAAAGATAGAAGTGAATCATGTGTTTGTGGTTCTGTGTGGGAGTTTATTCAGTCCCAACAGGCAGAAGAAAGAAGGCATCTATTTGTCCTGACCCTGTGACCTCTCTTTTAGTGCAGGACCTTCAGGCTAAACTGGTTTGTAACTCTCAATTCAATCCCGTCTTTGACTGTTTTGTTCAGATGTTTATCTGTTTTTCCAAGACTAGCTCATGTTAAAGACGATCTGTTTTTGCCTTTAACAGTTCAAACCTTTGTAGAGCGAAGTGAAAGGAGTTCCTCTGTTTCATTTCACCAACTCAGAGCCTTTTTTGTTTTAGTTACTGCTGAATTAAAATAATCAAACCCTGAAGGTACCAAAGCTTTTCTAAAACCATGCTTTAAGGCGGAATAACAATAAAGAACCAAATATCAATAATGTAATGCTGGCACATCCTCAAAACTGGACTAAAAAAATGCTGACACACATCACATCAGGGATGTTAGAAGTGACCAATGACAAATATTTTTAAAGGAAATTTTAACTGCTTTAAATGGACTTATTAAAGTTAAGAAGACAGTAAAAATCAAGACAGCATAAAATACCCAGTGAGTCCACTCCAGTGCTTTAGAAATATGAATAAAGTGAATGAAAATATCTTAATTAGTAATAGGGCTGGGCATTGTTAAGAACCTCACGATTCGATTCAATTTCGATTGAAGTAGAAATACAAAAATAATTAGAGTACCTATTGACAATTCTTGACTTTTTTTTATTTTGATGCCAAAGTGGAGATATGTGGTATGTCACCTCATTTTTCTTGAGCAAACATCTGAAAATAAAAATTTGCACATTAATAACTTATTTGTGTGAATGGAGTACAAAAGCAAAAACATGACAGTTAACACTAGAATTATAAATGTCCACCTGGTCTTTTTTGTCAATAAATGTGTCAGGAATTGTTCTTTCAATACATTTTTTCACGAGAAATAAAGTAAACAATTCTTGCAAGTATTTGTCATTATTATGTTATAAATACTTAAAACAGCGTGAAATTACAGTAAAAATGGCTTTGAATTTTCAACAAGATTCTCTTCATAAACAATTGTAACTGAACATGTAGAAATTTTCTGAGATGACCAAAAATAAACTTCACCTGTTTTACATGAACTCAAACATGTTTGTTGCCCACAGCATTTAGTGTCCATGTTACAGCCTGATATATTAGACCATGTCCAGGTGTTTTTTTTTTTTTTTTTTTTACTGATGGTAGTCCCTGAAGCAGTTCCTGTCAAGGTGAAGACAGAGATTTCGCCATTACTTCCTCCAATATTTCTAAAGTGACTATCTATAGAATCCATAAAAAAACAAACTCTGATCAAAAATACTTTAAATGCCAAAAAAAAGACGATAAAACACGCAGAAAATACAGAATGAAAAGAAAACGCTCCAGAATGATACTAATGCTGTTGTGTTTAATATTTTACATTATTTACACAGAAAATACTGATAAACCGCTGTTAAATCACTCTCATTTTTGGCTGTCAATCCTGTCACTCTGCAAGCATGTCTTCTTTTGTGACTGGTGGCAGCTGGATAAATACTGAAAAGGTGCACAGTGCCCCCCACTGGTCAGGAGGTGAATCGATTCAGAAGATTTGCTGAATCGATATTGAATTGTGAGGGGAATAATTGCAATGCATTGTTGAATCGATTTTTCTGTCCACCCCTAATTAGTAAAGGTTTTTGCATTATGTCTATGGTTATTACAAGGTAATGAAAGCAAGGACATGACTGAATGCTTACATTAGCTTCAATCTGTTGGTAGATGATATGTAGTTAATCTACAGAGCTACATGATAGATGTTATAATGTAAACAAGTAAGTCTTCTCTCAGGCTTCAATAAATGTGTAAAGGGAGCGAGAATATCTTAAATAAATAAAAGCTTTTGACGTAACATCTTGGTAGGGCTGGACAATATATTTAGTTAACCGGTTTATTACTTTTTTGTTGCAGAAGATTTAAGAAATACAAATGAAGATTTTTTTTTCTTTGACATACTGTCCCCCTCTGTTTGCTCCCTCTGGGCTCCTGTAGTTCTAATTTCCCTCCAAGCAAGATGCAACAATTTGTGTTCTGTCAATGTTTGAAGACAGAAATACTGACAAAGGAAGACCCTGCCAGGTTTGCAGAGGCACATTTTTAGGCTTGTATTTGTTTTTTCGTTACATTAGATAATGATAAGTTAGATAATGAAGAACTAGAATGTACAGGCAATCTGACACAGTAGAAAGGCCATATTATTGTCTATTAAGCTCATTCTAACTGCTGTATTTCTGTGCTCCCCCCAGAGCGACTTCCACTCTGAGGGGAAACTGAAACTTAAGACTAAGTCTTTAAAACGAGCTGCACCTTGGTTTCATTGAACTGTCTTGGACTTTTCTACATCTAAATGGTGCTAGAACACCTGGTTGCACAATCTACTCAAAAAAGTATGGATGTATGATGGCAGCAGCAGACATTACGAAACAGAGAGCATCCCGAAGGTAACTTTTGTCATTTGTGAGTTTGTCATATATAAAAGTTAAAAGTTCAACAGTGTAATGTAATGTCATTTATCTAAAACAATAAAAAATGAAAGATTAATGGTGCTAAAAAATTATATTTTTGACAGCCTAAATCAACACATTTGTTCAAAGGGGAAATGTGTTTGTCTTCTGAACATTAACAAAAGATCAATATCCAATAGCACATATTTTGAAACAGGACTTGCACTTTACAGATGCAGCTGCTTCAATTTTTCCCTCCCAGTCAAAAACCTGTCTAGTTCCAGCCAATAACCTGCCATGTTCTAGCAAACGGGAGTGCCTAAATTCCCCCATAATATGCCAACTTGATGCAGTTGCAGGGTACTCCCATGAGATGGCGCTTCCCTCACAAGAACATATCCAATGGGCTTCAACCTTTGACCTTATTTTAGGGTCTTATTACAGTCACAGTGGGAAGGTCACGGCATGCTCCAGTCATGGACCAGTCAAGACTCTGTCATGGGAAGTAGGGAATATTAAAGTGGCTCCATCTGTACATCAATTGCCAACTTAACTGTTAAACATATTGATAGAAAGAAGTATTGATACGGGTCGAAATAAAGAAAGGGAAGGAGCATCCACAAAGGTGCCAATGAAAACAGTCTAGTCCCATCCCTTTTCTGGGGCGTGCTTCATCTGCAGATTTAGTGAAGCACTGCTGCTTTATGCTCTAAAATACTGAATTTACCTCTCA
This sequence comes from Cetoscarus ocellatus, assembly GCA_037902135.1. Lineage (NCBI taxonomy): Eukaryota > Metazoa > Chordata > Actinopteri > Labriformes > Labridae > Cetoscarus > Cetoscarus ocellatus. The sequence continues at coordinate 625,544 of JBAMNC010000370.1, read as the reverse complement.
TCCACCTTCAAGTTTAATATCTGTGTTGAAGGCGAGGGGCCACACTGGATTAACACCATTAGCATGTGAACTGGCCCTCTGCTGTTGTAGGGCAGAATATTAACCTCAAAGAGCAAAGGGCTGTGTCCCAATTCAGGAATTAATTAGATTTTTCTCCCCTCTTTATGTAGAAAGAGCCGTGTTGTTGGATTTGTATTCAGATGTAGGCTTGTGTCCATCTTGCCGGGTACAGGAGGGCCAGAACGTGGGTATGACGAGTTTGCCCCTGGGCCGTCCTGTGTTTGTCTGTGCGCTGGCTGCTGCAGACAGACTCGGCCGTGGGTGTGCGGCGTTGCGTATCCGCTTGTTTTAAAAAGCAGCTAATGAAATCTGAATAATATCTGCTGAAATCTGAATAATCTGAATAATATCAATTCCACCCACCTTCTCCGTCTGGTTCTGAGCGTCTCCTCTAATGTTTTATGTATCACTGTTGTCTTGTGTCTTTCTGCCTTTTTTTGTGTCACAGCAGACCTAAAGGAGGTTCAGCTGAGGAGAGGAAAGGAGGTGGAGAGGGCCGAGAGGTGGCTCTCCGTCCAGATGTGGCCTATAATCTGCTGCACACGTTGTTCTACGGCCTGCTGGCCTTCAGCACGATGAGGTGAGCGAATGAATGTGTTGTACTGGTCTCAATTTAAGACCTGTTTTCTGTCTCTAAACACACTGAAGAATAAGAGATTGTCCTGTTTTTAGTGTTTTAAATGGCATCACATGACAGTAGGGGTGGACAAAACGGGGAAAAAAAGTATAGAGAGCACGCATTGACATCACAATTTATGCGATGGATAGTTAGGGATGGGAATCGAAAACCAATTCCAGTTGGGAATCGCTAACAGCTCCACCAAAGTATTGATATCATGAGTCTTTTTTCTGATCAATACCCTTATCAATTCCTTCCACTGACAGGGTTCAGAAGCAGTCAGAATTGTGGCTTAATTTTTTACAAAAGGCGCCTACTGCACAACCTTAAAGGTTAAGTTCGTTTTTTTGACACCTGGACCTTATTTTTAGGATTAAATACGCTCGTAGACTCACCCAGACAATTTTGGTGGAGCTCGGAGCTGTTTTCGAGCAATTTAGATCCTTCCGACGTCGTTTTTTCTCATGCCATAGTAGCAGACGGGGCCAGAAGTCGAAGCCCCTAAATTAGACATTATCTGCTGTGAAACTTGCTCATTTCAGCTACATGTTATAAATGAATGGGTAACTTTTGGTGACGTCACAGACATGCACCGCAAGAGCGCAGCTGAGCAGAGCCGCTGTTGTTGCTAGGCTACACGGCTACACGGCTATTTTTGTGCAACATGGCCAGAATATACCGACGAGGAGCTATTTGAAAGGAGGATGCAGAGGGAAAGAGCCGAACAGCTGGCCAGAGAACAAGCAACCACTGCACGTCCACGAATGGGGGCTAACTGGTGGTGTTGTTGTGGACATTGCACGGCAATGGCAACAGAGGAGGAGTGAGTTTCGCAGCAGATAATGTCTAATTTAGGAGCTTCGAATTCTGGCCCCATCTGCTACTATGGCATGAGAAAAAACGCTGTCGGATGGATCTAAATTGCTCGAAAACGGCTCCGAGCTCCGCCAAAATTGTCTGGGTGAGTCTACGAGCGTATTTAATCCTAAAAATAAGGTCCAGGTGTCAAAAAAACGAACTTAACCTTTAAGTGAGTGGAAACACCAGCAACTTGCAGAAGCAGTTATCTATGCTGTGACGTGTGTTTGACATTGTTGCCACTGAAAATCTACAGGTCAACATTTGCTAACACGGAAAATCTGCAGGAATCAATATGGGAATTGTTAAAGAATTGGATCTGAGCAGCAGAAAAACAGCATTGGAGTCATTAATATTGGTGAAAAAGAAGTGAAATAGTTTAATTCACCTGAAATGTGCTGTATTTAACATCATTTTCAGTAGGCCTGATTAATTTTGACAGTGTTCATTACTTAGCAGGTAGATTCCAGTCTGATTTACATTTAAATATGATGAATATTAAACTTTTGGAGCCTCACAGTTTGGATTTAAATGCAACAGCCTGAGTTAAAGAGTTAAGCCCTGTTGTGACTAAAACTCTGTATCAGTGTGACTGTTTTTATCCAAAGTGGGATCGATGTACCCAGGCTTTCTTTGGGCGTGGGGTTTCAACATCCGTTTAACCACATGAACAGGTCCGATACTTTCATTTAATGAAAAATAGCATCAATAATTGGCAGAAAAGGAGTTCTATTAGTGTAATTATGTAATCAATTAATGTTAAATCTGCAGACCTGTCTTTTTTAAAGTTACTGTCAAACCAGCTGCTGTAATCTGACTTCTCTCGGTTTGATGTCAGCTACATGCATCAATACATGATCTGCTGTCCTCAGTGCCTCATCCTTGAAGATACTGAAGTTTAATTTTATGAAAAATTAGCAATAAGACAGAGGACAGAGAGAGATATGGGGTTCATATTCATCATATTCATCATATTCATCATTACATGTATGCGTGTATGCTTGGTGATACACCAGTTGCTGTCGCCTTGTCTTCATAAAAACCCTGACGTTACGGCTCCAGATGTTTCAGTGTCATCAGCTGTTGGTCTTTGCTGATGAACATTATCAAATAATAATGTCAGTGTTTGACAGATTTATCCCCTCTGATTGCTGTTGTCAGTCTGTGCTTGTTGCCACTCAGTGAGTCACGTTTCTCTTAATTGCACTAACGGTGACGACATGTGCTCACCCTCTATATTACAATTTTATATGCAGTTTCACAATTAGACACCAGAACAGACGATGTCTAGAAACATCGTTAGAAGCACAATTACTGAACTAAGAATAAAAGTCGTTTATGTAAAACATGAATTGTGATAACAACATGTTGGTCAGTGCATGGAGCATCTAAAATATTTGCTCTTTCAGTCGCAGCTGTTAGGTTCGGAGAGTGTCCCCATGAATAAATAAATAAATAAATAGAATAAGTATGAAGTCTTGATTTTCCTGCATTTTAATTATTTTATTGAACAGATTTTGGTACTTAAAGCACCACTTTAAAGTTCTAAAGCGTCCTCTTTTGTGTTTTTAAACATATCTCAGTGATTATCATTTGTTTTTTATCCAGTGATAAATATGTTTATTTAAGAGCATAAAGACTTAAAAATGTCTGGTGTTTCAGCACTAATTTTGTCCTAAAAATATTCAGATCAGTAACTTTAAAAGAAAGTCCATCCATGAATCCATCCAAATCAACTGTTAATCTCAGTTACAATTACTGCCTTCAACAGCTTATGAAAACTCAGTTATTGAGATTATACGATCACAGTTTTTTGCTTTTTCCATCATTATTATCAGCCTTAATTTTGAAATATTTGTATTTCTACAAGTATATTTCTGTTGCCTGTTTTTAAATCTTTAAATGTTCCTGATCCTGATTTTTGCCATTATCGAGCAGCTCAACTATCTATCAATCTATCTATCTATCTATCTATCTATCTATCTATCTATCTATCTATCTATCTAGCTACAACAGTTGTTTTGTAATTGATTTATCAATTTGATTTTAAAATGATCAGTTATGCTGCTCTTTGGAAAGTAAAGAATAAAAGAAACTCACTATCAAGGCTTGGGTGAGGACAAATAAGCCACTTAACAACAGGTCATCAACATTAAGTTATATTAATAACTTTATTTGTATGTCACATTTAATCGGTTTACAAAAGGCTTTGACAAACAGACAGGAACATACAGACAGCAAAGCACAAGAGCTTAAGCATAAAAGGAACTACCGTAACTCACAAAGAGCACGGTTTAAATCAAAGAACCATTACATGCATACACCAACGGCAAAATAATCCAAAGCACTAAAATAAATCCTACATAAATCCAAATCCAAAATAAGACCATGACCAGTATTGGATAGTATCGGGATCATTATCAATCGTTGTTTTTGTTTAGTGTTTTATTTGCTCTGGTTTAGATGGCATCGCTGATCAGATGTGTATATTTTGATAATGACTGTCAGTATCTGTTACTGTGAACAAGACAGGTGAGGAGACAGACTAATTGTGAAGTCTACCAGAAACAGATAAAATCATGAATTTAATGAGTTTTTAAAATGTGACATTTTTGTCCAAAGATAATAAAACAAAGTCTTGAAGCTTTCAAAAAGAGTCTTTAACAAGAGAGCTGTATTTTAATGTTAGTCATTTTGTCGTCAAATTAATGCAGTATTTACAGGGCGATGTATATTCACATCCATCCTCAGCAGGTCACACTCGTTTAACTCTTTGGCTCAGACGGTTCAGATACACTGCTCCTCTTGACTGCTTGATTACAAGAGCTTGTGAGCAGACGCCGGGGTCCAAGTGGCTCTCCAAAGCCTTTCGCTAAGTGTCTGAGTGGTTCACTTTACCCAGTTCAACCATCCAAGCATCATCTAAGTGTGCCCTCGTCTTTCATTTATTGACACTCACACTCACAGGGGGAGCAGAGAGACTGGACGCAGGTGGACAAGAGACGATGAATACTCTGAGAGACACTCTGTATGACTGACAGACTGAAAGTGGAATTACAGATCTTTCAGTCAAAACTGAAACACAAACTGACAACGCCATATGTTTGCTTCCCCTCAGCAACATTAACCTGTCAGGATGGTTTATATTTATTCAGCATTTAAAATGGGTAATAAGCACTTAATTACAGATACATTAGTCATGTGAGTTTTTGCAGTAGCAGGATTCTCATTGATGCTTACCATGTTCAAATTGTATATATATGTATTTTAGGGGTGTCCCGATACAACTTTTTCACCTCCGATACGATACCGATATTGCAGCCTTGAGTATTGGCCAATACCGATACCAATATCAATCCGATACGATATCAGCAGGAATCATACATACTTTTATTACTTATTATGTAGTATGGACTGTAAGAAAAGGCTTGATCAAGTGAGATTACTCAAACAGAGAACAGTAGTCAGCAATAGTAGGTATGAGAAAAACTGACTCATTTGTTATTAACCAATGGGTTAAATAAATTTTAACCTTAAACATAAGAATATACGACAATTAAATAAAATAAATTAAAAAAAAATTAGAAGACCCTGAACTGTAACCTCAATAAATCCAATAAAAACAAAAACATATATTTTTAAATTGTGTTTAACTTAAACATAAGCATATTCTACAAATGAATTAAATAAATAAAAAATAAATTAGAATGACTGCTTGTATCGGAGAGCTTATATCAGAGATTTTAGATGCAGGCTGATATAATCCAATATTTGTTTTTTTGCTGATATCGGACTGATATCCGATATCAATATCGAATCGGGACACCCCTATTGTATTTATTTAAAGCCAAATATAAGGTATATTCATTAATTTTTTTAAAAGTCAATTTTTCTTGTGTTTCCATGTTCTCTTTAAAGCTTTTGACTTTCAAGACTAGATAATTGAAATAATATAGGAATATTCTTATTTAAACAAGTAGAGCGTAAACATTTAAGTGTAGGATAATTTTGAGAACCTTGTTTGACAGAACTTTTGAATGCAGTGCTTTGGAGTTTTTAAAGTGATCATGATGTTTGCCAGAGCTGCTGGGATGCAATTTCCCACAAATTCATTCCAGAAAAGGACAGCGCTGCACTCAATCCATGTTAATGTCTTGAACTCTGAGCTGGTTTCCAAACCAAGAAGAGGTGAAGTTCGAAAAATCTCCGAGCTGCTGCCCACACAAAGATAAAAAGTCAGAAAAGAAAGAAAGAGGGATAAGTGTGTCTGTGTGGACACTGGGACCCATAAGTTTGAATATTTCCCAGTCAGTGGGAATCGTAGGCAGAAGGCAAGTAGAGCTCCATTCAGCTGGAGGCTGTTTTACTACTACTACTTTTTTTGGCACCGTCACATCATGTCTCTGCCAGACGTGCTACTCGATGGATTGTGTCCAAAAGTTTTAACCTGCAGCACAAATCTGAGGAGAGAGAGTTGGTAATTCTGATGGTTTGTTATATAAGGAACATGTTGTCGGGATATCATATGCATTTCTCCTGTCAAAAGAACATAGAGGTCTGTGGGAAAAGTAAAGTCTCCTACATGTTTAGCTCTTTTTCACTAACTCATTTTTACATAATGTATCAGTTGGCTGGATGCACTTCTCTGGATTTTTTCACTCAGCAGTTGTTTCATCTCCTGCTTCGCTGTAATTAACCCCGTTAGCCTTCCCTCTCATGTTCTCCTCCTGTTTTATGCTTCTTCTCTGTCTTCGCCGTCCTGTTGGCACAAATTAAAACTGCAGCCGGTCTTCTGGTTCACCTGCCTGGATCATCTGTTGGCAGGTTTCCTCCGTGAACCAGCAGCCCCGCTGAGGCTCCAGTCAGAGGAACCAGACGCTGGCTAAAGGTTCAGAGCCCAAACACAGACATTGGCACCTTCTCCCTGAAACCTGAACAGAAACATCTTTTACCTCATATCCATCCGTCTGTGTTCCTTTGCTCTGTGAGGTAGCTGCTTGTACGGTCACTGTGATATGCAGACTTATCAGAATAAATGGTTTTGTGTAATTTGTCACAATCGTCAAATATTATCAGTAAGATTAGGCTTTTGAGGTTGTGCTATCTGCTCAGCTTTGTCCCACTTCTGTCAGTTTGAGCATTTATTTTCCATTACAGTCTAAACTCTGTAGGTGCCTCTTTATAGAGGACGGGGGGACGTAGTGCGGCTGCATGAAACTACACTCTTATCCTTATGACAACAAAAGAGGGAAAAAAGGGGATAGAGCTTCCAGCCCTCGGTTTGTTGCTTTTTGTCAAAGTTAGAAGCCAAGTTTTGCTCCAGAGAGTCACAAGCAGTGAACAACACACAGAACTGACTACAGGGATGACATATTTTGTAGGCCAACACTGACGTTAGCTGGTTCTCTCTACTAAAAGCCTATGGCCCAATTCACACTTGAAGAAAAACCCTGTAATTATCCAGACTTTGCCCAGACTTTGTGTTCACACTGTATGTGTGAACACAACAGTTTGTCATTTGGATTTTACCTGATTCATGTCCTGGTGCCCCCCTCATATTTTAACTGCAGAAAGTCTGAGTTAGCTGAAGTGTGAATGCGGCAGTAAATAGCCTGGACAATTCACTGTGGAAGTGGGGAGGACGGATGATGACATCCATGTTGTCAACAACTTTCCATTCATTCTAATGTCTGTGCTCTGGTAAATGGGCTTTAGCTGACGAAAAAACAATGGCAGGACATCACACTGGTGGGGTTACATGGGAAGGGACCTGGAGACGTTTTAGGCAGATGCTGTCCCCGTAACCATGGGGAGTGAGAGTGGTCCTGATACCACTGACTTTTGTATGTAGAAGTGCTCAATATTATGGAGGAGACACATGTTAAACTAAAGTCCAAAGAGCAAAATACAGGCCTTTTTAAGAACTTTTTTGTTGTTCTTAACTTATCAAACAGCAGTGTTACCGGTTAAAACAATTTAGATGTACATTAGACAGCCCAAGTTTGTAGATTTTGATTGTAGACCAGACTGAAGGTTTTACTGTCAAAGTTAAATACTGATAGAGAAAATGTTTAATTGTTAACTTGTACCCTTTTCACACTGGCCAAAAAACCTGTTTAAACTCGGTAACAATCGGCTCCTGTCGGCTCATGCAAGCGACACGGGTTTTTATCGGCTCGCCTCCGATCGGCTTCAGTGGGAACATCAACACCCGGGTCAACCTGCTAATTTACAGATAATGTTGGCATTACGTTCCCACGGCATAACATCGCACTCGTCCCCTTCATCTGTAACTTATGTGACTCTTTGCTGTCTCAGCAGCAAATTCCATCTACCTTTGTATCATCAGCGCTCAAATGTCATTCAGTCTGAGCCGAGTTTGTACACGCAGCTCGTCTGCTGCCGATTAGACCCGGGTCTGCTGGCAGTGGGAAAGGAGTCACTTGCTGATTGTTAGCGGGTTAGCCCGCGTTGAAAAAACCCCATTGACCCGCTAATTTTAGTGTGAAAGCGGTACTAGTGTCTTGGTATGTAAACTGTCTCCAATGTAAATCAAGTGCCTTGGAATGCAAATTGTCTGAAGCCTGGTAACTACACCCCCCATAGGTCCTCTCCCTGTCAATAGACCCCCTGACACCTGAAGCTCAGACTGACCCCACCCATCCTTGTACCCTTGATCAAAGAACTTTGTGTGCATACTGGCAAAGGAACTGTTGTCTCTGTGTAGTCTGTCTTCTGTCTGCTACTGATTTACCATGTCTGGTCAGGATACACTCAGTGCCCCTCGTTCCATTTCCCACTGTACATAAACCCTGCTCCTTCCTCAGTCGTGGTCAGCTCACAGACACAGACCTGCACTCTGTCTGTCAGTTCACCAGCTTGCCGGCATGCTTTAATAAACTCACCCCACCACAGCAAACCCTAAACTGGACTCTGAGGATTTTTCTTCAACAATTACACTCACAAAGCTCCAGGTGAAGTTGCTTCAACACACCAGTTGAGAGGACATCAGGCTGCAGGGCTCCAGACCGCAGCCTCTTAGTCTCGGATAGAAACAATCATCTTAAAGAAAAAAGAAAAATATAAAAGAAAAAAAACAAACTGTTTCTCTCCTCAGTGCAGTTTTTAAACTAACCTTTGTGCTGCCTGCCTCCGTTTTAATAAAGTTCGACAGCACTCATCTCTTATTGTCAGAGAGGCTTTGAGAAATTGTCAAGGCAAATATGAAGCACATCAACAAGCATCTCAGACCTGACTGCCAACTTTCATCGTTAATTTTCAGACAGTATTCATCAACAGTATCATCAGTAGATTTTCAGGGTAGAGGGCTCATCGGGCTGCAAAGAAAAGGCTGCCAGGCTTGAAGATTAATTATTGTGAAAGTATAATTAATATCTGTTTGGACTGTCACGAAACGCTGGAGGTTAGAAGTGAATCATCCCTTTTATTAAAACAAACTTCAAGTCACTCAGTTAAAAAAACAGGAGTTCTTGTTGCCAGATTATTTTGCCTCGTTCGCCAACTATTCTCAGGAGGAAATTTGTTCTTTAAAAACCTCTAATACGATTTTCACGATGACTTGTACCTTCAGTTTTTTGTCCCTCCAGGGGCTGTGCTCAGCTAAGAACAAGTTATATAAAAAAGCAAGCCTATCTAAGAGCTGATAAGCCTGAGCAGAGTTTGTTTAAAGGGCTTTTTGTATTTTTCATGTGTAATATCAGAGAGCATGAATACATTTCTTATTAGTAACCAACTTTTATTCTAAATATATAATGTCTGAGTAAGGGCTTGGATCAATATCTGCTGAATTACATTTTTATGCTGAAAGATGTAGTCCATCACAACATACTCTCTCTTTAAATCAATAACAAAAGAAAGTTCACATGGGCTAAACACTAAATGTTGCTCTGGCTTTTTGATGTTAACATACATGGAAAATAACGTTAAAAATAAAGAATGGTCCTCAATCATGATCAAATAAATAATGTGATGATTGCCATTTTAGACTAAACATTTCAAATAGACAAACATGTTTTCATCAGGTTATTACTGGTGGAAGTTCATTTTCAAATCAGCATTACTAAAATCCATTAGATATGGTGTCATCTTACTGTTAAAGATACCCTTATTGATCGGCCATCGATCAGCCAATCTTTGGTAAAAAAAAAAAAAAAGATCGGCCAGCCAATCATTGTTGAGAAATAAGTGTTATCATTCAATAACCTTGAATGAACGATGTTTGGTAGGGGGAGAATTTGTTTTCTTGGCATTGTGAATTAATTACATCAGTTACATATTGCAACTGATTTAAAATTCATAAACTTATAGCCTTTTATTGTGTAAACTATGTGTTGTTTTGCCTGTTGGGTTCAATTAATATTTTAGTCAGTCTGTCAATTTTGTAATAAATGAGTCATTTTGTTGCGTAGTTGTGATTTTCTTACTGTCTCCATGAGATATTTCTGTACTGCTTTGTTGAGCAAACACTTAATCCATCAGTATATCAAAAATATACCAGCAAATTATTTAGACCTTGTTTGATCTAAACTAAAACATACAAAGTTTCGTTATATAAATGCAAAACATGAAAAAGTAGCCTATAAAGACTTTTCAAGATATATGCATTTTGTAAATACCAAGTGGTGACTTTAGGTGTTGAAAAATGAAGCCAATGCAGCAGTGCTGACACTAAAGCTCCTTGACTGCCTGCAGGAACATCAGAAATCACATTAAACCAGTGGTTCTCAATTACTTTCTGTTGTGCCTCCCCTCGAGCAAGTGGACATGAAGAACAGCATATGCTTTCTGTGTTTTTTTAGCATCCTACAGATATTAACTTAGGTCAGCCAATTACCATGGGTGTTTGTTGCCAGAAAGATAAACTCAAAAAATACCCAACAAAGTCCCGGTGATGACAGCTGTTTGCTCACTGATTGGGCCTTTTTGAATTGCAGCAGCCACCACGTTGTCTCACACTAACTTTAGATCAACCTATAAAGTGGCAAAGAGGTGGAGCTGAGGCAGATCTGGCAAACAGCTACAACATGCTGGCCTGTGGTCAAAGCCACATCCGTATTTATGCGTAACCTGAATCCTCAGTGAAATCAATTTGGATGAGTTATCAACAGGTATTGTCCATAAACACATTGGATCTTATTGTGCACCTGGCACAAAGCATTTTGTCATGCAGTGCAGGTGTCTTTCCTGTTTTCTATCTGACACAGATGTCATTTTGATTCCCTGCTCTCCTGCTGTTAGGCTGAGGCCTCACCACACTTCTCTGTGCCATGCCATGCTGCTCGGGTCGAAATTAGCCTCAACACGAATGGAGGAGCCTTTTTAAACTCTGTATGGCGTATTTTATTATATATAAACTGGAGTTTTTAATCTCTTTGATAATTTTGACATGTATAGATAAATGTTTTGAAAGTGACAACACTTTGGTTGGGAGCAATGTTTTCTGTGCATGCTCCATGTTTTCTTCTCTGGTTGGTGGATGTCAGCGCTACTTACAGGCCTGGTATATGCAGTGTTTTCAGTTTTTAGGTGTGGACAGAACTGTTTCTTGAAATGATGCCACATTTACAAACACTTTTTAAAAAGGTCTGAATGAAGAAGACCTAAATGTCCTTTCAAACTGGAATTTATGCAACAGAAACAAACAGAATATTGACCCATCTTATTATGGGGTAAAACTGAGTGTAAGAATGATAAAGTAATATGAAAATAGATTAAAACAAGCACTCTTACTCTCAAAATCCTGTTTTTGCTTATTGATTTAAATCAAAGTCAGAGAACATGATCCCCTGTAGTTACATAATATGACGTAACGTGACAAAAAAGAGCAGCGTCAGTGTAAAAAGGCACTTTCTTATGAAAACATTTTAATAACTCACTGTTAAAGCAGATATGAACAAAGTTTTGTGTTAATGCCAAAAGAAATTTAAACTGCATATTGCTCTCTACAGTTTCAGAGTTTAGTAGAAGAGGTTACTCTGCATGTGAACTGCTGCTCTGTGTCCCCGTGCCAACCCTCTTGAGTTTAAGAGGTGGACAGGATTCAGAACACTGTATGATAAATCACATTTTTAAATGAACACTTCATACAATACATTCTGCTACAGTCAGGAATTAAAATACTGATTGGATCCACACAAAAGGAGAAATAAAAAAAGCTTTCTAGGCAGCAGCAGCAGCCAGGCCGTGCAGAACCTGACACGTTTGATTTCAGCACTTTCTCTAAAATGCTGATGAAGAGCGAAAGTCCAAAAGTGCAGAAAGCCATTCGTTTCTGTCAGACAGCTCCTTTGCATTAAAAACGTATTGAGATTTATTTCTGTGAGGCGGCACTTCTTTATACCTCTGCTCTCTCTCTCTTTCTCTCTCCCCCTCCCTCTCTCATCCCTCCATCTCTGCACCTGTCAACAATTTTTCAGCTCATTTCATTCTCCTGGCCCTCTCTCTGCGGTTCACTCCTTTCTATTTAATCTCATTCAATCACTTACTCCCTCATTTGTTCAGAACTCTGATTCCTGTGCTCTGTACCAAAAAACTTTGTTAATAATGGCGGGTTTTACTCTGAGGCACTAAATGAAAGCACACTGGAACATTTTCTGAAGTTCTCCACTGAACTAAAGACCACTGTTTTTGTCTCTCGATCTCATGGCCAAATGAAAAAGCAGCATTTTTGCCAATAACATAATCCATCTGTCCTTGTTTAATCAGGATTTGGGTTGGCTTTGCTTTTTCCCTTCCTGTACAGTGAGTTTTGCGTTTTAAAAGGAACAATACATGATAATAAAAACAAGTGAAATGTTTTGTTTTTTTTAACAAGAATCTGCTGCTGTTCAAGACAGATCACAGTCTTTAGTTCACATTTTACTCAACACTAGTGAACCAAAGTTGTTGTACAGGCTTACAAAGATGACGCAAACTAGAACTATCACATAGCGATTTTGGACATCGTTAAGGTTGACACTGCCAGAGATATAAGTACAGTTGCAGGCAGGGGCTGCGTTAGCCACAAATTTTCCCTCATTGACAAAATGTTCAATTAACAACAGAAAATTTGAAGGCTTTCAGTCATCATGACAGACAGAAAAAGAGGGGCGATCCAATGTAACCAGGCACACATGGACCGTTCAATATATTTCACCAGTCCATCTGGAAAAGAGCCCATAGAAAGTGTTTGGGGAGGGCAGAGCCTTTTAGAAGCATATCCAGCAGGTGATTGGATGATCAGTCTGTCAGTCACAACTATTACAGGCCAATCAGATAATGAAGTAGGCGGGCGCTACTGAGCCACAGAACGTGAGCCATTTTGTAGAGCAAACAATTGTCAAAACATTTGCGAAGATATCCTTTCTATACTGCAGTTTTTATTATTTGTTTTCATTTTATAACAAGATGCGGTCAAGATCTGATCAGACTACTACTGAAGCTGTTAGCATCTATGCTAATCTCTCAGTCACTTCCTGCTGTCATCTCTTACTTAGCTCCCGCCTCTTCCTGCTCTAAAGGACTCTGATTGGTCTGTGCCACTTCGGCCCGTGCACAGTCTTTGTAGACTTGAGCTTGGCGAGTCGGATCTGCCTGATGAAATGGAGCTCACTGTTGTATGTACACGTTTGATGGACAAATCCCTGTTATTTGTCTACAGTGCCGATTGAAACTTTGCACAGTCACTGGTCATAATGTAAACAAAGTGCTGGCATAGGGTCACCACGGTTGATTTGTCTTCAAATATAGCATATTTTAGTAAATATGATAAATGTTTTCAAACTTTTTCAACCGTTTTTAGCATCCATTTTTTCCTGAAGGGTGATTTGGCTTGCAAAAGAAGTCCACACAAACGCATAAAGACTACTCAAGGCATTAATTAACACTTATAATACATAACTCTAAATGAGATGTCACCATGGACGATGAACAATGAGTTATACTGTATGTCTTGCTGTTTAATGACATGGGCATTTTTTTTTATTCATTTGAAAACAGTGTAAATCTCAGAGACCTTTTGGTGAACAAGTGAAAGGCTTTGATTTTTTATTTAGCAGAGTTTGTACCTCATACAACCCCACTTCAAAAATCCAAAACTACCCCTTTAATATTTACAGGTAGACTGACGAGCAGCTTTGGAGCCGCCACAGCAAAAGCTCTGTCACCTCGGGCTTGTTAGCTGCATCTTTGAACATCCAAGTGTAGCTGGTGTTTTTGACTGAGGTTCTCAAACTGGAGCTAAAACAAGGGTTGTGGTGCCAGCCCAGTCTAGAGGTTCAAAAGAGAGGTTCATAAACAAGTAACAGAATCTGAAAGTGGATCCTGAAGCTGACAGGGAGCAAGCGAAGGGCCAGTACAGGGGTGACAGGTTTAGATGGTTTGTAGCTGAATTCTCAACCTGCTGCAGGCAATAAAGCAAAGACTGACTGAGGTTAACAAAAAAAAACAGATTAAAACCATTTAAACAGGAGGAAAAAACATGTAAATTACCTTTTCAATTAGTTTTCAGGAAGATTAGCAACTACCGCCCCTTACCTCAGACTTTCACTGAGTAGCTGGTCACCATTGTCATCTGCCTGTCAACACCCACCGGCTCTGCCTCAATGTGCAGCAGAGAGGTGGTGATTGTGCAAGATTATACAGCACCTGTGCTTTACAAACAGTTACAAATGTCTCTTCAATTTGTAGGTTTTTGTGCTTCCAATCTGTATTTTTAATATTCTTTGAAAAGCACAAAATTAATTTACTGTCTCTGTGTTTGGAAAGTGTGATGTACATAGACTCTGTATTTTTGATATTGTTGTTTCCCTTGCATATTGTTGGAGCTACAGCCTTCAAACACAAGATTCAGCCACAACAGAAGAACATTTAATATTTTATTCTAAAAGTAACTGAATAGTCTCTTCTGCCAAAGGGGGTTACGTTTTTGCCTGTTTTGTCTGTCTGTGAGCAAGACAACTCAAAAAGCTCTCCATGGACTTTGATTATATTTTCAGGAGATGTTGGTCATGGCACAAGGAAGAGGTGAAAAGTTTAGAAACTCCAAATATCAAGGTGACTGTCTGCACTAGATTTTTTAATTTGGGGCCAAAACTCGAAATTTTGAGTTGAAAGAAAAGCTGCTATAAAGACAATCTTGAGCATATCTTGGACTTGTGTTTGCTTACCACTGCACCAGTCTTGCATGCAAATATCTCTTGTCCTCATGTGAACCCCGTGTTCAGAATTTTGTCTGACCACACCTGACATTAAACTAACTATTTTAAGTTTTACCAACTTAAGTGAAGAAATTAGACCTACTTTTGAATAAAGTTCTGAATGAGTATAGTTGAGTTAACTCCTTTGATTAAGTTCATAATACAACAAAAATGTTTTGTTGGCTGTAAAATGTATTTAATGCCAGCAATGTGAAGCTTTTAAGAAGAAGACGATAAGAAGATAGACTTTATTAATCCCTCATGGGGAAATTAAATTCTTTACACTCTGTTGTTGAGACATGCTACACAAACAGGCTGAAATTCATATGCACAGACAGGTCTTACAATCATGCATTACTGGAGAGATATCAGAGTGATGGCTTTCTGCTCCTGAAGAAGCGCTACAGGGCAGTCTTTGGGGTAAGCGCCTTGCTCAAGGGCACTTCTGCAGTGCCCAGGATGTCACCTGGCACCTCTTCAGCTACCAAACCAACTTCCAAACATGATTCTCCCTTCGGTACCCAACCCATGTCCTTCGAGCTACTGCCGCCCCATTTTTTATTACAGAGTGGTGACCCCATTATAGACGCAGATGTGATCCTGGATTTTTTTTAAAGGATTTGTTCACATTGCAAGATAGGGCAGTTTTCCACATGTACATAGAGCTTAAAATTTAGGAGTTCATGAACACTGTATCATCCAGGAATTTAGAGTTAAAGAGACAATGAATTATTTTTTTAAGTTCAGGAAATGTGTCTCAATCCAGGATTCAAAATCTATCAGACAGTTCACCTGAGCGTTCTTAGAGTTTGTTCTTGTTTTAAATAGCAACTAGACTCAAAAGTCATCTGCAGAGTATGGAAAGATTTTTTTTTTTATGGACACCAGGGGAAGCAATTGAAAGAAAAACTGAGGAGTATTTCCTTGGCAATTAGAAAAGGTCCTTCCAGCAGATGTTTGGGAACATTTGAGGACATTACTCTTAATATTTACATAGCTTCTCTTCTCTCTCTCTCTCTGTCTCTCTCTCTCTCCCTCTCTCTCTCTGTCTTTCTCTGTCCCTCCCTCTCCAGGATGAAGTATATCTGGACAGGTCATATGTGTGCGATTGCGGCCTACGGTGTGTGTGGGACGGAGCTGTGGACTCTCCTTCTCAACACTCTACGCTGTAACAGTAAAGTTCTGGTAAGATCAACAACAGCTGCACAACAAGCCCCAAACATCTACTGTATTGTTCACCTTCTTCCATTTTTAATACTTCTTTTTTTATGTGTTCCCTGTACATGGTGTTTGTTTCTTCAGTATACATTTTCACATTAAGCAAACTGTTCCTTCTATACTCATCATCCAGATAATAGATAAAATTGACCATCATAATAATTGCTAGACAAAGAGGAGTATGGCACAGCCCTGACTTAATGCCTCAAAAAAGTTGACTGAATTATAATGTTTGCACCTGACATTTTTGGGTGATAGTTTTAAAGGGAACATATCATGCAGAAACAAGATTTAATACTTACAAATATGGTTGTTTAGTGAATTGCTGACTCTAAACCTCCAGAAAATCCTACAACATGAGATCTGCTCCTGTCTTCGATATCCGGGAGCGAGACTTCCGCCCCTGAAAACGTCTCATTGCGAGATCTTCGCGAGATTTCCCGCAACCTGACGTCAGGTATTTTCAGTCTCTTCTCACTGGACGAGCCTGAGAAAGCAGCTCCTCCTTGCAGCTCCTCCCCGGTAATGCCTGAAGCACCGAGCTGCAGCTAAGACACGCCCACCAAGCTCAGCTGTTTATATTCTCTCCAGGACCGGCAGTTTCAGTAGTAGTTTCAGTGTTTGTTTTCTGTTGTTTCCCTGAGCTATATACTTGAGAGAAGACATGTCTGGGAAGGGTCTTCATCTGTGTTTTTTTGGTTGTGGAGACCCGGAACCACAAGCGGTAAGTAATGTAATCAGAGGAAGTAATGTAAATAAGGCCATGATGTGATGTCGAGCTAATGCTAAGCTAGTTAGCGTTAGCGTTAGCGTTAGCGTCAGCTGTATTGTGTAAATTCGGACTTGTAGAGCTCTTTTATGACCACACGGTAGCTAAAAAAGCAAAACTCACAAATGGTGCTTCATCCTCTGTTACTTAAACTCGTAAATAAATATATGATATAATATTGAGCCAATGCTAAGCTCGTTAGCGTTTGCTTTTGCGTTAGCGTCAGCTGTGTTGTGTAAATTCAGACCTGTGGGGCTCTTTTACGACCACACAGTTGCTCGAAAAGCAGAACTCACAAACGGCGCTTCATCCTTTGTTACTTAAGTATCTATCTTTTAATTATTATGATGAACATGTCTTTGAAAAGGTCTGCACACCCCTCTTAGCTGCTGAGAGTAATGGGAAGCTATTGTTAGCAGTTTGACTTACTGTTGTGTGTAATCACATAACTAATGTGGGGTTTTTTCTACTTAAAAACTCCTCTGTATTCATGGAGATGTGCATGATCGATCGGCGAATCTCATAAGTAGCCATTTTAATCATGTAATAAAGGCCAAACAAAAGTTTAATGTTAACTGCAAAGTCAATACAACGATCCGCAGACAGCCGGGGCTAGTAAACAAGTCACTTCCGTATGTCACCCCTCCGCTCGGCCTCGGCACCTCCTCCGCTCTGTCTCCGGCTCAGCCCTTACAGAACTGGCCAGACAGAGGACAGAGCACACGTGGTCTCGGTTCTCACATGTACTCTGTCTGAATCAGAGCGTTTTGAGGGAGAGCCTGAAAAGCGGCTAGAGAGAGGCTTTTGTAAACGCGATTGTGAGGCGAAGAAGGAGCTTTTTTGACCTGCAAATCATTCAGAAGTACTCCAAATGCATCCCAGATTGGCATAATGACAAGGAAAACAGCATGATATGTTCCCTTTAAAAGAAATCCTCTTAGTATTCAAATAAAGGAAACGACCTGGTGTGTATTCATAAACTCTCTGTGGCACTGAGTAAGTCTGTGAACATACCTTTTTGCATGAATTGTCCTGCACCGACTTCATGTGCATATATACCCAGCCCTCCTTCAAATATTAAATAATTAACAGAAAATCTGTTGGATCGCTCCACTTTTACAAGACTGATTAATATTCTGTTTCCAAAAATGTGTTCAAAACCAACATGATGACAGTGTTCTTTGTAAAATGAAGATAATTATTGTTTAAATGTATGAAGGAACAGTTTACCCTTCCCCTCTCAGCCTCCATGCTCCGTTGAACTACTTAACCAGTTCCTGTGAGTACATCTGATCATGAAAGCAGCCAACAAAGGACAGAAAGTAATTTAGTTAATTGTTCCCTATGTCATGACTCGATTTTCCAATTTAGATTTGCCAATTTAATGCAGGATAGATTTGCAATCCAGATCGATTCATAACCTTCGTTTAGATCTTATGTTACAAAGGGTGCTTATATCAAGATTTCCTTCAGGCTGTTGAGTGCTTGGCATTAACAGACATCTGAGAAATAAATCGTCTTAAGGCTTCAAAGAAGTGAAAAGATAGTTGAATATGTTTGAGCTTATATATTTAAAAATCAGGTTCATAAGCTGCCTCCTGAATCTGAAGCCTTTGTTGAAGGGTTGTAGGGGCCTAAGTCTTTAGAAATTAAACCATCAATGGATTTTGTTCTGGACCAAGACCAGAAGTTGAGTAAAGCTGTGCAGTAGTCAGTGGTCAGCAGTCAGTTACCCGGGACATTGTAGAAACCAAATACTTGCTTTTAATAAAGGAGGGACCGGCTGGATTTTTCTGAACTGCTCCATACACAAATATCAACAACACAGCGAGTTAGGTGGCTAACTTTAGAATATACTTTTTTAAAAACAGACTTCTTTATTGTCAGTCAAAATATACACCACAGGTGCACACATGAACGAAATTTCGTTGCAAATGGCTCAAATAGCAACACTAAAGGCACAAATACTTAAAAAGAAATGCATTTTTAAAAAACAAAAAGTATAAAAAGCTGACGGTGTAAAAACAGACAGTCAACATATAAAAGTGATAAGAGTATGAAACTAAAACAGTAACCAGAGAAAAGTGCTGGAGTGCTTATAACAGGAATAAGAACAATTTGATTATTGCAGAGAAATATTTCAGAAGTTATTTCCAGAATACACCTAGATTATTGCACTGAAGTATTCCTGAAATTACTTTAGCAGCATGACCGGCAAGTACTAGCATGCACCTCACTGTAACTGTGTCCTATGGAAGTGGCGTATTTTTGGACACATAAAATATTCCTACCAACTTTGTTTTAAGTATCTTAGAGAGTAAGAACCTCAATTCTGATATTAATATATTTTTTTCCAACACCTCAAATAACCAAGCATTACTTTAGTTTGTTATTATAATGTCACTACCTAGAAATTTTATTCCTTTAGACTAAAATGGTAAATGAACTTGAGGCTATGAAGCACTTTTCCAGTACATCACAGGTCACATCTACACATTCACTCTCACATTCACTCACTGACGGCTGGAGTTTCTGTGTCAGTTGTCTGTCTGTATCAGCTGTGCTCCGGCTGATGCAACCTTCTGATTACCAGCCATCTGCACTATCAGACTGTGCCACAGACACACCAACACCAACAGTTACTCATTATTATTTTGACAGCAGTGCAACATAAGTAGCTTGTTACTGCAAGATTTATTCTCTATTATGGCGACCCGATGGTCAGAGGGGTTTGGGACCTGTTGGCCTTGAATATCGGATGTTTGTCTTGTTTATTGTGTCATAATGACTGACAACAAGAGACCAGCCTCGGATGCCTTATGACTCCACAACAGAATGTGTAGCAGGTTCGATTTTGGTCCTGCCTTCTACTATTTGCCCTTAACATCAGAGACATTGACCAATGAGAGCACTGGGAGTTTTTGATGTCGAGGATCACAGATGTAAACACATCGAGGTTCGTGCTGTGAGAGCTGCCAGACAGAGACAGTTTGCTAAGCTCTGAAAAACAACACCCCTGCCCTTATGAAGTGTTGTAGAGGAGCTACTACAGACTGTAAAAAATTCTGGAGAGAAACAGCAGGGGCAGCATGATGCATACGATTAACACATCAAGTCAACATGTTTGTGGGTACAAGCAGAAGTACTGGACTCTAAATACAGTATGTTTGTTTGCAGTCTTCAGTGTTGCCCCTTCTTCTTCCAATGTTGTTAAAAGCAGTCTGTTCCACTCCTGTAGTCTGTCATGCTTGGTGGACAAGTCACAGCACGGATATATGGCTCTGTGGTCACCTAATCTGACAGAGTGAACATTGTGATCGATAAAAAAAAAAAAAAAATCCTGTAGTCTGACCCTGACATAAAGCAGCTTTCTTGATTACTATATGCTCTGCTGTGGAAAATTGTCTTTACATCTTTGAGATCTTAAATTTGATTTGAACAAGTGTGAAGGAACTCTGAGAGTAAATTTATTCCAATTTGTGTTTCCTACTTTTTGGATGCATTTTTAATTTAGGTGTAGGACAGCTTGTAACAACAGAGACCTTGCTGTCTTTATAGCTCCTTTCAAAGATAAGAGCTTCTGACCCTTATTTCTAGAAGCATCTAAAGCTCTGGATCTAAGCACTCATTCATTCTTACTATTCCAACTCTTGGTACTGTTTCAGGAATTAAATCCACATTATTTCCTAAAGTTCTGATATTTGCTTTCTTATTTATTTTTTACATCAGTAGCCTCTAAAGCAGGGGTGCCCAACAATAAAGATAACACTCAAGCTACCATCACAAAATTTAAAGGTCCCATATTTTGCTCCTTTTCTGCAGTTTAACATGGATCCTTGATGTCTTCATGAAACGTTAGTAACGTGCTTTAGTCGAAGCTCATTTCCCCCAAACATCACAGGCTAACACACAACATGCTAACCTCTGCTTAGTCACCGCAGTGGGACAGCCACAACTTAGCCTATCTTCTGGGCTAACGTAGGAGTAATGGGGTGGGTAAAGGACTGATTATATTCAGCCAACTGTTAAACTTCTCTGACTGATGTAAGGATGTTCAAACATTGAAGTTTATTCTTCAGATTTTCAACAAGTAACGTGAACATTGACAAACATGTAGTGCAGTTACCTCTGGTTCACTTCCCCCTGCTGTTATCATTAGCTTGTAGCAATGAGCAAAATAAATACTACTCAGCTTTAAAATACTCACATTTCCATCATCAGGTTTGGCGACGGATTGTTAGTACTGAACCCAGATTCAGGAAAAGTCTAGTTCCCAGTCCTGAGTTGAACTGACTGAAGCTGAAGAAGCTGTCGGCTGTGAAGTGACTGGCACACACATACAGGTTTTAGCCGACTGTAGCTGCTCATTCCCTTCAAAAATAAAATTAATCCACTGGGCCCTTTGATCCTCTGAGGCTGGTAGACTACATGTGAAGATATATGTGGCTGTTTACAGCCAACAGCTGAGCAGTGATAAGTTTTGGGTCTAGACATGGCGTACACCGATCTCTCGCTAACAGTGAAACCAACAATGGCGGCACTTTGCAAAGAAACTTCTCAAGCCGGGGGTTGGGGGTACTCAGGTAGAGGCAGGCTTATGCAAATGCAAATGCATGTTAGGTAACAGTATATCCACAGACTCAACAGCTCACCAAATACCCCAAGTTTACATTTATGCAGCCTGCTAAATACAGGTTTTGTTGTCTACTCTAACATGTTTTGGGCTGGGAGGAAGGCCAAATACCCAAAAATGTGTTCAAAAGCCTTCAAAAAGTGATTTTTTCATAATATGTCCCCTTTGAAATATATAGCTTTTTTATTTCAAGTTTGTGTTTTCTTTATGCATCACACACTTAATAAATACAAGAATAGCACATTTAATTTGTGCCTCAAATTTAAAACCACCTGTATTTTTCCTATATGTTGACCTGCACAGGGTCAAAGTTTACTGTGTGTGCCTAACAAATACATTAAATCTATTATTTTAAGGTAATATATAAAACTTATTTAACTTTAGAGCATTAAATCAAGGAAGTTAAGTATATTTAAATAACCACTGTATTCATATTTATGATTTATAATATCTCAAATCTCATCTGTAAAATATCAACATGTACATAACCATCTGTAAAATAACAAACATGTACATAAGGACTGTAAATATACCATTCACTATATACTATATACTTTTTTATTTTTTTTATTTCTTTTTATTTTACTGTATTTGATTTGTAATTAATCTATTTTTCATTTATAAGCTTCTTTCTTATATTTCTCTTGTATCCTGCAGCTGCTGTACATTTGGAATTTTCCCTAGTGGGACTAATAAAGGAATATCTAATCTCTAATCTAAGTAGCTTTCTGTTTTATTAATGCCATTTTTATGATTATAATTGATTTTTTTTTTTCTTTTTAAACTTCATTGACTCTATTTGCTCTATCATTGTCTTTAATTCTTTGGTCTATGTGAAAAACTTCAAAATGAAATATATTTAAAAAAAAAAAAAAAAAGGCAAGGAAGTAACTATCCACACTACTGGATGGTTACTACTGGATAACTATCCTGCTCTAAAGGGTGCAGCATGAATCCCTAACACCCCTCATTCATAGCAAAATCAACAACAGTGCTCTAGTGTCTTTTTTTAAGAAGTTCTTTGTTTGGTATTATCTATCCCACTGCCTCGTGCCCTATTATACTCCTGCCCTCATCCTGCACTCTGCTCTGCTGACATGGCAGCAGAGGCCACTAGGTGTCAGTGTGGTCATAACCTGACAACAGCACGGATCAGATAAGAAACAGAGACTTATGAACAACTTTTGCTCTGTCTGGTTATCTCCCCGTGTTATCTCATTCTGTGCTCGTCCTCATTTTTAGGTATATCTCTGTCTGACTCCGCCGTCTCTCCCTCTGATAAGATTATACTCTCCCTCATTTCATTACCCCTGTTTTCTTTCTCTCATTTTGCAGTTGAAGCTCGTCAGATATGCTGTCCCAGTGGCCATGATCGCTTGCCTGTACTACAAGGTATGCCATTTACTCGCTGCGTTATGTTCATCACTGTGTATTGACGCCCTCATTACAAAGCCGGCGCTGGTTTGTGCAGATAGTGCGCTGTGATATGAGAAGAGGAAAAAGCCTGAAATAGAAGTCTGGGAAGAAAATGATGAAGAAATTGGATCATAACAGGATGCCTTTCTCTTTTATTTATTGTGACATTTGAAAAGTCTTAATGGCAGTCATATTTGCTGTTATATCCAGAGCTGTTATTGAAGATGAATCAGTGTGTTTGCTGAGAACATAAAGTCTCACTCATGTGTGTTGTTCTGCAGTTCTGGCCCAAGCTGATGGAGGAGCTGTCAGAGCTGAGGGAGTTTTATGATCCAGACACTGTGGAGCTCATGACCTGGATCAGGTACACTACCAAACTCACATACAGCGACACTCTCACATGGGCTGGATAAAGATTTCAAACTTTTTATTTAACAGAAGCACACAAGTTAACATTTATATTAATTTTTCTTGAATGAAGTGCTGTGCCTATTATACCATTCATGATAATCCATCTATCCATTAACAATAACGCTTATCCCTTTTGGGGTCGAGGGTGGCTGGAGCCTATCCCAGCTGACATTTGGGACCCTGAACTGGTCGCCAGCCTATCACAGGGCCACATAGAGAGACACAGACAACCAGCCTCGCTCACACTCCCTAAGGGCAATTTAGAGTCACCAATCAACCTCTTGAGCATGTTTTTGGACTGTGGGAGGGAGCCGGAGTGTCCGGAGGGAACCCACACATGCGCAGGAAGAATATGCAAGCTACACACAGAAAGGCCCTGCCCGACCCGAGGATCAAACTGGCAACGACCTTGCTGTGAGGCACATGCACTAACTGCTGCGTAACCATGTTGTCCATTCATAATACTGGCATCACTTTTCTCTTGATTTAAAAATGTCATGTCGTAATATGGGGGGACACATGCCTCACAGCAAGAAGGTTCCTGGTTCAATCTCTTTATCAGTCAGGGCTGTTCTGTGTGGAGTTTGCATGTTCTCCCTGGGTATGCATGAGTTCTTTCGAGGCACTCCAGTTTCCTCTCACTGACTAAAAAACATTCTCATAAGGTTGATTAATTACTTCAATTTAGGGCTGAACGATTTGTCGTTTTTGGGTCAAAATCGCCATTTTAGACAACGCAATCATGTCAATGATTGCGTTGCCAAAGCTGCAATTTTTTGCAGTGCTCTTGACTGACCCAGGATCTGTTGTGTCAATTATTTTACACATTTGCAGCAATTTGCATTTACAGAAGTGCTGGTAAGCAGGTCAACAAACAAGGAGTAGAAGTTGGAGTATCCCTAAAGTAATGAAAACAGATTATTTATCATCAATATTAGATGATGAATAATGTGTTATGTGCTTTTGATCACTGACTTCCTTACTGTTGTCTTTATTGTAAACGTAGTGAATATTGCACTGAAGCTTGAATTGAAGAAAATCGTGAATCAAATTGAAATCACAATATCTGCCAGAAAAATCACTATTAGAAATCGTTCAGCCCTACCCCAAATTACCCTTAGGTATGAGTGTGAGCGTGAATGGTTGTTCATCTCTCTATGTGGCCCTGAAATTGGCTGACAAGTGGCTCTGGGTGTTCCCCGTTTCTTGCCCAATGTCAGCTGGGAAATGCTCCAGCCCCCTGGGACCCCGAAAGGGAAAAGCGGTGTAGATAATGGACGAATAGATTGTCTATTAGGTTTCACTGTAAACAGTCTATTTATTGATCACTCTGCCTGGCATCTGCTATTCAGCCCCAGCATCAACTTCCTGTATTCAATAGAAACAACATCCTTCTCCCCTGTGGTTAATTAGTAAATATTCTGATAGATAATAAAACTCATAACTTATGTCCTGGCCCATTTCTGATGACCTCATCCCCTCAGATCAGCTTTCGCTGATGTCCTTCATTAGTGTGTGTTTGTATGTGTGTGCTTGTGTATTGCTGCTTTTTGGCGGGGGACCGAGTCTTTCCGTCGAGCGATGACAGCCGATGGGTTTGCATGGAAGACTTTAGGGGTGCTGGAAAGGTCCCAGCTGTTGGCAGAGCAGCAGCCCTCCTCGGGGTCTCTGCTACCGGGCTTTCCATCAAAAACGTCAGCACAGCGGGATCAGGGATGGAGCCGGGAATTGGAAAGGCTCCGTACTGCGGCTGCCGCGTGTGTTTTT
Organism: Cetoscarus ocellatus; assembly: GCA_037902135.1. Taxonomy (NCBI): domain Eukaryota; kingdom Metazoa; phylum Chordata; class Actinopteri; order Labriformes; family Labridae; genus Cetoscarus; species Cetoscarus ocellatus. The sequence goes on along the minus strand of JBAMNC010000370.1, from coordinate 600,597 downwards.
GTGTTTGCACATCTGTGTGTGTCTGACATTTTCCAGTCATCAGGTTAGATGTGGGGTGTCCGGCTTCCTGTTGGTTTAGCAGTGCATAGAACATGACGAGTGACCACACGGCTACAATGTCTGTCCAAGGACGTGGCATATTTCTTATTCTTTTCTTTAATTCAAACAATGACTTTAACAGAGTTAGACATAACATGGTAAAGAATCTCAATGAACTAGATTAATCATTTTAAGTGTATCACGGCCACACATCACTCACTAACCAGTGTTAATTCTGATAACACTTTTTAATTTAATTTAGTTTTAATTAGAGTCTTTTGCCGAAAATACTACACTTGGATAAAATGAAACATCTAATAACCCTTTATTAAATGCTAGTAAAGTCTGAATGTATAAATGAACAGAAACAAATTTAACTTTGTGTGAAATGCAGTCACCTTTATTTAGGCTACCTGGCAGAGCATCTCAGTTACAATACCAGAACTGACAACAAACAGTGAACCTGCTCTACATGAATATATCAATTCATAAAGAGAGTAGCTCTGATTGGATCGCTCCACAACTTATCCCACCACCACCAAGCTAAGGCAGCTGTGATTGGATGTCCCTCTTAACTCATCCAACCTTTCCACACAACCAAAGTAGCTGTGATTGGATATATTCCTAACTTGTCCCTTCTTTCTGCATGACCAAATTAGGTCTGATTGGATTAAGTCTCTGCCAAACATTTTAGTCTAGTTTTTATTTAATGATGAAAATGTCAGTTAATTCAGTTTTAGTTTTTGTCCATGTTCACTTGTTTTTATTAGTTACCGTCTAGATTTTGTCAGGGGAAAAAAGATTGTTGACAAAAACTATGATGAAAATAATTAGCCAACAAAACAAACACTGTCACTAACAGCAGAACATCAGTTATTAATCCAGGAAGGCTCAAGCTGCAGAGGAGAAAGACTGCCACATGATTTTGAAGTTTAATGTAGAAGAAGTCAAAACTGAACAATATTGAAAGCAGAGATTAAACATCTCCATCGCCCCAATACAATTTTTGGTCATTTTAAACTCATATGTGAGAAAATCAAATAACTGTTTTATTGTTTCATTTTACGGCTTAGCATTTCATGTTTATCCTGAAGTGCAATTGAAATATTACGTTCTGTGGCATTTAACTGAGCTTAATATAACCTTTTCTCAGGACAAATACTTGATGCACAAGAAACACTTTATGTTGTGTCAGCACCTAAGCTGAAGTCATCATGTTTTGGTTGTTTTGATGGTGAGTATTAACCTTCATCATATACGGACTCATTTGTTTGCAGGGCTGTATTTATTATGATTGAGTGGAATATGAGAGAATGATAATCTGTGAGTGTTTGCTATAACTCAGACTACCTACAAACAGAATAAAATCTAGTGTGATGCTACAATATGTGGAGGAAAACAACAGGGCACTGAACGCAGCAACATCTGCCCCACAGCGACAAAAATGAATCACACTTAAAACAAGCTTTTCAATAACATCTTTCAGATTTGTTATATTAGCATAATAATGTAACACTTGTTTACTCTGCAGCATTTCCTGATGGAGTGGTTAAATGATAATAACAATAATATTAAAGGAAGCACACACTCATAGCTCAGGAGAAGTCAAATGAGGAACTTTTTCTGCAGTTATTTTTTATGACGGTTGCAGCTCAGGTTTTTAGATTTCAGAATCAGATCAATGATGCAAATATGACTGATAAATGAAAATATTATTTCAGCATATCATTTTTGTTTGCAGATTTAGAAAACAGATATACAGACATACGTTTTTAAAAGTCAGTTCTTATTAGGATTGACTGTCCCACTGTTAATAATCTGCTGTAATAGTAATGGACACTTAAATGCATCAGGGAATTGGAAGAAATAGATGAGCAGTTGTGCCTTATTGTTTACCCAGGTCATTTTCACCACAGTGAAAAACGTTTGAGTTTATTTCTAGACTGTAGTCAAACTACTTTAAAGCTGCTTTGTTGAAATTTAACATAAACTTTTTTTCTTGATGTTTCACTTACTTTTAAGTATGAAACCAAGATTTCTCCCTCTCATAGTTTAATCTCTCTATACCCCCCAAAAGCTTAATTTGTGCTCTGCCTTAACTAAAACTATCCTCTGTAGGTTACCTCCCAGTCCTCCCTCTGCAGTTTTATTTTGTCACATTAAATCTCCCCCTTAAAATTTGCTTTATCCAGGAATAACTATAAACGAGTGACAGCTGGCTAGTTTTTTAAAGTATATGTTAAACATTAACTTGAAATAATTTACATGTGAAAACATGGTTGAATGATGCATATTGGCAAAGTAGCACAATTCTTATCAGTTTATTGATTCATAGATCTAGTGAACGCGAATAAATGTGTTATGTTGTTGCATTTTAGACTGTTTTAATTCAAATTGGTGCCTTAATGCAACAAAATGTGAACAGAAACACTGACTTAGAAGCAGGAGGCAGCTTCAGAGTCCTTGTTTTGTCAAAACAGTTATTTGATCCTGCTGTTCACTAGGAAATGTGTTAGGTTTTAGTGTGTGAGTAAATGGTTGTCTGTCTCTCTATGTTGCCCTGTGATTGGCTGGCAAACGGTCTAGGGTGTACCCTGCCTCCTGCCTAATGTCATCTAGGACAGACTCCAGCCCACCACAACCCTGAATGGGTTAAGTGCTATAGATCAGTGGTTTTCAAAGTGTGAGGCGGGCCTCCCTTTGGGGGCGCGAGAGGACTTCAGAGGAGACACATAATGAGAGAACAAACCCGTGGAAACTGTTCTGCTCGGCCCAAGTTCAGTACTCATGGTGCAAATATTAATTATTTGCCTGATAAACAAATTATAAAACTGACTATACTGAAGAATGGAAGTCCATTACTATGTAAATTGTGTTTCTGTGAATTGGTCTTGATAAAACTTCCGTGGCCACAGTATAACAGAGTTGCCGTCTATATTGCCACTTAGTTTATTTTCAAAGAATAAAAGAAAAATAATTAATGCCTTATTAAAAATGGTCATTTTTGACACTTCTTTCTTCTACTTTAGTTTTCTTGTTTGATTATTAATGATGCAGACACACAGGTTGACAACAATGTAAAAAATCTGTAAAACATTTTAGATGAGACCAAAAAGCAATGGTTTAGACTCTTGGCAATAATGTATTTCCTTTTTTTGAAGTAGGACAGATGTAAAAGAGATGCAAAAGAAAGTTTGAAACCATGTTTTTTAAAAACCTGTCTCATCTTTTAGCATTTTGGGCAGAATAGTGGTGCAGCAAGTAGTGCACGTGCCTCACAGCAATAAGGTTGTCGGTTCGATCCCTGTATTGGTCAGGGCCTTTCTGTGTGGAGTTTGCATATTCTCCTTGTGCATGTGTGGGTTCTCTCTGTGCACTCCAGCTTCTTCCCAAAGACAAAAAAAAAAACATACTCATTAGATTAACTGGTGACTCTAAATTGCCCTTAGGTGTGAGCGTTAATGTTTTTTGGTCTCTCTGTGTGGCCCTGTGATTGGTTGGCCCTGCATTCCTGAAAAAAAGGATCAGTGGTGTAGATCATGGATGGATCTTTATGCATTTTTTTCATTGAGAGTGGTTTCTTTTAGTATCAGTTGTGGAATTTGAATTAGTTATTAATAATGACATTTTTGAAACCCTAACTTTATTAGACAGTCTGTGGTGTTGTGGAGGGGTGAGACTGAAATTGTGTTGTTCCAGGGGTGGCTCACTCCTGCACACTTTATACGCTACTGAAATACACATTGGATGGATGCTGTTTGTTTGCTGTAGACTGAATATGAAAGGCTGCCCAAGTAGATTTTTAGAAACATCAAGGAGTGCTGAAATGTAGACAACAGCTTCTGATCATTATAAACTTCATAATTACTGAATATTTTCTCTTTTTGTTTTCTCTCTATCACTGGATCAATTTTAGAAAAAAATATTAAATTTATGCACACCAGAGGTTCATTTGGTTAGAGCTTTTGCAGGGTAAACAATAGCAATGACTGTGTAAAGACATTGTCCATATACAGATACTTTGCTTTGTGTAATTTGTAGTATTTGATGATAAATTTAAAAGAAAAGAAAACAGTTTAAACTAAAAGGAATCAAACGGCTAATTGAAAGCATTAGAGGCAAATTATGAGCCAGTTTAGATTTGGCCTGTGCCGTAGATGATCACTGTAGTCCTCTTGTACGCTTAATAAATCATAATCCAGAGCTCATTATTTCCATCCTATCATCAGCAGCGTGATGACACTGAGTGGACCAGATGTGATTTTTAAGAAATGGCCCATTTTTAGTCTAATCCTATTAGACAGATAGAGGAATGGCCCAGAGAGGGAGAGGGGGAGGAGGAGGAGGGATGGAGGATGGATGGCGGCACAGAGGAGGAGAGGTTGGGATTTTGAATGTACTTGTGCGTGTGACATGGGTTCCCTTCCCTCCGGAGCTAATCCCATTAGGCTCTGAGGATTAGGGGGCTGCCTACAGATACCTTGGTTGGGGATGAGAGCGGGGCGGCGCACTAAGCTTCTTGCTGCTGCGCTAATTACATTCCAGATGAAAGTGTTAAGATGGCGAGGAGGGGAGGAAGAGGGGGGCACTTTTACCCTGTGTTCTCGTGCTCACTCAGGCTGAAACTGTTTGTTTGCTCAGATCACGGGAGATTCTTGAAATGCTCGACACAGATACATTCATGCGTGCTCATAGAGGAGCACGTATTTTTGTGCAGGCAGCGTGTTTATGTTAAACTGTCAGAGAGCTGTCGTGGTAATATCTGGCTGTAGGGTGTGTGCTGTATGTGTGAAGCATGTATGACTAACAAAAGCTGCACATGCTCAGAATCAGATTTCATACGACTGTGGTCAGATCAGATGGAAAACTTTAACAGTGTTTTTTTATTCTGCATTATTTCTGTTTAAGTGAATTAAAACACAACACTGTTCTTCATCACAGCTATTCCAACAAAGAGTGTGAGGATTGAATCTAAGAGGGAACTAAAGTGTTCAATTTAAGACTTTAAAGGGACAAAATCAGGTATAAGAAGGACCTAAAAGAAGTACATTTAAGTGAGGAGGGATGGAAATCTGAAGCTGGTAGCACTTCAGAATCAGAATCAGAAATACTTTATGAATCCTCAAGGGAAATTCGGTTGTTTCAGTTGCTCTTATACACTATATAGGGTAGGAAAAATCAAATAAAGACGTTAAAATAGATAAGAGCTTAAAATTAAACTAAAAAATAAAATAAAATGAAAAAATAAGTAAGCAGGTTGCAGCACGCAGAATCTTTAAGAAATTTCAGCTTCTTTATGAAGGAAAAATAAGTACATTAAGTTGAAGTTAGACTATATATAAGGCCAAGGACTTCACACTATTACAATATGATTATAAATATCACAGCGCTGTTTGTCGAAAGGGAAAGTTTGACAGTAAGGATATTGCACTGGGTATTACGTTTGCGTATTCACTTGTTAACAAATATCAGAGGTGTAAAACAGTGAAAAATGTTTCTTCTCCAGGACCTGATGGAGCAGTAGTATTAGAGGGAGGAGTTGTAAAATCTGATGGCCACAGACAGGAAGGACTTCCTGTGGCGCTCTGTGGTGCATCATGGGGGGATGAGTCTGGCCCTGAATGTGCTCCTGTGTTTGTCCAGCACACTGTGCAGGGGGTGGAAGGTATTGTCCATGATGTCCTGCAGCCTGGACAGCATCCTCCCTCCGACACCTCTGTCACCAGAGAACCAGTTATATAAAGTTTGAGACGCCAATATCATCTGCTTTTACGCTTTAAATGCCTGTATTAACCCTTGCAACTCCAAGCCATTTGTAATGATGCATGTAAAAACTCCACCCGGACAAGAACAATCAAGCTAAATACATTTTTTCTTTAGAACAGCATGAGATATCTGCTTATTAGGCTGTGTTGATATATTGATCCAATATACAGTCACAGGGGTATAAGTATGCAGTGTAAGTATCAATGCTCTTGGGCTTGTGACCTCGTGGTTGCGAGGGTTCAAAAGGTCATATCATGCTTTTATTGGGGTTTTATTTGCTCTTTAACTTGTCTCCTTCACATGAAGGTATTTCCTGCAACCTCACGATACGATATGTATCCCGATACTGAGGCCCCGATACCATATGTATCCCGTAAATTGTGAACATTGCCTACTCTCTTAACAAAATTCTCAACAAGTTTTGCTCTTTATTACAAGAAGAAAAAAAACAAGGATGAGTTTAAATTGATTCTACAACTTAAGAAACTTAAATTCAGGTCCTCAAAGGCTGTAGACCTAAGTTTAAATTTGAAGCAGGTGCTTCATCATGTAGCTTGGCTTCTACTTTTAACTGTGCCATTGTTAACGTTACCCAAAGAGTATTGACAACAACTGACAAAACATTGAGGCCGTATCGATACTGATTCTGTAGAATCAGTATCGATACACGTATCCCCAAGGAGTGCGTGACAATATTTTGCCATATTGATATTTTGAGCACAGGTCTATCACATGATAATGCACATCTGTGAACACAACAAAATAAGTCTGCACTTTTAAAACCTCTCCCTCTCCTCCTCTTTACGACACCGGCAGCTGCTTAGAACTTCTCATTCCCCCAGCCCCCCCCCATTGACCATCCAGTTTGACCTCCTACCATTGTTTTGTCATCAGTTTAAGCCCTTTGGGTTGGGATGGCAAGCCCATTGTAGGGTGTAAATAATAAAAGTAATTTCAGAGTTATTGATAGCATGGCGCCAAGCAGCGCTAATCTGACCAATCACCTCAGAGTAGACTTGCAAACCAATCAGAGCATACTGGCCCACACGTCCTGGAAAACCTGGAAAATAATTGACCAATTTTCCAGTAATGGAAAACATATGGGGGATGAGGAAAAAAAAGTAAAATGTCCTGGAAAAGTTTGAATTGTCCTGGAAAATAATTTATCTCCCGTCTACCTTGTTAGTGTACAAAAATTCAACATAGGAAATGAAGTGAAAATGTACTTGGTAAGTAATGCACTCCTAGCCATAAAATATGAGTAGATAAGTAATGTAAGTTAAGGGATAAAATATAAAAACTCTAAACAATGGTGACAAGAAATAAAAAGAAATGATAAAATTTGCAAAATATAATTCAGACTACTTAAACAGTAAATCAACAAAATATATTTATTAAAAAAAAACAGAGTGAATAAAGATTAAAAAAATAAGTAGAAACCATAAATTTGTAATAGTAAGGCACTGCATAAAAGTCAGACTAAAAAGACGGCTAGCAGACAATGTTCATGCCTGAGAGTTAGAAATAAATTATTCTTTGTTTAATATGTTACAGTAGAGCTAGCCAGAGATATTTGTCATCAAGCTTTTATCTTGTTTTTTTATAAGGCTTAATTAACCTGAGAATTGCCCACACCAATATTGTAACTTCAGTTGGTTATGTGACGCTGGAATCCGTTTGTGTCATTGCTCTATCCTATGATAAATTTGTCATAATTTCCAAGAATGTCAGAGAATGTCTGATATTTCATAGATTTGTCACAGCCATAGACTGCACATCTTGTAAATCAGACCTCTGGGGCGGCAGAGGCATAAGCCTATCTAGGTAAATGTTTAAAATGTAAGGCACAACTGTAGAAAAGGACACTGCAAAGTGTGTGTGTTGGGGAGGTTGAAAACATCCTGGAAAAGTCCTGGAAAATGATTTCTAGAATAAAGTGGGAGCCCAGAGCAGACTGGGCCCCCCTTAAAGAGGCAGAAGCTCTAACAGAGTCTCTGACAGTAAAAATCAAGAATACAGCGCTGTCAGGATCTGCATCTGATCCACATAGACAAAAATTTCCAATTCTTTTATTCAAATTAAATGAAGTCCTTGCTTAAGAGACACCAAAGACATGATGTGAATGGTCATACACACCAGGACATGGGACCTTTCAAATCCGATCAAGCCTCCCTACTGTAGGGGACAAATAGGCCCCAAATTGAAGTATGGCAGTTTTTACTTTAACATAAATGTTCCCTGTGGTATATTTATTCACAGCTTGGAAAAAAAAGACTAGATATTAACAATCTGGCTGACAGAAAATAATGAAGCGGTGCCATTACATGCTCAGAAATCTTCCATCCTTTGTAGGATTAAAAAAAAAACACATCACATCAAGACACTTTTTCTGATTACCCCCTGTGTTCACACATCTGTTCTCCAATCAGAACAAATGACGAGGGTGTTGGCAGGAATAAATCTAAGAAAAGTCACACAAAAGTTTCACTGATTGGGTTCACACATGCTTCTCATTCCCTTCTTGTTATTTATAGTTTTATTTTACACTTAAAGTTAAAAGAAGTGTTCATCCTCACAGACAACAGCTGGCACGTCCACGTTGATACTGAGTCTCATGTAGGCAGATGCGTTTGGAGAGACTCGACTCAAAGAAGGAACAACAAATGGTCTGCTTCACTGTTTAACAGCCACACCAGCTTCTGTGGACGGGTTAGTCAGAGGATTATCCTAATTTATTGGTGCAGTCATTCCCAAACCCAGACTCTGGAGAACTGAGGTAGGGGTTAACAAGACAACAAGCTGTGGAGCTTCATCTTTACTTTGCACTGCCATAACTCACAGCACTGCACTTGATAACAGCAGAGACTCCACAGCTCAGCTGTAGGCTGATACTCTGTGTAAATGGACAGTCAATAAATCAATAGCAGAGCCTGCTCATTCCACTGCCTCCAACTCTGAGTTATAGTTGTGAGTGTGCAGTTTTTAAAGTCACCATACATCGCTCTAGTCTCTCCGCGTCTCTCCCCCGGTTAATATCTTCACCTCTCTCTGATTCAGTTTGGTGTCAATCAATAAAGTCTAATAAAAAATAAAGAAGAGATGATTAGGAAAAGCTTCGCGGCTCTGCTCTCTCACATGTGAACTTGGATGTTTGGCATGCAGGGTTCAGTGAAGTGAGGGAGGAATATGTGCAGCACAGAGAAGGGAAGGAAGCTCAGACACATGTTAATAAATTTCAGCTTCTCAGACTATCAGGGCTCACAGAAAACCACGTACTAAACTCAGCTCTGTTAACTCACCTGCACTCAACTATGGCCCAATGCAGGCTGCAAACAAAGCAGCCATTAGGCCCTGTCACACACCCAGAGCAAAGAGTCCATGCAGTGCAACTGTTATTTCTGGTTTCAGGGGTGGCACAGGTGCTTTACTGCAAAAAATATTACAGTAATTTCACAGTAGATTACTGGCTAATAGTTGCAGTGATTCAACAGTAAAGTTTTTTTTCACAGTTACGTGGATGAAAATTACATTAGGTTATGTTTTCACAACAACGCTGACCCAAATGTTGTGAAGTCATAGTGATATGCAAGAATTATCACTTCACTGTAAATGTACAGTAACACAGACAATATAATACAGTTCATTTACTGTAAAATGTTGTAAAATCAGCATTTTACTGTTAAATTATGACCGCTGTGAAATTATAATTTGCTGTGATTTTATAAGACTACAGTATAATGCTGTACTGTGCTCACAGTTGTCACTTGTTTTACGTCCTTGCTGTGAACTCCACAGCCCAGTAGTTCATGTGAATTTAAACCATACTTTCCACAACAGAATATTATATTACAAATTAGCTTTTATCTTTACTACAGTACAATGTGGATTAAAATACATACACATATTGTTAATTAACTTTGTTGTAAATTAAAAACTAGATATTCAAACACATTGTCCTCAAATTTGTGTTAAAAAACTGAGAACAATACAACAAAATGAAATTTTAATATTGTTAACAACTTAAGAAATGGCAATATAGGGTTTCAAAACCTTGTAATTAAATCAGGGGGTGAGCTCATTTGGTTACCTAGAGGGAAAAATGAATTCACGCTTACTGCCAAAGGATGCCAAATGTTAGTGTTTCCTAATAAAGCAATTGCCATTTCTTAGAATTCAGCAAAAGGAACAAACAGAAAAGCCTTCATTGAAATTTCTAGAACCAAATTTAAAATGTTGAACTAAAAACAAAATTGTGATACGTAACATAAAGAGCTGAACGCAAAATTCAAAGTATATTTACATTTTATGTTAAAATGTTCAATTAATATTTTCTAAAGTCTGAATGTAATCTGTTTTTCCATAAGGTGCTTGAATGTGTTAGACTGGAAAAGTTAGTAATCCTTTATACATTAGCAACACTGATGTTTACTAGAAAATAACAAGGTAACCTACCCAGAAAAGTTTCTGACACTCTTGTCCACACTCGGTCCCTCACAGCAGGATATTTCTGTGTGGTTTGTGTGCCGTCAATGGAGGGATGGGGGAGGGGGAACACTTAGGAAGCAGCAGGTAAGTTTGAGGGTTAAGTCTGTGTGAAAACGCCTGCCGGTAACCCTGGGTAAATCTGGATAATTTCAGGGTTTATTTGCAAGTGTGACTGGGGTTTAATTTGCATCTCAGGCAATCCAGCCCCCAAGTTGGTGGCTCAGTTTGCTGCAACATTTAACTGTCAATCCCAAGGTCAAGAATCCTGCAGCTCTGTCTGTCACTTGTTGGCGTGCCTTTGAGTAAGATGCTGAACCCTGAATTGCCCCCACTTCTGCGTCACTGAGGTGTTAATGTGTTTGACAGCGTGTGGATGTGGTATTTGATACTGATGGGTAAACTGCCTGGAAATTCTTCCAGCAGTGGGTCAATGTGAGTGTTAACAGGATTCAAGTTACACTTAAGCACTTCACATCTTAAAACATACATTTTTCCTTTTGTGTTTTGTCATTCGTGTAGGAAAATCTTGAAAATACCCTTTCAAAGGGCTTTGAGAGGTCTTCAGTTGTAATATGTTAAAAGGATACAAACCCTGTAATTTTCTCTCAATACAGTCATTAGTGGATTCACAGCCCCTGCTCAGTCGCTTTGCCGAGATCTAGAGAAAAAAAAAAAAAAAAAAAAAGCTCAAAATTTGCAGATTTTCTTTAGATTGTTTCATGTTCACACGGCAGTAATTTAAAGTGGGCCAAGTCCCATAAAAGCAATCACTGCCCTTACATCACAGTAGGGCTGGGTATTTCCAGCAGCCTCACGATACGATACATGTCCCAACACTGAGGCCACAATACGGTATGTATCCCCATACACGTGCATTGTAAACATTGACTAAACTTTTAACAGAATTTCCAACAAGTTTATTTTTTTTATAGCTAGAGGAAGAACAAAGATGAGTTTTAAATGATTCTAGAAGTTAAGAAACTTAAATTCAGGTCCTCAAAGATGGTAGACTTAAATTGTGCTTCATCATATAGCTTGGCTTTACTTTGAACAGTGCCGTTGTTAACATTACCCAAAGAGTATTTGCAACAATTGTCAAAGCATTTTAGGCCGTATCAGTTCTGTAGAATCCGTATCGATACACTTATCCCCAAGAAGTGTGTGACAATAGTTTGCTGTATAGATATTTTGAGCACAGGCCTACATCAGTCATCATTGCTATGACTTTAAGTCATGCTGCACGTTATGGGAAAAAAGCTCGCAGGCAAAGCTTCCCACAAAACAACTGACTGAAGGTAAGTCATTTTTGTAAAGGTTTAACTTCTCACAAGGTTATAAAGATGAACATATTTATCAATATGAGACATACAACAATAAAAGTGCAAACTCAGTGCACAAAGAAGAGGGGCATTTAATGTTTTAAAGGCTACCAGATAGCATGGTAACTTATTACAATGCAACACCTGCAGCACTGTCCACAGAGACATGTAAAGTAGAGAGCAGCTTTAAAAATGAGCTTGAATGAGCTGGAGTAAATTCTGGGAACTAAACAATATTTTGAGTCAGTCCATGATGTTGATTCCTGTGATCTGCTGAAGAGATGGTGAGTGATTTTAACCTGTTGATGTTTTCATGGTATGTTGTGCATGTGCACAGAAAGTGACTGTGGGATCTAAACATATTTAAGTTGTTCATTGTCAACAGCCAAGTTGCTGTAATGTAATTATTTTTACCACTACAACTGCCACTGATGATACTACAGCAGTGTTTTGTTTCTACTGGCTGCTGGGTCGATTGTGTCCTCACTGCGAACGATTGCTCCAGGGGTCGATTAGAAGCGAGCCAAGACCACTAAGACTGCACAGTTGTTTACACCAAAACAGTGGTCGATTGCTGTGCCCACATATATGCCATGAACCATGTTGAGCTTTGAACGCGTAGTTGTATCAGAACAACTCCTCCAAACAGTGAAGACATGAAATCGACATTAGTTATAGCATCCAGATCTGTTGTTTAAGCAGCGTGTGAACTTGTGTATTCACACAGGGGTGTGTTTGCCTTAAAATAAGAGCTGTAAAGCTAGCACGTTCCCATCTTGTGGACAGAAAATGACTGACTCTGGCCCACCTAAAACCTGGTCTTGCTCCTCAAAGTTCAAAGCAAGATGTTTAACGCAGTGATTCTTGATTGTTTTAACTCAGGGTCGAACACCACTTTTTGACTCTGCCATCCATCCCTCCCTGCCGATATTTCCAAACTCATTATCACCAAAACTGATATGGATACTGATATTTTTTGTCAAGGGCACAAAGTTTCTACTTTACCAAAATGAACCTTTTTCCTTCATGGTTACAGTACATCAGTTTTAGAAATAGATGTGAGTTAAATATAGTTCAACAATATTTAATTCTTTAATAAATTACACTTTGGAAACGCAAACTACTGGATGCTTGTACATGAAAGTTTTACCAGAGGTGTGGTTTGGTCCAAGGAAGAAGCCATTACATTTTGGTGCTGATCCAATCCAGATTGACGTCACAAAAAAACATTGAAGTTTGTAATGGCAAATCCCATTCATTTACGTCATTATGGGAATTGTAGTTTATTTGCAAAACTGACGTCAACCTTTTTCAAGCCACCACATTTCCTAGCTTCCCTTGCAATGCCAGTGGAGGAGTTCTGCTAACACAACGGCTAACAATAGCCTTGTAGATCAGCACGTTTTTTTCTGACTTTGTAACTAGAACGCTGATAACGCAGCATTCTCCACATGGACAGACATGAGCAGAGACTCAGCTGTCCATGTGGAGCAGAAAAGCCACTGCTGTAACTGAGCTGCTTGGCGGAGGTCTGCGCTCTTGGAGTGCTTTTCTAGTTTTACATTGTACATTTTGCCATCCCTCTTTGTACCTGTGGCTCAATTTGCAAAAGTCCTCCCTGTACTCCTTTTCATGAAGATATCCTCTTTTAGCCATATGTAGGAGTATGTTGTTGTTGCAAGAGTCAAAATGTCTCATTTTTAGTTCAGGTTTTGTTGTTTCCTCTGACTCCATGACCAGCTGATGGTGGCCTTCAGTGACACCATGTATGTAATGGCTAACAAAGCTTGCAAGTTCCTTTATTGGCACTCATATTTACCAGTGCCATGGATGTCTAGCAACCCCACTTATAAAAACCTGAACTAACCCTTTATAGGGAATAAGTGCTAGTGCTGTGATAGGTTTGTTTCATGTTACTCCTAAAATCCAAATACCTGTGTTCATTATCAAGGAACTAATCCAGCGTCATGGCCCTCCATGTTCCACTTTGTGGGCTGTGCAATGACAAAATATGGACAAACACTCCAAACACTGCTTCTGATCACAACTTTAGTCCGTCTGCACTGAGCCTTAGATTTCAGAATTGTATTTGTGAGATTTTGAGAAGTTTTATTTTCTTGATGACTGCTTCATTCTTTGCTTGTTTTCAGCTCCTGGTAAAATTCTGCGTTTGAGCTTGACGTAAGCAGAAACGGCAGGCGCAGATCACTCAGCATTCTCTCTCTCTCACACTCCCTCTTGTTTTTTGACATCAGCAATCCTCGCATTAAACACAGGGGTCATCGTGGGGGGCTCCTGTGAATCTGCATCTCTCACGTCTGAGATAAAATACGTTGTTATGAAATATTCCTTGTGAAATTTTCCTCTCCTCCTCCTGCCACCTCTCTTCTTCTGAGTGGAGATATACAATCTGTGGTGGAGAATTATGAAGGCTGCAGTGGAAATTATTAATGAGAGCTTTGACAGCAGTTTTGCTGCAAATTCAGGAGGCTCCTCTAGCTACTCAGCATGACAGCCAGTTTGAGAGGGAACAAGCTTAAAGTACAAGTCAGCAAGTTGTAGTGAAACACTGACTTTGTTTATTCCACAAATCCATGATCTTGTAAGAGGCAGGATATTCGTCTGTGCCTTTATATACTCATTAAACTTTTTCAGAGACCGCTTCCATAAAAGAAATCCAGAAATCTAAAGTACTTAATTTTAGTTGGCATCATAAAGTCCCAACATAAACGAGTAAATAAAGCAAACATGAAAAATGACAATTTTATGTCTCCCCCAATTTGCCGTGCATGAGTTTTGTTGAATAGAAGGCTCTGCCTCATCTAGATTAGTTTGCCAAATTAAAGTCTTGTGTGTGCTGATTTCATCTTTTGACGGTGACTGAAGTGAATATAAGATTAGGATATTGATAACACAATTTTCAAATATTTAATCCTGAGCCTCAGCACCACAGGAGACTGCAAAATGGTGAAAGAGTTGAGAGATAAAGCAAAAAGGTTTTTTTTATGCAGTTAGACAAAATATTAAATTTATTTTTCCAGCTCCACTCCAGCTCCAAAAAAAAAAATGTCATTACCCACTCAAACAGATTATTTTGTGTGGCAGTGAAACCAAAATTATGTCAGGGCTTACAAAAGGGATAAAACTAAATGAATCATTTCACACCAAGTTCTGTAAGACCCACTTGCTTGTACAAACAAAGACCCCAAGCAGTGCACGTAGAGTAGAGGTCGGTCAATGTTGCTCTGCTCCCCACCTCTGGAACTCTCTCCCACCCGACCTCAGAAATTTGGACTCTATGCCCCTCTTCAAATCCAGACTCGAAACCCAGCTTTTCAGGACTGCATACTACATTTAACAACACCCGGCCATTTACATCCCCATATCTGTTTTGTCTGTTGTGTTTTGCTGTTTTTATTGTTCGATTGTTGATTTTGTTGTTTTTTGAACTTTGTACAGTGTCCTTGAGTGTCCGAACAGGTGCTTTAATTAAAAGGTATTATTATTATTAATAGTCCGTCCTATTAGAAATTTTAAATAAACACTTAAATTTAACCAACATTTGAAAACTAGTTGGTCCTACCATCATCTTATCTTAGTTTTTTTGAAAAATGTTTGCCTGCTGCATACAAAATTTTGACAATATCAGTACATGATGATAAATGGTGTGAGTGTTTTATGTCTTGTTGAGCCTACCAGAACAGTGGTTATTTGCAGAGTTTGATCTCTGTCACTTTTCAGCATTCATTCTGTCTGAGGACAGGTTTCAATTCTGTCTCAAATAAGATCTGCTGATACTTTCGATAAAGTTCATATAATGTCCATCACTGCCTTTCTCTCATGTTAGCCTAAAGCAGATTTGTCTCATCATGTCAGTCTGTCTGTGTAATCAAGACAGATTATTTTACACTCTCTTTGAAAACATGTGTAACATTTCATCTGAATCATCATCATTTGTACCAAAAATAGTTTGATGCCTTCTGAGTCAAATTCGTCATCATCTTTTAAACTCCCCCTCTGCCTCGCTCTCCTGCTCCCTTAATTGTCTTCCTGTCATCCTGCTCCTCGTTGTGTCTTAAATTGTCTAAATTAGCAACATTTGGTCCGCTCTTTAAATGGGGAAAGTGCAGCTCGGTGCCTCTGATCATTGAGCGTGAGTGTGTGTGTGCCTTCCCCTCTTCTCGAACACATCCAGCAGCAGTTCAGAGACGAGTCTGAGGGGGAGAAAGATGTCCTGGATTGAACTACCAACCTCTCAATCAGCAAAGAGACATCAGGCAAAATTTACAACCCCACTCCTTTTATGAATCTTACCATCAGTTGTCATTATTTCCACTCAGTACCATTTCAGTGAGTGTGTGTGTTGACGTAAGTGCTCAGTTGGAGTGTTGTCTTAACTCTTTGCAGGTGGAAGTAACTAAAAGAATCATCTGAAAGCAGCTGTTTCATTACCGAGCCTGCTCTCCCACACACAGCTTTATTATTCAGTTATTCTGAGTGGTTAGAGTGGTTAAAGTTGGGAACAGTCATGCAGGGAAAGGATTTGAAGTTAACAGTGTACCAACAGAGCACGCACAGATGAAACAGTAATTTCAGGAAACACCCCCTCACTACATAAAGCACACAGCACGAGCATCTTCCCTCTTTAATTTTAACATCATCCACCTGATTAGAAGGAAGGATGCTTCAACTTTTCAAACTCCAATTTCAATCCAATAATTGGCTTTTATAATCCATCATCACAGTTGCCGATCTAAGTCTAAAATTAAGAACCCACACATTACTCTGAACATGATGGTGGGAATCATTCATGGAGGGCAGCATCAGGTTTCCACGCCTTCCTAAAACATCAGTAAATAAAATCTGAAGAGACAAACCATTTTGCCAAAAGTATTCGCTCACCCACCCAAATCACTGAATTCAGGTGTCCCAGTCACTTCCATGGCCACAGGTGTATAAAATCAGGCACCTCAGCCTGAAGACTGCTTCTACAAACATTTGTGAAAGAATGGGTCGCTCTCCAGCATGGTCCAGCGTGGTACCGTGATAGGAGGCCACCTGAGCAATAAGTCAGGTCGTAAAATTTCCTCACTACTAAATATTCCAGTCAACTGTTAGTGGTGTAATAACAAAGTGGAAGAGACTGGGAATGTCAGCAACTGGTAGGCCACGTAAAATCACAGAGCGGGTTCGGTGGATGCTAAGGGTTATAGTGCACAGAGGTCGCCAACGTTCTGCAAAGTCAACAGCTACAGACCTCCAAACTTCATGTGTCCTTCAGATTAGCGCAATAAAAGTTTGTAGAGCTTCATGAATGGGTTTCCATGGGCAAGCAGCTGCATCCAAGCCTCACATCACCAAGTGCAATGCAGAGCACCAATGCAGTGGGGTAAAGCACACTGCTGGACTCTAGAGCAGTGGAAACACGTTCTCTGGAGTGAGAAATCACACTTCTCTGTCTGGCAATCTGATGGCTGAGTCTGGGTTTGGTGGTTGCCAGGAGAACGATACTTGTCTGACTGCATCGTGCCAAGTGTAAAGTTTGGTGGAGGGGGGATTATGGTGTGGGGTTGTTTTTCAGGAGTTGGGCTCGGCCCCTTAGTTCCAGTGAAAGGAACTCTGAATGCTTCAGCACTCCAAGACATTTTGGACAATTTAATGCTCTCAACCTTGTGGAAACAGTCTGGAGATGGCCCCTTCCTCTTCCAACATGACTGTGCAACAGTGCACAAAGCAGGTCCATAAAGACATGGATGAGCGAGTTTGGTGTGGAAGAACTTGACTGGCCTGCACAGAGTCCTGACCTCAACCCTATAGATCACCTTTGGGATGAATTAGAGACTGTGAGCCAGGCCTGCTCATCCAACATGAGAGTCTGACCTCACAAATGCTCTTCTGGAAGAATGTTAAAAAATTCCCATAAACACTCCTAAACCTCGAGGAAAGACTTTCCAGAAGAGCTGAAGCTGTTATAGCTGCAAAGGGGCCAACATCATATTAAACCCTCTGGATTAAGAATGGGATGTC
Organism: Cetoscarus ocellatus; assembly: GCA_037902135.1. Classification (NCBI taxonomy): domain Eukaryota; kingdom Metazoa; phylum Chordata; class Actinopteri; order Labriformes; family Labridae; genus Cetoscarus; species Cetoscarus ocellatus. The sequence goes on along the minus strand of JBAMNC010000370.1, from coordinate 582,961 downwards.
ACTCAAGTTCATATGTGTGTGAAGGAAGACAAGTGAGTACTTTTGGCAATATGGGAGTACCTACCCTCTATGTTGTTATTCACCAACCATTATTACAAAACAAACAGGAATAAAACTTAAATGAACCCTTTATATCTGTCAAGTTGTTGCAGATAAATGGCCAAAGCAATTAAAAAATACTTTGCAGATTTGACTCATATCAAACAAGCTCAGCAGCTAACAGAGCTTGCCTTCTATGACTTTTTGTCTATTTTGGCCCTAATCAGTCTGTACAAGTGTTTTTGGCACACACCTTTTCATTTACTCAAAGATATATTATCAATCAAAGTATAAGTAAAAACAGCTGCATGGGCGGACTTTTGCTGTGTGGGGCCTTTAAGATAAATGTAAATCAGTTATGTGTCTGCAAAAAAAGAAAGCTGTAAGAAGGACATAAAGATGTTTAAGACCTTTTATGGCTGCAGGTGATAAGTTCTGCATGACTCAGAAAAGAGCCTGTGCAGGTGTTATCACAAATCTCCAGGTACAAAGTATGAGTCTTAAAAGAGGGAATTTAATGTTTCCTTGAAGCAAAGTTTCATCAACATAAGCTAAAAGGTGAAATAAAAGAAAGAAAACAGAGGAATAAGACTCAAAAGTGAGTAAAACCTGTAAAACAAAGTAAAGAAGTTTAGGAGAAGCAATTAAACTTTCTTTAGAAAGTAAAAACCCAGTTTAGCTTTGATCTGCCTTCATTTATTGATAAGGCAGGACAGACCTGATTTTGGAAGGCATTGCTTCAGACAGCTGAAGACTTTTTTTTTTTTTTTTGGTGTCATGATGTTTTATTGTTGTTTTGTACATGAGAAAATCTGAAGTGTTAAATTCTCAATAAATTTTATCAACAGCACACTTTTTTTTTCTTTGCTTGTCATAACTGCAGAATTTCTGGGGATTTTAAGGACATTGATGGACTAAGCAAAGAAAATTGTTTATCTTTTTGTCATATTTTCTTCGATCTCTCTCATATCTGTCAAAGGTAGCAACCAGACTGAAATGTCACAGGGAGATAAATATTAAAGCTTTAAAAAGCACTGTGAAGAAAGCTTAACAGGCAATAAGGAGCTGAGACAGGCTTTAAAAGTCCTGGGCTTTTGTGAGACTAACTGATCAAAAGACCTTTGAAGGGATCAGGGGTCACAAAAATGTTCAGTCATTGACAGAAATTTTTGGATTAATGATAAAAAAGTATTGGAGTTCTGCCGTCAATATGACGTACTGGAAAAAGAGGGGTGATCCAGTGTGCCATCATACTCATGCTGTTTTCCACACTTTATTTAATCTTTATTTAACTGGATAAAAACCCATTGAGATCAAAATGTCTTTCACAAGGGTGACCTGGCCAAGAGGTCAGCAGCACATAGAAAAAAACATCATGGAAAGGTAACAATTTAAGTTAAAGCACATTTTTAGATGCAGATATCTTCCAAGTAAAGTGCAGGAGCTTCAACATACACACATGAACAAAATTGTCGATACTCTTCTGTTAAAGAAAGAAAAAAACCACAATGGTCACTGAAATAACTTAAAACTGACAAAAGTAATTATAAATAAAAATTTACTGAAAATTAACTAATGAAAATCAGACATTTCTTTTGAATTGTGGTTCAACAGAATCATTTTAAAGAAGAAAATAATGAAACTGGTCTGGACAAAAATGATGGTACCCCTAGAAAAGATTGAAAATGATTTGACCATAGGGACATGTTAAACTAAGGTGTGTCCTCTAATTAGCATCACAGGTGTCTTCAAACTTGTAATCAGTCAGTCTGCCTATTTAAAGGCTGAAAAGTAGTCACTGTGCTGTTTGGTATGGTGGTGTGTACCACACTGAACATGGACCACAGAAAGCTAAGGAGAGAGTCGTCTCAGGAGATTAGAAAGAAATTTATAGACAAGCATGTTAAAGGTAAAGGCTATAAGACCATCTCCAAGCAGCTTGATGTTCCTGTGACTACAGCTGCACATATTATTCAGAAGTTTAAGGTTTAAGGCATTCTGGAGCCAAATGTGCTGTCCAGTGTCAGAAAACTTGGTCTCAGTCACAGGTCATGGGTCCTCCAACAGGATAATGACCCTAAACACACAGCTAAAAACACCCATGAATGGCTCAGAACAAAACATTGGACTATTCTGAAGTGGCCTTCTATGAGCCCTGATCTAAATCCTATTGAACATTTGTGGAAGGAGCTGAAACATGCAGTCTGGAGAAGACACCCTTCAAACCTGAGACAGCTGGAGCAGTCTGCTCACGAGGAGTGGGCCAAAATACCTGTGCACAGGTGCAGAAGTCTCATTGAGAGTTACAGAAATCACCTGATTGCAGTGATTGCCTCAAAAGGTTGTGCAACAAAATATGAAGTTAAGGGTACCATCATTTTTGTTTCATTATTTTGTTTTTTAAAATAATTCTGTTGAACCACAATTAAAAAGCAATGTCTGATTTTTATTAGTTAATGTTCAGTAAATTTTTAGTTATTATTACTTTTGTCAGTTTCAAGTTATTTCAATGACCATTGTGGGTTTTTCTCTCTTTAACGGAGAGGTACCAACAATTTTGTCCACGTGTGTGAAAAACATTTTAGAAACACAGACACTGCTCCATGGTCTCACACTGTTTATCAGGATTCAGAAAAAAGGCTCTAAGTGAAAAAAGTTCTGTCAGTTTCAGCTTGGTCTGTAGTGTGTTCATGCTGAGAGGGCAGCAATACTTGAACGCTCTTCCTCAGTTCAGTTCTGACTAGGGGAGCAGATAGATGAACAGCTTCACAAGATCATAAGGCTTAGCGGCTTTAAGTCTTTTCAAGAAAAGTGCACAAATAGGAAGAAACTAAGCCAGGAGGAGCCTTAGAAATCAGGGTCAGCCAGTGCGTTTACTTGCATACACTCACTCAGAGGTCAGCCAGATTTAACTTACAGTTCTCAGTGATGAGTGGGGCGACCGTAGCCAAGGGACAAACCTCAGAGCACAGTGATAAACTGTATCCGAGGTCCTTTATACATCCTCGAGGTGACTTAAAATATGTCAGAAATATCCCCTCAGTGCCAGTGGGCATTATCACTATGTACACCCAAAACTGCTGAATTCCTCACACTATCCATGTGCTGATGATGGTTGTAGAGCTGTGAGCGCTGCAGGTCAGTCTCAGGCTGCTGGTTCACTTGCTTCAGAATGTCCTCTCACTTCAACATGTGCTTGGAATCATGGTAAACCATTCAATCAGAGAACCTGGTCTTGTTTTATAGGCCCCTTTGGGCTTATTTGTAAGCAAAAATGGTTTGTTGCTCAACAATTTCACTATTTATCCCTTCATTTCCAGTTTGTTAGCACATTTCTCTAACTTTAGGCAGAGATTTGAAGACTGTGGACATGTTTCTAAGCTGTATGATATCAGGTTTTTTGAAAAATTGTGTTTTTGAGTGTGAGAAAATCTCAGTTTCAGAAACTAGATTGAACAGCACTGATAGCTGTGATTTTTCCTCATTGAAAGTGCTGAGTCACAACAGGATTGCACTCATTTGCAAGCTAAAAACTGCAAATGGGTCCACAGGACACTGTATAAATCATAAACTCGCCCACATAAGGTTAAATTGACTCCTTACTTTGCCACAGAGTAGACACATAGAGACACTGAGCCATACATTTTGGGAAATGTTAACCCCCTATCTACACAGACTTGCCTTGTAGCAAATACTGTCCAAATTAAAGGACAACAGTAACATAATTGTACTGTTTAAGGGCAAAAGTATCACCTGCTAAGAGCTGAAGGTGGCTGCAGGATATATGAGTGATGAAATGTGGAAAAGGTGATCAGAGGATTGACTAAATAATGAATTATCTGTCTGTAAATATGGCTTTGACACTGCTCTTATTAAGAAACCAGGGGTTGAATTAGTCAAAGACTTTGTGGTTTCCCACTTGAGCCACGTGTGGAAACAGTTTGGCACCTTTGTGCATCCTCATGCATGAACTGGGTAAGTGTGTTTGTCTTTTAGTTGGCCTCTTTTTCTCTTCAGGGAGAAAGCTTTGTTTTGAATGTTTAAAGATGGTTTTAGCTTTAGTACACATAGTTATCATTTGCTTAATTGAACAACGCGTTCTATGTCTAAAAGTTTGCTTGTATGTGGGCAGGGGAGGAAAATCAAGAAAACAATTTGGCAATATGCTGGGTCATTTCAGCTCCTATAAAGCATTTAAATCGGCCAAAGTCTTAAAAATACCACATCTTGATGCTGTAAATAGTCTTTAATTAGTAAATCATATTTAAATTTGCACAGATCATCCTGCTTGTTTGTAGACATTGACATCAGGCTACAGTTCACTTGGGTCACCAAGGTTAGACAGCAGGAGGTTGGGAAAATGGCGCCATTTTCAGGGCCTGTTTACACTTCAACTACCAAAAATGGAGAGTTTTTGTTGCATTTGCGCTGTCAGTTTACACGAAAATGGTGCCTGGAGTGCCTGAATTTGCAAACTTTTGAAACCAGGGTCCAGAGTGAAAAGTTCTGAAGTTTTGAGTTTGTATCGCTTTTTGTATCCGTCTGAACTGGAATCGCTGTTGTCAGGGAAAACGGCGGTGCATGCGCAGTACTCTTTTAGATAAAGGTTGCATGCGCACCCAGGAACAACAACAACAGCTGGGACGATTACTGAGCAACATGCGTGCCGCTTACTGTGCTAGGTTTGTTGTCGCTCCTCCAACAAAATGTGGATTTGCTGCTTCAGTACTCTGACCAGCGCAGATGCATTTGTTATATTTGCTGAATATAACTGACTAGTTTGTCTTCACCGGAAACTGTTAGTGTGCAGACGTGCGTTGTGATACTGCTGTTTCACTACAAACCTACATCGCCAACTACTGGCCAGGCATGCACGCTACCACGTTTTCAGTCATTCTCCCGGATCCATGTGAAAGCGCATCTTTATCACACAATCTCCATGTGACTGCAAAGGAACAACCTTTCCATTTCTGGTGACAACGTTGTCGTGTAAATGGGGCCTCAGATGATGGAGTAGAATTTGGTGTGAACATCATGACAGCACAGATCCCTCCTGCCTTGCATCAGCAGTTCAGGCCTGCAATGGTGATGTCATGCGTGGGGGGTTATTTCTTTGGCACACTTTGGGTCCCTTAGTACCCACTTAGATACCACAGCCTACCTGAGCATTTTCACAGACCATGTCCATCCCTTTATGACCACAGTGGACCCATCTGCTGATGGCTACTTCCAGCAGGTTAACACTCCAGTGGCCTCCACAGACCAGATCTTAATTCAACGGCACACCTTTGGGATGTGGTGAAACGAAACATCAGCATCATGGACGTGCAGCCATCAAATCTGCTGCAACTGTGAGATGCTATAATGTTAATGTGGACTAAACTTTCTGAGGAATGTCTTTGACACCTTGTTGAATTCGTGCTATGAGAAACTGAGGCTGTTCAGACGGCAAAAGGGCATCCAGTCCAGAAGGAGCGAAGTGCCTCATAACGTGGCTGATGTGTAAATAATGAGAAATACTGAGACATTTGCCAAACATGGCAAAACAAGTAAACAAAGTTAATATAACTGGGTGGAAGAGGTCATTTCATACCTTATTTTTGTGGTTGTTGAAGCCAGAATTAAAATTGAAATTGAAAGTGCTCAATTTCTAGCACATCAAAGCTCTCGATTTCTGTATAGGTAGAGGCCACACTACCACCAGAGTCAGTGCAGCCCAGACGACCCATCAGCTGAAAGAGCAGCACTGTAAATGTTACATTTTCAGGTTGGTTTGATGGAGTCAGTTTAAACAAGGCCAAGTCTCTCACTGCATGCAGTCCAAGATAAGGTCCTTCAGATGCTAAAATGGCATGACGTTTCTCTGGCAGAGTCCATGTGTAGAGTGGAAGGCAGCTGCTTTGCATGCTCTGCTGGTCATTTCATGTTGGCATTAGCCTGAGGCGAGGTCCTGCGTGCTGAACCGTAAACTCTGTGCAGGGTGCAGAGTGTGTTGAAGATGTTGGGCAACAGGTCTTTGATAGGTGCGGTCAGTTGGGGTTGTTTGGTCTTTGAAGAGGCAAAATTGACATTTAGCTTCAAGTTTCTCAAACAAACAGAGCATACTTATGCAGGAGCACACACTGAGCAATATAAACAATCATTTAGAGCTGTGTGTATACAAACTCAACACAGTGAATTCTATTAAAGCCTTGATTTAAGCTCTATTTGGTCTCTACTAATTCCTAAATAAATATTTTCCCACAAGCCGGACTATTTATCAAGTCCCTTTTTCATGATATGATAAAAGATTAGCACAAGGTTACTTAACAAAATGGTAAGGATATGAAGTGTGCTTTATAAAATAGGTGTTTGTCTCAGCTAAGTCTCAGTTGTATAGGATAACCCATGGGGGCAGAATGAAGCAGTGATGTTATTCCTACTGAGTGTCAGCACACAGTTCTTCATGGGCCGTGAAATGCCTGATGCAATATGAAACTGCACAGTTGGGCACCAGAAACTTAGACTCTTTATCCCTTTTCAAATCCAGACTCAAAACCCATCTCTTCAGGACTGCATACTCCATTCAACAATAATGCACCACCTCTTCCCCATACCATATCATTGTCTGTTGTGCTTTTGATGATTTTATTGTAGATTTTATAGCTGATTTTATTGTTGCTTATTTTTACTCTTGTATAGCGTCCTTGAATGTCGTGAAAGGCACTTTTAAATAAAATGTACTATTATTATTATATTATTATTATTATTATTATTATTATTATTACCTGCTGTAAGTCATGTTTAAGTACATAGGTGTAGTGCTGGCTGTTAAACAGTGTCAGTATTATTGTTTTTTATTTTTTTGTAACAAATTCCCTGATTTTGTGACAGCATTATCAACATTTAAACAAACAGAGGCTAAACTAACGCCTCACTAGAAACTTGGCACATTCGCAAGTGAAAAAAACAGCATTAAAGAGCCCATATTATGCTTTATTTTAGTTTCACATGACCTTAAGTTTGCTAAATGTGTCTCCTCCATATGATAGAGAACTTCTATGAACGACACAAAAAATTTGTGGCATTAAGACTGCTCCCTCTACCCCCTCTTGACAGCAACAGAAAAAGACCTCCAACTCCCAAGACAGACCCCCCTTTAGTCATCAGTTCAAGTCCTTTAACTGGGGTAGCAAGCACAGTGCAGAGGAGACAGTAGCATGAATGCAGAGTTGTTGGAAACATGGCCCTGAGCAATGCTGAACTGATCAATAAGCAGAGAGTTCAGATCTACAAGGAGAACTATCAGAACAGGCCCACGTGGAGGAGGGAGCATGGAAGATGTAAGAGCTCTAACAGAACATCTCAGACAGAGTGAGAATACCGCTGGATCAGGGTATGTGAAAACTAGATGTTTTTTTTTTTAACATTAGTGATTGTGGCCATACTTCAACAGTCATCAAATATTAATATGTGAACCTGAGTTCAAGCAAAAATAGTTATGTGAGAAGGATAGCTCAGTCTGAAGTTCCCACTTAAACACACTGACTAAACCACTGCTTGTCCAGCCTGTATAGTGCAGTGTATGAATATACTGTAAGTTACTGCTTTCTTTCCTCCTAATGATGATGCCTGGAGGAACAACAACTGCGAGTGTGTTTGCTCTCAGGCTTCGTCTGTCTGTGGCTTTGACACTTTGACTAAATTGTCAGAATTGTAGCCAATACCAATATGTATGTGTGCGAGTGTTGAAGTACTTCAGATCATGTTTGTGTTGTCCATTCTCTGCTTACTAGAAGACATTTCATTACTCGAGTGGTACAAACAGTGTTATAATATCTATACTGCTTATCCCTTTTTGAGCCACAGGGGCTGGAGACCTTTCCCAGCACACCTCAGGGCACCAATTGACCTAACAAGCATATAACAGAGCGAGCCATCAGGAGGACCTTGTGTGACATATTTTAATTTTTTAAATATTTTTTCATACAATAAAAATACAAAGACAATGGGCAAGTCCTGGGGTACTTGTTTATGAGGAAAATTAAGGTCTGATTTTTCTATTAACTGCCAACCCTAATAGCAGATCACTGGTTCTACTAAATTGACTCCATTAACATAACATTAGTTAAACAAAAAAGTTAAACCAAAAAAAGAAAGAAAATTGCTAGCATGAAAACATTTACCGTTGTGGCCAAAATACTGGTAAAGGTGTGTTGTGTATGAACCATAAAAACTTTGTAAAGAATAAAACAAATGTGCTTATGTGCTTTACAATAAACTAAATGAAACAAATTACACATGCTAAACACCTACATGATGAAAAAAATCAAACCGTATCCAAATATTCCCCTTTGAGATTAAAAAAATATGGAGTTAGGAGATAATTATGTGACTCTTGATCCTCCGTCAATATGAAAACATGGTTACAGCAGCTCGATGCTTAATTACACCTGTGCCTCCTCTGCACAATCCAATATTTTCCCAATCCCTTTGAATTCCCATGCAGAAGCCACTGTTGCATCACATTATCAAATAATTATTAAGTGCCTTGGATTTACTTACTTCTGTGCAAATTCAAAGTGTATGAACCTGGAAGCAGCCGCACTCACACAAACAAACCTGCAGCTCCTCCAAGTCACTATCTTAAACCTATTAATGCCGTATAACATTTCAATAATGTCATTGGGGACCATGCCAATAGCTTATGGCATTTACACATGACGATTTATGCATGAAATTTAATGTAAATCATGTTGGAGGGGGTGGAAGCTGCTCTCTGGGATGCAGTTAGTGATTAAATCCACAATCTCACAGAGGGAAGGTCAAAGATGGGAAGAAGAGGGAATAACCTGCAAGAACTGAAGGTCTAGAGGTCAAGAAGCCAGCCCACTCTGCACCAGCATTAATGAATACAAAGATTATCATAACCTATCACAACAAAATATACATGTGCATCAACTACCACAAAAGCTGTCAAATAGGCACGTGGTGGATTGACACGTAGATCTTGAACTCAAACCCAGACAACGTGTAGAATGTAAATAAAAACAGTATACAGTGATTTCCTTGTTGACATTTATTCAATTGAATACATTAGAAATACACGATATTTCATGTTGAAACTGAAAAACTTCAGTTTTTTGCAAGTGTTCACTCATTTTGAATTGGATTTCTGCAACTCGTTAAAAAAAGGTGGAACGGGGCAGCTGGGAAAGTTGAGGAATGCTCAAAAACAACATTTCACAGGTGAACATGTTAGCTGGAAAAAGGTGAGCATCATGATTAGCATAATTTCTCGATTATAACACACACCCCATATTTTCACGATCTTTGCCTGGAAAAACACTGTACTCCAATGTAACATGCACCCAAATTTTGCCCAAACCTTTCTCTTTCAGACAACTGAAAAATTATCTTTATTCAAATTTTAATAAATGAAATTTCATTTCAGTATTTTCACAGGAAATACCGTACACGATTTTCTCTCTCAAACTGATGCGGATATACCTTTTGCTTCATGCATGTGCAATTACTCAATTTCTGCCTGAGCATGCTCAGTCGTAGTGTACCGACCAATCAGAGAGCAGCTATCAACATGCCGATGTCTTTCGACCAATGACAGCGCAGCTATTTTGCATCCCCTTGCTCACAAGATGGCAGCGCCCTGTGTTTGCCTGTGTTTTCGCAGAGAAAGAGAATATTTCGGCTTTTTGTATCAGATGTGTTGCAATCGTGATGTTGACGAGATGAAATATGGTAAATATTTTTCTTGTACTCTAGTGTAATACGCACCTGAAAAAAAGACCTTATTTAAGAGCCAAAAAATGTGTGTTATAAACGAGAAATTACGGTAGGTATAAAAGGACCATCCCCAAAAGGCTGTCATTCACAAACAAGAATGGGACAAGGCTAACTTCACCCTCCAGCTAATCAGGTCGACAGTATTGAAAAATATCAGAGCTCCCGCAGATCCCTAAAAGTCTTTAATTAAGCTTTTGAAATTAACAGTCTTTTTGTTAATTTGATCATTCATTTGAGAAACAGCAACATCTTCTTTATCGCATTGTGTATAAAAATATAAATTAAAAAAATAAAGTGTGCTATGCTTGAACTGATCCATACGAGTGATGAGAGGGTTAAAGGAAAACTATTATGCTGTTCCTCTTTTCTGACCTACTGTATAAATGTTGTTACAATGTCAGATACTCATGTTAAACGATGCCAAAGCTTCAAATAATGAGGTTTGTGCATTTGGAAGTGAGCCCTGAAGCTGTTTTGGACGGTTCCGCATGCTGTGTTTTACAGTCTTTTTTTAACAGCGTTGTCACAGAGACATTTATGACACCCCTACATAGCCATGCCCAGGCATGTGCTCTAGGCCTGCCCCCTACGCCTTCAGAAGTCCTCGGGAGTGTGACCAATCACAGCGGAGTGGGCTCGGCGGGAGGCATACATGGAGGAGGGCCAGAGGGCGGAGTTGGGAGCCATTAACAGGACAAGAAAAAAACCTGAGAGTTTTCGTTGCGTTTGCGCTTTCCATTTGCTCAAGAACGGTACCCGCAGTGCCTGAATCTGCAAACTTTTGAAACTGAGGTCCAGAGTGAAAAGTTTTGATAACTTGTTCGTATCTGACTCCAGGTAAACAGGAATCAGCGTTATCAGGGACAACGGTGGCACACAGTGCATGCGCAGTACTCTTTCAGATAGAGGTAGCGTGCACACCTAGGAAGATCAACAACAACAACAGCTACATGGCCAATTACCAAGCAACATGTGTGCTGCTAGCTGTGCTAGGTTAGTCATCCCTCTTCGAACAAAATGTGTATTTGCTGCGTCAATACTCTGACCAGCGGAGACACATTTGTTAACTGGAAAGTTTGTCTTAACCGGAAGGCATTAGTGCGCAGACACATATTATAACACCACTGTTTCACTACAAACCTACATCGCCAACTACTGGCCTGGCATGCACACTACCCTGTTTTCAGTCAGTCCTGCGGGTCCATGTCAATGTGCATCATTTTCACACCGTCTCTGTGTGAACGTGGAGCACATTTGAAAACACAAAGGAAAAACCTTTCAGTTTCAGGTGACAACGTTGTCGTGTAAACGGGGGCCTCAATTACACAGACTGTTTTCACTGGATGCAGGAAATACAAGGAAGCAATGCAGCGAGAGCACAGCATCCTGAAGATCTACAAAACTTCTGTGCGGGCGATCGTGTGTAGCTGCTCTATAGAAATCCAAAAATCAAATGCAAAGGAGCTAAAATGGGTATAATAGCTCTTCTTTAAGCATTGTGGTAAATTTGTACATTCTGCTGATGTTACTGCAGATGTGTGCATTATACTGCGAATGGCAAATGTATTTGGCAAACATATTTCAGGGTTCCCACGCATCCTGGAAAAACTGGAAAATGATTGACCAATTTTCCAGTCATGGAAAACATATAGAAAATGAGAAAGAAGTAAAATGTCCTGGAAAAACTTGAATTGTTCTGGAAAATTATTTTTCCTCCCTCTGCTTCTCTCAACCTTTTTAGAGAATGCAAACAGGTTAAATAATTTGCGCACAGGCTCCATGTCTGTTTTCTCAAAATTGAGCCGCAGAGTTTCTCTGCCTTTAACCGGCCAGCCTGTGCCGTGGCCCACATGATGCTACCATTTATTCATTCATTTTCTATACCGACTATCGCTTTCGGGGTTGCAGGGGGTGGGGGGGTGGGGGTGGGGGTGGAGCCTATCCCAGCTGTCATTAGGCGAGAGGCGGGGTACACCCTGAAGCAGTCGTCAGTCGATTGCAGGGCAACATATAGAGACAGACAACCATTCACGCTCACACTCACACCTAAGGGCAATCTAGAGTGACCAATGAACCTAATGAGCATGTTTTTGGTCTGTGGGAGGAAGCAGGAGTGCCCGGAGAGAACCCACGCATGCACAGGAAGAACATGCAAACTTCAAACAGAAAGGCCCTGCCAGACCCGGGAATTGAACTGGCGACCTTCTTGCTGTGAGGCATGTGCACTACCTGCTGCGCCTCCGTGCCACCTATGACGCTACCAGCCAATCAAATGTGCATGTCCCCTCAGAGCAGTCCCGCTACCCAGTGTTTCCATATGACTTTGTCTCTAGATTTAAAAACTTTTCAGACCCCAGTAAGGACATTTTCCCCCAAAGAAGCCCCAGAGAAGAGATTAGCAACTTTTCATGCAGTTTTTCTTATGAAAGTAGTTGTAAACACCTGTGTGACATCCTGGAAAAGTCCTGGAAAATAATTTCTAGAAAAGAGTGGGAACCCTGGTATTTGCTGTAAATATCTGCAGAGTGTGCACATATGCTAGTGTTGACACAATACTATGTATCCAATCGTTTTAATGTTTCTCACTTTATATCTTAAAAGCGTCTTTAAATGTCTGAAATTTGATATTGAAGTTTGAAGGAACCCCGAATATAACAGAAGGCAGATCTGCTCCAGGATGACTGCCTGTTATCCTTGAGGTCACCACACTTTTGTGAACTACTTGTTGGTTCTGAACCTCATGCAGCATTTAACCCATCCACGAAAATTTAATGAAAGTCCTTCACATTGAACGTGTTTGATGATAAATTTGATTTGAGCTCTGTGAATAAACCTCGTCCCTCTCTCATGCTGACAAATGAAACAAGGGCCAGAGGTCATGTTTTTCTGTGCATACAGTCAGAGCTTCTCTGTGTGTAGGCACAGGATTAGATTAAAAATGACCCTCAGGTTAAACATACAGGTAAGACGTGAGTGTGTGGATGTGGGCCTGTGTTTAGTCGTAATAGAGGTTGTTCAAGGTTAAAGTTTGTAAATGGAGACACAGAGATTAATATGAGCACAGATACACAGCCCTCTATCATAAAGCCTGTCAACACAACAAGGATTTTTCCTATTTTCTTGTCTTCCGCTTTTCTGTTGTACACTTTTGTCTCATCTGTGTGATTATTTATCTAAATGAAAGTTTGTGTTCAGCAGCAGTACAAGAAATAAGACTGGGGGAGTTTTGCCATTGTGCAGAAAAACTGATAAATTATGGGTGGAAATACTGAGAAATTCAATTTAATTCTTGTTGGCCAGAGTTTTATTCAAAATCATTTTTTGATTCAAACAGATTCACAATCTGTTATTTTTTAAAAATTTTTTTACTATTTTTTACAAAGGCTGCTTAATTCAGGATCTTCCTCAGGCTGATGTGCACCTCAAGGCTGAAAGTGATTGTTTAACATTTTAAGCAAAACAATTGATAATATTCAACATGTCAAACATGTTTTTGAAATGATTTTTGGTTAGAATTGTTTTGACTGAAAGTGGATTGAAATAATGCAAAAGGGTGATGCAGCAGGTAGTGCACGTGCTTCACAGCAAATAGGTTGCTGGTTTGAACCCGGTGTCTGTGTCTCTATGTGGCCCTTCAATCAGCTGGCAACGGGTTCAGGGTGTACCCCGCCCCTTTCCCATTGTCACCTGGGATAGGCTTCAGCCCCATGCCACATTGATAAGCAGGATGGTAGGGTAGGATAATGAAACACGATTACTCACTGACTTTAAACCATGCATTACATGCTTTCATTGAATATATGTGCTTTTGATTTATCATTTTGAACATTAAAGAACATGCAACACATAGAAATGTGCTTCATACCTCAAAATATTGCTAATAATAATGGGAAGAGTTCAGCAAGTCTCGTAACACAGTAATGTTTCAATCTCACTCAGTTTTCATAATTGTAGAAGGCAGTGATTGTGATTGCAATTAAAACTCCATTAATGTCCCAGCTCATATAATCAATATAGATAATGGTTGGATGGTAAAATGGAAAAAAAAAGTACCGATTGAGACCTAACAAAGAAGAAATTAGCTTTTTCTCACTCCAAAAGTGATCATACGCAACAGAAAGTGGAAAATTAATTTCCACATTTTCCAAAAGATGAACTTTTCAAGCATGCTTTCTTTTATCATAACACTGCTGGTTATGTTTCACCAGCAGCTTGTGTGAGCGAAGCAGACTGGCTGCTGTTACTCCTCTGTGCCCCCCCTCTTCTGCCCTTGGTGCACTGATGCAGCAGGGGGCGTGTCAGCTCTGGCTCATCAGCCATGCCACTTATTATGGCAGTGCTAGCCTTAAGCATTCATATCGCAGGGCATTAGTAACCAAAGTAATACCTGTGTTCTAGGGTTGTAAGAAAATATCTCTGTATACTGGTATATTGTCACAAGGACAGATTACAAAGTCTGTCCAAGTTGGAGGGACCATCATTTATATAAACAACAGCCATCAGAAACTGTCTTTAATCACAGTGCTGTGTGGACTCTAAACACTCACAACGATTCAAAAGAGAGACATTTTCTGAACAAAAACTTGGTATATTGCCCAGCCTTTATTATGGCAGTAAGCTGTGAAATATCACATTGTAGCCCTTTTATCACAATGTCTGTTTCCAGATTTGTCCCAGTACTCGCCCTTTACTTTAATGTCCATGGCACTTGTGCTAAAAGTTCAAAAATATGTTTTACTCAGACATTTTAAAGTTTTAGCACAGATATGCTCTGAAAGTGAAGATCATCTCTACTAATCAATGGGCTGCAGTTAGTTTAGCTCCACCCTTTGGGCTTGGATAAGTACTGAAGTGAACTACTAAAGTGATCTGGACTGCTTGGTGGGAATAACCTTGCAGTGATCAGGCAGATCCATCTTGCCAAGCTTCAAACTACAACGATTGTGCTCTGCCCTTAACAGCACAGCCCAATCAGCAGGAAGAGGTGGAGCTACAAGTGAGACAAGAGCAGGAAGTTTCTGCTCATACAGAGTTTAGTGTAGTTGCTCACAGCTTTAAGGCCTTCGCACACCAGACTCATATTTTGCATGTTATTTATTTTTTTTGAACTTGCTGTTTTTCAATGCAAGCTTTCACACCAGCAACATTATTTCGCTGAGCAAAATTGCAGTTTTTATTTTTTCAGACCAAGGTATTTTCCAAAGTTGCGCTTGTGACGAGTACACATCCCACCAATCAAAACGCTCGTTGTTGGCACATCACATAGTCCCGGAGCAGCGATTAGTTTCTGTCAACAGCTGCAAGTCTGTCCTGATGCAGCAGACAGCATTATAAAGGCCACTTGCATCCTCTCCAACTTCATCATCAGCTGTATGTCTGAGGTAAGAGGACACACTGTTGTTAAAGGTATAATTTTAGTCACGTCCCGTTTGTAAACAGCTCCAGCTGTGAGCATAGCACATCTGGTTCATTCATGTGTGATGGGCTGCCTGTTTACAGTCTTGATCTTTTACTACACTAACCAATATGATATTAAAGACAAAAATATCTCAGCACAAGCTCAAGAAAAAATATATGAAAAGAAAAACTTTACATCATACTGACAAGTGTTATGATGAGGAGGACGTTTTTGCTCTTCGCTAACACCATATGAATGAACCAGATGTGCTATGCGCACAGCTGGAGCTGTTTACAACAAACGGGACATGACTGAAATTATACTTTTAGCAACAGTGTATCCTCTTACCTCAGACATACGGCTAATTGCTGCTCCGGGTCAATCAGTTCCCTAAAATTGTTCCTGTGCCTTGAAAATGTTGAAGCAGTGTTTCAGACTGTCCCACAGACATCCTGAAGTAGGTCCTGAAGCGGCTGTGGTACAGTTTCAGCTCCTGAACCAAACAGTGAAACTCACCAAGTTCTCCTCTCCTTTTCAAAATCGGATGTACCCAATCATCTCATTTTTTTCTTTTGTTATTTAGCAAACAAGCACCAGGTCATCATCACTCCATGTTGAGTCCATGATTATTTGGTGTGTCTGGATCTTGACTTGTGCAGCGCAATCGTTTTTTTTTTTAGAATGTATTAAATCGCGTCACTCCTGATGTGCATAGACAGGCGCGTCAAAATTTGCTTCCGAAGTATTCGCAATTTCGTGCCATTTGTTCACGTTGCTGTTGGTGTGCAAAGGCCTTTAGTTGGAGTTTTATCAGAGCTGGACAGCATTTCTTCCTTAAATGCAAACAACAGGTAACCCTGGAAGCAATTCTCAATCGAAAAGATATTTTAGCTCCTCTTCTAGTTTTGTTTTAGTTTGTTCTAGTACTTCATGTTTTGTACCTTAAACTGTGGCAGCAATGCCCGCCTACTACATGTCTGATTGGCCTATAATGCATGTAATTGATGGATGAAACATCCAGTCCCCTGCACAATATGCTTTAAAAGGTTGTGCTATTCCAAAACCCTTTTTATGGACCCTCTTCCAGATGGACAAGTGAAATATACTGAGCCGTCCATCTGGTGTGTCAGGTACAATGAAAATGCACAATTTGACACCCAAAATCTGTCCAAGAAAAAAAAAAAACATAACAGCTGCACGACAGGGTGTTCAGCTGTAAATGCTATAGATTTATGATTATGTCATTTTTTTCACTGGCAAGTGTCTGATAAATATTTATTGTCTTGCCTCAGATCACACCCACACACCAACCAGTCGACTGTCTGTCGACTGGTTCTGACAAAACAAAAAAAAAAACATGTTATCTAATTGGCTGTCAGTTCTTTAGGATTCTGGCTGTTGCCCAGATAAGCTGCATTTAACAGCAAAATTACTAAAAGAAACAAAACAAACAAAAACACAAAAAATGCATTTGTTTAAGATGAGACCCAATTTAGGCACAGGAACAGAACATGTATGTCTGTGTAGCACATAAAAGACAAGAGGCCACTCCAGCCCTCTGCTTGCTGATAATCGAGAAATAATTTTAAGTATAAACACTGATTAAAGTAAAGATTTACAGCAATACTCGCCATTTTGGTTCTCTAATATATTTAAGCTCTCTAAGAGCACGAGAGAGTGTGTCTGAATCTGCATGTGACATCATGCATGAGCATCAGTACACTGCGGAGTGTTTGGGTTTGTTTGTGCTCAGTGGTGATGAAGCAGCAGTGTTTGGGGAAGGCTGTGACTTGTTTTAAAGGCTAAGTGTATGAGACACAGCCCTTCATTTAGTTTGGGGCTTTGAAAAAGCTGTCATTCTCCAGAGCCAAAATGGCCAATGAAAAGGGAAAGCTCGTGCTTTTAGTCTTCTCTCGTGTTGCCTGGTTGCAAGTAAAACCTCTTTTTGAATCTCTGTGGTCACATGGATAAAATCTAGAGAGGACGTGGTGTTTAAAGTGAAGCTGCAGAGAGAAGGAGAGAGAAAAAATCTCCAGAGACCTGTGAATTGAGTTAATATTCAAATCCTCTCAGCAAATCATGTAACAGGTATCCTTGACTAGAAGACTGGTGACTTTCGCACCTGTTGAACTTCACCTGTCTGACAGCTGTGGCCCATTCAGTGAGTGTATTTGTCAGAGCTTTCAGAGTCACACATCTCACAAAAACTAGAGAATACGAGGCTCGCCTATTTTTACTGCGAGCCGCACATATTTCAGCCAAAAGAAACAGGAAAATGAAAAACAGAGAGCTAAAATTACTGTTGCTGTGTCCCAAATCGCATACTTCCATATTCAATACTTAAATTTTGAGTATACTGCGTCAAAATGAAAAAAAGTATGGAAAGTATGGGAAAAAATAAGTATGCAAATGTACCCGGATGACATACTTAAATCGGTCAAGATTTTGAGTATGTAACTCTGGACACTCACTGTACTCATTTCTGTAGCAACAATGGTGGCGGAGAGCTGTGTCACTGCTGTCTCAACGGTGGATGTGGCTGCGCTGTACAAATCTAAGTTATAAATGCTGTGTTTTACACGTGTTGTTTCCACCAAGCTCCACCAGCTGTTGTCGTTTTGAGTATGTTTGTGGTGTAACTTGTTTTTTTGGCTTGTTTTTTTTACCGCAAATGGTATCGCAAATGCTAATGCTAGTTGGCTAACAGCTGCCGGGGTCCAAATGGTGGCAGTAATTAGCGGTAATGCGCTGCAAGCTGGTCACAATTCAGCGTAGAAGAAGAAGAGGCCGACATCATTTCCGGTGAGTACAGCGCGCGGCAGTATGCGATTTGGGACAGCACTACACTCGCGAAATTCACGCACTGAGTCAGTGAGTACATAGTATGCTTGGTATACTCAATTTGAAAATTTTAATGTTGAGTATGGAAGTATGCGATTTGGGACACACCAACAGCAGTAGAACGTGACACAGACCAGATAGAAGCAGTTCTTTAACAGTTCTTCTGTGCCTTTCAAAATAAAAGCCAAATTTGAATGAACGAATATTTTTATTTCGGTTACATAAATGTTAAGAACAAACATAGAATACAGTCATTAAACACAAACTTTTCAATAGCAGAAAGAGGTATAGGCTGAAGCTTACGGCTTATTTTTTATCTCCTATTCAATCCAAGGGGAATGTTCAGGGAATGTTTGTCATGGCACAAGAGAAGAATCATTCCCATGATATTCCAGGTAAAGATTGCAGGTCCTTATTGTGAGAAGGGTTGGGGGGGCCTAGGGGCCTGAGAGGGGGCTCAGACTCTGGGTATGGCTGGGGAATATGAGGGGCCTTTGCCTGTGGGGCTGGACTCTTGAGGTGTTTCTGGTCCTATGTATTGGGGCCCTTGTTTTTGTTCGTTTGTTTTTTTTTGTACTGTGTCGGGGGCCTGGGTTGTTTGTGCCTCACTTTCATGCACACTGTTGTTCAGAGAGAAGGTAGAAATTCTCCTGATCTCTCTCACTTAGGTTATTTTTGTGCTTTGGTTTATTCTGTAGTTTGTGTTTGTTTGTGAGGGTTTTTTGATTTGAATTGTGCTTTTTTTCCTGATTAGTTCTTTTTAGGCTTTAACTATTTTGCTTTTCTGTCTCTATGCTCCTGTCTGCTTGTCAAAGCACTTTGTAAACCTATGTTTTAAAAACTGCTATACAAATAAAGTTATTATCATTATTATTATTATTATTATTATTATTATTACGACTACTACTATTATAGAATGATGCTTATCAGGTTTCTTTGAAATAGGTATACTAGCAGTGCTTCCCAAATGGTGTGACAGGCACTCTGTTGTGTCATAAGGCAAATCGAAGTGTTTGTACCTTGTGAATTTGTACTAACCTAAGTCATGCCTACAACTATACAACTACTGATGGATAATTTTGTAATGTTATTTATCAGTAATTTCCAAATACTTTGCATACTCTTTAACTTAAAAAAAAGAAGGCAATGGTTTTGCAATTAACAAATTTATTGTGGATAAAGTGAATTATTGCTTTTGTTCGTATCCCTATTTAGCAATTCACCTTATTTTCATCAGTGAGGATTAATCATTAGTTGCAGAATAAATACAATTTCTCAAAGTCTTAAATAATCTCAATAAAAATTATAATAATAATTTTTAAATTAAATTCACATTTCAAGAATAATACAAATGATAATCAGATTTCATTGGGGTACATTATATATTACATTTGAATTGATTAAAAAAAATTACGTGGGTATTTATTAACCTTATCATTTTCAGTCCACTTCTGACATGTTTGACGAGAGCTTTTTCTAGGAGGTGGCCTACATCTTTTATTTAACACAGCGACAGAATTGCTTGCATAATACATTAGCTGATTGGCCTGTAATGAATGTGATTGACAGTAAGATCCTTCAATCCCCTGCTTGATTTCCTCTGAAAGGTTCTGCTCATTCCCAAACACTTTCTCATAGGCTTTTGTCCATGTGGACTATTGACCTATATTGACAGTCCATCTGGTATGTCAGGTTATATTGATATAGTTTGTTTTGAGATTTTGCCTAACTTTTTTTTTAAAGGCTTATACTCCCTATAACCATGGTCACCTTGATCTACTACACGGTAAATACCCAAGTGTTCAGCCAGCTGGTGCACTTTCCTCTTGGTTCAGTGTCCCGTTATTACAAGGAGGTTTTGTTTTTGCCTGCATTCATTGCTCTGTCTGTGAGAAAGATTAATCAATTACAAAATTCTGGCCCGTCCTTTAGCCCCATTCCACTATCATTACAGTTCCTATTGTCAGCTTCAGAGAGATCAACTGATTAAATACACCCTAGTTCCTGCATCACACATATGTTGGTGTAGCCTTGAATGCCAGCGTGGACGACCTGCTGCGGTGGACCTGCTCGACTCTGAGTGCTTTATTCTATATTTTAAATTCAGTTCAATAGATACATTTGTGATGAGGACAGATTTGTGGTCCTGGTTTCCATTAAGTTGTTGCTATCATCAACTTGTATTTTAGTCCCTATGTGCCTGCCCACCTTCCTACCTCCACCCAGTCACGCCCCCAAAACAGGGCCTTGGTGGGGTTGTAAAATTTGGGGCAGCAGTAGCTCAGTCTGAAAGGACTTGGGTTGGGGACCAAAGGGTGACCGGTTCAAGCCCCAACCAAACCATGTTTAGAGGTTGGTTTGGTAGCTGGAGAGGTGCAAGCTGACTTCCTGGGTACTGCTGAAGTCCCTTGAGCAAGGCACTGAACCCCAAAACTGCTCTGAAGTGCTGCTTCAGCAGCAGCAAGCCATCACTCTGACATCTCTCCATTAATGCATGATCGTAAGACCTGGTTGTGTATTTCAGGCCTGCTCTATTGTTAAGTGTCTTGAGGTAACATTTGTTAAGATTTGGAGTCATACAAGTAAAGATTGATTGATTGATTGACTGATTGATTGATTGATTGATTGATTGAGTAATGAAAACTTCGCAACAGATTGTGATGAAATTTTCAGGGAATGTTGGTCAAAGCATAAGGAAGACGATAACAGATTTTGGTGGTGATCCAGATCCAAATGCAGATCCATGAATTTAACAAAGGATTAATTAAGACAGCAGAATATGATAATCGTATTGAATGTTTTTTTGTTTTGTTTTTTTTCCACATTTTGGATAATAACACTGTAAGAAATACAGAAATGCTGTGGCTGATGTTTTTGCTCCATGAACATTTCTTTTTTTAATCACTTGCTGATTCTTTCTGAAAAACAGAATTGGATGATTCCTAAAATACATTTTTGTGAAAATGTTGAGTACTTTATGAATCAGTATGAATCAAAAACTGCCTTTAAAAAATCAGAACCCTAAGAATCAGAATTAAATAAAATGTGAACTTGCCATAACAAAACGTCGGAGGCACACCTTTTTTTTCACCTGTGTGATTTCTTCTTCACAAAGATTCAGTGTTCATTTCAATTGGAGTTGGCCCGTCCTTGGAGCAATGTCTCTGAATAAGACTTTTAAGTGTCATCAGTATGTCCCAATTATTTCTGCAAATGTAGAGAACAAATGAGAGTGAACTAAATAAAAGGTCTTAACCAAAAAAATCTGACTTTTTTGTTGACTACATGCACATCTTAGCTCTGAAAAATGTTTATATCTTCAGAATCGTCTTATTTTTTTCATACAAAGTCTCTAAAACATGGCTGTGTGCTTTAAAAATCTTGTTTTGGTGAACATCGGCTGCTGCAGTAAATAACATGCCCTCCCATCTCTCTGTTTGTCCACAGCACAAAGACCCCTAAGCGAGCTGTGTTTGCGGGCAGCATGCAGCTTCTGGCCGGCATCAAGCTGTGCACAGGCAGAGTTCTCACCAACCACCCCCATTATGAAGATAAAGACCTGCGGGAGAGGACCAAACAGGTACTGTAGGACGTGCTATACTGTCTGACACACAGGGGGAGGGGGCACCACCAGAGGGGCTGCAGGATAACACAAACAATACGTGGAAAACTTATATTTAGAAGTAAATAAGGGGGAATACAGTGGCTTATATAAAAGCAAGTCATGGTGGTTTAAACGCCTATTAGCAGTAAACTAAAGGGGGGAGTTATTAAAGTGTGTTCAGACATAACACCAGGGAGAATTAAACAGCGTCACTGCTGCATACTAATTATGTGAGTGGATGTGTGCTTGCTTGAGTTTGATGAAACTGATGCAAGTAATTGTCTGTGCAAGTTGACAAATATAGCATTTGCCAATGTGTTTTATTAATTTCCTTATTTATTTGTTATAGAAGAGGGGGGATAAGAAAACTGAAGGGAAAGACAGAACAGATTTTCTGATGGGAGCTAAAAACATACACAAGTGTTTAAGTGAAAATTAAAGGACGATATTCCAGCCTTACTACAGGATTTCCACTGGGTCTTTAAGTTGACATATTTTGCCTTAATTTGGGATCATATGTTTCATTTTGTTGACCGAGTGTTCACCATTATTGATGCTCAATAAACCATCTACTTCTCATATACTAAGTGCCCCTGATCCACTTCTTTTCTCACTCTGAGATACTGTTGGAGCTGCTGTAACTTTTTGGCCCCCTTCCCTGCGTGGGCCAAGCCTGCTGCGGTTGGTTGACTAACCGTCTGTGTGATTTGGTAAGGATGCAGGATATCATCTAAATGACATTGGTATCACAGATAATAGCTCAAAATATTGATTGTTGGTATTAGTAGATGGGTGGCATGGTGGCTCAGCAGGTAGTGCACGTGCCTCACAGCAAGAGGATACCCCCGCCTCTCAACCAGTGTCAGTTGGGATAGACTCCAGCCCCCCCCCCCGCAACCCTGGAAGGAATAAGTGGTGTAGATAATGGATGGATGGATGGATAGTATTAGTAGATCTTAAAATTTCTGATGATTTTTAAAGCTTATTTGCAGACACATAACTATTAGCCATATATCCCATGTATTGGTTGGGATATCATCAGAATGTTTGGCATGGGTACCAACAACCGGTTCCACTTTGGAGCTGGCTCCAAGTATTCAAGATTTAAGGAATCAACAAAGGACATGAGTTTTCGTTGCTTCACACCTCATGCTCGGCAGACCAAGTTGGAACAATGTATAATTTTTCATTTGGTTTGGTTTTCTTTCTTACTGTACTCTGTCAGGCAGACCAGAGTCTGTCACATGATGTGCAATTTTGCCTCCCGCCACTAGTTTAAGCTGCAGCTGCTGTTTTTTGTTCCATCTGGCAGAAAATACACAACCAACTTTGAATAAAAGCATTTCGCTTGAAGCACATCTGTAGCATTCTGTGCCATAAAATGGAGATAACGCTGCAGCTAGACTGTCAGTCGGCACTTGCATATTGACTTGAGTGATGTGTAAACATATTCCACAAGTACTTGTGGAAATTAATCTGTTTAGAGAACTGGAACCTGGTGGTGCTAGCAATGCTAACGTTAGCCATTACCTGTTTGATATTATCTGTTAACACCACATTAGCTTTCCTGCTGTTGTTCTAAACAGCCTGCTTCGTTTGGTCCTTGTTTGGTTCAGTCAGCTCTCACACCCCTCACCATCGAGCTCTGGTCCCCTTAGAAGTGAACTGAGGTCCCCATTTTCAGGCAGGCCAGAGTTTGATTGTTCTGGACCAAATGTGTTCGGGGTGAAAGCAATCTAAGAATACAGATGGATCAGGGGTGCTCAGTTTGTAAAACCTAGATTGCTGCTACAGCACAGAGCGTTCACTGTGATGGACACGGTCTGTCCACTGGAAACGGAGCTGTGGAGAGAATTTACCCAAGGGGACCATAAAGTCTGAAGTCTGAATTTTCTTGGGTCTGAAAGTTTTCAGCTAAAATGGAGGCTGCTTTCATATGCTTTTGATGCGGTTCATAATGTGTTGATACTTCTGTTCTGGCTGATAAAGCCTGAAAAAAAACTAAGAAAGATAATGCATTCTTGCTTTATGCACCTGTTAGGTAATCGGAAACACCAGATAGACCGGTCAATATATCTCACTAAGTCCATCTGGGAAAGAGCCCAGAAAGAAATGAAAGTGTCACACTTGTACTTGGTAACTAATGCACACTTAATCATAAAATATGAGTAGATAAAATAATGCAAGTGAAGGAATAAAATATAAAAACTCAAAACAATGGTGACAAAAAGAAATGATAAAACATGGCAAAATAAAATTTAGACTACTTAAACAGTAAATCAACAAAATCTATTTGTAAAACAGCAGAGTAAATTAAGATTTTTTTAAAAAAAGTATAAACCATAAATTTATAATAGTGAGACACTACATGAAAGCCAGACTAAAAAGATAGCTTGCAGACAGTGTTCATGCCCGAGAGTTAGAAATGAATAATTGTTTTGTTCAACATCCTGGAAAAGTCCTGGAAAATGATTTCTAGAACAGAGTGGGAACCCTGATATTTCTTTGCATTGCTTTCACATTCTCTTGGTGGCATTTCCTTAAATAAAGGGGAATTTTTGGCTTATCTACTGTTACAGAAAAGGGGAAAAAGCCATATTAGACTCCTTGAAAGGCCTCTTTGTGATTTGGTTCTGATATAATTTATTTGACACCTCATACGGCATGTTTTATCTGAGGTTAAAAGGAGGTCATGAAGAAATCCCCGCAGTAATGATTCCATCAGGTAACATGACACAGCAAATCACTGAGACACTTTACGTTGAGCGCCAAACAGAAGAGCTGAAGGTCACAGCCGGCCTCTTACAGCAGTCCTGATAACTCTGGACAGGCTGTGTTTCCACGGCGACTGAGGTCATGAGAGGAGCGAGGCACATCGAGTCGGACTCCACACTGTCTCCTCCCTGACATGAACTCAATGTGACCAGAGCTAACAAACAGTACAGCTCAGGTTAACCCAGGTAAATAAGTTTGTTTTACAGAGTCCAAGACCAAAAAGAGACAAAATCAGACTTACTTGGACAAGGAGTGTGTCTCTGTGTCCACTTCAGGTGTACATGGTCCCCTTATCTAGATTTTTTTTTTTTTTTTTTCAATTTCCCGTCCCATCCACCTGGCATCTTGAATTATGTCTTCAGAAATGTCTTTCATTAAGAGTTAACAAGCTGCCAGATTTTTCATCACCATCTGTATTTTATTCATGAAACGACTTACATCATTATCTCTTAATTAGCCTGAGTAAGTCGTATATTATGAGACACTTTCAGAGAGACAAGCATCTCACTTGGCTGCTTGTGTAAATATGTTGTGTTCAGTTGTTTGTAGAGAGGCAAGCGGTTTGACATTTAATCTGTGAAAGATGGGAAATGAGGACATCCACATTGAAAATACCAACGTTGAGGAACATTTGACTTTTTAATGTCAACCAGGAGAGATGGTAAATCTAGAAATGATGGACATAGATGTATTTTAAGGCCCCGCAGGAAGCACCTGGCACTGGAAATTAATCACAAAGGACAGATTGATTGAACCTGTATGACCACTTATGAGACCTGTTTTTGAAACCACCTACTACATACTACCACACAACATGAAGTATATACTGCATGCTGTGTGTGGTAGTAGTCTGTAGTATTACTGCCAAATGGTTTTAATTTGTATCCTAGACCCGGGAGAGATTTTTCTCTTTTTGTTTCCTGACGTGGCAAATATCTTATAAAGGTCATTATTGCCTCCTGCTAATGTTTGGATCAGAGCAGCTGCTTCTACAGTATAAACACTATATTAAAGACTTGCAAAAAATATAGGAATATATATAGGAAAATATGTGACTTCTTTCCTTTAGGCCTGGTCCACACATGAAGATTTTTTAAAATCTTAACTAATGTAACAGTGAGAAAAACACACATGAAGACAGATAATGTCAGATTTAATAGGTTCGTTACTGTGGTGTGGTGTGTCACAAAGAGAGAGACACAGGACACCACAAACCAACAGATTCATTTACCAAGAAGGCAGCGCCTCTGCTCTCGCAGCTCGTAATCTCACATGACCGCATGCAACTCCAATGAAAACCAACAGGCAGACAACATCAGGAGGCTGAATGTGGCGAGCACTTAGCTTCCTATGATCCTTGGCAAGTTGTTATTTCTGTCCAGCTCCTCTCCTCATCAGTTTATTATGTATTTTACAGGTTACAATGTTTAGATGCTCATGTTTTTTAAACAAATCAGTAAGTTGGACCTTAGTCGTGATGGGAAGTTCAGCTCTTTTCAGAGAGCTGGCTCTTTCGACTCTCAAATGGCTCTTTGTTTTATTTATTTTTTTCTTTCTCTTCTCAATATGAGAGTTTAATCTTGCAGACCTCACACTCTGTTGTATGTCAGTTTTATGGTCAACATCATTGAAATGAGTCCTTATATTACTCTGTTTCCTGCTGTCACTCATTTTCTTAGCTTCTTTGGCCTCTCTGTCGTATGTCTGTCCTCCCTCTGACCCCTGCTCTCTGTCTCCCTCCTGTTCATGTGCTGTGTTTGTAACTCCTGCTCAGACAACACAGAGACGACGCCACACATATTCACCAATCACGTACATATGAAGAGAAAAGAGAGAGAGAGAGAAAGAGAGGGGGAAAAATAGAGCGCCTCCCAATCAGGAGCCAGCTCCCAACGTTAACTTCAAAGAGCCGGCTCTCAGGTTCGATATGTACGCGACCAACACATCACTAAAACATAGAGGACGTGCTCGGCTGTCCTCAGTGCACTCCACGCGAATCAGGAATCAGGTTGAATATTTACAATTTGAAGTCAGGGCAGCCCGATCCTCTTCAGAGAGGATAGGATGGCTAATATCACACCTCACACTCCAGGACAATCAGGTAAGATGATCTTAAGGAGATCTAGATCATCAAACTTTTGCTGAGTTTGGTCAGAAGCAGGGATCAAAGCTAAAAGTCAGCCCAATTGTCAGGTTGTGTGTACCCCAGCTTAACCCAATAACATAGCTGATTTCTGTTTCTGGTCATCACAATTAAAATAAACAGCTGCTTGGCTAACAGATAGCACCACTAAATTAATGTCCATTAATGTACTTAAAAATATTTTTTTAGGCATTTATTTGGTTTTTATATAGATATGGAGAAATAGATGTAACAGAATCAATGCCATTGATTTTATTGCTAGGTCTGGCTATCTGTTATTTTGAACCCTGACCTGTTGGTGCTTTGTTATTGTTGGGAACAGTACATGAGGTAGACTGTTAACTTTTCCTGAATTTGGAGGGCATCTAGGTATTTTTGGCATATTGCAGATTTCACAGATTTTCACATACTACATACTACAGTTTGGCAAAAATCAGTAGGTTCTGCTAGTGTAGCATGAGCTTTCAAAAATGGCTTCTGTCATACCTTTTTATGTGTGTTTTGGTCTACTGTCCACGTCATCCACATTTTAGGTCACTGATAACACACATTTTGTAAAACTCCAAACCGTCCAGGTGAAGATTTCCAGGGTCTCTGTGAAGGGTGTCCCTGATTCAACTGTAAAAACAGCATTTTTAAATCACACACAGAAAAGTCACGATGTGCGCTGGTTTCTCCTCAGAGAGAGTTGTGCTGTAGCATGTATACATTTTCTTGTCTCTGCATTTCTAGCTTAACTTTTTACATGTTTATATGTACACTCACTGACCAATTTATACCTTGCAAGTATTAGGTAGGACCCTCTTTGGCCTCCAGAACTACCTATATTATTCGTGGTATAGATTCATTAAGGCATTGGAAGCATTCCTCAGAGATTTTGGTCAATATTGATACGGTAAAATCACACAGTTGCAGCAGATTTGTCAGCTGCACTTCTCCCATTCTATCACATCCCAAAGATGCTCTATTGGATTAAGGTCTCAGATTTGGTGACTGTGGAGGCAACTGGAGAACCTTGAACTCATTGTCATGTTCAAAGATCAATTTTAGATGATTACAGGTTTGTGACGTGGCGTTATCCTGCTGGAAGTAGTCAACAGCAGAGGGTTTCTCTGCGGTCACAAAGGGATGGACATGGTCAGCAACAGTATCCAGGTAGGCTGTGGCATCTAAACAGTGCTTAGTTGTTACGAAGGGGCCCACAATGTGCAAAAAATATACCTCACACCATTACACCTCCTGATGCACTGATACTAAGCAGGATGTATCCATGCTGTCATGTTGTTTATACCAGTCTCTGACCCTCATGTGAACGTCATAGCAGACATCCTGACTCATCAGACCAGGCCGTATTTTCCAAATCCCCTGTTTTATAATTTTGGTGAGCATGTACAAGTTCAACACTCAGTTTCCAGCTGATTAGAGTAGCGCCCATTGTGGTCTTCTGCTTCAAGATTTAGCATGTTGGGCATTCAAAAATTGTCTTCTGCACTCCTTTGTTATAACAAGTGGTTAGTTGACTTGCCATTCTACCATCTAAACCACTCTGGGCTTTCTCCTTGAACCCCTGACAAGGCTTTTCCTCTGGAGAACTGCCGCTCACTGGATATTTTTCTTTACTTTACTATTCCCTGTAAACCCTAGAGAAGGTTGTGCATGAAAATCCCTGTAGATCAGCAGTTTCTGAAATACTCAGACCAGCCCATCTGGCACCAGCAACCATGCCATGATCAAAGTCTCTTAAATCACCTTTCTTTCCCATTCTGATGCTGGGTAGAGTTGCTGCCTTGTGATTGCCTGATTAGCTTTTTGCATTACTGAGCTATTGATGAAGTGTTCCTAATGAAGTAGCCAGTGAGTATATATTGTTATTACTTTAAATGTCTTGGTTTACTGTAATATTAAACGTTGTGAAAGGCAAATTGTGTAAACCTTTAGCATGGCAGGTACAATGTTAACATCTAACTTGCTGTCACTCTGGAGACCATGTTTCCAGGACAGAGAAATCTGTGTGTTGTGTGTATTTGTGCAGCTGAAGAGACCCTGTCATACACATCGTCTCTCCCTCAGCTCTGTGCAATTGTTCTGGGCGAGAGACATGGGAATTCAGTGGATATGGGGCCAGTGACCTGCTGAGATTGTGTGAATGAATATGGAATCAGAGGATGCTCATGGTGCATCCATTAACTCGTCCTGAATGGTAATGGAGGAACAATGGAGCCTAAAACTGCTGCGCTGTAGGAAATGTACAAGACAGCTCAGACTGCATTTTAGTGCATCTTTGTAATGTAAATGAATGCATTATTAATGAATCTATTTATGTTGATGCATGCGTGGATGTTTTCAAACTGAGGAAAATCGTTTTCAAATCAAACTGAGAAAAATTACACGGTTCAGTGGTTCAGTGTTTAATGCATTTTGTGGCTACTCAAAAAATTTTAAGCTTTTCCATATTTTTATTCTAAATACTCCTTCATTATGCATTGACTTTTTTCTTCTTTCTGCCTTCATAGCTGCCTTTTTTGGGCCACAGTAGCAAGGGAAACTTAGTTCACATTTGATCCAAACAATGTTTAAAAAAGCAGGCATTACTATTGTAGCAGTGATTCCACTTATCATATTTTTCCATAACCTCCACCTGTTTTCTCTTTTGGTCGAGTATCAAGTGTGTTGAAATGAGATACACTGGCTCATGTACATAAATCTTCCCATCTCAAGATGCTCAACTTGATTATTATTCATGATCCATTAACATTTTTTCACACGTTAGAATTGCTGAAAATGTTCTGCTTCTCGTACCTCCTAAGGTTTCATATATGTCTCCTTTTTTGCTTTTTTTCTGCAGTCCGATCAACTAAAGGTGTTCATTTGTGCCTTTCCTGCAGCCTTTAAAGTCAGAATTCTGTTTTGTTCCCTTTCTCCTGTTTCATAAGACTTTTGAATACATTCACATATATTTGTAAATGGTAGATAGACTAAATATTATAAAGGATGTTCTAGTCTTTCTGACCAATGAAAGCACTATATACATATATATAGACATATATGTATATGTCTATATATATACATCATGTTGTTGCCCATGGCATGGGTAACTTGCACTTTGTGAAGGCATCATTAACAGAAAGTTACATATAGGTTTTAGAGCAATATATGTTGCCATCCAAGCAGAGACGTCTTTTTCAAGGATGTAGTAATTTAGACTAGTAATAGTTTGCCGGCACTAGACTGACCTGCTTGCGGTCCAGACTTGTCTCCTACTGTGAAAATGTGTGGCGCCAGACAATGGAGACCCTGGGCTGTGGAACCACTGAAGTCATACAACATGCAAGAATAGGAAAGAATCCCACTGACAAAACTTCAACAATTAGTGTCCTCTGTTCTCAAACATTTGAGTGTTGTTCAAAGGAAAGGTGATGTAACACAGTAGTAAACATGCTTCTGTCCAAGCTTTTTTGAACGTGTTGCAGGAATCCAATTCAAAATGAGTGATTATTTGCAAAAGCAGTAATGTTTATCAGTTTGAACATTAAATACCTTTTCTTTGAAGTCTTTTCAAATCAATATACTGTAGGTCAGTAGGATTTGTAAACCTTGGCATTCTGTTTTTAACAAAACATCCAAACTTCATTGTTATTGGGGTTTGTATTTCTTCTGCTTATGATGAAAGTGTGAGTTATTGTGCTTCGATGATTTACAGAATATAGAGTGTTACGACTGATGAGATGGTGAAATTTGAGCTTCACATGGGATGTAAAAAGCACAAAAAGCTG
Organism: Cetoscarus ocellatus; assembly: GCA_037902135.1. NCBI lineage: Eukaryota > Metazoa > Chordata > Actinopteri > Labriformes > Labridae > Cetoscarus > Cetoscarus ocellatus. The sequence continues at coordinate 552,605 of JBAMNC010000370.1, read as the reverse complement.
ATAAAATCATTGCAGTAAATTAGCTTGATTATGAACTTTAATTTGGTTTAAATTCCCCATCATGGGCATTTCCTCTTTATAACAAGCAGAACTCGATATGTGTGTGTGTTTGTGTCTATGTGTGTGTGCGTGTGTGTGTGTAGGTAGGTCATCTCTTGGATAGCCGAGTCCATGTTTTGCCTCCCAGCGGGTAGTCAGGCGTGCTGAGCCGCTGGCCGAGCCTGAGCCGAGTGTGAAGCTCATTAGTGAGCCACGACACTGCTGCAGACCTTCTAGGCTCCAAGTGTGTTTGTGTTTCAGTGTGCGTCTGTGTGTGTTGAGAGCCTCACAGTTATTTCTGTTATTTAGGTTTGTCCCTGGGAATAATTTGTGTGTCACTACAAAACGCTTCATTAGTGAACATAGCAGATGATTATCCTTATAGCCTTCAGTACATATGTGGGATAGTGTTGTTGGAATATGGAGATTTAATGGTGGCTATAAAGCAGTTTGGAATTCTTTTACATTATAAATTGAGGGTCAAATGAAACACAAAACACAAAAGAGAGATTTCAGTAACAGGAGACGTGTTCATTTTGTGCGAGTTCTGTTGCTTCAGTATACAAGCCCTCATTTAAACCAAAAAGCCTTTCAACACTCCTGAGCTTTCCTTATAGCTATCTGTAAGAGCAACCATTAGAGATTTATGTGTTATCTGCATGATATTGATCTCTGTGGATCAAACAAAGAATCAGAAAGAACCAGAAAGGTGACTTCGAATGTTGCATGTTTGTTGTTGCCCGATGAGCTGGTCTGAGTATGTCAGAAACTGCTGATATGGGATTTTCACACACAGCCATCTCTAAGGTTTACGGATGATGGTCTTGAAAGAAGAATATTCAGTGAGTGGCTGTTCACTGGAAAATGCCTTGTTGATGCCAGAGGTCAGAGGAGAATGGCTAGAAGGGTTTGAAAAGATAGGAAGGCAACAGTAACTCAGATAATTACTTCTTGCAACCAAGGTATGCAGAGGACCATTTCTCAATGCACAACATGTGGAATACTACAGCAGATGGGCCACAGCACCAGGTGACAACACCGAGTGCCACGCCTGTCAGCTAAGAACAGAAATCTGAGGTTACGATTCACTAGGGCTCCCCAAAGTTGGACAAGGTGATTGAAAAAATGTTGCCTGGTCTGATGAATCTCGATTTCCATAGCTTTGATTCCTAACTTGTCTCTACCTTCTACATGACCAAATTAGGTCTGATTGAATTTAGTCTCTTTCAAACATTTTAGTCTAGTTTTTATTTGTTGACTAAAATGTCAATTAATTTAATTTTAGCTTTTGTCAGTGTACACTTTTTTAAGCTGTAGTCTAGTTTTCGTCAGGGGAAAAAAGGTTGTTGGCGAAAACTATGACGAAAATAATTAGTCGTCAAAATTGACACTGGTAAGCATAAATCCATCCTGCCTTGTGTCTACAGCTCTGGTTGGTGGTGGCACACTTTGGACCCCCTAGTGCCAGCTGAGTACTGCTTAAATATCACCAGCCTGCTTTGTACAGTTGTTGACCAGGACCATCTGTTTGTGACCACAGTGTGCTGGGGCTTTCCCAATCAATCAAACTCAATCGGCATTTGAGTATACAAATTAAAAATGGAAGATATTTGGTAATGACCATGCACCCACCCCTCCCAATATTTACCTCTCCGGGAGCCACACTGGTGAGCCACATGTCCCTATATGAAGGCAAACATTTGAGGACTTGCAATCTTGGACTCAGAGGAGATCCTCGGAGGCACTGGGCTGAGCACTTGACAAGGCACAACTGGACTGCAGTGGGTGAAAGGCTCACAAATGGGCCTGCAAACTATTCAGTCATCTTTGCACATAATCAACACGCAGTGGAGCCCAAAGTGCTTCCACATGGCGCTCCTCATATGTTTGAGTGTTGTTATTTTCCACCATTTTTGCCTATCCTCCATTTCGTTGAGGTGTCTTTCTCTTCTGTTGGTTTCCGGCAGACTAGATGCAGCTATTGTAGAGGTCAAGATAGCATTAGCTAAACAGGTTGTACTGGAACTGCCCTCTGCTGGATCAGGTGGTTCACTGCTCCACACGCCCTAATATACTGCTGAGCTGTTTATTTCATACCTGCATGTTTATTTACATTTGAGCACATCTTTTTACCCCCATGCTCGAGCAGCTATTTGAATATCAAGTATAAGGTGACAGCCCTACAGTGTACCACTCTTATTATATCTACTTCCAGCAGTATAGCACTCCATGTCTCAAAGCTCAAATCATCTCAAACTAGTTTCTTGAACATTATAATGAGTTCATTGTTCTCCAGTAGCCTCCAAAGTCACCAGATCTCAGTCTAATAGAGCACCTTTTGGATGTGGTGAAGCAGGAGAGTCATATCATGAAAGTTCAGCTGACAAATCTGCAGCAACTGTGTGATTCTATCATTTCAATGTTGTCTCCAAGGAATGTTTCCAGCATCTTGTTGAGTCTGTGATACTAAGAGCTGAGGCAAAACTGAATGCAAAAGAGGTTCAACCTGGAACAAACAAGGTGTACTTAAAAAAGTGACCTCTGGCTGTATAAGCAGAAAAGTGTTGCTTTAATATGGAGCATTGAGGACACAGCGAGAAGCAGAGGTCAGCCTATTTATCAACGGTAAGGAGATTGATGCTGCTGCTTAATCATAGTCTGAGGACAGATCTGAACATGTGATTCTAGCAAAGGGGAGACTTTGTTTTCAGAAGTGTGAATGTAATAGTATTTGTTTTGACTAAAATAAGTTTAGGAGTTTCAGCAGATCTATAAATCCTGTGTAGTGCATCCCGACTTCATCTCTGCTGCAGGGCTGAGTTTATCTTCTAAACTCTGAAAGAAAACTCTCTTATTACAGTATGTAGCGGTTGTGCGATTTGTCCATTAAATCTGCTGCTGTGTGAAATTAAAGATGTTCTTTCATCTGCAGTGATGAACCATAACTGATTCTACAAAGTTCTGATCTGTTTTGTTTAACTCTTGTATTTGTTTTTCCCTCTGAATTTCTTTCATCCTTGATTGTTTTTATTCAGATTTCTGCAGTAAATATGTTTTTAATAGAATCCAAAACAGACTTTCATCAGGATTTTAATTCAGAAAATAAATGTGCTTGGTAATAGAGTTCCAACGGAGTTTCTCTTCTCCCTCCAGCTCTATCAAAGATAAATTACCAAGTCAGAAGATCTTTAGGCAGAGAAAAACAATCATAAACTCCAAACAATCCTAAATAAACTCACTTTGGTTCTCTTTCTGTCTGTGTGTGAGAGCAGGTGTATCAGGTCTACGCTCAGAGGTCCCCAGAGGAGGTCTATGACATCCTGAGAGCCGCTGGCGCCGACTACGTGGTTCTGGAAAACAGCATCTGTTACGAGCGGAGACACAGGCGAGGCTGCAGACTCAGAGACCTGCTCGACCTGGCCAACGGACATGTGGGTGGCATTTATTTAACATGACTCATCCTGACTGACTGACTCTGTGTGTGCTGGTGCCATGTCCTCTGCCAGCTTAGAGCAGCCTTTAACAACCAGGGGAATGCTGTAGTCCAATTTAAGGCACGAAAACCCCTCTGGGGCCCATCTTTTCACTGAGGTGACACTCAAAATAATTAACCACATACTTCTTATCTCATAAACAGAGGTTTAATGTAATGTAAATGCTTAGTTTTACTAAGTTAATGCAAATAAGGAAACAACATGAAAGCAGAAAATCATATTAGTTGCATTTTTCAGCACAGCTAAGATTACATCCTAGCAGCATAGCATGACCACAGGGTGTTACAGGAGCACATCACCCTGCCTTGATATGCAAAATGAATAACTCATTTATTATACTTAAGTAATTACATTCAAGTGAAAAGTGCTGGAAGCTTCTGTCTTTGCTCTGTGACTCAGTCAGACTTGCTCTATCAGTCCCCAGAGTTGGTCTTGATATGGTGAAAGAAGTTTCAGATTTGCTGCTCCTGCAGACTGGAATCTGCTGCAGGAAACATTGGGTCTGAAAAAAGCTGTTTTCTGCATCTTTTAAAGGCAGATTAAAGGTGTTAGAGGGAGATGCTTCAGGTTGCAGATGCTTTGACTCTTGACTTTCTGCTCTGTGACCCTGTGTGACTGTATTGTTCATATGTGTTTATCTGTTTGTTTTATTTCTTTATCTTAGCCTACTGTGTTTCTCAGGACACTCTTATAAATCAGATTCTAAATCTAAACGTGGTTTTCCTGGTTAGTTACAGTCTAAGTAAAATAAAACTATACATACACCCACATGTTGTTAACAACAACACCACAAATAACATAAACAAAAATCTTCTTAAGACTGCATTCGAGCCTTTGACCACAGCCATGTTTTTTTTTGCTCTGCAACCTCAGTATTTACCATCATTTAACTCTTGCAGATCCAGGACGTTTTTGTACTTTTTTCAGTCTGCCTGGATTTGTATTGTTATAATGTATGTAGAACCTCAACCTCTTCCAAGCAGAATCAAGTTAAAGACATCATCATCATCGTCTTTTTTGCCTTTTTTGTCAATGAATGTGTAAGAAAACGCTCTTTGAATAAATTATTTTCTACCTTTTTCAGGTACAAATAAAGCTTTCTAGCAAGTATTTGTCATTATTAAGTTATAAATGTTTAAAACAGTGTCAGGGGTCCTGGAAAACCTGGGAAACCTGGAAAATGATTGACCAATTTTCCAGTCATGGAAAACATATGGAAAATGAGGAAAAAAGTCAAATGTCCTGGAAAAGCTTGAATTGTCCTGAAAAATTATTAACCTTCCTTCTACCTTGTTATTGTACAAAAATCAAGCACAGGAAACGAAGTAAAAATGTACTTGGCAACTAATGCACACTTAGCCATAAAATGTGAGTAGATAAAATAATGCAATTTAAGGAATGAAATATAAAAACTCAAAATTATGGTGACAAGAAGAAATAATACAAATTTACAAAATAAAATTCTGGCTACTTAAACAGTAAATCAACAAAATATATTTATAAAAAAGCAGAGTAAATAAAGACTTTAAAAAAAAAAAAGTGTAAACCATTAATCTCTAATTGTAAGACACTCCATAAAAGCCAGACTTAAAAGATAGCTAGCAGACAATGTTCATGCCCAAGAGTTAGAAATAAATACATTTTAAGCTCAATATGATTCAGTGGAGCTAGTTAGAGATATATCGGTCATCAACTTTTAATCTTGTTTTTTAGAAGGCTAGATTAACTTGAAAATTGCCCACACCAATATTGTAACTTCAGTTGGTTATGTGACACTGGAAAACGTCCTGGAAAAGTCCTGGAAAATGATTTGTCGAATAGAGTGGGAACCCTGAGTGTGTAATTACAAGAAACGAAAAAAAGAAATTCAAATTGTCTACAGGTTCCTCTTTATGAACAATTCTAAATGAGCATGTACAACACATATTATTTATTATTATTTAGGTAATTTTGTAAGATCCTCCCCAGACATAATTTTACGACCAAAAAGGAGGACATGTCCAGGCAAAAGAGGACGTATGGTCACCCTCAGAAAGCTGACTGTCTCATGGGGGTCTTGCGATGAAAGCCTACGGTTCCTCAGTGAATTAAGGGTGAGGAACTGGTCTTCTTGGCGTGTTGTCTTTTTGGGATTTTGTGGTCTGTCTTTCACTTCATTGGTCTCTCAGAACTTGGTCCTAATTTTAAAAGTGCTGCTGCAACTCTGTGTACCAGAACACCAGCTTCCAGATGTTTAGCTGTGTTGCTCTTTCCACAAAAGCACCATCCTTACAGGTTGTACCTCATTGTAAAGGTTACCTATCAGGCTCTTCATTCCAAAGTAGAATACCTAAGGGGAGAAATGATCAGCTGGAATAACATTGCCAAACTTTTTTTGATTAGTAACAAATTGCAGATAAAAGTCCTGTGGTCAGCCAAATAGCCCCATGTGTGCTCTTGGAGAATTATGTGTTGAAGACCATCTGAACCTGCTCTGATGTCTGTGGTGTCCCAGCTTTTAAAAACCAGTAAAGATTAAAAATCGTCTGGTGTGTTTCCAGCCTTCTGTGACTGCTTGAAAGCTCTCAGCCTCCGCACAGATCAATACTCTCTCCTCTCATCCACACGTCATCGTCTCTCCTGCTGTCACTTGCTTTTATTCTCTGTCAGTCCTTCTGTCTCCTTCCTCTCCCACCTCTCTTTATTTGATGTGGGATGATGTGCTCTGGCTATTTGGATTATCAGAGGCCAGACAAGCGTCACTCTGATATTCTGACTGTGTGTGGTGTAAGACACATGAAACACAGAGAGAGTGTGTGTTGATATCACATAACATCATACACTCAGACAGCTTTATTGAAGGATCGCAGGCTTTACATCTGTCTGTTCTTCCCTTCCTCTCCCACTCACATGTTTTCTCATCTTTCTGCCCACCTTCTTGATTTATTTTTACCTTTGTACTTTTATTATTTTACCCTCTTCTTAACTTGCTGCTTCAAATTTGTCTTTTTTTTTATAACCATGCATCTGTCTTTTACAAAGGAACACTCTGGAGTTTTAGAGAATTAAAGTGACAGCTTAAACCCATCTCAGAAAAAGTTGATTTAAATAGTGTTTTTATTCAATTAATTTGTTTTAATATCAAAGATATAATTGTCATGCACTTTAAATAAAGCGTCAAGTATGCCCTTACCAGGCACAGCAGCTGGATCTGCCTGATTCAGCGTCTGTAATCAGGCAGATCGATTTTGCCAGGCTCCAATCTATGATTGTAAGCAACACTGCCCAATCAAAATCCTTTAAAGCAGGAAGAGGTGGGAGCTACGAGTGAGATGACTTACTTAGAGATACATGATATTTGACTTTTGCCATTATCGGATATGCTGATATTTTTTAATTCATTACTGATATTTCTGGTTGAGAGCTCAAGCTCTGTACATAAAAAAATGGACTTGTTTCTTTCAGTGTTACAGTTTTTTTTTTTTACAAGGGACAACAAAAACAACATTTAACTCTTGCACAAATGAAACCCTTGATTTTTAAATGTAGCCATGAAGTGATGAGAAGGTCCATCAATACTGTACAATTGTGTAATTTGCAGATATTCTAGCTGATATGTGTGGCGGATTTATTGGCTGTAAATATCTGCAAAATTTCAATATCGGCCTATACTGATATCAAACCGATAATATCATGCATCCCCACTTGTGCTCTTGACCAGAAATATTGGTATTGGTATAGGTGATAATGAATTGAAAAATATTGGATATTGGCAAAAATCCAGTATTGTGCATCCTTAATCTCTACCAAAGTTTAAAACTGAAGCACAGTTTGCATAAATCTGTCATGGGACTGAATTAGAAGTATCAAGTCAGCACAAAACTTGTAGAGTTGTGTTTAATCGCGTATGGTACAGACTTCAATTAAAAATATTAAGATTGTTGCCTCAGTTATATTCACATTTTATACACGTTTAAGGCCATTTTTGTTGTTATTTCCATTTTCTTTAAGCTTACTAATTCCGAGAAAGGCATCAAGTTTTCATCTGTTTGTGAGGTTTAATTGATGTAGTTTTCTGCACTTCAGGGGCTGCATCTGTACTTCAGATGTTAAGGTAATCAACCATCTTTGGCATTCATAGAGTCAAGTTTATGAGGGATCAATCAAAGCAGAGCTGCTGTCGAATCCAGCTGGCAAAACAGCAAAGTGAAATCAGAGAGTGTGACAGGCTGTCAGTCACTCTGCTGGTGTTTATCTACGTCAGCTTTATCTCTAATGTGTTGATGATGTATTGATTGACACATGCCCCCATTAAGAGTATACATTAGTGAAAACTGCCTGTCATTCTTGTTGCTATTGATGATGACATGCTCGTTCTCTGTGCCTCTAGATAATGGACGGACAGGGAGAGAATGACCCCGACCTCGTCCCTGCCTCTCACCCTCGATTCTGCGAGGCGATCAAGATGGACGATGTGGCCTACTCCGCCCTTTTCACCAGGACATTTCAAAACAAGACCTTCCACGTGTACAGACTCAAGAAGAAACGCAAGAAAACCTCCAAGTCATCGTCGGAGGCCAGCGGGACTCAGTAACAGGAGCAGAGCTGTAAAAATATATATATTCTCCACCAGAGGCTGGAGGGGAGAGAGACGGAGGAGGAGAAAAGAGTCCTCACTGCTCCTCCGTCTCCTCTCTGCACCGAGCCCCGCTGTGATCACGACCATTATTATTTTAACACACGGCTCGGTGAACTGTGTTGCGAGAGCAGCGGGCCGTTTCAAGCCCGGGAGCCGCGCTGTTTTAGTGAGAGGAGTGTGGAAGCACCTGTAGGAGGCCTGCTCTGGGCTGATCTGTGAGCACCCACCCTCCCTGCTCACAGCGGCGCAGATGGACAAAGAAACAACAATAAGACCTCTGTGAAGGTCCAGAGCAACATGAGAAAACTATAATGATGGAGCTTCATTTGAACCAGCCTGGGTTTTTTCTTTACAGATTCTGAACTTACAGAACTTAGGGCACGAAGAAGAGGGGCTTTTAAAGCTCGCTGGTGTCTACAGAGGACACCAGATAGCATGGTAACTTTTTCAATCGAACACCTGTGAATAAGCAAAGACAGTTTTATTCCATTCCAGTTTTTTTCCACTGAGATCAAACAGAATTAATCTTATTTTTATGACTTAGCCGTGTGTGCATTTTGAAGAGAAAAATGCATGCATCAATTGGCAGGTAACAAATGTTCCAATCACAAAAGCTCTCAGTGAGATCTTAAGTGGTTTTTACACCTACAGCTTAGTTGTTTTGTTCAGATTCAGCTAAAAAAAGGCACAAACTTGCATATTTCCATTGGATAGTAACATTTTAATACTGAAGTATTGTGAAGGGAGCTTAATCACACAGTCAGAACACTAAACTTAAGCGAGCTTCAGCAACAAAATCAGGTTAATTACGATAATTCATACGTGTGTGTCCCAACTGCCCAAGAGTAATTCAGCTTGAAGCTGCGTGACTGCATAATGTTTTTACCTTAATGCCTGTGTCTATTTTCCTCCCATTTGCCTGCTTCAGTGTGGACAAGTAGTAAAGAAGGATTTTGAAGATATGCTGGAGAGATGTTCTTGATTTTCTTGACATTTCTCCCGTGACATAGCTAGTTCATGTGTATACTATGGAGGAGATGGGAACATCTATTCAGTAAGTGAAATGATTTACTTTCACTTTCAGCATCAAGGGAGGAATTTTATTTGGCTCACAGAGAGCTGGGTATTCATATCCACCTCCCATCAACATGAAGCACTGTATGTTATTTTCTTCAAGCATTTGATGCACTGTTTGAAATATAGGGCACCGGATTACATTTCTAACAAATGGGGTACGACATCTGATGCTCGCGTTTAGTAAGATACCAACAAGTCCTGGTTTAAGAGAGGACGTCAAATGTCTCTTAAATGATGATAGAGAATAGCATATTTATAAATGTTTGACACACACTATGATATAAATGTCGATAAACTTAGTGCACAGAGAAGAGGGGCTTTTAAAGCTCACTAGTGTCTACATTGGACCACAGAGTAGGGATGGAAATCAAAATCATTTCCAGTTGAGAATCGTTAACAGCTCCATCAAAGTATCGATATCATGAGTCTTTTTGCTAATTAATTCCCTTATTAATTCCTTCCACTGACGGGGTTCAGAAGCGGTCAGAATTGTGGCTTATTTTTTTACAAAAGGTGCCTACTGCACAACCTTAAGTGAGTGGAAACACCAGCAACTTGCAGAAGCAGTTATCTATGCTGTGACGTGTGTTTGACATTGTTGCCACTGAAAATCTACAGGCCAACATTTGCCCACATGGAAAATCTGCAGGACTCAATAAGGGAATCGTTAAAGAATTGGATCGATTAGCAGGATCGTTAATAGCACTGGTATCGATAAAATCTTATCACTTCCCATCCGGACCACAGAAGTCACCAGATAACATGGTAACTTTTCACAGTGTGACACCGCTTGTAGATATTGGCAGTCACTGGTTGCATCTTGTTGGGCTTTTTCCAAAATTTTACAGTAAAAAAAAAGGGGGCAAAAATGATGTTTCCACCCAGTAAAAAAAAAAAAAAAAATCCTTATAGCCAGAATTAAATGTATTTCTAATGTAGCTTTGACTGTTTTCACCAAAATAAAGCTGTAGAGGATCAATATCAAACTTAGATAAAAGCCTGACTATGTCTGTTTGGTTACAAAATTCCAGATTAGACAGACTGTTTCATGAGAACAGAGTTATAAATAACAGTAGCTCCTCCCTTAACTTCTGTATAAATAAAATGATGTTCCACCTCCAAACAAAAGGATGTTGAATAAGTAAATCAAGAGCCAAATAAGAAAAAATGTCAATGAATAGATGAAAATTAAAACACACTTTATGTAGATTTCTCTTGAAAAAAAAGTAATATATACGTTAGACAAAAGTAGCTGGAGGTCACTTGTTTTAGGCTTGTTTTTATTAACCTGGTTGCCTTTTTCAGTCGAAAAATCTGGCAACACTGTGTGACACCTGTAGAAGTGTTGGCAGAAAAACTGAGAGTAGATATCTGCTTTGTAAAAGTGAAGGTTCAGGATAAATTCTCCAGGTGAACTGAGCCAGGTGAAGTTTTACATCAGTAGATGTCGAGTCCTGTGATGATCTGCTGAGGAGACAATGAGTAATGTTAACCTGTCATGTGTAATGTTAACAATTTTATTGTTATTCTTTTGTTATCAGATTAAAGTTACCTTTCATCCATAATGCAACAAGTATCAGTACTGCTGCTTCACCAGTGTGATAAGTCACTGGGTTGATTGTGACCTCACTGAAAAAGAAACCACTCATTGTAGGTGAGCAGAGATGACCACTTTTAAGTGACCTTGGTATGGATGTTTGTACCGAACAGTTTGTTTGTTTTATAAATGGGCATAAACATGAACAAAGCCAGAGGGGGAAAGCCTTGTATTGGAGCAACTCTCCAAAATGATCTCAGTGTGGGTACTACCTTAAACTAGTACGAGGACCAGGCAGGAGACAGAAATGCTGAGAAGAGGAGGGTAAGAGGAGGGTAGTTTGCATTGAAGGCTGCAAGAAACGTCAAACTTACAGGACAAGGTCAAGCTGAAAGACCACTGAGGAAGTATTAGACATCTGGAGAGTTGTTTCGAACAAGTAGGTTTGTGTGAACATACAGTAAATGAACACTGAACTCTTGAAAGAGTTGGTCCCAGGCTGTGGAGTGGTTCATTTGCTGTGAGAATGCAGTCAACAGGGTGACGGGTTAACTTATCACACCACTGTAGTAGTATAAACAGCAGTTGTAATAATAGCAGTAACTCGGCCCTGAGACAGACACAGTAATAATCACAACAGCCTGGATCCAATATGGTCACTCTACCTATATACCGTAGAATAGCAACGTGCTAACCTCACTTATCCTGTTGTCAGCAGAAGACCAGAGCACTGACTATGGACTGCTTTGACAACTTGTTTTGAGTCCGACAGTCTGGCCAGCTCATTGAGGCAGGATGATTTATCCTTAAAATCACTTGAGCCTCCACCTTTACTAAGATGGTCTGTCCTTTTCCACATGACTGTCAGTTTCTTTGTCGACACTTTTACAGTTATGTTAAAGAAGTCACCATAGGATCTGGTGTCTGCTGTGGATATGGACAAGCATTAAAAGCCCCTCTTCTTTGTCAACCTTTCTATAATAGGTTGTAGAAAACTCAAATCTTAATTTCCCTGAAGGAGTCTTCCCAAGGGATTAGTAAAGTTCTATCTAATCTAATCTAATCTAATCTAATTTAAACATGAAGACAAATACTCATGTACAAATATTCATGAGGCATTTGCCCTCCTCTCAAACAAGAACTCATTTTGTTGTTATCTTATCTTGTTGACCAGCTTATCGATTTGAGCCATGGTAGTTTGTACTTAGGCAGTGCCGCAGTGACCTGTCAAATTACTGCATTGGTATGTCGAGCAGATTTACAGACCCCACATGGTAAGACAGATGGTGCTTGAGAAAAATCATCAGCTGAACTCATTGGAAACTGTTGTGAAGAAATACAGCTCAGACTTGCCTCCCCTCTGGAGGATGCCCAAAGCAGGAAAACATCTTGCACTCCAATGCAACTAAATTCCACATTTTTTAGTTTCAAAGTTTTTGAAACGTTTCCTTTGACCTCAGCATTTTTGTGTGACTACACAAACACAGCCCAAGGCCCGTCTTTGATTACGCCTTTGCAAAATTGAAAATTGTTAAACCATGTCCTTCAAGTTTTGTCAGTTTTGATTTGAGGTTTTAAAAAAATATGCAAGGTGCACACTCAGACTCAGTGAGGTTAAAACAACTTCTTCTACAGGGACAAATATGCCGTTAAAAATTACTTGATTGATTTTTCAAGCATATTTCCTCGAATAGTTTGATCATTTGGTTTTGTCCTGTGTGTGTTTTTGAGTTCACCGTGCTTTAGAAAAGCCACACAATTTGTTAGGGTGTAAGATGAAGGAGATTCAGGGATCAGACACAAACACAGAGGATGCCCATGTGCGTCGAGGTAGTGGCAGGTAAATCATACAAATCTACTTTAATGATATATAAATGTACAAACAGGGCATAGTGTGTCCCTTAAAAGTTCGTCAGCATATTTGTGTACCTGCAGAATCCCAACCCAAGGCCCATCTCTGATGAAGCTTTTGAAAGAAAGAGATGTACAAAGATTTCTATAAGGTGCAACTTGCATCCTACTGTGACAAATACGACATTAAACATATAATTATGCGTAAGTGCAGGGTTCCCATGCGTCCTGGAAAACCTGGAAAATGATTGACCAATTTTCCAGTCATGGAAAACTCACAAAATGAGAAAAAAAAGTAAAATTTCCTGGAAAATCTAGAATGTCCTGGAAAATAATTTATCTTCCGTCTGCTTCTTTCTACCTTGTTAGTGAATGTGTTAAAAAAAAACTTGCACAAAGCCTACATGTCTGTTCTGTCAAAACTGAGCTGCAGTTTCTCTGCCTCTAGCCGGCACAGCGCCCCACGTGACGCTACCAGCCAATCAAATTTGCATGTTCCCCCAGAGCAGCTCCAGTACCCAGTGTTTCCATATGACTTTGTCACTAGATTTAGCAACTTCTCAGACCCCAGTAAGGACTTATTTTTCTCCAATGAAGCACCCAAAACGAGCAACTTTCAGTTTAAGAGTGTTGCTGTAATGTAAATGGATTGTGAGGTTTTTATCTCCTCTCTCTCTCTCCTCTGTTGAGTTATAGACAGAGGAGCAGCACAGAGCTGTAGGGGGCTGAAATGTCTCTGACTGATTTCAAGAGAGCCGCAGGACAGCTTCAAGATGGCGGTGGTTAACAGGTAGTCTCACTGGGCCACTCAGTATCTCACACTGTTCCATAAAATACATGAATGAATGGGAAAAACATCATTAGAAATTCAGCTCCATACAATTACTGTATGACGTATGTGCATAGAGAGAAGAGATTAGTGACTTTTCATGCAGTTTTTAGCTAGCTACTTTCTAATGAACGTAGTTGTCAACACCTGAATGAGATGCACACAGACCTCAGGGAAGAGGCACCCCTTAAATGAGAAATGTGGGCAGTGAAAACTAAAGACTTACATGTTCATTCGGGTGGGGGGTGGGGGTGAAAACATCCTGGAAAAGTCCTGAAAAATAATTTCTAGAAAAGAGTGGGAACCCTGGAGTGCTTGTTAACTATGTTCTTACTCATATATTGAATCATTACTTGTGCACAGTACAAACTCACTAAACTTATTAGGGGGATAAAGGAATATAGAAAGAAATATAGAAAGAAAGAAAATCCTAAACTGTAGACAGAGATACCTCTTCTCTGACCCCAGCTTCTGTATTGCTTGCAGCAACAAAGGCACCTGCTTTATGGCAGCCAGGGCAACACCATTGGTCAAACTAATCGACTTGTAATCATTTGCTCCTGTGGGATTTGAGTTGGGGAAAGAGCAGCAGAATTGCGCTTTTGAAGATTTGACCATTATGGTGGTACCATCTCATTTAAACCATGGAGTTGTGGATATGTCTTTCTGTAGGGGACATCTATAGCCTACAATCATATTACTGGGCGTCAGCGGCGCAGTCTGATAGCGCACTTGGTCATGAATCGGTTACAGGTTTGAGCTGTCACATGTTAATGTGTCCTTGGCAAGACATGAAACCACAGGTTGCTCCCACTGCTGCATCAGTGGCCTGTAAATGGGTATGAAAGGGTGTGAACGTGTTAGAAGATGCTGATGATGACTGACGTACGAGGGCTGATTGATAAGTTGTGAGCCTCATATTTAAGGGTTTGACTTTTGCATTATTTTTCAACATAATCCCCTTCAGTATCTATACACTTTTGCCAGCGAAGTTTAAGGATCTCAATGCCACTTTTAAAGAAGTCCTTTTCTTGACCGTTCAGAAAGCCCTCCACTGCATGTATGACGTCATCATCTGACCGAAAGTGGGTACCGGAAATGGCCTTTTTCAATTTTAGAAATAGATGAAAGTCTGATGGAGCGAGATCAGGCGAATAAGGCGGATGTTCAATCAATTCAAAGCCACAATCTTTAATGGCAGCCATGGCAATGACAGACTTGTGAACAGGGGCATTTTGTCCACTTTGCAAAAGTCACTTGCCTTGTTTACTTTAGAGTGCTACCTCTTCGACATAAACTGACCAAATGACACCAGTCTTCAGGTACACAACCTTAAATAGTCTGGGAATAGTAGAGCTGAAAAAGGACATCCCTGCTTATCTTCTTCAATACAAGGCTCACAACTTATCAATCAGCCCTCGTAGATACTCCAACCATCAGTGAGTGAATGTGTAGATGTGACCTGAGGTGTGAAGCTACTTTGAGTTGTCAAAGGGACCACAAAGACAGTATATAAGCTCAAGTTTACCATTCACCGTGACGTGCACGGTATAATAAGGGTCGAGAGCAAAAGAGAATAAACCAGTACTCGATTTGCCGTTCATAAGGAGGCACAAGTACCAAAGTACTGATTTCATCATAAACTCACCAGCCTTTTTTTGGGTTAACAACTCGTGGACTTTCTTTAAAAAAAATTGGAAAATGATTCAACAGCATCTTCAAGGTCTGTGAATTTTGGATAAGAGTTTCAGAAAATATAAAATGTGCAGCTTGAGTCTGGTTAAGGTTTAAACTGTTGTTTCTACTTTGAGGAATAGTCCTTCCCAGAATTTTCTCATTTCATTTTCATTCATTTTTTTGTAATTCCCTGAAAGCATCATGATCCTGTGGTTTCGTCCTTTGTATATTTTTTATGTTTACTTTGTTTACTAAAAGCCCCTCAGAATAAGATTGATCAATAGCTTGTCATGTTTATGTATTTGGCTCTGTAGCATTTTATCAATCACTCGTGAAAAGCAAGAAATAATTGAATTAGTTTTGATTCTCGCTCAGGCATAAACAGGTTGTAACCACAGCTACAACGCGTTTTTGGCTGTGTAACTGAGGTCAAAGCTGGTACTAAGTGATACTTTTGACAGCCTTGTTTTGTTTTGATTGCTGCCGGCTCCGTGATTCTCATCAGCCGCAGCCTCAACCTTTCCACTCTCTCTTCTCTCACACACACTGAGAGCCACAAACACACATGAATAATGGAAGTGGCAAGGAAATTGCGGCAGGCTGACAACGATGCTGATTCCCCGCCGCAATCCAAAATAGTTTTATAAGAGAGAGAGAGAGAGAAAGAGGGACGGGGGGGGGGCAACACTTGCATATCAAACCGCGGCTTTGTGGTTGGAGAAGAAAGTGAGGAGGAGCGGGGAGGACAGAAGAGGCTCATGTTTAAACAGCAGCAGAGGAGAGATGAGAGCGCATCAAAACAGGGATTCACAGTGATCTGAACCTCTTCCTCCCTCGCTCTCTTCTTCTCTCAAAGAAAAGCATGCAAGAAGAAGAAGAAAGAGGAGGAGAAGGGGATTGAAAGGCTGAAGCTGCGTTGGTAATTATAGGCCGGCCAGTCTCAGTCGCATGCTACAAAGAGCTGCTATGTGGGTACAACAGGCGTGTTTCCCTCTTGCTCCTTCATCTCCATCTGCCTATATTTGTACACTTGTTAATAAGAACCTCTGTGTTTGATAATCCGCTCACTTGCAGATGCACGAACGCTCCTACAGTGGTTGTTGCGGGGCTTTGATAACGCGTTGTTCGTTAACCGCGGCCTCATTGCAATGCATACCAATCAGATCCACAGCACCCCCTCCTCCTTTTATTTTATATTGGATGTTTAATTTAAGAGATGTCTGATTGCTTTATCCAAGAGCAAAGTGATTCCATTATGTTAGCCTAATAACAGTATACTAATGCACTTTTTTTCAGGGCTCTTAATTTCCATTCATATTGGGATTAGCAGCTCATAATAGCCATACAACCTGCCCAGGCCTGTTTTTTTCTTAATGAGGGAGGGAAATCATTAACTAACATGCACATTCAGCTCAACTCTGTAGTTAATGCTGTTCATGACAGAAGTAGATGTTTTGAAATCAACAAGGCCACCTTTATTCTTATTTGTTCAGGAAATTAATAATAAGAGAGAGAGCACAAGTATGAGAATTTTGTTATGTAATAGCCAACTTATTTCCTACAGATTCAACCACTTCAACTTTCCACTTCCAGAGAGAGGCCTGCCGAGTTCCAGCCAAATTCAAGCCACTGGGAGTTCTCCCCACCTTTCCGGGGGTGTGCCTATATTCCACCTTAAACACTCCCTCTCATGCAATTGCAGTGTGTCCCCATGAGATGGTGCTTTCCTAACAAGAAGCTTATAGTGAGCTTCAACTTTTGCTTTGTTAAAGCTGCTAAGCAGGGGATCCCATTACAACCATGAGGGTCCCATCACAGACCTGCCATGGTCCAGCCAAGACTCAGGCTCCGTTTACACGACAACGTTGTCTCCAAAGACAGAAAGGTTTTTCCTTTGCGTTTTCAAAAGTACTCTGCAATCACACAGAGATGATGTGAAAATGGTGCGCGTTCACATGGATCCGCAAGAACTACTGAAAACGGTGTAGTGTGCATGCCAGGCCAGTAGTTGGGGATGTAGGTTTGTAGTGAAACAGCGATGTTACAACATTCATACGCTTTCCAGGGAAGACAAACTTTTCACAAACAACTATGGCGAGTGGACGCACAAAGACACAAGAGTTTTGTGTCTTGACAACAAATCTGTCTGGATAACAAACCGAGCACAGTAAGCAGCAAACATGTTGCTCGGTAAATGGCCAAAGCTGTTGTTGTTGTTGTTCCTGTGGTACGTGCAAAACCTTCATCTAAAAGAGTATTGCACATGCACCTCACATCATTTTCCCTGAAAACGCTGATTCGTGTTTACACGGAGACGGATACAAAAATGTTCACAAAACTTTTCACTCTGGACCTTGGTTTCAAAAGTTTTTGGATTTAGGCACTCTGGGCACCGTTATCGTGTAAACAGAAGGTGCAAACGCAACAGAAACTCTCCATTTTCAGACATTTTCATTCTCATGTAGATGGGGCCTCAGTCAAGGAAAGTGGGGATAATTAAGGTAGCTCCATCTGTGGGTCTGTGTCAGAAATAAGCAACTTTGGTTACCAGGGGGTCACATTAGCTTTGTTCTTGTTTTCAGGAGTGTCAAATTGTGGCACGTGTATGATGCTCTCATTAATAACTACAGTAAGAATCTAACGAGGAACAAAATGGCCCTAATAAGAAGGTATTAAAGCAAGAGTCATATCTTTTGACTAAAGTGGAAGTCGTGATTTAATGAGCCAAACCCTAAAATCAGGACACATTCAGCAACTTCTCTAATGTAAGGAAAAAATATATTGGTTATTTAAATTTATAGTCCCTTGCAAAAACTCTCTGTGGTGCAGAAATAGTGCTATTTGTTTTCTCAACAAAAGTTATGTTTCCTTGTAAAAATATATATTTTTCATACATAATCTTGACTGGTGGGCCACATTAAGGGGGTAGTGGGGCAGCATGTGGTCATCATTTGCCCACCCCTAATCTGTGTGATGATTCAGATTATTGTACCGTTCCTAATGCATTATGTGATTCAAGTACATGGACTGTCTTATTACTGAGAAAAAAATCTCAAATTGAGGTCCAGCTGTTTGTTCTACAAAACTGGGGGACAGCAGTTGACAAGTTTTTGTAAAGCCTCGTTCACATTGCAAGCTAAAGTGGCCCAAATCTGGGTGGGGTTTGCCCAATTTCTCAGCTTTTCCTGATAGGGTCTTGGCTGGTCCCTGACAGGTCAAGAGAGAGGTCAAGCAACAATGAGAGCAGAGGTAGGGACTGCGGCTCTTAGGATCCTCGCAGTGGAGATGGACTTTGTACTGTAGGAAGGGAAAGAGGTGGATAGAGGAAGAGGTCTCTTTTGTGTGGATGAGTGGCTGTATGTGTGTGTTGGAGGTGAGGGCAGCAGTGCTGTGGGTCTCCTTCAGTCAGCAGCCTTCAGCCTCTTCTGTGTTTATTTGCTCTGCGTGTGGCATGAAGGGCTTGCCCATGTGTCTCTAAGGCCGGTAGGATGACCTGCTATGCCTGTGAGGACTAGACGGTGTCTGGTCAGGGCCAGGCATGCCACAAATTGGTAAATTATAGTTTGGGACAGTTGCACAGGTGAACTTTTAACAAGAACACTTTGACATGTGACAGCCAGAGCTGGGCTCTAACCCCCAACCCTCTGATTGATGGTGGAGCGTACTGCCAGACTGAGCGACGAGACCCCAAGTTTAGGATTTGGTATGGTCAAGAGGGCAAACAGCTCATTTCCACATTCAGACACAAAACATGAACAAACTGAAATAAGCTGACATAAGAGACGTGTTTGTACTGCAAGATGATTTCAAATGATTGGCATGAAGTGCTTTTTAAACCTTATTCGCTGCCGTAATCCATTTGTTTTTATTCATTAGTTAAGCAAAAACTTCATATTGCAATGCAAGCCATAATTAATTGTACCCTTCGGAGTTTGCTGAGTGCCGATTGGAATTGTGTCCCATGCAGCATTTTGCCCCAAAGGTCACAGGTTTTTACTCCCCTGCATAGACAGAAATGCAGTATTTCACACAGGCTGTGCGTAACACTGTGTATGGATACTGAAACAGCTTGTCTGATTCTGTGAAAACAATACAACACAGGTTTTTAAACTTCATGTGGATGTTCTTCTTCCTTTGTCCAAAAATCAGTGAAGTGGTTATACTTCCAAAGTGCCATATCATTAGCTGAAAATGAGTGTGACATGTTTGCAATCACACAACTGTGTTTACTTTTTTACCTGCATGTTCTGTGTGCTAATGTGCCAACAGGAGAGAAACAGAAACAGTGCTGATGCTTCTGGGGTTTTCCTTCTTCCTTCTTTCCTGTTTTTATCATGTAACTTCAAAAGGGGAAGTAAAAAAGGGCAATTTTTTAGTAAGAAAGTAACTCACCTATTTCAGAAAAAGTAAAAAAAACATATTACTTGACTTGCAAATATAAATAACATTGTTAAGACAAATAAGTAATTAGATTACTTTTTAACCCTCTACACTGTAAATAGCTCTTTTTGTTGAACAAATGTCATACTGTATGTGATTCTCTGAAAGCATTTGAATGGATAAGCTGATCCAGTGCCATGTAAACACAAAGAACCATTGATGAATGTGAAGTTTCAACTTTGACTTTAAGGTCTTGGTAGAAGGAGAACTATCTACTGTAAACATGTTTGTACCTAAAGGGCGCTCTTACATTAGGCACACTGCCCCATGACCGAGCCAATGGACCCTCAAGCTGTGGTTTGTGTTAAGTGTGAGCACTCCATGCTGGTGTGGTGAGGTCTTCAGAGGAAGCACAATTATAGGTACACAGTGTGACATACAGTAGATCAATCTGCTGCCTTGTGTCTGACTCAGTTTAAATGAAGCCACAAAGTCAGAAGAAAGGCCGTCATGTTCGCTGTGTTGTTCTTCGTTGTGCTAACTCTGAGGCCATGCTTATTGTAACAACACCTCATGATTACTTTAGGCCATGTTCATACGAGTGCAGCCCTTTTGTGACTTGACGTGGTGAAGTCCAGTTTACGGCAGAAGTCCCTGTTGCTGTTGTCAGTAAGCTCCAATGCATTTCCACCATTAGTTACATGTGAGGTGAATGTTAGGAGCCATGAAAGTAACAGAAGCAACAGAAATAAATAAGTAAACTGAACTCAAATGTCAGAGAGACTTTCAAATTACTTCAGTCACCCCAAGCACTCTTACAAACAGAGAAGCAATCAAAAACTTGACTGGAATTGACATTTGGTAGAAAGGCAATGAAATTATTGCTTTTAAAACCCTGAGTTGTCCTACTTTTTCTTTTAAGTTTAGAAGTTTCAAAATGTTTTTAGGCATCATACAATGCTGTGCTTTCCAGACTGGCCAGGAAATATGGGCCAGAGTCTTGGTCTCAGTGGATCTCCCAGCCCTTTCTGAGCCCTCTGTTGGGTTGTAAGATGTTATTTGCAATAACTTCTTATTTGCTATTTGGTGTCATTTCATAAAATTTATTCTTGTTCAATGTCATTAATTATGCCCTGTCTTCTGGATTTTAAGTTTTTACTCATGCTTTTGAAGACACCAAAGTTTCTAAGAAAAAGATTACAATGTCACAAAGCATGTTGAAGTCTTTTTGTTGGCCTAAGAAAGATCTGGATTTCAGACTGAACCAAGTTTTGGAAAGGCTGATTTTAGAAATCTACACTCTGGCTTTCCTGTTTGTAAAAGTTTGATTGATTGAAGTGATCTCACTGGGGATTACTAGTACTAGTATCAGCCCATGAGGTGCTTCTGTTACAAATGAGACTTTATTATGAAATACACTTTATAAACTACAAACATAAAAATACAACCCTAAAGAGAGGAGGACCCTCTTGAAAAAGTGATGCCACATCTCAACCGGTGGACCTCTAAGAAATTTCAGCTCAATAGACACAAATGTGATGAGGACAAATTTTTGGTTCTGGCATCGAACAATATATCGCTATCATGAATTCTTATTGTAGTCTTTTTGTCTCTGCCCACACACACATCAACAGAAATGACGTCATTTGATATAGATTCTAATTTTTAATTCAGTTTAACACAATTTAATTACAGCTTTAATTCAGCTAGATGCTGCTGTATTAACCAACACCAGTCCTCTCCACCCTGTAATCATTATAGTTGTTAATTTTAATATTAGATCAATTTCTTCTCCATGGTTGTTAGTGATTATACCTTCATGGTAACTTGATTGATTGATTGATTGATTGAATCTTTAT
The DNA here is from genome assembly GCA_037902135.1 of Cetoscarus ocellatus. Classification (NCBI taxonomy): domain Eukaryota; kingdom Metazoa; phylum Chordata; class Actinopteri; order Labriformes; family Labridae; genus Cetoscarus; species Cetoscarus ocellatus. The sequence continues at coordinate 531,244 of JBAMNC010000370.1, read as the reverse complement.
TTCGAGCATAAACACAAATACATACATCAATAAAAGCAAAGGAATAAATAAAAACAAAACAAAAGCAAACACATGAAACAAAAGTCCAGAAAGTTAAGAATGCTCATAAAGGAGTAGGAAGAAGCTAAAAACTTATTCAATCCTACCCCTTTAGTCTCATTCATCAATTCATCTATTATCACTTGAAATATATGAACTAACAAATATTATATACAACTATTAAATATTATATTATATAACTTAACCATATTACCACAATATTCTACAGCAGTATTACTGCACTTTGCATATTATACAATCACTATAAATATTTCATACATACTTATTAAATTATTGCAAATATCTTAGTACTCTATATAACCTTGTAGTACAATATTACAGTATTTTAAAGACTCTAAATATACACTTTTACTACATTGTTGCAAATATACTAATGGTTTGTATAGCTTATAATTATGTACCCTATTAGCACACTATCGCAAATATATTGAATATTATATATAATAGTGCATACAACTCCATATCATAAAACTGTAGATACCATTTATATTAACTTATGTTATGTTTAATAATATACATCATACACCATATATTATTACATTATAATAGAATACCCAGTATAATATAATACCATATGAAATGTAATAAGTAAGACTAATCACCTAACTACGTCCGTTCTTACTTCTTTTACAACCATAGAGAGGAGGACCCTCTTGACACTGAGATGCTGCATCTCTAACCTTGAAAGAATTTCAATTCAATAGAGACAAATATGGTGACAAATTTATGTTCTAAGTGTCCATGAAATTGTCTCCATCATCAGTTTCTGTTTCAGTCCCTTTGTCTCTGCCCACCTCCCTACCTCCTCAGTTATGATGTGAGATGAAATTAAATAAATGTATGGCTTCAGCCTGCTGTATTGTAAAGTGTCTTGGGGTAACATTTGTCATTATTTGGTGCTTTACACCACAGTAGGGAAAGACCATATTTAAATATCATGATTAAAGTTTACCACAGTCACAATACTGTATATTTAGCATATATATCCAGTATGTAACATGCTGGTTAACTGAACAGATGTCGTTTACTAGCACAGAAATCACATGTAAAAGGTCAATACTTGAACTGACAAGTGTGAGGTGTAATTAGGCCAAGTTGTGTCTGGAGCAGTGTGAGTGCGAGCCAGCAGGGGCCTCGGGAGGGTGTAAAATCATACTCCAATACGGCATGGAGTAGGTGGGCCCAGTGTGAGTGCACCCTGATAGAGGCCAAGGCTCTCTTTGAAGAAAACTGTGGATTCGATTGGCCAGCATGGCCACTCTTTGTGGTAAACAGCAAACTGATGCACCTTAAAGGCTGTTGTTGCTGGAGAGCAGCCTGTGACCCTGAGCTTCTTCTATGTCAGAACATTTTATTTTATCAGTGAGGGAATGGTCTGACCATTTTCTGTGATTGAGAGGAGTATTGTGTAATATATGTGGGTGCCTTTTTGTGAATGTTTGTGTTTATCTGCTGTTTCTTTTACCAAAAAAACACTTAAAAAAGTTGTACAGCTGCATTTCTACTGCGGACATCTTCATACCTGACATCATAAAGAGTGGTAAATCTGTGATTACTAGTATTCTTGTTGTATGATTTTGATTAAAAGGATAGGTGAGATTTCAGAGTCAAGTCTTTTCAAATGGCAGTGTTAAATATTAGTCACCTCTATGTTCAATGGCAGTATGTTCAATAAAAGTCATATTTTCCAACGAGGCTTCTTCATCTTTAACTTAATGTTTCATTTCTTTCAGATGCAGTCACGACTCAGCAGTCACTGGTGCAAATAAATGAATTTATTGAGAAAAAAGAGATTAAAGCAAATACAAAACACTCACAGAACTGTCCAAAGCTCGTCACCACCATCAGGATGATAAAACAGAGATGTTTGGTTTGATGTTTTTTTCTTAGAAGCTGCACAGTTTAAAACTCGGCTGCTTTTTTGACATAAAAAGCAATAATTTGTCTTTAAGCAATCTCTCTATTTACAAATGAGGTAAAAACATTAACTTTGTTCACAACATGTCTGCACCCAGAACACAACATTTAAGAAGCTGTTTTATGGTACAAATGAAGAAATGGTGGTGGTGGGGAGTGAAAAGCTGTTTCTTTACAGCTGCAGAAAGAGAGAAAGGCGCAGTGTAATGTGTTTTCATCCTACTCTTTTCAGGGGCGACTCGTCTGAAGAGGAGTACAAAACAAGCATCGCCTTGCAAGGAAATACCAATTATCCAAAAAATTAAAAAGGAAAGAAAAGCATGTTTGTCTGACCTTTAGGCATCGTACCTCAGCGCACTGTGTTGTCTCATAACTGCTAAGGCGCTAAAATTGAAGCAACAGTCAGTTCGTTTACATGCAGTGAGAAAAAAAATAACTTTTTGTCTGAGTTCGACAAATGCTGCACACAAAAATGTTAGTCAGTCTCCAATTATACGAAGTCAAAAATCTGAAAGCCTGACTTGTACTGGGTCAGACTACATCATTTATGCATGGTTATTGCACAACCTGACAGCCGTGGGCTCACAGGGCAGAAAAATCAGGTGTTTTGTCTCCTGTAGCTATATCATGATGATCAACTATCAAGATTCAGGGACTCCTCACAACATAGGGACTGAAAGTCTGCCATGATTGATTTTTGACCTGCCTTATACAATTTGTGTTGAAGACTTTGACCAGTGAAAGTACAGAGCGCTTTGCACATGCAAGAGTCGCGAGTGTAAACAAACCAAACAGCAAATCATAATGAAGGATGTAATTGTTGCTTCAAGATGAACAAATCAGGCAAGCCACCGATTCTTCATAATTTCAGTGAGTGAGACATATGCTGACTTTGACATTCTCATCAAAGTAAAAATTGAATGCATACACCTCAATAATGCAGGTTGCTCTTCCTTTCTGTTTTATAATAATACTTTGTATGATAGTTGTATTAATGGAGGTGTGTCTCCTCACTTGTTCATGTCAGATAAATTGACTTTGGAGAAGCCTCTGGTCTGCAGAACTTTTATTTTCCTTTTTAAACTGTTTTGTATTCAGCACCAAGTAATTACGTTTTTGGATATGCTTGCTATGTTCTTCAATGCCTACACACCACAGCCATTAGGCAGGTAAAATTCAACAGGTGTGAAGCTATGTAAGCCTTGTGATTGGTCCAGTGTACAGCACTGGATCCCTGCCAGTCTTTGAGTACATCTCAGCTATGATTTTGGGCATTATAATGTGAGAGAATGTGACATAAATAAAGGTGACATAAATTTACTTGCTGGGTCATCAGAAGTGTATTTCCTCATTCATGTAATATATGGCCCAAAGCGTGAATATTTCTAATCATCTGTCTTACAGCCTTTTTTAGACTTGATGAATCCCCAAGGCCGCAAGTGTCTCCACAGCCATAACGCGGATTGAGGATCTACGGTCTTCATTAGTTTAAAACCAAGCTAAAAATGTATTCGTATATTTTTCCTCCTCTTGTCTCATCCTCTCTTGATTTAGCAGTGCATTACCTCTCACTCTTATGTCTCAGTAACATGAGTAAACACAACAACTTCTCCAAATTGACAAGTTATCTCTTTCACTAATGTTAAATCATGCCATAGTCATGACTGTTTCAAATACATTGTCACATGGCATTTAGGAGAATATCAGTCAGCGGCAGGGAGAGAGCCCCATTGAGCATAAATACACCAACCATTTCTTCATCATGAGTCTGGGGTAGTTTCTGTCAGCGCATCCTTCCATGCAAAAGCTTAACCAAGCCCTTCAGCAGCTGTGTCTTCCCCTCTGATGTCTCCTCTCACTACGTTTTACAGCAATTAAATTAAAATCAACGGCTGCTCATCTATCAGCTCTAGATACTCTAACATTAAATGCTCTGTTTCAGTCACCTTTGTTTTTTTATTCAAACAAGCAGAGAATGTGTCAGGGCCAGAATAAGAATCACACGGACAATTAGCTTTTTAGGTGAATGTTACAGGACAAACCCAGACAGACAGAAGCTCCAGTACAATCCTCAAAACTGTGCGGGGCGCTATGGCATTGGTATAGCAAGGGATGGGAATCGAAAACCAATTCTAGTGTAGAATCAATAACAACTCCCCCAAGGAATCGATATATATGTCATTTAATTCTTTCCACTTTGTTCTGCATGCCTTGCAAATCAAGGACACTACGCTATTATTAGGGGAAGACAGCACAAAATATACCAAAGAAGTCCAAAGTCATGACAGTCAGAGGGCAGAAGTGGTCAAATTGGGGCTTACTTCTGACAAAGGTGCATAACTTACAGTAAATGGAAACACCAACAACTTGCAGAAGCATTTATCTGTGCAGAACAGGATTGGATATCTGGAGTGTCATGTGTTTGACATTGTTACCACTAAAAATGTTGGCGAATTTCCAATTCCCATCCCCAGGTACAGCTCAGGATCATGAACCAGGCTTAATCTGTTTGGTAACTTGTCAGCACAGTTGACTGGAGTAAGGTCTAATAGAAGAGAGGTGGTCGTGATGTCACCTTGAGGGCCTGAGATTAACATGCTTCTTATAAATAGATACTTAACCCATTGAACACTGGGACATGGACTGTAGTTGGTAGTTCTTAATGATAAGTTTACACCGTCAGGCATTGGTAAAGCACTAGTAAATACTTAACTCATCATCTATGAAGCCCTTTTTTATTCATTTGTCCTGTATGAACAAAATTATAAATGTATTTTCATGTATTAACGAAGGGTTTCGGGTGTATTATCTCTGTAAATGACATAGAAAGCTACAAATAGTCTTAGATAAAGCATAAACAACTGTAGAATAAATTACAAGATAATTAATGATGTGAGCAGATGATGAGTGGAGTGTTAAAACTTAAGTAGTGTTCATTAGTTCGCACTTATTTACATGTGATACCAATTAGTCCAGTTAGAATACCTTATCAAGTAATATCTTCAGCGTAATTTAATTTTGCATGTAAACGTACTCACTGTTGCCTCTGCTCATGAGGAAAATAGCACATTTCTGGAAAGCCACCGGCTGGAAATCAGCTCCTCCTCGTCTGTTCTTAAAAGTACCCACAACCCTTTGGTTTTCTCCAGCATGACAGTGCGCCATCAGCTCCTATTAGGATTATCGGCCTGACATGTTTTCACACACTCCCACACTTTAGCTGCTCTATGCAGACGCGCTCGGCTCTGCCAGCATGAGGGCGAGTAAAAAAAGAGCACAATGAGAGCTAGCAGCTGCTAGTTTTGTAAGCTCCAGCACCTGAAAGGCAGGGTGAGGCCAGGTTGGAGGACACCAGGAGAGGGCGGGGGCACCAGGGGAGGACATGTTACTTTAGTATTTGTGTGATTTTCTGCTCCACACACTATCTCTCCCACATCAGTCCTTTCAATAGAGCTACCTGTGGAGCTGCAGAGCATCACCCTGAACAACAGAGCCAGGCACTTGATCAGATGGTTCCTCTCTGCCTCCAGGCATCATTTCTCTTTTTTTTTAACAAGTCAAAAAGATCAGGCTGTCTTTAGACTCGGCCTGTTCCCTTTCTGTTTGTTTTTATGCCTCGACACCAGAGGCAGCAGGGCCAGGGGCATTATTTTTCAGGTCAGACTTGCCTGTCCAGCCCCTGATGTGGACACAACTTGTACGGGATGCTTTGAGATTTCTTTTTTAAACCAAACACACATTCTGAGACTGATTAAGGATGAATAAATCACTCACTGGAGGCTATAGGTCGAAGGTCAGTGTCATGGCTTCTAATGTTTACTCCTTGATTGTAAACAAATTATCTCAAAATACTTTAAAGAGCTCATATTTGGTTTTAATTCTGGTTAAAATATTCATTTCTGATAACTGCTATGGTATGCCTAAAATCACAGATGTAGAAAAATTAGTTTCATATACACAACCCCCTGATTGTGCTGTATTCTCTCTCTGTCTGAGATGCTCCTGCCCATTCAAGGCTCTCTTCCCTGTCCAGACTGGTTTATAAGTTTACTCTGTAGTAGCTGGGCACTGGCTGCTCAGTGCCATGTTGTCAATGACACTACATTCATTCTAATGCCTGCACTCTGATAAGGACTTGCTCATACAAGCCAGTGACCACTGGCAGGTGTATTTTTTCGGCGCAAGGGGAACAGGACACTTTAGGCTGGTGCCATAAAGAGAAGGAGGAGGAGAAAAGTCCTGATGCCGTGGACTTTATGTCTTGATCTTAGAGATGCTCAACCACACAGAGGAGACATGTTAAACATGGTTAAGTGATTATAAAATTCAGAAAGCAGAATGTGGGCTCTTTAAGTTTTGCTCACATGTCAAGTCTGATTTGTATATGAACTCTATTGATGTTAGATGTAAAAGGCACGGCCTTTCATCACTCATTAATCCTTTTTCTACCACAAATATTCAAGACCACTAATTTTCTTCTGAATTGAACTGTTGCAATTGTAAAGGCTAAAGGTCAGAGGCCATTGTGCATGTTTATCCTTGATCGGGGAAGTAATATTTAGCCAATGTTTTCAGGGAATTTCCTTAAACTTTACAAAAATGTCCATTCACACTTAGAGATGAACGGATCAGATTTAAGGTCAAAGCTTCTTTTAATTTTGCTTATCAATTAACCCTTACTCGTGACCATAGTATCTCAAAAATCTTGTGATCTTTCTGTCTTCTTTCAGACACGACTTAATGTAAACAAACATGGCGGACAATGTCAGGAGGCTAAATGCAGCTAGCTTCCTGGATTATCCTTGGCGGTTGGGATTTCTGTCCACACTGTTTGGATGCTGGTGTTTTTTAGACAAATCAACAAGTTGGATCTCTTTGGCATCCATCTGACTTTATGCTTTGTCTTTACTTTCATTGCTATGGCTACATTTACCTCTGCTTCAGCCAGCTTGCTCTCTGATTGGCTTTGCTCTGGTCCATTTGACAAAACAGAGGAGGTGCTCTGCTGTGCACTCCACACACATCAGGACTTCTGGTCCTAAATATTGAACATGTTGAATGTGTATGATTTTAGGTTGGGGCGGCCCTGATCCTCTCTGGGAGGATAAAATGACTCTTAACACCCCTCACACAGCAGGATAATCAGGTAAGATCTTAGGGACCTCCAGATAATTTGATCAGAAACGGAGATCTAAGCTGAAAGTCGGCCCGATTGTTGGGAAGCGTGTTCCCTGCTTTAGATATCCCCAGCCACAGGTAGCAGGAGTTTCGGTGCTAACTTGTCATCATGCACACATAAAAACTCAGCTGAGATCTCTTTCTCATTTGTGTTGAGGTAAATAAATTGGGTATTTGTGTAAACATGCCCTAATAATAAGGGCAATGTTTATGATATATATATAGAGAGAGAAAGAGAGGGAGATAAGTTTTTTTAGTTTGGTAGTGCATTATTAATAGCTCTAAATAGGCCAAAAATATAGGAAGGCAGGTTTTTTGGGGTTAAAGGTCAAGGTCATAGTCTGTCAAGTCAACCCCTTATTAACCCCTTACAAGTGCTTTTGGGATTTTTCTCAAACAATGTCCACCATGGCTAATTTAATTTAAGGTCAAAAGTCTGTGTTGTTTTACATATTATTCATCCCTTACCTCTGACCACAGTACCTAAAATATGCTTTAAGCTTTCTCTTTTCAAACTTTGAACAAACGTCCCACCAGAATTAAAGAGCAAAGCAAAGGTTGGAGAGCTCACTAAAACAGTTTGTGGGAAAGTAACTAATAAAACATATTTTCCATGAAATTTCCAAGCTAAACACTGCAATGGGCAAGTTTTGTTGTGATGTGAACCTGCCAAGACCAGAACAGGGTCCAGGTAAGTGAGTGGCACAGGCTGATGATCTATGAAGATGTGTTTATGCAGAGGATGAACAGGTTTTCACTTCAATGAATTAAAACCACGCCTTAGCCTTTATACACACACTGTAACTAATTATTGAAAATGTAACAGTATTTTACTGTAATATCTACAGCTAGCTACTGTAAAAGGTCTATACAGTAAGTTACTGTGAATGGCAATAGATTGTGGAAAAGCATACTGACTTCAGTAAACTTTACTGTAATATTTAGAGTTAACTACTGTAAAATATCTCTACAGTAAACAGCTGAAAAGGGGAATGGATCAACATGGCTTCAGTCTACTCCACTGAATAGTGTCTTGAGATAATATTTGTGATGTTTTGGCACCATATAAATAAAAATTAGTTGATTGAGTGATTAAGAGAAAAATGTAGTCACTACCAAAATTCAATTTTACCCTGGAAAAAAAGGCAAGATTTATTTTAGTAACATTTTTACCTTTTTGAAAAATGCTTGAGAAAAGTATTCAATTGAATGGAAATGTATGAATGTGGTTTTTGTTCTTTACAAAACTATATCTTGCAATAAATGATCATTTAAGTAGTTAAAGGTATAGTAAAATAAATTATAGTACACCAAGTTCGCTGTAATTTCAAATGCATTAAAACATTGTAGATCAATACAATGCAACAACAAGGATGCTGTTTTTGAAAACCCAGTAATTATGCTGTTAATCAAAATAGAGTAATGATACTGTAAAGACATTTACAGTAGCTTACTGTAAATGTTACTGTAAAATTTACAGCAGCCTGTTTACAGTGCAGTCATCACAGACATACAGGATGCTGCTGAAGTGTGTTGTTCTGTAATACATGCCCATCATAACTTATCACATTATGTGTCCATGTCTCTTAAGCCTGTAACTCGTGCTCATGAAAGCAGGGAAATATGCTTGTATAAATCACTGTGTAAAGTTCATGAGCCCACAGGAAGATGTTTCAAATAAATCTCTGTAAATTTCTGTGAGTTTCAGTTCTTCCCAGAGACGAGCGTGTCCCCCACTTGTTCAGACTGTTGTGTTAAGCTGCTGCTGCTGTAAACTTCCATGTATCCTGTCAGGCTGTTTCATCTTACAAACTAAGATCTGAAGACTTTTATTGTGAAGAATTTATAGGAAACAGAACGTTACTGCCATTTGACCTGACTTTGAGACAGTGTGGTGTTTAATGACATGATGAGGAGATACAGCAGACTGACAAACCAGCATGTTTTCTCTTTCATGTCTGTGAAAAATGGACTTAACGAACTCTCAAATTAACATTTATGAAACAGATACAAAATGAATATTAACTCATCCTAACACGAGTGAAACTGAGTGGACAAATGTTCAAATAATGTTAATGTGACATGACACAAGGGCTCGATCTCTCAAAAACCTTCTGCTGTATTATAATTAGAGCTCGGGAACATGATCTCCTTTAGGGATGTAATATAACTCATTGTAGAAAAAAGAGCATGTTAAGCAGCTCTACTGAATATAGGCACTTTTTCATCAAAACGTGGGCCTTTTTCTTTTGAAAAACATTTAATCAAGAATAACCTCACATAACAGACATTAACAGACAAGGTTTTTCATTAATGTCAAAGAAATTTAACCTGCAAATTGCTCTGTTAAGATTACACGTACAAAATAAAAAAGTAAGTGCCATTTTTCTTTTTGCTTGTCCCTTTCTTTAGAGTATCATCTCTGTGAATTGGTCTGAGATCGTCTTCAAACTTTGTACAAACGTCCACTCTAGCTCAAAGATAAAGTTTTTAGATTCTGAAACTCATGGTCGTGGACACTGGACCTTATGTTACTTGCGACTGCAGAATGTTTGAGGTATGAATTCTTCAAACTGGGTGCAGCAGACAGTGCGTGTGCCTCACAGTACGAAGGTTGCTGGTTTGATCCTCGAGTCGGTCAGGGTCTTTTCCAGCTTCCTCCCATGGACCAAAAACATACTCATTAGGTTGAATGGTGACTCCAAATCACCCTTAGGTGTGAGTGTGAGTGTGAATGGTTATCTGTCTCTCTATGTTGCCCTGTGATTGGCTGGTTTAGGGTGTACCCCACCTCTCGCCCAATGTCAGCTGGGACAGACTCCAGGGATAAGCGATATCGATAATGGATGGATGGATGGATGGATTCTTCAAACTTAACACAAATGCCCACAGTGAACTCAAGGATGGACTGACACATTTTGAAGACACAAGGTCATGGTCGCGCAAATTGTGATCTAAAACATGCACCCACACAGTGAAAGCACTGAGACCTCATCAAATCAGACCACCTTTGACACCGTCTCCCATTCTTCTTAACCAAACACTGGATTTTCACTGTAAGCCAACCGTATACATCGTAGAGGGATAAAATCACCAGAGGCTAGTTATTGTTTGCTTTTCTTGCTCTTCTGGGATCCTTTCTTAGCAGTTTCACAAAAATAGGAGACTTTTTGCAACAGGGGTGATGTGACAAGAACACCAAGTAAGAGGGATGTTTCGACACAGCTTGGATAATGACTGCAGAGTTATTATTTCCCTGCAATTTTCTATCACTCCATTTTCCAGCAATTATCACACCTTTTTAGCCATGAGTCGATATTTAGCAAGGACCAATAGATAAATGGGAGTGAGAATTGTTGGTGGCACAGGTAGAAGAGCTCAGAACTACATGAATAATCATTACAAATCCCCCCTGCTCCTCCTTCCTGTTTGTATTTATTGAGTAGTCACCTTGGAAAGCCATTTTGACATAGTTTGTATTCTACCAAGCAATTGTCTGTAAAGCGGCCTCTCGCAGCCGCCGCATTTGGTATGCCTGAGGAGGAGCGCACGCGGAGCAGAGCAACAGAGCAAGTATTTCCTCCCTCCCGCGGTCCGCACGTCCGCTCCCATTTCTCTGTAACAAAGCTGTTTGAATTTTTCCGCAGCCTCCCTCGGGTGGGGAGGAGCGGGCGGCGGAGGAATGAGAATAGGAAATCACATGAAGACGAGGGCGCAGTAGTAAGTAGAAAGCTTGATGTCTAACAACCCACAGAGCGTTGCAGCTTGAAACACCCAACTGATACAGAAATACTCAACCCAGCGAAAGACACATTACCAGAAAATAACAAAAACAGGAAAATAAAAATCTCAATCTGCAACCCAGTGATGGTCAAAGCACTTTTTTTTTCAAACATTGACAGAAGCTGTTTACAGCCAGGCAGCAAGAACACAACGTGTCCACTATATACTGAAAATCCAGACTTTGTGTTCAAGGGCTACTCAGAATGATCCCACTCATCTTCACTGTTCTTCATGTAACAAGCACAGTGAAGCACACAAAGGTCCTTATTTACAAAGATTGAATTCAGCAGCAAGGCGCTAAAAAATACATTTCATGTGGCATTGATTTGCTCTGATATATAAAAAAATCCTCAAGACATTTTCATTTCACATCTCAGGGCCTTTATCTGACACTCTGCTCGTGATGAGTGCTAGAAAATAGAGGAAATTTGTGGCATTATTGGCTGTGACGGGAACAGATTTGTCTGACAGTGAAGCTGAGCTCCATCATGATGAGTAGCCCAGGTAGAGAGTGACGTTCTGAAGCCTTTAAGGTGAGTGGCAGGTTTGATAACGTCTGCTCCGAGGAAGAGGAGCGCGGAGCGACAGCCTCTTTTCTCCGGGACACTTTCATCCGTCTGTTAGGCCCGCGTTGATTGACGGTGTTCATCATCCAGTAAATACAACACCTCCCATGTCAGGGCGAGGGGAGCGAGTCTCTGTCACTCACTCTCTCGCCTGTTCCCCACCTTGGAGCGTCTGCTAATTGATTGTTCGGGCCCCTTTTGAGGGTCCTTTCGGTTCTTTTGTCTGAGCTCAGAGGTCGCTGGCCTCGGCACGCTCATACAGCGCTCGCAGCTTCTCAAAGCGAGGCCCCCACTCCCCCAGCGTCTCCTCCCTTCTCCCCTCCCCTCCTCCGTCTGCGCTGCTCCCCCCGTCCAGCCCCGCTGAGCTGAAGGAGCTGAGGGAGCCGGCGGGAGAGCCCCCTCCCTCGGTGGAGAAGACCTGCAGGGAGTCAAAAGGCCCCGTGTCCGGATGCTGGTCGGCATCGCGGATGATCTCGCACAGGTAGCGGGCCAGGTCCTGGCTGGAGAAGGAGAGGGAGCGGCGGGCCAGCTGGGAGGGGCGGGCCTGGCCCTGGGCGGGGAGTCTGGTGGGGGGGACGTCTCTGCGCAGGCTGGTGGTGCCGGTGGAGGAGGTGGATGCTGCTGAAGGAGGCAGAGTGGTGGAGCTGGTGGTCCGGCTGAGGGAGTCCAGTGGTTGAGTGGAAGGTGGGACGGGGGGGGCCTGGTGTAGGAGGTGATGGTGATGGTGTGGTGGAGGTGGAGGGTGGTGCAGGGCTCTGGAGCGGCAGTACTGGACCGACTGGGCCGGGCTCGGCTGGAGGGACTTCTGCAGCTCTGCCATGTCGTATGCATTCTGTAGACACAAAGAAACACATATTAATTCAATTCAACAGAGCTTTATTGGCATGAATGTTGTATGCCATTATTGCCAAAATATATCATTAAAAAAATAAAAATAAAAAAGGATAAATGTGTCTAAATTAAAAGGGAAAATACAGTTAAATAAGTTAATTATGAGGATATAAATAAGTAGCATTATCATAGTGAAGGTTAAAAAATAAAGATTAAAAATAGTTTTAATTAAAAATATATGGAAAACCATTACTGCTGAGGCGGATGACAAATTTAATTCCCTTCTTCAACATTGGTCTATTTAACTTTTCCCTTTGTTTTTGGTCATTTTTGTCTACTTGTGTTTTGTTTAGTTACGTTCAGGTAGGTTTTTGAATATGAATGTAGTGGGTGGGATAATTTGGAGCACATGAATGCTGATATACTGTACAAACAATGTCTGTAAACCTTGTTTAATTCTGTGCCAATATATACTTAAAAAAAAAAAAAAATCAGATAAAAAACAACAACAACAAAAACATATTGGCTTATTAATGTGTGTGTATTTGTGTGTTCAGGTTCTACCAGTTCTCCTCAGGTCTTCAGACACTTTGTTATATTTAGCTGCAATAACAATAATACACTTTGGGGCGGCACAGTGGCGCAGCAGGTAGTGCGTATGGCACTCCAACTTCCTCCCATAGACCAAAAACATTCTCATTAGGTTAGCTGACTCCAAGGTCATCGCTCATAGGTTCTCTCTCACAGTCTGATACTTAGTGTCGGATGTGAGGCGGTGGAGCTCTGTCTCTACCTGTTGTGTGTCACAGTTGGGGGCAGAGTTAATCCAGTGTTTCTCAGCCTTTCTTTGGCTGAGGCACCCTTAGTATGTGAAAATCCCCAAGTGCCCCCCTGCCAAAGTGTTCTCATGAACGAGGGACATTCGACAACCCTCTGAGCACCAATTTACACACAAGAGTTTGTTGTTGGACATTTTTACAACAACTTATTGCTGTAAACTACCACCACTGGAAATTGTGAGCTTGGGATAATGCACAGCCTTTAGGACTTTCCCTGATCGTTTGGCACTGCTGAAGTATCACAGGATGATTAAGTCGATGGCTCAGGTTTGGAGAATCATGAGAGTGCTATCTTGTTTTGCTGAAAAAGCTATGCTATTCTACTAATGCTCAGTGATGTTAATCTATTCACTCACTTATCCAGGCACTGGAATTTTGATTTCAGGAGTGAGGGCATGTATGACAGTTTTGTCTCAAATCCTACACTAATCAAGTTTATGATCATTAAAACACTTTGAAGCATTTTCATATATTTCCAAGGCAACCCTGACAAAGCCAGGAGACACAGGTTAATGAGGCAGTTAACAATCTGCAGACTGAATTTAAGCTGCAAAACTTGGTGTCTCTCAGTGTTTTTAAAATCTGCTTTGGAAGACTTTCTGAATGTCATTGTTTTAATTGATGACTTACTGAAAATTGTTTCCTCACTTCTTCTGCTCTGCTTGAGTCTGAGTGTGCTGTTTGATAACTGAAATTGTGTTTTGCTGCCATTCTTGTTCAGGTCTCCCTTGCAAAAGAGATCTGTTGATCTCAGTGGGACAAACCTGGTTAAATAAAGGTTAAAAAAGAAAAAGGCACCCTGTCGAGAAAGTTAATCTGTGGTCAGTGAGTCTGTACCTCATTTGGACTTCTCTCAGTGAATGACTTTTAAAGTGCTCAGATAGTCGGTGAATTTGGATTCTCTGTATGAGGCCAAATAACATTTTAATTACCACCACTGAGGAAGTTATGTTTTCTCCAGTGTATATGTCTGCTTTTTTTTTTGTTTGTTACCAAGATTGTGCAAAAACTACTAAATAGATTTGGCTGAAATTTTAAGGAGCTGTTGGTCATGGCCCACCTTAAAAATGATTAGATTTTATTAGAGAACAGTTGTTTTTGCTCAGTAACTGTCCAACTAATAATGATATTCACATGATTCTGAGTGCTAGGTTTGTTTGTTCAGGGTCAAGGGATCATATTATGATGGTGACTTTATCATGGAATTATTGCTTATTGATGTAACAGCAATATGTGAGCTACCTTGGTGGAGGTTTGTGCTCTCTGAGTGCTTTCTAGTTTGCTCGTATATTACATAAATTCTTCTTGTTGATTTATAGCGTCATTTGGTCTCATTTAAGGGTTGTTGGTAGCCTGACATATCAATGGGATATTTGTCTGATGATGGATATGTAACCTGGCAAATTCAGCTGCTTACAAGGCTGGGTGTTGGAGTCCTGAGTCTGGTTGTATTGGGTGGTTGCTGCAGTCCTGGTGCTCTCAGATTCATGGTTCATTCATAAAATCAAAATTAAGGGAACATGTTTGACAGTGGAATAAAGAATAAACATGGTTTGCTTGGTCTTAGCTGAGTTTTCATGTCATAAAGCTCTGGGTGACTTGCCTGTGACCTGGCTGCATCACAAACCCTATTCATTGCGTAAAAACCCTGAAACTATCCTAAAACTACCTGGTTGAGGTTTTTCCTCTCACTTGCTCCTCCATTGCATGACCAGGACACTGCATGAATCCTTCCTACTGTGAGGTCCAAGTGTGAACATGAAGGTAAGAGAATTTTCTGAGAGGGTTACCTAGATATATTTTAGTAAATTTCAGGGTTTCATGTGTGAAGAGGGCTTTAGACTGTACCCTGACATTACCCTGCTGGGCTCCTTATATTTACCCTCCCCCTCTCCATCAATGACTGACAGACAAACGGCTGCGAGGAACAAGTGGACAAGGAAATTGGGACATTTTCTGGTTTGGTAACCCTGATATTTTCTCCAAATTTAAAGGCATAGTATGTGGAATTCCACTGCCAAGGGTCCTTTTAAGAAAACAACAGGCAAATAGAGTCAAGACCAAAAAGGACTCCATTCAATACAAACAGAAAACCAGCGTTTGTTTAGTGGAAAACTTTTTGTGTTTCCTAGTTTGCACTCTAGGCTACTCCCATTGCATTCTGGGAGTGCACTTGCAGCGTGAATCAGGAGGTCCACATTCAAAGTTGTTTTTTTCCTTGTTATATGAAATTTATCTGTGAAACAGAAACGTTGGTTTCCTGTGTGGTGAATACACACCATAGAGAGATGTTTAAGTTGATCAGTCTTTAAATTTGGAAGAGACAAAACACTGAAGGTGAACAAAGGAAACAATGGATCTTCATTTAACTTGTTAATGTCCAGTTTGATTGTTATTTGGGGTCTGAAATGAAGTTACAGGAGGAAGTTTGGGTGACAGAATGGAAAATAAGCAGAGAATAAAGGTGGTCCATCAGCTATGAAAGAGATACAGAAACAGACCAGCCAACAGAGAAGCTGAGATTTTCTCTAACTTTGAACTACTTTAAAAAGGTCTGAGGACATTTGTATTTACTTTTGCCTGTGCATAAATTCAGCTTATTCCTATTCTAATTCTATTTTTCTCTCCTCTCCTCTTTTAACATAATATGTATTTATTCTAACTTAAGCCAAGGCTGTTATATTTTTGTCAGAATTTGTTAGTTTGTTTGTTAACTTGTGAGCAGGATAACTCATAAATTAGGGATGATTTGCAAGAAAATGTTGGCTCAAGAAAGAGTAGATTACATTTTGGTGGTGATTCAAAAACTGATGAAGATCTAGAAAGTTTTTTTAATGATTTGTCAACATAGATTAGGCAGTTTTCCACATTTTCACTTTTAACTTGTAAAGTTCTCAACTGGTTTTCAGGACATTTTCAGGGACTGTTGGACTGCACTTTAAACCTCCTCAGACCTGGTCTCAAGTCTAAAGTCTGTGGTTGGAGTGTTTCTGCAATTTTGAGGACACATTACAGAATGACACACATTCGCAAGACCAAAACACACACTTTACTGAGCTCGTTTCGCTCACTCAGGATGGACAGCAGTACTCATTTAAGATTAAATAACGGAGAATTTGCAGGAAAATTCAGAGCGGAGAGCTGAGAGACAGTATGCCTTTTTTACCAGCGACCCTCAGTGTGCAAAATAGCACACGCAATAGAGAAGAGAGCCAAGAGAACAGTGCCCACAGTTATTTACTGTACAGTTAACAGGTCTATCAAGAGAATACGGAAGTCTGATCCTGTCGCTTTTATTTGAAGTGTTACCTCAGCCAAGGAGGTTATGTTTTTGTAGGCGTAGGTTTGTTTGTTTGTCTGTTATCAAGATTACACAAAAAACTACTGGACAGATTTTGCTGACATTTTCAGGAGATGTTGGTAATGGCCCAAATTGGAAAATCTTAGATTTTGGTGGTGATCCAGATAAGCACCATTAGTGAACAATTGTTTTTGCTCAATAACTTTCTAACTAATAATATATCAACATTATTCTGAGTGCAAGGTGTGGGTTTTCAGGGTCAAGGAATCATATTATGATGGTAACTTTATCATGGAACTATGTGAGCTATCTTGGCTGAGGTTTGAGCTCTCTGAGTGCTTTTTATTTAATAAAGTTTCATTACAGAAGTTTCTGACTTGTCTTTTGAATCATTTCTTATGCTCTGAAGAGTTTAATTTAAAAAAAAGTACTTTAATATGAGCATCCAAATCTGAAATTCTGACCAAAAGACTAAACCTCCTGTGTGTAAACTGAAACACCAGGTTTCCAGTGCAAACTGATTTAAAGGGATGAGAGCTGTCTCTGTGATTAGTTTGATCCATGTTACACCGAAAACACACCCATGTATAATCAAAGCACATAATCGATAAAACAGTAAAATATAGACGGACAAGCCCCACACCACATACTTTGGCGTTTCATGCTGTGAAAATAGGGCCCTATATGTCCTCTGTTGCTGTTTTTAGTGGGACAGTTGTCATGAGGCCTCACTTTAACAACCCTGCCAATACTGAAAAGTACGATTATAGTACACTGAACGGAAAACGAGGTGCCAAGTACTAAACCGAGTAGAGTCAAGGCAGGCTGAGCCAATACCATAAATGTAAAAGCATAAATGCAGAGTAAAGGTTTTCTTCATGCAGTGGAATGTTTTATGAGTGCCCTGTTTAGTCCAAGCAGTGCCAGCCCTGTCTGATCAAACCCTGTTTGTGCGAGGGCAGCTAAAGACAACCTAATAGCAAAGAGGCTCAAAAGTGATGGAGCGATCTGGAGAGGAAGAAGTGAGAGAGAGGATGGAAAATATGAAATGTGACGGAGAGAGAGTATAAAAATGAAAAGAGAGCAGAAAAACAATCAGCCTTCCCCATAACGTTTACTGTGAATGTTCCACCTGCTTAAGTTTCCAATCCATCTCCATTTACTGTCTCCGAGAAGTCACTGTAATGCTGAGGATCTGTGTGTGTGTGTGTGTGTGTGTGTGTGTGTGTGTGTGAGCAGGGGAAGATAAAACATCTGAGCGGCTGTGATTCAGAGCGGAGATGAAGGGCGACTCTCTTTTCAGCCTCGGCTCCTCTGTGCAGCAGTGCATTGAGTTTAGGAGCCACCGTTAGCCTCGCGTATACTGAGAGAGCCAATAAGTTTAGAGCTAATGTGATTCCACCAAAACTGTAGCAGGGATGAGGAACGGAGGGATGTGGACGGAGGAGGAGGAGGAGGAGGAGATCCGAGGAGGAGGTGTGGGCTGTTTAGTTAAACTGATTATGTGCTGAGTGGAGAAGACTGTTTTAAATTCCTCTCGAGAGCTTTCAAACAAGACTCTTGAGAATAATCTGCAGCATCTGCTCCGCTCTAGGGGATCAGGAGTCTGTGTGTGTTTATGTGTGAGTGTGTGAGTGTGTGAGTGTGTGTTTGTTGTACTTGTTTGAAATGAAAAGTACTAAGGACAAGACCCTGCAGGTTTTGGGGGTCTGACAAGGTGCTGCAGCTCCTGTGTATGATTTGGATGAGAGTGTGTGTGTTTGCTTTGGTTGGAGTCCTGAAATCATGCATGCTCCTGAACACTGCAGAGTAGGGACGAGAAGATAGACCAATTCATGTGGATACTAGAAAGCACTCGGAGAGCGCAAACCTCTGCCAAGGTAGCTCACATATTGCTGTTACATCTATAAGTGATAGTTTCATGATAAAGTTACCATCATAAAGTTACTTGACCCTGAAAACCCACACCTTGCACTCAGAATCATGTTGATATCATTAGTAGTTTGACAGTTACTGAGCAAAAATGATCATTCACTACGGCAGTTAACCGGATCACCACCAAAATCTAATCATTTTTAAGTTGGGCTATTACCAACGTCTCCTGAAAATGTCAGCAAAATCTGTCCAGTAGTTTTTGCGTAATCTTGCTAACAAACAAACAAACAAACAAACAAACAAACATTAACCAGGAAAAAAAATGACCTCCTCGGTGGAGGTGACAAGGACATGCATGTGCATGATGTGAGTGCACCAGAAGAACAGCTGTGAGTGGACGTAATTTTAAAATTACAGCAAGAAGAACTGGCTGTTCAATGTCTCTGATGGAAAAATCCAAAATCCATCTTAAAGTTTTTCCTGCCATAAAAATTTTATGTTTAATTTCTTCTCATGGGATTCACTCTGAGGAAATCCACGCCCCAGAGAGCTCCCATCATGCTGAGGGGGTGCATTTATGGCTTGAGAGGGGTACAGTCAGTGTGCACTTGATTTTGATGCTACGAGCTTATCTTCTTTACTCTGCAGGTCAGAAAACCTGAACTTACAATCACGCTCTTTAACTAAACGAACACACTTTAGAGCTGGGCAACATCTAGATAAGTTTTACCCGATGATCCACAAAAAAGAGTGTAGTAAAAATCAGACAATATTGGGTGGTACAGCAGGTTAGTGCATGTGCCTCACAGCATGAAGGTTGCTGGTTCGACTCCCTGTGCTGGTCAGGGTCTTTCTGTGTGGAGTTTGCATGTTCTCCCCGTGCATGTAGCCACTCCAGCTTCCTCGCACAGATCAAAAACATGCCCATTAGGTTGGTTGGTCACTCTAGATTGAATGGTTGAGTGTGAATTGTTGTCTGTCTTTATAAGTGTGGCCCTGTTGTCAGTTGGTGACCAGTGCTGGGGCCCTAAAATGGATAAGCGGTATAGATGATGGATGGATGGATGGATGGATGGATGATTTCTCTTTGATAATTTGACAACAACAAATGGAAGCCTACAATTCTTAACCATGTCAATGCAAACAAATGGCACAATATTGCCAATATTTCTACGGTAATTTTGACTGAGCTTGTTCCTCACTTTAAAGACGATGTATATCTGCACATACATGTTGTTAATAATGTGACTTACTTCTTTATTCAGTTCTGGACCCACATTAACTTGTGCTTGGTGGATGTATATTGCTGTGGTTGTTTCAGGGGATTGTGTGAGGAGTTGTGTCACATGTAGGTTTGACTTAGAGTGGAGTTAACTGAGGCCCTGTCAACACAGAGACAAAAACATTTTTCTTTTTAAATGTTTTTGTAAAGATGGCATTGTTTCAAGAAATGTGTCCGTCTACACAAAAACACTGAAAACGCTGTAGTATACAGATCCAGACAGATAAATTTTCCCCTCCTATCCAGCTGCCTGCCAACTTCCAACCAGATACCAGCTAACCAGTCCTCCACCTCTCTGGGGTTTTGACTAAATTCCACTGAAAAACCACCCATTCATGCATTTGCAGGGTGTCTCCATGGGATGGCACTTCCATCACAAGATTACATAGCCTCAATTTTTTCTTTGGTATTAGATTAGGTGCCAAACCAACAGAGAGTAAACTTCACATCACAAATTCACACAAACGTGGCTTAGAGTTACTATAACTGTCAGGGTGGACAGGCATTGTCATGAACCTGTCATGGACCAGCCAATACCCTATTCTGGAAAGTAAGGACATTTCTACTGGTTTAATCTGTATATTGTTTGGTTGGTAGGTGACACTATAATGCTTCTGCAGACATAAACCAAATCCAAGAAGAAGATATGAAGCATGTGCATACATCATGAGAGATGTACAAGCATTGGCGCACGATGTTCTCCGTGTTGCTCACAGTGGTAGAAGAAGATTTCATAGTTTCTGAAGCAATCTGTATTTTTTGTACAGGCTGATATTTTTAGATTTATCCACCTATTTTCAAAAAATGTGAGTTTCTGGGCTCCCAAAGGATGTCCTCCTTACATTATTTCTTTTATCTTTTTATTACACAGATGAGGCATGTTTCTGTTAAGCTCTTATTATTTGAAAGCAGTTATTTTTTTTTTTATTATTTGTGATATAAGAATTACTCCATGGTAATCCCTCTTGATGCTCAGAAGAGTGCTTTTCATTTGCACTTGTTGGCTGACGTGTAACTCAGTTCGTGAGGACTTGAGCAGGGGACTGGAGGGAGGGTGCTCCAAGTCATGTAACAGAGTAACTTTAACCCTTCGATCCTCCACTTGATGATGGAGCAACTTTCCAGTCTAAGTCTTCAATATCCCCAAATCTAACTGTGAATCTGTTTTGTTTGATAAAGTTTGCTTATATTTTTATAATTTCTAAAGACATTTTCTTCATGAAATTAAATCCTCCTTATAGACAAGGAGTGTGAGTAATAAACATGATATGGTAAAATAATGTTTTAAATTAATTAATTGTGTGATTGTTCACTTACATAGCTAAAGAATGAACTATAACTCATTTATGGAAAAAAGGGGAGGAACTAAATACTGTACATATTTTTTATTTTGCCTGCACCTTCACAGACATGTTAATCTAGTCTTACTTCTCTTCCTGTCATTTTTTTTAGTTCATTTGGACAATTTTCTTCCTTTTCCTTAAATGGTCTAAATAAATGTATATCTAAAGGAATGTGAGTGATTGTGTTTGTGTGTTTATTCTACCTGGTCCTCTTCCCCGCCGCCCTCCTCGTCATAGTTGAGGACGTTCTCCCTGATGTCCTCCCAGCCGTCGTGGTGGGCCGACACGTGGTAGACGCCCTCCTTCAGCCCTTTGTAGCTCCTCCAGCGTGTGTAGAGGAAGATGCCCAGCAGCAGCACTGCAGGTAACACGAAGACACAAAGAAAGTTTTAGAGGTCCAAAACTGCAGCGCATCACCATCACAAATTACATGATAAACATCCTTCAGCCAATTAAGGTGAGCTCCCAGAGAGAGGTGATGTCTGAGCATCATTTACCAACACTGTGAGCTGCAGAGTGATGAGATTGAGGGTTCAACTCATAATGATGCTTGAGGTTCAGACAAGTTCACAAAACGGATTTTAATGATTTTAAAGAGTGTTTGAGATGGGTAACTTTTACTCTGCTGACCTGATGGGACAGCAAAGCTTTGTAAACACTCTCTATGGTCAGAAACTACACAGATGCAGACTCATGATGGCTGTCATGGCTCGCGTTCAGCACTTTGACACTTTGATGGTACACGTCATCTAGAATTAATGTGACGCAGACACAAGCACAGTATACACAGGCAGAGTCGGCCCTACCCAATGTGACGTACTTACATGAGATATCATGTGGTGCCCCCCCATCTCTGATTTACATACGCTTCCATAAGAAAACGATTAGCATTGTTTTTACCATTGTCTTTAATTAATGAGAAAACATGTCAACATGCTTAATAAATTTAAATTAAATACAACAAACCTAAAAGACGATACCACAAAATAAAAATCCTGTAAATAAGTTAAAAAAATATTAGTAATGTATCATAAATACAACATCAAACAATTTAAGTAACACACAGTTTACATAAGTTTACTCTTTACATAAGCTACATTAACTTATTTCGTATTATCATTTGTAGTAATATTAATTGGGTATTGCTTTACAATTGAATCAATGTGAACTTTTCTATTTTAAGAGTAAATAGTAATCACTAGTTTTAATATAATTATCTTAAAGGTGATTTTTTTCCCTGATTTTGTGGTGCCCCCTAGAGGCTGCAGAGCTCTCAGCATTTGCGTATATTGTCTGATTTAGATAGATGTAGCAGAGTCAACATTGCAACTTAACCTCTTTAAAAGACAGAAAGAAAATCCCGGCCGATCAGCAGATTCTGTAATACTCAAACCAGCCTGTCTGACCTGTACAAATATCAACTTTTACTGCTTGCTGCTGTGTTATGATACAGAATCTTCATAATCAATGCAGGCCCAAATGCTGTGACGGGAGTTGTTAAATACACCCAGGGCAGCAGTCAGAAACCCACAGCTCCAGAGCCACATGCCTCTGCTTCTCTAACCTGACATGCCTGATCAACCTTAATACTACAGATGCAGACACTTAAAACTTTCCAACTTCCCCTGACAGGGTCTTGGCTGGTCCCTGACTGGGTCTGCCCACCATGACAGTCATAGATTGTAAACTTCAGGCCATATTTGGTTGAGTTTGTGGTGTCAAGTTTGTTCTCAGCTGATCTGGCAGCTGATTAACTAACTATAGAGAAGATTGAGGCTATGCCATCTCATGAAGGAAGCACCATCTCATGGAGACACCCTGCAAATGCAAGAATGGGCGTGTTTTCAATGGATTTTAGGCACAACCTCAAAGAAGTGGGAGGGGGCCTCCAGTGGCTGGAAGTTGGCTGGTTACTTGCTGGAGTTTGGCAGGCAGCTGCCAGGGAGGGGCAAATTGAAGCAGCTGGATCTGTACATAAAATATATTTCACTAGTCCATCAGGGCAACAGCCCATTGAAAGTGTTTGGGGGGTGAGGGGGGGCAGAATCTTTCAGAAGCAGATCAAAATCAGGTAACTGTATGATCATTCTGTCACAGGGCTCTCAAGACTCATGCATTCAGCGTGTGACACATGCATTTAAACCTTTTCACACTCAGGAGCATAACGCGACCCAGTCAATACGATCAATACCCATCAGCCAGTCAAAAAATAACACACAGCTACAGATCAACCAAACAGAAAATAGCACTGCAAAAAGATACGGTTGATCTGACTGCAGAGGATGCATACTGCACGCACACTATGGGACTGCCTTATCATATAAGTACAGTAAGTTATCTCATCATTTGGTTTTGTAGCCTACTGATTAATGAACTTATTGTACAAAAGGAAAACGAGAGCTTATTCTTCCTCCACACCTACCATTAAACAGTAAAGCAAAGTCTAATCACACTGACATACAAACTGCGGTCACCAGGCATCACATTAAAAGGAAATCATCAATGTTAAATTTTTAAGTTAATTGTTCTACTTAGAACATGAGAAATTTTTTGCTAAAATTAGAATCAAATTGCACATTTTTAGTTTGAAAGAGGATGGTCAAATGTTGAAGGTCAATAATAATAAAAAAAGCAATCATAATTTGTATTATTATTTTGCATCATTACCTGATAAAATATACTTACATCACAAAGTAAAAACAAGACCCATTAGGTAATCGTAGGGGCAAAAAAGCACTTGACTTCTAATTAACCCAGTTTTAATTTTAAAATACAATAAACGCACAGAGATGGTTGATGACTTTTTGGAAATTTGAATCGTTTATAATACTTACAATACCAGCCCCCCACCCCCACCCCCACATTCGCTAGCCAGCAAAAATCTGACCTGAGATCAAAACTTGAGAGCCCTGCTGTCAATCACAGTCATTACAGGCAAATCAGATTTTGTTGTAGGCAGGAGAGACTGCCAAAGTGTAAAGTACAAAGTTTGAGCTACTTAGTAGAACAAACTCACCAAAACATGTGGAGAGTGTGGCAAAAATATCTTTGCCATTGATAAGTGCTTTCAGTGTTTTATTGTTTTCGATTTAACAAAGAAATGCTGTCCGGATCTGATAAAACTGTTAACAAAACTGTTAGCATCTATGCTAGTCTCTGTACGAGCAGTAATTTCCTGCTGTCATCAAGCTCATAGCTGATGACCCTGATGAAGGCCACTAGCTGAAACACGTCAATCTAATAACGTTGTTTCCTGAACTACAAGTGTTGCTGGAGCTTTTTTGACCTCATCAAGCTCGTAGCTTCCACCTCTTCCTGCTTTGGATGTTCACTGGGCAGTGCATCTGCAGAGCAGGCTCAAACACTTTGACCTGGAGCTTTGGAAGATGGATCTGACTGATTACAGACACTGAATCAGGGAAATCCAGCTGCACTGCAAGGTTATTGTCTCTCTCGACTTCTTTTCATAAAATGATCGTGTTCATTATTTTTAATATCTTGTCAGCTTAAACATGCATTATATCTTTTATCTGGAGTTTTGTCTGTGAAACCTTCCGCTGTTTAAAAGAAGAGCTTGATGCTGCTGCATTTTTGGATGTAGTCCTCCTCCGTCATTGTTTTAAACATATTGTGTAGCTACTCCAGCAGATGTTTAATGCACTGTCCTACCTCAGTGATGGCAGCTGCTGCCGTAACACAGTGGAGAGTCAAACTTTTTAAAACAAGCTGTGCAGGTAATAAAGCTTTGTCAAAGTCGAGAGAAACAGAGGGAGACGACAATGTCTGAAGACTGACCTTGTTTTTGAAGTGGAGGGATTGTAGCACAGAGTTATCGTGGAGTTTTTAAAGTGACTATGTCTGCTTTGCACGGCAGGTCAGCAGTGGTCTCTCTCCCCTCACTCTCTCACAACCCCTCACTCACAGTCAGTAGAAAACTCACTCAGGCATGACGATCAGCCTGTCAAACTTTTATCTGACTATATTCAAATAAATATCAAGATTCATGTGAAACTAAAAAAGATGCCACTTTTTAACTTGTGCAGGAGCAGAACTGTAGGGGTGTGCATGTTTGTTGAGATGTAAAAGAAATTTGAGCATTAAAACCACTAAAAAAAGAGATTTTGAAAAAAACACCTGATCACAGGACCACCTCATCATAATGGCATTAAAAATGTTTTCTCCTTCTCCACTCTGATGCTCAGTGTAAACTTCAGCAGGATGTCTACCAGCCTAAATGCACTGACCTGCTGCCATATGATTGGTTTATTAGCTATTTGTGTTTACACTTGAACAGATAAACCTAATTAAGTGGTTGGTGAGTGTATCATTATTATATTTATGGCACCAAATCATAAAAATGTTATCTCAAGACACTTAACAAAAGAGCAGGTCAATGACGTACTCTTCCTTTTATTCTAATTTATCTGTTTATCTATTTTTCATTTAAGAAAGATGTAGAAGGACAGATGGGCAGGCAGAGTAAAAGGGCTTAAAATGAAAATGCATGATAGTGATAAATTTATGGACCACAAATTTGTCCTCATCACATTTGACTCTGTTGAGTATAAATGTTTTAGAGGTTAACTTCTTTGAAATGAGGCAACTTGTTTTCAAGAGGGTCCTCCTTTCTATACGTAGTTATTATTGTGGTATAATCAGAGACAAGAGAGAATGTTCTGATAATAACTACCATAATGATTATGATGTGGAGAGGACTGATGTTGGTGGTCATGGTTACAGTAATATATGAGTGAAATTTGCAGGAACTACCACCGTCTATTTTAATTGACTGATTGTTCTGAAGTTAATATTCGGAACTGTAACGGTAATGGAGTGTGACTAAGGAACAGCCAAATATTTGCAATTGTAGTTGAAGCTGTGCAGGTCTACAGCAGCAGACTGTCCACACCAACGATCCAGAGGAGCCAACAAGACAAACACCAGATACGTGTACAAAAGAAAAACAAGGCGAAGCCGATAGTGGCTCAACTATGTGCTGGTCCAAGCCTGACCCAGCCCTAGAAAGAAAAGCTTATCAAAAAGGATAAAAGTTACAAGTAAGACACAGACATAGTTTGTCCACTGCTAATTAGCTTAGCTCAAACCCTGGGAGTCAACAGGTATAGCTAGCCTGTCTCCGCCTACTATCATCTCTTCAGCAACTCTAAATGGTCCTGTGTGCTTGTTGTGACTCGTTTTTTACTGTGTTATGTTACACTATCTTCTACTTTCATCGTATTATCTTCTTCTAATCCTAAACAGAGGCTTTGTTTTGTTGACCTACTTCCGCTGTGGTTTGCATTAGAGATGTGGCATTCGAGAACGAGTCCAGTCTTTTGAACAGCTTTTTTAAGTGAACAGTGAGAACCATTTCGCAGTTGTGAGTGAGCCATTCGTCAGTTAGCCATTCTTAAATTTGCAGGTAATATGCATTTAAAACAAAGCTTCTGTTTATGAGTAGAAGATAATACGCTGATGGTAGAAGATAATGTAACGTAACGTGGTAAAAAAACAATCACAACGAGTACACAGGACTGTTTAGAGCTGCTGAAGAGTTTAACTGATGACTGTAAGCAGAGGCAGGCTAGCTATACCCGTTGACTCCCAGTGTTTGAGCTAAGCTAACTAGCAGTGGGTGAGCTTTGTCTGTCTCTTCTTTGTTACTGCACGCATAGTCGAAAGAATGGTGTCTATCTGCTTCTTATGGACTCAGGACTGAGGAAAGACATGAAAAGACAAAAAAGTTGGCATATCCCTTTAAAAGTAGTGAGCGAGTTTGCTCCCTAAACCATGATCGGTAAATGATTCCAGAAAAAGGAGCCTTATAACTGATAACCTGACACACCAGATAGACTGTTCAATATACTGTATCTAAGTAGTCCATTCGGGAAACAGCCCATGGAAAGAGTTTTGAAATGGGCAGAACAGAAAAATATTTTTACTGTCAAGAGGTGCTTTCACTGTTTTTTGTTTTTCATTTAATTAAGAAATGTAGTCCAGATCATGCAAAACTGCTGTTAGCATCTATGAGAATTCACTTCCTGCTTCCTGCTGTTGTATTGCTCGTAGCTCCCATCTCTTCCTGCTTTAAAGGTTTTGATTAGGCTGTGCTGGTTCGGGCTGCACCAAGTCGTTGTAGATTGAAGCTTGGCGATGTGGATGTCTGATTACAGATATTTAATCAGGCGGCTCTAACTGATTAGATTACTGAAGGCTGTAGCTCCATACTCTGAATTTAATTGAATACTTTTGTCTGATGTATTAAAATGTTCAGTGATTGTAATGATTAGTGGCTTCATCGGTGGTACTTTTGAGGTCAGTTTGATAAATGATCAAACATAAAAGTCAATCAAATCACATCCTGACATGACCAGCTCATCGGTCTGGTATCACAATTCCAATCAGAGACTGATATTCGCATAAAGCCATTGAAGATGGAGATCCTCATCCTCATTTCTACATCTACCAGTACGTGTGCAGTTAAGAGTAATTACAGGTGTGTGTGTGTGTGTGTGTGTGATGGCCCTGCAGGCACTGAAACAGCCTTCAGATTATCTCTGCTGCAGTCTGCCGGATTCAAAGAATACTAATGATGCCCTAACCAACGCAAGCGCAGACAATTAGTGCCCTGACGTTTTATTAGAGCGACCTACTCTCCCGTTACTAATTGATAGCTTTGAAAAGTGAGAGGTTTGCGCTGAACATGGATCCTGTACGAGACACGAGGAAGTGTTCCTATTAATTAAAACAATGTGTGCTGGGAGGAGGCGTGGAAGAAGAAGGGACTGCTTTAGCTTCACTTCAGGGGAGAATGTTGAGGTGATTTGACTACAGTGAAAGTGGACTGTCGGAGCTCGCACACACTCGCGCTCACTTCATCCAATAAGCATGTATCTCCAGTTCTGTGACCTTTTCATGTGTCGAATAAATCCCCCGTGCCTTGTCTCAACTCTGTCACCCTTTGCCTTACTTTAACACTGTCACATTTCACTTGTCTTCTATAACATTAACCCGCTTTACACCCACACAGCGTCATTAATTCATTCTTTAACTTTTATTCAGCAATGCTTTTTGTTCTTAAATCAAACAGCAGAATCAAAAGAGCTTTTTTGTCTCCCAGCCGATCTGAGGGAGAAGAGATCTTGTAGGATGTGGAGCGCAGTATTGAGATGAAAATAAATAATTTATTACCACATGTCATTAATTGAGCCTGACTGAAATATTGTCTGAGTCATACACTTCTCTCTTCGATTCAGTTTGTGTGAAGGCTATGGAGAAAGCAGTGTTTAATCAGAGAACAGCAGCAGTCACACAGCGCAAAGCATTTCAGCTGGCAGACCTATAAATACCTGCAGTGTTCACATCTTATTAATCTGAGGTTTGACATCACTGAGGAGAAACTGTGATCTTTACACATGTTTTAAACACACCTACTTCTTTATCAAGCTCTATTTTTTATAACACGTACGCACTGTTCAGGCCAGAATTGTCCTGACACTGACTGAAGTTAATCACCTCCCGGGATGTGATACTGACTCCTCTCCTCTCCAGGGTAACAACCAGGTTTGCACCAGTTGAAAAAACAGGAATAACTGGATATACACTGAATTTGAAAGGTAACAACTAGATTAACACTGAAATGAAATAGTTGCAACTTGTTGTTCTTCTGTTAATATCATAAAACTGGGTGTCACTGGTTTTATTAGAGCAAAAGCTGGGAAGTCACTGTTTTAATGCATGATAACTGGGTTTAAAGTGGTTTAATACAACACAAACTGGATCAACACATGCTAAATAGATTGAAAATTGGGTTTACACTGGTTGAAAATAAAAATAACGATTTTATTTGGTAATGACTGGGTTTTCACTGGTTTAATACCGTGAACTGTATTTTATCCGAGCTGCAACTTGGTTTTCACTGGTTCACAGTGAAAACCGAGTTTAAAGTGGTTTAGTAAATCACAAACTAGATTAACAATCGTTTATACTTGTCAATTTAGTTGACAAATTAAGTTGTGTATCTATCTTAACAGAGTCACAACTGGATTTACACTAGTTTTAAATAAAAATAACAGTTTTTATTTCATAATAACTGGGTTTTTACTTGTTTTATAACAGCTACAACTGTTTAAGTTTAGACAACTTTAAAGTGGTTTAATATCCAACAAAGTGGATCAACTCTGGTTTAATAGAATAAAAACAGGGTTTACACTGGTTTAAAAAAATAACTGATTTTATTTCATAATAGCTGAATTTCAATAGTTTTATTGGTGCTACAATTGGGTTAACACAGTGATACCAGGGTTTAAAGTGGTATGATGTAATGTGAACTAGATTTACGCTGGTTTATCAGAAACAACTACATTTAACCTGAATTAAAATGGCAGTGACTAGGTTTTCACTGGTTTTACATAGTAACAACTGGGTCTGTACTGGTTAAATAAAGTTATAACTACACATGCTAATATTGAAAAACATGGCTAAGCACTGGTTTGATAGATTAAAAACTGAGTTTATACTGGTTAACAATAAAAAAAGTGGTTTAATTTCATAATACCCAGGTTTCACTGGTTTTAGTAGAGCCACAACTGGGATCTCACTGGATTAATGCTGTCATAACAGGATTTAAAGTTGTTTTTGTATATTACAAACTGGATTTACAAAGGTTTAACAGAGTCATAACTGGGTTTAAACTAGGTTAAATAGAAACACACTAGTAATAACTGGGTTTGTACTTGTTGGAAATAGTTATAACTGAGTTTATACATGTTCAGTGTTGTAAAAACTCTATTAACACTGGTTTAATAGATTAAAAACCGTTCACACTGGTCTATAATAAAAAAATAATTGTTTTAATCCCATAATAACTACTACCCACTACTGGGTTTTCAGTTCAATTAGTTCAATACAGTGACAGCTTGGTCTAAAGCAGTTTAATGATTAACAAAATGGAATAACACTTGTTTAGCAGAATCACGACTGGATTTACACCGAATTAAAATAGCAGCAACTGGGTTTTCATTGGTTTGACATAAGTACACACAACAACTGTGTTTGTACTGGTTAAATCAAGTTATAACTAAGTTCACACATGTGTAATATTGGAAAATCTGGATTTACACTGGATTAATCTATTAAAACTGGGTTTACACTTGTTTAAGAAAAAAAAAAATATATATATATATATATTTGATATATTATTTTCTATCAAAGGTTATGAGGCCTGCACATAATTATTTTTCAAGCACCTAGCCAGTCAATTTTAACTTATACATTAGTGGAATTTCTTTCTTTTCTTTCTTTCTTTTATTTTTTTTGCTTCTTAATTGGCTATTGATGGGCCAGAATTTGGGCCATTCATCTTGTAGCATGCTCTTCACTCAGGCAGACCAGTTTTCTTTCAGAAAGAGTTGCAAGCAGTGAAGTGAGACAAAATAAGTTGGAAGCACAGGCAGCTTGAAGAGGCACATGGCAGTACAAAGTCAATAACTGGAGGCATTTCACTTCCAAGTGGGACATCCCTTTTGTGATGTCCCAGTGATGATACTCTCTTACTGTTTAAGGGTCAGCAGTGTCTAGACATCACATTTGGTATCAGCCCACCTCACTGGGAACTGGGAACAACACCAGAAAATAAATGAATAAAAAAAAAGCCAAAGGGATCAGGCACAGTCCCTGATTAAGAAAAAACCTAACAGACAAAAAAGGAAAGCGGGGTTAAGGCAGGTTATGTGGAACTGAAACATATGAGTCTCAGGAGGGGGATATCCAACACAGAAATCGAGCCCCTCTCTTTGTCTTGGTCTGTCTTGGTGTATAACTTTCGAAACCCACTGACATATAATAATATTCTGTAGGAAAGGGCACAGTGAGACAGCTAAATGGTTCATTTTGGGTGACAACATGGCTTGCTACAGTGGTACAGGTCTGTTAAACTAATCTCTTACATTTTATTTTTAACGTGTGGTCAAATACTTTTTAAACTGCAATGCTGCCTCCCACTGTAACTCGGTTTAACTAAAATACCCCTCAACCCAGATGTAGACAAAGAATACTGAATAAATGTCACAGCACAAACAGACAGTCTCAGTAATGGTTCATAAGAACAGTGCAGTTTGGCTGGAGTTTTATCAAAAGAACTGAAGCTGTGTTTACACCAAACGCAAATATCAGTTAGCGTTAATCCAGTTTGGCAAAACTGTCATGCGAATGCAAATTTTCACGTGAAAACACGACACAGGAATTTTGCAGAAATGGAAAATTTCCAACTTCTGTGACAAATTCGTCCGGAGTCTGTGGAGCGACAGCCAATCAGCATCGAGAGTGAACGATGACGAGGATGACATCACATACAGAGGAGGTAGTAAACATTGCTGCACGCCAGCATCGAAGCTCCTGAACGCGGTTACTTTAGCGTTCAGAGACTGAACCACATAGAGGACAAACGGGGAGAAAATCTCTGGAGAGTTTTGAGTGTCCGGTTAGTTCAGCTCATATTTACACATATTTTAACACCTTTCATGGACTGTACTGTGAACAACGTCCACCAGCACAACGACGAGCTGGCTGCTGGTGTGTTTTTCTGGCTCACTAGCTGTGATTTAATGCATTTTTTCACCATAGAAAATGTGACAAACTTTAAGGAAGAACTACCGGAGCACCCAAGAGGGAA
Source organism: Cetoscarus ocellatus (assembly GCA_037902135.1). Lineage (NCBI taxonomy): Eukaryota > Metazoa > Chordata > Actinopteri > Labriformes > Labridae > Cetoscarus > Cetoscarus ocellatus. The sequence goes on along the minus strand of JBAMNC010000370.1, from coordinate 499,597 downwards.
AGAATAGACTGGGGAGAGAGGAAGAGTGGGTCTGTGATAGTACCGAGGAAAAAAGACATCTAAAGCCGGGAAGGTTCGGCAACAGGGGTCTTTCCCCCGGACATCGTGGTGAAACTCTCCATATGCGGCTCTGAAGGATGTTATGGATCATCAAATGGATGTGTTTCTATTTCAGACTTTTCTGGGACATTTAGCTTCATGTTTCTGTGAACAGGAGGAAGACAGTGACTGTAGAAACATCCAGCATGGTTGATCAAGGACCGAGAAGGAGGAGACACACGTTGCTGTGGCTCAGAGATAGACCCTCCACCTTCTCTTGTCCCCTTCAGATCTCAGGGGCAAAAAATTCACCTCAATTTTATGGTTTACATGAAGGCACAACTCAAATATTGTTTTTGTGTTTGGTGTGAACACAGCTTGAGTTGCAGTTAGGGTGTGTCAAGTTGATATCAAATTTCACCTCAGTTTCACCCAAAACTTCTCCTGTTCTATGAGCTGACTCCACAATCTTATGCTCAAACTCGACTGTTTTCTGAGTGCTTTACCAATTAACACTAGTTTGTTGCACTGTAATGGGAAAACTGCAGAGATGGTCTCACCTTGATAGAAATGTTTTTTCATTGTTTATGCCTGGGTTTGATGGCTTTAGTTTTTTATCTTCTCTTCTCCTTGTAACCATAATCCAATGTTTTATGTGCTATTGTCTTATTTTTGCTTATTTTACATCTTTAATGCTCCTACTGTCACCATGTCTTTGTTTTTGACACACTCTGATTTGCCATATGTATGACTAGCGCTCTATACATAAAGTTGCTTTACCTAAACAGATCTGTTCTTTGAAATTCCTTTTGCTGTTTGTTGTGAGGAAATTGGTGGTCTGAGTCAAAATGAACCTGAACCATTGTGTGAAGGAGTAGAACACACAAAATATGCACGGCTTGAATCCACACATCTTCCTCCCACATCACAACTAAAACTCAACAACCCATCCATCATGTAAGCACAGCAACAGACGGCACTCAAAGTCCCTGTGAATTGATAACAGGCCATTAAACAGCCCACCCTCTGACAACTCTGTAAGAGTAAATCCATTCAGCCAGAAACCAGCTGCACAGAACGAGGGGGAAAAATCAATATTCATTTACTGTCAACTTGTCCCCCTCGCCACAACTCCAGCGTCTGGCAGATTTATGAGATGAAATTGTTTAGAGAGATTCACTGTTTCATTTTTAGAGCGGCATTATGGCTTTTAATGACAGTGAATGAGGGGGGATAAAAAGATAAAGAAAGTTAAAGGCAGACGTGTGTCATGGCAGGAAACACATATGGCTGTCTGCGGCAGAGCACCAGGCTTTTAGAGTGATGGTGAAGAGACAAAAACAAGGTCACAGGTTCAGTCCCATGCCCCGCCTGCAATGCTCCTCATTTAGAGTGGGTTTACCCCCGAGCTCTAAAAGACTAAGGAAAAAACAAGCAGCCATGAGAAGAGCCCGGAGCTTTCTGAAGTCAGTGATGATATGAAGCTGGAGGCTTTAAAGTTCACTCATATAAAACACCAGAGCTTCAAAACACTGTCTGCAGACAGAACCTGTTAGAATTCAGTCTAAAATATTCTCCCTTTTATCTCAATATCAGAGGTAAAATGCAAAATATATAAAAGCAGCACATAATAATGACTGATGAACTACCCATGAGCGCTGCTGTAATATCAAAATACACTAAGAAAAGCTGAGAAAGCAGATGGAGAGCTTTTTAACCAGTTATAATTATTTTAATCAATCACTGCCAACAAAACATAGAGTCCGTGAGTCAGACTTACAGCTCTAAATAATACACATCTTTTCCTCCCTTTGTCTAAAACCCATCCATCCATTCATCCATCCAACAATCCATCCTAACAGCCAGCTATTGTCAGTACTTCTTATTACTGTTGAAGACGTGGGTACAAGAGCTTTACCCAGCTGTCAGAGGAACAGAGGTGGGGTACAGCCTGGACTGGCCACCAGCCAATCACAGGTCTGCAATGATCTGCATGGTAATATGACTAGAAATGCCTTATACAAGCTCAAGTCTATAACCACTAACCACAGACGATGCATCAATAAGCTACAGCAAACAAATTTCTCTACCATCTCTCTCACCAAGTTGGCATTACAGACTGAAACTAGAAGTGCTCAGAGGGCACAAACCTCTGCTAAGGCATCTAATATTGTCTGAGTTATATGCCGTAAACTGCCCATCTCGCAATGTTAAGGAATACTTGAAAGAAATCTTGGATCCAGACACAGATTCAGACCACCACCAAAACCTACTCTCTTCTTCCTTTAATAAAATCTGTTGCTAACTTCTTGAGTAATCTCACAAACAAACAGACGCACAGACAGACAAATGCTGGGTGGAGAGAACAAACTTTACACCTGAAAGCTTCTGCAGCCACAAACACACAATCAATAAAAAAATACTGCACGATATAAATACAAACACACCCACACATACAATGTCAAGCTGTGATTAATTCCGTAATTTTTTTTTTTTTTTTTTGCACGCTTAATTACAAAAACACTAATCTAAACTCAAAATGACAAGACTGATGATGTGTTTATCTTTTCCTGTGTGTAAACTGAATTCTCTCTGTCTAATTGTTGGCTATAATTATCTTTTTTTTTTTTTTTTTTTTTTACATATTGTTACTGATTTGGACTCACTTGTTGCAGTTTTTTTCCCCTGTGGGAACTTGTTTATGATTCTCTTTTAAAAAGCTGTGCATATAAAATGGACTATTATAAATGCATCAAAATGTACTGACACTCCTCAAATTCTCAGAACTCCCATTCCTCCAGAGGGTTAGCTTGGAGTGAAAAAAGTTTTCTTCTTTGGATGGATCGGAATGAGGAGTAAAAAATAAAGTTCTGCAGTAAGATACATGTACAAACAATACTGAAGGCAATGTGGATGAGCAAACAAGCAACAGACTTCATTAAGACTTGTCTTTTTCACATGGGTGAAAAATATCCAGAGAAGAAAGTTTGGATGGATGTGAGCCGAGGCCCACAAAGAAATGTGATGATGAGCTGCTGTGAGGAGATTTTACTGCTTGGATCGATATGGTGTGTGCATCAGAGCTCCGGTCTACAGGAGGGAAATAACAGCCTATGGAGCGCCTGAAACTGAGAGACTGAAATATAAAAAGTGTTGGCTGCACGGTGGAGAAGTGTTTATTTCTGCAGACCGGCGCGTGTGTGTATTTGAATGTGCGAGTGTGAATAGAAGTGGCTGCTACGAGCTCCGTGGGGAAGTGAGCGAGGAAGCTGTGGGTCAGGGTGTACAAGATGAATCTACTCCGTTCAAAGACTGCTCCAGAGGGCAAACGGAGAAATGGAGGATTTCATCTGTACTTCTGACTGTCTGACTCTATATCTGTGAGTGTGTTTGTGTGAGTGTGCTGCAGACGGCGTAAAGAGTCAGGCTGAAAGAGAGATTATGTGTTTATTTGTTTACACTGCCTCCCAGGCCCTGTGTCCTCTTTGGCCATCACTCCTTTTGTTGTTTAACTTTCTCACTCACTCCCCACTACTCGGCCTCCTGACTTCTATTTACCTTGTCTGTGTTTCACAGCTCCTCTCTGTTTTCTTATTTCTGGACTCTAACAGCTAGAGGTTGGGAGTAAAAGCAATACACTATAGTATCACAACAGCGTTGAAGTGAGGATATTATATGCATTCATGCCCACTATGTATTGACATATTTCAGTGAAATAATTTCCAATGTTTAACGAGGCATTTGGTTCATAGAAAAAAAATCATTTACTCATTAAAGGGTAAGGTCAAGTTTTTTGAAGTGGTTTTTGCTAGAGGTCCATGACACTAGTACCTTAATTTCTCGCTTATAACATGAATTTTTTTGCTCTTAAATAAGGTCTTATTTTAGGGTGCGTATTACACACGAGTACAAGCAAAATACTAACTGTATTTCGTCTCGCCAACATGGCGATTGCAACCCGTTTGATACAAAAAGCCAAATACACTCTTTCTCTGTGAAAACACATGCAAACACAGGGCGCTGCCATCTTGTGAGCAAGTGGGGTTTGAATGGGTTAATGCAAACAGCAGGGTTTGTCTTGTGTCCTTTGTACTTCTACGTACAAAACAAAAAGCCCACAGCATGAAACGCTCCCCTCCTGAGAATTAGAAATGACTTTTTTTGCCAAGTTTAAAGAGATTTCATCCACAAGAAAAGGTGAACTCCCTGAATAACTGTGTAACCTAACTGAGACTCACAGCTAAACAACCAGAAAACAAATTCCTTCAATGAGAGGTATCAACAACAGGACAGATGACAATGAATGTTCTGCTGAGATCTCTCAAACACTCTGCACTGGCCCTTTAACTCAGTCTCCAGTCCCAGTGATGCAGCATGCCTCAGCGTAGGAGCGGGGAAATCCATTGTTTCTTCAGCAGTTCCAATGAAGTTGAACGAGTGTGCGTGTAATGGAATTTCCAGTCAGAGGATCAATAACAAAGCTGCCCTGCAATGAGATCAGCGTCTCTGTGTACATCAACACAAGTCAATAATATAGTATGGATATTACCCTCATCACACAATAATTCTATTTACTGCAGCCATCTTTCTCCAAACAATCGATAAATCATGACTCTTCTTCTCCCTGCTCCTTTGTCTCAGCTGTCTGTGGAGCCATTGGGTTGTTTCAGGCCAGGAACAATATGATGCTGCTGATAACCTATTGTACTCCAAACAGGTGTTGTGAGGCTTTTTTCATTGTGCTTTTGCTTTTAAATCCCTACATCTGCAGGGAAGTTGAACAAAAACACTCCACTGATTACCCGCAGGTGTTCTGTGTTGATTGCTTTTCTACTTTTTAGAAACACAATGGCAGCAACTGGAGCCCTCTCATGATGACTGAATGAATGCAAAGACGAAAAGTAAACACCTCTTCCCTCAAATATTAAATACTGATACTAATGGAAACATCCATGTTGACTCAAGTATTCCAGTTTTAAACCTTTTTCTGTTTTGATCATACTAAGGGGATGGAGACAACACCTCGACAGAAAAACCTTTTTACTTATAATTCAGAACACAAAATGAAAAGCTATGGCTCAAACTATAAAACAATATTTTTCAGCATTTTCCAACCAGACCTGAAGTCATTTGATATCCAGTAGATATTGTTAAACCTGTGTCCTGTAGCCTGTTTGCACAGACTCGCATAGTCAGAGTTTTAAGGCTCACTTAAAGGCTCAGATCTGGAAATAGGATAGAAATAGAAAGTCATATCAGGGGTCTTTAATCAAAATTTAAGGTAGAACCTTTCATAACCATATCCAGCAGATGACTGGATGATCCGTCTATCAATCACATTCATGACGGGCCAATCAGATAATGTAGTAGGCAGGCGATACTGCCAAGGTGTAAAATACAGAACTATGCCACAATATAGAACAAACTGACCAAAACATGTCAGAAGTGGAGCAAAAAGATCATCTCTAAGAAAAAGTGCTTTCACTGTTGTTTGTTTTTCATTTAATTTCATTTAATTTTTGAAACTGCTACTTAAGCTGTTAGCATCTATGCTAATGTCTGTACATGCAGCCACTTCCTGCTGTCATCGAGCTCATTGCCTCCACCTCTTCCTGCTGTAAACGATGCTGATTGGGCCGTGCCACTTTAGGCCACTCACAGTTGTTGTAGATTGGAGCTTGGCCAGATGGATCTGTGGGATTACAGACAATGAATCAGGCTGATCTAGCTGCTGAGCAAGGCAAGTCCGGAGCTTCATAATGTCCGACTACTTAATAGAATACTGTATATGATAATAAACAGGCTAGTCTGAGTTTCCCCTTTTCTATTAATCAATTTTGTGAAAAACTGTATTATATATATAATTATACATGTATTTATTTGTTAACATTGTCTCTTTCTTGCTCAGTCTCACATTTGTATTGTTTAATCAGAGGGATGAGTCTTAGACATCCCTGTGTCATTAAGGATTGATGTATTGATTACAGCTCATATCAGGCTCTTAATTTATTGATTTTCTTGCTGGGGGGGGGGGGGGGGGAGTCAAGTCAGTATAAGTGCTGTACAGATGTGTGTTTTGTCTTGAATGATCATATCAAATCAAAAAGTATCCAGTTTCTCCTCAGAGAAAATAGGTTTGTCTTTGCTAAATATTAACTTGTCTTATTTTATTATTTTAACACAGAGAGTCTGTTTCTCCGACCTTCTCTCCGTTTCTCTCTCAGAGTTTGTGACACTTCAGTGTGTCTTTTCTCTTCACGCACACTCCCTCCTTGCTCGCTCACCCAGGGATTTTCTGAGTTGTGTCATGTGTGACACTTTTAGACAAATTCATTGGTCGGTGATCCTGCAGAGAGTTATGATAGCTGCTGTAAATGCCAGAGGCACTGTGCTATTGGTTGTATGGACTTAAACTGCACTGCAAGTGGTGCTATTGATATCAGAAATAGTAATAAAATCAGCCTGGGTTCAGATTGAAAGCCAGCATAGGCCAAACTTGGACCAGAATCTACCATTTGGTGATGCCTGGCCTATACTGTCATAGTATGAGAGTACAACCAATTCTGAAAAGCTTCACCATAGAGTGCACAAAATACAGGCTGAAAAAACACAAACAAACAACTAAAACATGAATAACATGCACTAACGTAAGTTAGAAGAGGTTCAAGCAGTAGGAGTGGCACGCTGTGAACATCACAGACATTAAAGACTAGTACTGGTTGGCAAGATGTGTTACCTTTGTTGAAGTATGTTAGCTGATCAAATCACAGTCATTTCAATCAATATTTACGAGCAAAGCCCCCAAATTAATAGATTTTATTTAGGGATGCATGGTGTTATCACTATGGGCTGATAATTGCTTCAAAAGCTCAGCATTAGCAAATATGAATATTTCTGCCTTTATTAGCTTCTGATGTTATAGTCTCATAGATCAGTGTTAAGTTGGTGGAGTGTCTCTTTCTTTAACTTAAATTTTGTTTTCATTCAGGAAAGAAAATTTCCAAAATAGACAGAAAATGTACATAAGTGTGTCTTCATGCTTACGAATGTACCAAACCCTTCTGCCAACTTGCATGTTCACACTTTTGTACAAACATAGATACATTCAGTGAGATACAGTCTTGTCTTTTTTTTTAATTTTCTTGATTTTATTATGTTTATTATCAGTGGTGTCTCGACAAGCAGTCTTATAGACGTTATATTTATTTATTTTCTCGAAGAATTCTGCATTAAGCTGGTGGAGTTTTTTTGTGTAATCATTTAAATATGAAAGTATGAGATCATAAAATAGGGCCCAGTTCATGTCTGCAGTTTGGTTAATCACTTAAAAAGCTCTAGAAAAGGCAGATGAAGCTTGGTGAACTTTAGTATATCATGTAGGTGTAATCCTAAAATGCTTCTTATTCCCATACATTGGTGTTGGTGTTGGTGTCAAAATCAGACTTTTAGGGGTTTACAAGCCACAGCGTCCCATCTTCTTTTGGAGTCTCCAGGTTGAAAATTTTGGTTCCTCAAAAACAGAGGGTGATTCTGTCTGCCAAAGTTATATGATATTGACATATGAAAACAACAAAATCCTGATACTGACGTTGTTATTCATAACGGCTGAAGGCCTCTATTGAAAACAGATATCACGGTTAATCTTCTCTCTGTCTGACTTCTCCTCTCTCCCTTTCACTCTGTTGTCTCCTCTCTCAAGGCTTCTTATCTCCTCCTCCCTCCATTGGTCTCATTATTGATCTAAGTGTCTATTCTTCAGCACGCTGCTCCCTCTCCTCTTGTGAAGAGATTGTCAGTGGAGTTACAGCCTCTTGTATCTCAGCCACGTGTCTCTGATCATTGAACTCCATTCTTGATCTGCTGTTGTGAATTCACCTTCAAGGGCAGCAGAATTTCAGATCAGCCAGAACAGCCAGAGGTGCTCAGAGACTATTTTAGAGAGTAAATATGACTGTAACTGTCTCCAGAGAATGAACCCACAGAATGCACCTGTTTATAAACACCACAGCGAGGGAAAAAAAACTGCTGTGAGCTGAGCTTTTAATGCTTTTTGATTTAAAATGCTGATTTGTTTTTGTTTGTTTCATCACTTCAGTAGATATTAAAAATATCTATATTAATAATGCAAGAATTAATGCTCCTACCACCACTAATACTACAATAACAATGATAATAACAGTAACAACAACAGTAGTAAAAATACTAGCATTAATAATAATAATAATAATAATAATAATCATCATCATCATCAATATAATAAGAATCCTTTACCCTCTCACGCCTGTTGTATCATATATGATACCTCTATCTAATCAATATGATCAACAAATTACTAAAATAAATCTGAATACAATCAGATAAATGATAATCCTCATATGGATGATCAGTTGCCAAAAACACCTAATGTATCAAATGAGATAAAAAAATATATATATATGTTAAATTTTATGGAAATTTGATTTTTTAGGATTTCAGTAGAAAGTGAAATAAACATTTCAGCTCCAAAAAATTAGAATTCTCTCCCTATAATTTGTGTTTTCAGGCATTAAAGGGTTAAAACTTAAAAAAAGACATTAAATTGATTGTATAAAGTCATTTGAAATTAAAATATAAAAGAGCAATATGATGTCAAATGCATTTTTTCATTTGCTTTAAATGTCTTTTGATGCTGCAACTGTTTTAAACTCTGAATATGTTTATACCATCCATCCGTCTATTATCTACACAGCTTATCCCCTTCGAGGTCACTCCGGGCTGGAGCCTATACCAGCTGACATTGGGTGGGAGGCAGGGTGTACCCTGAACCATTTGTGAGCCAATCACAGGGACACACAGAGAGACAGACAACCATTCACGCTCAATTTGGAGTAAACAATAAACCAAACAAGTGTGAGTTTTGGTCAGTGGGAGGAAGCTGGAGTGCCCGGACAGAACCCATGTATGCATGTGGAGAACATTAAACTCCACACAGAAAGACCCTGACGAAACAGGGTTCAAACCTGCAACCTTCTTGCTGTGAGGCACTAACCCGCTGTGCCACCGTGCTGCGTTGAATATGTTTAAATAAAGCAACAAAGTCTTAGCAGCTGTTTTCAAATGATTGTTCAGGAGCAGAGTCGATTTTAGTGTGTGTAACACCAAGTTTGTCATCAGGCAGATCCATCAGAGCTTCAAACTGGAAAAAGTGAGCTTGGTCCAAACAGGCATGGCCCAGTTGGTGTTCTCTGAGAAGGAGGCAGAAGCTATGAGCACTGCACCAGCAAGCCTGCACTATTATCTGAACTCTTCATAAAATGATGAACATGTGAAAACCGTCTTTCACCTGTGACAGACTGTGACAAAACCTGCTCCCTGCTGCACAACAGAGCTGTGAGGGAGTGGGTTTGGTCCAACAGAGCAGCCGTGACCTAAGAGTGTGGGGGAAGGGAGACACAGGACATGGAAGAGAGCTCAGAAAACGTCAGAGGGAGACATTCAAACTGAAGTTTTGTAAGAATATAACGGCCTGTGCTGCCTGGATTAAAATGAAAAAGAAAGTGGACACCAAAAGTGGGGGACTATTTTATGCTTTTTTTGCTCTGGAGATATTTTAGTGGGGAAGTCTGGTAACACTTGATGCCTCTGGTGACAAAGTCCATCCTTTAACACGTCTTATACTTATCCTTACATGCTTCCAAATAACCCCTTCCTTATTCAACGACTCTCAGCTATTCTCTACCACAAGTTATCACACACATTCACCCTTTGCCCTCCATCACTGATTCCTCTCCATCTTTTTCCACTCAGCTCCATGCCTGCCTCATTCCAGGTGTGTGGTTGAGATCAGCTTGCAGGATAAAGCCTGAGACATAACCCCCATCCTGAGTCCCTGCTAGTGAAGTTTCAATTCAATCAGCTTTTTGGACTTTGAAGTTTAATTCAATGAACTCTTTGGGACACTTTCATTTGTTAAATTGAAAGATTTATGTTGGACAATTTCAGATTAATTGACTGAACTTTATCTTCTTTACAAGATCTTCAGTGTTTCTAATTGAAATGGCTTCTTTTGGGCTAAATTCATTTTGAAACCATGGATGATAAACTTTATTTTAATTTTCTTCTGTGGCATGGTTTTAATTTAGACTTAGGTCTCAACCCTGAGATTTTTTAAACAACAGACTTGGTTGTCTGTCTGGCTTAATGTTTTTTCATCTTTTATATTCTAGTTACACTAATCACCCTCTCCTGACAGGTTTCAGTAACATCTTGATTCACCATCTGTCTGACGTTATGTGAAGCAGCTGCTCCATGGCAGCAGCACCCGCCCATTATATTATCTGATTGGCCTGTAATGAATGTGAGTGATTGATTGATTGATTGATTGATTGATTGGTTGATTGAAGATGGGAACTTGAATAATCATCAATTTCTAGTGCCCGAAGTGGAGAAAACTAAGATGTATGCCTGCATGTCATCGCAGGCTGTCTGTGGGCTCATGCCTTTGAAACTGTTAATTCTGACAGCACTTTTTAATTTAGTTTTAGTTATAGTCTTTTGCCTGTTAGTTTTAGTCATAATTTAGTCATCTAAATTGTTTTAATTTTAGTCTAGTTTTAGTTGATGAAATTTCACAACACTTTAGTCGACAAAATCTGCTGTAAATTTAGTCGACTAAAATATGAAGTGTAAAGTGTAAGGCATTTTTTTATGTTTCCTTGAATTTCTGAAGTCATGTTTTACACTTGGATCCCACCACCATGAAGCTGAGGCAGTTGTGATTGGATGTCCCTCTTAACTCATCCAACCTTTCCACACAACCAAAGTAGCTGTGATTGGATATATTCCTAACTTGTCTCTACTTTCTACATGACCGAGTTAAGTCTGATTGGATTTGGTCTCTGTCAAACATTTTAGTCTAGTCTTTATTTGTTGACAAAAATGTCAGTTAATTAAGTTTTAGTTTTTGTCAATGTGCACTTGTTTTTCTTAGTTATAGTCTAGTTTTCGTCAAGGGAAAAAGGTTGTTGACGAAAACTATGACGAAAATAATTAGTCGACAAAATTAACACTGCTTTGAAGCATCTTTATTCTGTCCTGACTCTTACTTCAGTCATATCTTTGTCACAAACTGAAATTTTTTTTAATAAACTGAATGTTAGTGGTCCAAATCTGATGTGAAATTGGGTTGCAGTTTCTCATGAAGAGTCAGTGATGAGTCCTGTTGAGGACCACTTGTCTAAACCAACCCTTCTCCTTCTTCATCACAAAGTCTGTAAAACTTATAAAACATGAACCCTCTTCATCCTCCTTCAGCTGAAAGCAGGCTGTCTATCAGACTAAGTAGTTTTCACTCAGAAGACTCAGATGGATCATAATGTTCTCGCTCCTCTCAGCAGTGGAACATCCTGCTCCAGATCTCAGTTTCTACTTTGAGCTGGAGAGAGCTGAATATTCTGTAGGCAATAACAGCTAATCTGGTTGGACACTTACGAGGGGAAGTCTATTCTGTGTTTAGTCCAGATTAAAAGGTTTGGGCCTCTGCTGTTGAGGCACACATACAGAGACTTTACATCCACTGTTTCTAATGGACTGAACTGTTCTTCAACTTCAGTGTCTGATTTATGGCATTTTTGCTTGTTTTTTTTTAAACATTTCTTGCCATGTTTTTATACTTTCCAATCACCTCAAAGCTATTTAAATCAAATGTTTTAGGTATTAATAATTCGTTCTGTATTGTAGATTTTTAAGTTTTCTTTTTTGCTCCATTTTGTAATTTCAAAACTATTAAATTCTTAAAAAAAAAAAACCAAGGAATAAAAATCTAAAGAATTGTTTATAAGGTTTAATTCCTTTCTATAAACAGTTAGTAAGTGAGGGTCCATGACTTAGTATAATCACAGTCACCAGTGTTCAAAAAGTCTTGTAGTTTTTACATTCAGAGTATCCCTGATCCACCATATTCTCAGGCTGTCTGAGACACTTTGTTGGAGCTCCTCTTTCCCATTGGGCCCAGTATACTCTGATTAGTCGACTAGTCCACTCTGTGGCATGTTCTGTTCAGTATCATGTTTTCAGCGGCTCTGCATTCTCTCCGCCGTCAATGCTTTGCACTGGACTTGCTACGTCAAACCACACTGCTGATGGAACAATGTTTGGGCATCACAATGGTACATCTATTCTAAGGTTGGAGGAATAAGCCATTTCAGGCAGCTACTGCCACTGTAAACAGGGGAAAGGGAGCAGTCCTGTGCTGTGGACTCTGTCTTCTGGATAGACTTTGCTTACTTTATCACAGGAGGGTACATAAAACACAAGAAACGGCCTAAAACAGCAACCTAAAAGAGTCTGTTTTAAAATGCATTTTATTTTTAATCATGTAGGCATAATACCAGGATTTTAACTTAAATCCAACCAAGATGGCCTCCTGGGCATGTAAAACTGGTTAATTTAATAACTTCTTCCTGTCCAGCTTGTACAGAATAAAGGGTCACTTGTAATAGAAAAAACAATGATGTACTGACAGTTAATATTAACAAGCAAAATTGGGATTTTCCTAAAAAAGATAATGTACATCCAAAAGAAGATGTGTACTTGAATCTTTAAACCAATACAAAATAAGTGTGTGCAATGACTCTGCTCAGTTTTTAATTTCATATTTTAATTTTTAGGAAATTTTATGGGCATCAGTGATTGTTTAGTGATGTTAGACTCAGAGTTTAAGTCCGCAAATTGGGCCTAGAACAAAACAACAACAACTACAACAAAAACACTGGGTCCCTTTTTGTTCCAGTCCTATGATCTCAATCTTCCAGTTTTAATCAGACCGGGCAGAATAGAAAATACCATGTGCAGGAAGGAGTGGGACTTTAAGAAGCCAATATTGTACTATTTTGTAATCCATATGCCCTTTAGTTAATTTGAAGGAAGAGCTATTATACTCTTTCGGGCCTTTGTATTTGATTTTTTGACTCCTATTGAGCAGCTACACACAACTGTCTGCACAGAAAGCTTGTAGATATTATATACATATATCTTGTATAATTTACTCCCCCCAGAGGACAGGGCAGGCCTAGAGCATATGCCTAGGCATGGCCATGTAGGGGAGTCCGGCACACATTAACATCACTGGGACTACACTGTTTAAAAAAGACTGTAAAACACAGAGCAGAGCCAAACAAACAGCTTCAGGTCTCACTTCCAAATGCATGAATCCCGTTATTTGATGCTTTGGCATTGTTTAACATGAGTATCCGACATTGTAACGGTTATTATGGGTCAGAAAAGTGGAAAAGCATAATAATTCTACTTTAACTTGTTACCTATCAGACTGACATCCTACCATGACCTCAGTTTAAACCCAGTGGCTCATGGCAGCAAGACCACTGCAGAGCAGAGAACAAATGCAGAGTTGTTGAGTATGTGGCACAGAACAGTGCTAAACTGACCACTCACCACAGAGCAGACCTGTCAACCAATCAGAGTGAACTGGGCCAATGTGGGGAAGGAAGCCTTGAAGGGGCAGGAGCGCAGACTGAGAATACAGCTGGACCATGAAATTATGAAAACTGGAGGGTTTTTGAACATTAGTGATTGTGAACATCAAAAATAAAGCCAGATGGTGATTTAACAGCTTAAACGGCTATCTCCATTACTTTTGTGGCGTCTTTAAGTTCTTGTTGTGTAACCCCTTATGAGTATAAAATGGCATCTTTCTTTGTGTCATTGCCTGTCAATGGCTTGATATGGGAGCTAAGTTTGTTGATGTATCACCACTGCTTTATTGCTATTTTTTATTCTTCCATTGATTTGGCACTTGACCTGATGTCCTGTCATTACATATGATTGGCTGGAGCAGACAATTTCTATTGTATAGTCTTCACAAAAATATCTTAGAAATATAAATCGACAATTCTATATCTACAGAGTGTCCATTAAAATCAAGATGAAATACTTTAAATATTTTATTAACCCAACATGCACATCTGTACAATGGTCACAAAATGATGACAAAGACTCACAATCGTGACAATGGAACAAAACAAGACAAACATACAACAATATGAATCTGAGACATGGTTCACTTAAACTGAGAATAAAGAGTTAATTTACAAAAGCAGAGAGCTCTGTTTTTAAGTATTTTCATTTTTAAACTTCTGCATGGTAGGCAGTATTAATCAACAATGTTTTTAAGGTAAAACTGTATCTGCTCTTGCAAATGAACTCTTCATGCAATTTACAAATACACATTAATGAACATCACAGATGACTAAAATATGTTAGTCCATGTAAAACACCTCCTATTTTATCCTTTTACAACTACCAAGAGTCATCTCTAACGCTTTTATAACTATTGTAACCTTGCCCTCCCTCAAGAGAATCGAAGAATATAAAGAAACTATCTTAAAATACAAAAAAAATAATGTTTTGTTTACAAAAACATGTTAAATACAATTCAAAAGAAAGTTAATATCCACAAAGTAGCTAAGGGGGTTTGATGGTGCCATTACACTGAAGTAAAGTCAATATTAAGTTACAGTAGTTCTTGTAAAAATGTTGAAAAGGAAAACTCCAGCTTGTGTTTTGTGCTCGAGTTTTTGGCTGAAAAGATTTTTAAAAATTAAATAAAAATATACCAAGAAATGCAGGTAATTGCAGTTTACAGAGACATAGCTCTAAAAGCTCTTTAAGAGCTATTGACTAGATGTGAAAAATAACACAGTAAAAAGCTCTCTCTAATAAATAAACAAACATAAAAAAACAGCTGAAAAAGTCTCATTATGTTGCAACAGCTAAGCATTGCATCTTTTTTCTAAAATTAGATTTTTTTTTCTTTTTCCAAAACATTCACCTTTACTTCTTTCATTTTTTTTAAATTCTTGACTATAACTGAAACTTAAACACATAAATCCTGTCTGTCTGACCAGCCCACAAATGTCTACTCCAACATGAAAACAAAAAAACATATGATCTACATCAACGGTTCTCAAATGGTGTGGTACGCCTTCACACAAGTCTGTGTCTTTGGAAGTTTTGCACAAATAAAATTAACAACAGTTAATGATTGAGAGTTCAATTTACTGTAACTACAAAAGTAGGATTGTTTTGTTAAAAATAATATTCCTGTATTTGGTTAAAAACATTTAGGAACAGATGGGTAAGATAAATGTACTTTATGGATAAAAACAAGGTGTGCCCCAAGCAGGAGTGGTCTGATTTAGAGGTAGAAAAAACTCTCTGATATGTACTTTTAGGGAAGAAAGTATAAATGGACCCAAGAAGACAATGGGAAAGTCACACATTCAACAACTAATGATCATGTTCCAACAAAAAATATTAATATATACCAAACAGAGAAATGACTCTGATGAATAGAAAGCAGATGAAGAGGCTGCAGGTGAAAATAAAGAGGATTTTGTTTGTTTAACACAAAACAGAAACCATGTTCAATCCAGACGACCACACAAATAAATCAAGTCCTATATCTGAGTCAATATTGAATCCTCATGATATAAGAGGGCTCAGTTATTAATAAAAGTTTGTGAAGCTATGCTGAACATGACTGAAGTAAACTTTGTCCTAAACTCAGCCCCAGTGAAGCCGTACTTCATGTTAACATGACCTAATTATGATTTATTTTCACACCTACCGCTCCTTTACTTTGTTCTAACTCAGATGATAAATGATCAATCATTAATCTCTGGTTCATTTTCATGTCTTGAGCTAACACTTGCTATGATTTGGTGCTATACAAATAAAGACTGATTGACTGATTGATCGATTGGCTGTATTTCTGTACAGCAGGCCGGGGGTCCTTCGAGTTAAGTCACAGTCTCTTTTTACTACTGAGTACGTGAACAGATGCGTGCAGACTGATCATGCTAAGCATCATGCGAGCTGGTTAGCAAGCTAACCAATTGACAGAATGAGACGAGGTCTAACTTGTAGCAGAGAGGAGGCAAAACGCTTCCTGAATGTTTTACAGATAAACATATTTATCAGGTGTTTGACAGCTTGAGCAGAAGCTTTAATGGCTTGCCCCTGTCCACAGCTGTATTCACAGAGGTCTTCAGATAAAACATACAGTGCTGTAAATCACAGAGAAAATAGAGTTAAACCTGAACAGTATGTGGAATAAAAAGTGAGTGAATGCTACCATGATATGCAAATGTTATATCTGCCAGCAACCAAAACGAAAGGTGGCAGTATCAAACATAGCCACCAAGAACCCACTCTCCATACTGCTTCTGGCATTTGATTGGGAGTTGCAAGTAGACTTGAAAAGAAAGTTTGTCTTTTCAGGGGTGGTGGGAGTGACTACACTTCAGCCTGACTGGGTTTCTATCTAAGGCCACAAAAACCATCATCGTGGTATAGCCTCTGATGAGACGTCCTTCATTAAGCAAGAAGACTAATTAAATCAATTCCTGGAGGAAGCTGTTCCCCCTCCCTACACGTGTTTACGGTGTCTTTAATTTAGGCCAATAATAGGGCAAAATTACACAAAAAAACATTGAAAATTGTTGTGGTAAATAATATAAAAACAAATTAAATAAGAAAAAACAATCCGCTGAGGACCAGATTTGATTATTATTTACTTGACACCATGGGGAGGACCAGTAAGTGGTCTGTGGACCGGGAGTTTGGCACCCCTGATTTAAAGTCTCTTCAGCCATAAAGCTATGAAATATCAGTTACTAAAATTATTGCACATAAAAGCCAACTCTACAGCCTCACTTTTACTATTTATTTTTTAGTGGTTGTTGTCCAGTGTTTTTGTGCTAGACTTTAAAATGTATTCTCTTTTATCTTCCAGTGAGTTTGGACTTTAATCTTCTCGATACTTTCCAAAGAAAGGCCCACTTGTTTTTCAGACGGCATCAGGAGAGCTTCTTCCTCCTTTTTTGTTCCTGCTATTCAAACATTTGGAGTCTGTATGAGCGGTGTTTGAAGAAGGCTTTCAAAAAGTCTCTCTGGCCTTTCCTTAAATTTCAGAGTCAGAAGCGCTTGACCAATTGAGCACTGAAAGATACCGACTGAAATGACTACCAAAGCCTCTGGAGCATTGATCTCAATTTCAACAGGTTTTGGGTAAACAGCACCCAGTACGCCTACAAATCAAGTAATTAACACTTAAAACAGAACTGAGACTCAGCAGGATCAAGGTCGAACGCTGCATTCAATATTAGGCCAATGTGAAAATGGAGGGGAGAAGACGAGGAGGAGAAATGAACATTTGAACTGTGTTTGTCTGCTCTCATGATGGGGAGACTGCACCCTCTGAATCACCAATGAGACACCAGGCAGGGCCGACAGTAGTGTGTGACATTGACACTGTCTTTCTCTGCATTTTGGATCTCAGACTTTCCCTCCTCGCGTGGTGTAACTCTCTGCCACAGCTTTGTAATCTCTCTCTGCTCCTGCTTGTTTTTCTCTTCTGGTTTAGTCTCCGTGTCCTGTTTTAATCTTATTTCTCTGATCTTTTTTTCATCTCTGGTAGTCTGCTCTGTCTCTTACTTCCCTTTACTGTTCTGTTGTATTTTCCTCAATTAAACAAGAGGAACATGTCATCGAACTGACAACGCGTTCTCCGTGTACGACGGCGCCTGAGGCACTTTCTCTGCAAAGAATCCTGTAGGAATAACAACGCAGAACTAAAGGTACAGGCACATGAATATTCAACAAGTGAGAACAGACACATGGAGAGGTGGAGGAAAGTGGGTTTTCAACAAAAGACAAACGAATAGTGCAGTTTCAGTCAATACCAACAAAAGACAAAAGGAGTGCTTGTTTGATTACCAACACGACATGCTGTGTGTGTCCAATCTGGTCTAATCGCAGAAGCTAAGCAGGGGTTGGTTCAGCTGGGAAAACCAGGTGCTGTGAGCTTATTCTTTTTCTAAAATTCTGTTTATTAATGCATGTAGTAGATTATAGTCCATGCACACACATTCCTCTGTTTATTCCAACATTATTTAAATCTTGTTCACCTTTTTATCTTAACACTTCCTCTGGCCATACACATATACTTCTAAACAATTCTCACATCTGTACCACTTTACTCTCTGGGATTGAGGCGTGTACAAATGAGATATGGCTATTAAGAAATAAGACAAATGCTGTTACACAATTACATTTTCAGTGTCTTTCTCCTTCAGTCTCCCCCCCCTTCTTCATCAGCACACTGCTGCATTCAGGTCTCCCACTGACCAAAGCAGTGCAGTAGGTCTTCTTCAGATAGTTGTCTCAGATCTCTGCCATTCTTCTCTTAAAGGGTTAGTTTGAGGTTTTTAAAGTGGCGTTGCTGGAGGCACATGGCACCAATAAAAATGAGTGCCGACAAAGGAAGCTGCGAGCTTTGTCCCTGGAGGTAGATATAAGGAGGGGACGCTAGCCGGTACCTAGCAGTACATGCTGCCACAGAAAGCCTCTGTTAATCCCAGAGGGAAAATTCAGTTGTTTTAGTTGCTCTTATGCATAGCCTATAGCAGTAGGAATATCAAACAGAGACATTAAATAAATAAAAGCATAAACAATAAGTTAAAAAAAAGCAGGTCGCAACATGCAGTCCTTAAGCTATATCAACTTCCTTATGAAAGAAAAATAAATAAAATAAGTAACGTGAGACTATAAACAAGGCCGAGGAATTTACACAATTAACACTGCAATATTTACAACATGAATATAAACATGAATGCACTGTTTTACAGTAGACCACATTTGACTGAAAGGCAAAGTTATTAACCCACTTACAGGTTAAATCACGGAAAAAATTATGTTGACTCGACAATACGCTACAATAAGATTCTTTACAGAGTCTACCTTTTCCTCCACAAAGCCCCTGTGTTTAGATCTTTAGTATGTTGGGATCAGAGGTCATATATCCCTGAATTTGTTAAAACTTTTGGATGTGCATGGGAAAGTTCGTCATTTTCAACATCCTCTCTGCCTTCACTAAATCGTTTGTCCCATTCAAACACACAAGCATGTGGCATGCAGTGTTCCCAGTGCACCTCAGTTAATGTATGCCATTTTATTCAATTTCACCAAAAATTTCAAGGTAATGTGTAACAGTGAACTGAACATGTCACTTATTGAATGCCTGAACTTTAACACTCAGTATGACTGTGAACCAGGTGGTTTTATCCTCATAAGAGCAGTCTGAGTATTTATGTATCTGCCATAGTAATGATGATGGGACTGTTTAGCCTCTTCATGTTTGTAGAGTGTCAAACAGAAATTCTGAAACCAAAGTGACAAATGTGTTATGTTGTGTGGTTCCTGTTGCTCTAAGAGTGTTATTAAAGTCTCTGATGTCTTGTTAATAAGGCCCTGAGGCTTCAGGTGAGGCAGTAATCATCAGTTTTTGTCACATAGTTGTAATTACCCATGGTGTTTGTGTCTTAATGTGAAGATGTAACTGGCAGAGAGGAAAAGGGTTTTATCAGGTTGATATCAGCTCTGTGGTGTATTTGTTGTTATTGTTTCCTCCAATTTTAACTTTCTTGCTTACATAATAAGTACCATCAGGTCCACCAGCATTCTTCTCTGTCTGAGACCCTTCTTTTGGGGCTTCTGCCACATGGGCCCAGTCCACTCTGACTGGTTGACAGGTCCACTTTGTGGTAGCTGAGCAGATCAGGTCTGCTTGGTGCCTTTTTTTCAACAACTCTTCATTTATTCTATGGTCCATACTCTGACCTGGGATTGTCAGTATCTGTCAGTAGACTGCTAACAACAATGTGAGGCGCGACGGCACAGCATGAAGGTTGCTGGTTTGAATCCTGTGTCGGCCAGGGCCTTTGTGTGTGGAGTTTGCATGTTCTTCCCATGCCTGCGTGGGTTCTCTCCGGGCATGCCTGCTTCTTCCTACAGACTAAAAACTTGCTTATTAGGTTAATTAGTGCCTCCAAATTGCCCTTAGGTGTGAGTGTAAGCATGGATGATGGTCATCTTCTTATGTGGGGAACGGTTCAGGGTGTACCCCACCTTTTGCCCAATGTCCGCAGAGTAAGGCTCCAGCCCCCGCAAGCCAGAAAGGGATAAGCAGTTTAGATAATTGCTGTATGGATGGATGAAGCAGTGGTAGGGCACAACACTGGTAGATGTATTTTGGGGTGAGGTTGCTACAGCTTTTGGTGCCATAAGAAGGGGAGAGGGAGAAGTCCTTATGCCACTGAGTTTTCGGCTTGTGTATTAAGTACTCCATCATGCCTAAGGTAGACATGTTATATAAAATGAATGGGAAAAAAAATCAAATAAGCATAACATGGGAAGGACTGCAAACTTCAACTGTAGATAACTAAAAAGGCTACATCACTGCACAGAAACTGCATGTTGTGGACTTTACAGAGAGCAACTATAAGCAAAAGAGTGTAAAACCATCTTTCCCCTCAAAAACACACTGTCTCAAGTCCAGCTCAGACTAAAGATTCAATAAAGCATGACTGTTTTATAGCGCTGCAGGGGGACAGCTGCAGCTGTGATCTGGACCATCGTAGTTTAAATGAGATTGGCTGAAGTTTGTGAAGGTGATAACAGGCTGGTTATAGAATCTAAGGCATGTAATTAGTTTCAACAGTCACTCAGCCACTGAGTTTACAGTTGTGGCAGCTGTTGCCAGGAAACACAGCATTATTATCAGGTGCTCCCCTGCTGAAATACAGTCTTTGTAGTTAGTGTTTGTTCTTTTTATTAATAGAAAACCAATGCAGCTTCACAGACACATCTAAAGGAGATATCCCCTTTTTTTCATGTTTTTACTATTTTGACAAAAGCTTAATTGCAAACACGGTGAGGAATACATGGTCACTCTCCTTCTACATACTGTACACTTGACGTTAAATGCAGCTGAAAGACAAGATGGAGTTGTTGGTATGTGACTTCAGAGAAGACTGTTAAAAGCAGTTGCAAGCTGTAACTCGCCTTGTTGCAAATCTTTGCAATATTTAGGGTGCCTTCAAATGTTTGGTCCAGACCAACACTGATTTGCTTTTTGGGAAAGCTTGTTTCACTTGAGTAAGTCTGAAAGCTCACATAAACTTTAGTGTGGACCAAAGAACTGAACTTTGGGCTGTCTGAATACAGGGGTCTTGGTTCACGTCTAAGCAGACCAGAGATCAGTTTGTGGTGGGTGTAAGGGCCAACTTAACCAAATAAGGACCAAACAGAGCAGGCGAACCAAAAAGCAGTGATATGTTGGTTGAATCCAGCCAAATATAACAACAATAAGCAAGCTAATGTAGCATTCAGTATCAATATCAAGCAGAGATGTCTACAAGGTTGTGTGAAGTATGGTTACACATCACTCCAGTTCATATGCAAGGGTCGCCTAAAACAGTCTATTAAAGCTTTTCTTTATTATCATATGGCAATAATAAATAAATACTTCGAGCTAGACATTGTTAATCAAATCTGGTTGTGTATTCACAGCTGAATTGCAGGAACGAAGACTGCATTTACAGCCCCATCTAGTGAAGGGAGGCTAAATTGCACATCTGTGTCAGGCATTGGTCTTCATGACTAAGTGCAGCGTGAAAGCAAACCAAACCAAGAGAAAAATTAAAATAATACTGCAATTTCATTCCGAAGCCAAGCCGAGTCAGCATAACTTTACTGTGAGAGTGACCTTATTCACCAGTGAAACTTCTACATACATACATCCAGAGATGTGTCCATCCAGGCAGAGACAAAGGGACTAAAAATAAGAATTTATGAGAGCAATAAACCCATGGACGCACAGATCATAAATCTGTCCTCATCACATTTGTCTCTGCTGAATATAGATTCAATCAATCAACTTTTGTTTGTATAGCACCATACTTGTCTTTGTTGAATATAAATGTATTAAAGGTAAGCCCCTTGAGATGTGGCATCTTATTTTGAAGAGGGTTCTCAAGTCTATATGTTCAGAAAGATAGTTACTATGGATGTATAATCAATAACAACCATGGATAGAGAGATCAATCTAATATTAAAATTAATATCTACAATGATTATAAACTGGGGAGGAATGTTGTTGATCAATATAGCAGCATTTAGTTAAACTGCCATTAAAATGGGTCTAACTGGTCTAAAAGTATGAACTGAAGTTAAATGATGTCATTTCTTTTGATGTAGGATGAAGCACATGGAGTTGAGCAGGTCCACAGCAGCAGGTCGTCCATGATTGTTTGTCAAGGTCACACTAATATCTGCGTGCTGTTTGCAGGAACTGTCATGTATTTAATTCCAGCTGATGACGGATGAATTCTCTTTTAGATGTCTGCAAATAAATGAATATGCTCACTGTAGCTATGCCTTAAACAGTGATCGTGTAGATTGGTGACTTTGAGTTATACTTGACTTGACACCATGGTTTATTGTGTCTGTGGGTATGTTTGTGTTAGCTTAGCTTCTTTGGCTAAATTTTCTTACTCATAAACTACTGATTTGTAGTTTTTATGCAATGCTAAAAAAATCCTTCATAATGAAGCATTGGAAGGTACCTTCTATTTTTGGGGATGATTTACTACAACATCTATCAGCACAGTTGGTTGAAAGGTTTCAGTTAACTCTGTCACCCATTAAACCATAACACTGAGACATGTAAGAAGGAAAATACTGAAAGGAGCACAGGTGATGCTGATGTTGAGGTCTGACCACTGCTCATCAGTTGCTCACAAATATTTGATGATGACATTGATTACTGTTGTTTCTTTTTTACTGTTACTCTCAGAATTTCCGCCATGTTTGCAGTTTACTTCTAACACTACAGGTAGTTACATACAGCCTGAGGTCTTTTACGACCCCTAGTGGTGTCCTCCAGTAACATTTGTTAGATAAAGGCAAGTAAAGGCCAATGGCAGTGTTGCCAGATTTTTCCACTGATATAAGCAACCAGGTCAATAAAAACAACCCCAAAACAAGCGACTTTCAGCTTTTGGTTCTAATGTGTTTTATTTGTTTTTTTTTTAAAGAGAAGGCTAAGTAAAGTGTGTTTAAATTTTCATCTACATTACATTTCAATTTCACAGCAATATTTTTTTCTTATTTGCCTCTTAATTTACTTATTCAACATCCTTTTGTTTGGAGGTGGAACATCCTCTTCTTTATACAGAAGTGAAGAGAGGGGCTATTGTTACATATAACTCTGTTATCACTAAACAGTCTGTCTAACCTTGATTTTTGTAACCAAACAGACATAGTCAGGCTTTATCTAAGTTTTATGTTGATCCTCTACAACTTTATTATGGTGAAAACGGTAACAGCTACATTAAAATACATTTAATTCTGGCTATATGGATTTTTTTGGTTGAAACATATTTTTCCCCTCTTTTCACAGTAAAATTTGCATTTGTGTTTGGAGTGGGACAAAATAGTTTGTGTAACTTCTGAACTGAGTTTATATTGGTAGTAAAATGTGCATCAGATCCCTCCTGGTTTTGGGGGCACAACAAGCCCAAATGAGCAACTGCATTTTTGGAACAAGCCCAAAAAAATGCAACCCGCAACTGCCAATATTTACAAGCAACTTTTCAAAAAAATAAGCCCAAAATCGCTTATAATAAGTGGACTTGGCAACTATGGCCAATGGACGCAAATGTCAATACAAGGGCAAACTGTGAGCATATCTCTGGCTTACAAAAGCAATATCGCACTTTGGGTTAAAATGTTGAACAGGAAATAAACACCGCTTTTAGAAATCAGCCAATCACTGAATATCATCTGTCAGAATACTATGTCCAACATCAGTCAGTTTTGCTTAACTGCTACTTCTTAAGCTTCGTTGTGCCATTTCAATATCAAAGATTCATACCTCCCATACAAAAATAACATCAAAAACATGCAAACATCCTCCATGTTTCTCCCTTCAGAAGTGTGTATGCAGCATGCAGTGAACAAAGAAGCTACCTAGTAGGGCCATGAAGCAGATACAGATGGCAAAGAGGGAGCTGAAGCTCAAGCCCACGTCGTCCCGGTAGATGGCCAACGTCGTCTCACAGTGTCGCCCTCTGTAACCTTCGGGGCAGTGGCAGGTGAATTTGGACGGTGACTGTGCCACGCAGGTCCCCCGGTGACAGGGCCGTGTCGCACAGAGGGTGTAGACGCAGGATTTCTTTGTCCCGTTCACACGGATCATGTGGCCAGGAGGACATCTGAAGAGAGACGGAACAAAGAAGAAATGGTTACTATTGGAATCACACCAGGGCTGTCAAACAGTTCAAGTTGTTTTGACAATTTCTGATCTGCCAAAGTATTGATTACATAACCAATGGTGTTTTAAGGTATTTACTTAAGTTTTTGTCACAATGTCAGAAAAATTACCATTTTCATTATTTGGGAATAAAATGAATGCAAAAAGATGAGATGTATGACCTTACTTTGTATGTTTATAGCCTTAGTATGTAATTTTTTTTTCTCTTTCAGCTATTTCTATTGTTGTTTAATGATATTGGGATGCCTGAGGCTC
This sequence comes from Cetoscarus ocellatus, assembly GCA_037902135.1. Taxonomy (NCBI): domain Eukaryota; kingdom Metazoa; phylum Chordata; class Actinopteri; order Labriformes; family Labridae; genus Cetoscarus; species Cetoscarus ocellatus. The sequence continues at coordinate 475,131 of JBAMNC010000370.1, read as the reverse complement.
CAACAGTGTTCTTATAACAGCTCTAGTGATGGTTTCGTTAATCAAATTTCATGGACTCTTTTGCTACATGCTTTGTTGTTGGTGTATCCTTAGCTTCTTTTGTGATTCACTTCCTTGTTTTGCTACTTATTATCTTTGCTTGTAAATTAAAGCATGAGTTTAATAAAGGTGCTATAAAAAACACAAGTTTTGATTGAGTTTTGTATTTATCATTTAAAGCAACAATATGTGATATGTTGAGGGAAAGGATTTAACCTCTTGAAAAATCAATTCAACCTTCTTCCTGTGTTAGAGTCGGTACGACCTGTTTTAGGTTTTAAAAGCATAAAAAACACTTAATATTTTTTATTGCATCAAGGCTTTTTGTCTTTGTCAGGAACCTCTAATTAAACAAAAAAAAAAGAAAAGAAAAAATAAAAACAATAAATTATAAGTGCTCTGTTGAAATAGTGTCATCTGTGCTGTTAGGGTCGGTTTCGACTCGGTTATAAAAACAAAATAAAAAGCAATAATTAGAACCAAAACTGAAATCATGGTGCATCTGTGAAGATAAACAAATAAATGTTCATAAATGTTCACAAATATTCATGCTCATAAAGTTCTCTTGCTAAAAAATACTATTTTGCCTTTTTCTTTAAGTAAATATATATGGGTCAAATTGACCCGTCACACTATAGATGTTATTATAGTTAATTATATTTTAATGGAAAGAATACATATAAATATACACCTACAATATGTGTTCTAACACCCCCTAGTAACAGTGAGGAAACAATACAACCTCTTATTTATTAAAATAATTCTCTTGAGGTTCAATTTACATTTTTATTGAAATCAAGGGGTATACAGACAAAGACAGGCCCAAAGGTCCACACCAAAGTATATTAAAACCAACATTTTCATGGATAATGAAGCCTGATAAGGTAACAAAGAGATAAGAAAAAAAATTGCATGATAGATAATTGTTTTTAGTGTAATTTAAAGCTGATTTAAGGCACGGGCCAAAACCAACCCTAGCGTGGAGTGTGTGTAGAGGAAGGTAACACAGTACAAGGGTTAAATTGAGAAAATGGTGTTGTGTCTCTTGCCTGATCTCTCTCTCTCTCTCTCTCTCTAGAGCTTAATCTATCAAATGTTGTCACTGTCAGGCACAAACCTCTTATCTCCAAAATTGCTTTGTTTCAAGAAAAGAGAATAAAGCTCTACAACTGAATGGATCAATATGATGTTGTGCTGATAAAAGGGGATTTTTTGTTCTTTAAACTGGTAAAGAATTAATAAAATCCACCCACCAACATGGAAGGTGACTGTTTTATGAAAAAACAGAAACAAGAAATACAAATGGAGCTTAGAAATTTTGGCTCAAAAGCAATAGTATATATATGTTTATATATATATTCTGTATATTACAATCTGTCAAAGACCAAAAGCATTCTCATGAGGAAAAAGGTAAATGAAGCTCATATGGTGCTTTTCTGGTCTCTTTGACTTAACACTGCAGGTCATATCTACCCATTAACACCCATTCACTCAGAGGGTCAGAGTTTCTGTGTAAGTTATCCATCAGGATCAGCAAACACATTTCCTTTCACACCCTTTACACAACACTGATGCAGCAGTGGGAGCAACTGGGGCAACTTAAGTGTCTTGCCCAAGGACATCTCCATGTGATGAGTGGAGCTGGGCTTGAACCTGCAACCTTCCTATTACTGACAAAGCGCACTGTCAGACTGTACCACTGTTGCCCCACCGGATAATTGGTGACTCTAAATTGCTCTTAGGTGTGAATGTGTTTGAATGGTTGTTAATCTCACTGTGTTGACCTGGTGACCTGTTTCAGGGTGTACCCTGCCCCTTGCCCAGTGCTATAGATAATGTAGGGGTGTCCAAACTATGGCCTGGGGGCCAAATGCAGCCCATGGGCCACTTTCAGTTGGCCCACAGCAAACTCCAAAAGTTGGGTCACATCAGGTTTTGCTTGTTTGAAGGACGAATCGGAATGTATCATGGCAGCAAATCTCTCAATTCATGCTTATTTCTTTACTATCTACTGAATGGTCAAGCGTTAAAAAGTATATGGTAATATCTTTTTTGCATCCCTAGACACTGGAGATACTGAAGATGGTGCTTTCCCTTATGCAATCAATCTTTTCTTTTTTTTACGGAAAATTCTTTATTCATAAGCAAAAGTTTGCCAGATCCCCCAAATTTTGTTTCCTTTTTCAGAGCTAAATTCTCCAAATAAATGAGTAAACTTGATACGCAACAAAGACTGTAACAAACTCTCTACCCTGAAACCTCAGTATAATTATCTAACAGCCTTCCCAACATTCTTTTTTAACCATTTCTAAGCACCAACACCTGTACAGAGTTTGGCAGCTTCATAGAGCTTCTTTGTTTTTGTCTTGCCGTGACGTTGACCTGTCGGGGCGGTTCTTCTGCTGTTTGGGGGCATCTTTCTTGTCCTGATCAGGGGCAGATCTAGTGATCTCCAGGGCTAATCAAAATTTAACTGACCATCCCAAATTAAAAACTTTTTTACACTTAAGTCGATGTATAACATGGCCCAGTTATCCTTGTACTTTTCTGTATGAGGCCCTCATTTAAAAGAGATTGGACATCCCTGAGATAATGGATGGATGATAAAGAGAGAATAAGAAAGACACAAATAGATGTGTTATTAAGAGGTATAACAGGTGTAGTTACATGATAAAAAGATTAAATATTAGCCAGGGCTCCAATTCTTTCACTGTTCTTTCAACTTTTGACTTGCTAATGCTTCACTGCACATGTCGGTGCTGAGCCCCTGCCCTTCAACCATCCAGAGTGAGCCACTTTTGACCTACTGTTCATACAAGAACCTTGGCCATTTTCCCTTTGAGAAAAAGGTAGTGGTAGCCCAGCCACACATAAAAAAGGAAAAACTGGCAACAAGGCAAAAAGTCAATGAAAACATCTAGAGGGACTTTAAAATAAAACATCTTTGATATAATTGGGCGGGGAAAACTTTTCACTTTTCCACTGAGCTGAGTGTGATTTTTTTTTTAAAGTGAATGATTTATAAAATTGTCAAAGCAAGGACATGCAAGGCTGAGTGGTATCCAGCTGTTTTTTGATTACAGAATGCCTCAAAAACATGGTATGCAGTCAACACTATTGAAAAATTACTGGTTTTTAGACCTTAATTTAGCTGTGAATAGCACATTAATAGAGAAAGCCATGTCTTAAATTGAAAGCAGCATGATGTGTATGGAGCCAGTTTGATCACATTACAGTCTAATAATCTCTGTGAGGGAAGATACAGAGGCAGTTATGGAAGCATTTGTAAATAAATAGAGGGAAGGAAATGAAACAGAAAATCTAGGAGTCTCATTAGACAATAAAATAAAGATAAAAATGAATATGGAGAAGAATAAGGAAAATTTTCATGACTTTTTCCTACAGCTAAAAAAGTTTATTAGTCTCCTATAATCAGCGATCTTGCACGTGTGTTCACCTCAGTGGAGAATAGACGGAGGAGGAGATGGAAATGCTGACAGAGACGGAGGCAATAACAAGGATGATTTTATGCACAGAGGGGCACATTTTCTGCCTCACTTCAGAAAGCGCCACTATAATTAAAAGCTCATTTGGGCGTAACAGCTCAAACAAACATTTTATGAGCCCATTAGTTCAGAATCACACTCCGCTCTGGGCGGTACAGTTTGATGACATCAGAGATGAGTTTTGCTGCTGGTCTCTGGAGATTTGTTCATGCTTGTAAGTATTGACTCATCTTTGCCATTAAATAGGAATGTTTAATTCATGATGTTGTAATTTACCTCATGACTATGAAACCTGTCAGGACACACACCTAAGGGTTAACATGCCACAGCTTCTGCTGTGAGATCACTACATATGGATACTGTCTGCTCTGGTGTTTTCCATGATACTGTGACCACAGCAGATCCTGAGTTTAATTCTTTGAATTGTTGTTATCCATTTGCTGCCATTTGCTGCACGGCCTGTCCAATACTGAGTCCAAGATTCATTTGAAGGCAAAAAATTGGTGTAAAAGAACTGTTGATGGTAACAAAGAAAATCTACTGCAGTCTTTCACTATAACAGAGAACCAGAAAAAAACAGACCAATAATCAGTGAAGAAGCTCTTAACATTGAAAATAGTTTCAAAACCATGAAACAAACCATGCCATTGGAGGGTCAAATGTCTGCTTTACTGCTCCACATTTTTGTAAGCTTGCACAGCTGCCGGTTCTGCCTGACTCAGTAATCAGGAAGATTTGTCTGGCCAATTTATTTTAAAAACTGGAGAGACTGCTCTCACAAATAATAAACATTTCTTTTTTCCAAACAGTAAAATCTTTGAAGCAAGTATTGTGGGAGATCCAAGCAGAAAAACTGAAATCTCTGGTAATTTAACTAAAAGTTGAAAGAAAATTTAATTGGCTGAATGAATCTCTGCTGGGCTCAGTGGTCCAAGTCTCTAATTAGGGAGTCTGTTCAATAAAACCTGCGCTGTTTATGATTTATCCATGAAAAATTATACCACTGCGTTCTCAACATGCACATTTTTAACATTATTTGGAGGCGAGTATTTAATAAAATGACGCTGCAGACATGTCTGTGCTTTGAGGAGATGGTGTGGGGAATGGGCGAGCAAAAGTGAGGGAGGCAGTTATGCACAGAGATGGGCAGAAAAGAAACAAAAACTTGAGTCGATCGCCATAAATTAAAAAACTTAGTTTATTAAAAAGTTGTTGAACATCACAACAGACCTCTATGTTAGTCTGTTAACAGATTATTTCTCTCTAAACAGCCACAAAATCCTTTAATGCAAGATTTTGCATGCTCCACTGATTTTGCCCTGATAATTATGACCTATAAACCACCTCTTTCACTGTGAGGTTTTGGTTTCTGGTAAACAGTAAACTGCTCATGAATAAGTTGCCTATGGGTATCTGTTTGATTGCTAAAGAAAATCTGTTAGTTTTGGCCGCAGAAAGTCTGACTTTCTTATTTAAATGTTCTTCTCTTGAAACAAAAAAATGATCTCCAGTGTCAATATGCAGTCATGGTGTCTTTTTCTCCCATTTATCTCAATGTTCAGACTGCCAGACAGCAGCATTTTATAATTTTCTTATTTTGTTGTGATGGTTTTAGCTTACAGCTCAAAAAAGTTCCCTCTCCTTTTAACCACATTGCATCCCTCCTTGTCACAAATTCTGGGCTTAACTGGGGACATTCGAGGTGTCATTTTTAAAATAAGGATTGTTTTTGGCCGCAGCATTTATCAAAACATGGTTGTTTGTATACAAGGACTGGCAATTACGTAGACTTCATGAATCACACAGTTTTATTCTCTGATGCGTGGCACTACATTACCTATTCCAGCTCAGTCTGCATTATAGCAGTGGTAATGCTGGCTTAAAGTTATGCTGCTGCTCTGTCTCAGAATGATGGGGGGACAGGGGTCTGGGATTCAAAACAAGTCTCCCTCAGACATCACTCTCTCTCATTACTTTTACAAACCCACACTGCAACTGATAGGTCAAGAAAATTAACCCCATACTGCAAATAATTGACAACTTTTTGTTGGTGGCAAATGTTTAGCCCTGAAATTATGGCATCATTAGCAAGCCAATCATCATGGCAAGACACTGCGTTTTTAACAGTTGTTTAATGTTGTTGGGTGGATGAATTATACAGTATGTGAGGAAACTAAGTGCATCACTTTACATGTTTACATGAGAGCTTTAATTCCCCTTTAATTCCGAATAAAACTTAAATCCTCTTTAAAAAGATAAAAAATAACCATGTAAACACCTTTCATTCTGAATGAAAATGATAATTCCGAATAAAACTTAATTCCGAAGTAAATGACTGGTTAATCCTGATTTTAAATCTGAATTTAAAAATCCCTCGATCATGTATACGTTCATTCCGCTTTAAAGTAATTCCGGTCGTTCTGCGCATGCTCGTTCTCTTGTCCTGTCGGGATGACGCACGGTAGACGTAAATACGTCACTACTTTACGTCCGCCCCCTGTCCAACCCCCAGACCTTAAGCAGAATTGAATAAAGGTGAATAAATGTGTTTTCATTGTAAACTTCACTTCGGAGTTACTATTTCCATGTAAACACGAAGGAGAAAACTTTAATTCCGAATGATTTAATTCTGAATAATTAATTTCTAATTTAAAAAAAACATCATGTAACCGTGGCCAAAAGAAAAGTTTGTCTTCACTGGAAAACGTATGCGTATTGTAACACTGCTGTTTCTCTACAAACCTACATCACCGACTACTGGCCTGGCATGCACGCTACAGCATATTTGATCGTTCTCACAGATCAGTGTGAACACGGATCATTTTTACATCGTCTCCATGTCAATGTGGCGACAAAAGGAAAAACCTCTCCGTTTCTGGTGACAATGTTGTTGTGTAAACGGGGCCAGAGAGAAAACTTGACACTACAAATATACAAAAACTTGCCCAAGACCTTACAATGTATGACTATCAAGGGAGACAGGCCCTGTCAAGCCAAGACTCTATCAGGGAAAGTGGGGAAGTTTTACATTGTTTCATCCGTAGTTATTGGCTGATCCACTGAGCTAACAAAAAGTAAAAAACTTTACCCCATATTGCTATGGGTTAGCTTGTCACTGAGAGAAAACTTGTGTCAAGCTGGTCCAGATCTCCATGATGTGCTCTGAGCACAAGCTACTGCTGGTTGCAAAGTTTATGCAACCAGTTTGATATCTGCCCACAAAATGCTTCACTACTATGTATAAACACCAAAATGGTCTCCACTATATGTCTTGTTGATGCATATGTGGTATGTCTTGGTGGTGAATCCATATGTGACACTTCCTCTTGGATATAGATGTCGTCATGATGTCGTCATGATGTAAAAGGGGCCAAACCTGTACAAAAGCTGTAATGGGCTGCTTACTTTTCTTAGTCCTCTGGAAACACAAAAATACAAATCAATACAAACAAACAAGTGAACAAACAAAAAAATCCTCTTCTTTTTATTTTGGATTGTCTTTTCTCATATAAATGAACCAAGATGAATGATTTGCCCAAGAAAACCACAGATGGTTCCTGTTTTAACAAACCTTTTTTTAGTACATTTTTTCTTTGTAGTCAGATTTGAAATGTCAACTTTCTTAAACTGTAGAAAGCAAAATAAAAAAGAAAACAGAAAAAGCTTTTTGAATCACATTTTTAAAGGCAATTAACCGTGGGTGGGATAATTCTGCCATAACAAAGGCTCAGTGTTCATCATTCATTATGCTTGGTGGGAGGCTGTGTAGGTGTTGAATACTGGAAGTCTATCAGTCAGCGAGACAACAGAGCGCCTTTTTCTCTTATCTCTGCCATTAGCAACAAGAATCCGTAAGAGCATCTTCTTACCTTCATTAGTGTTCACATTTGCAGCAATTAGTGACTAACAAAACTTTCTGAAGGCTGATTACCTCTGGCTTAGAAAAAAAATCACCACATGTTGTTACCAATACAGCTCATCTGATTATTATCATTTTAATACAGAAATCACCTCAATTAAACAATGTCAAAGGAACAACCATGTCCATAATTGTATATACTTCAGCATTATCGTTCTGCATTGGTAATATCAACCATCAGGGTTCCAGGATATGTAGAGAACCTTTGGTAGCAAGTACATCAGCAGAGATTCAGGTAAGTCCATGTTGACTATTGTCCATCCATCAGTGCCACTTTAGTTTTTTCACATTGCTCTTCCTGAAGCTGTCGTCCCCCACTTCAATGGTCAGCTGTTGAGCAGCATATAAAGATGATGTTGATCTATTTGGTGTCGCCAAGATGGTGAGTTGGTAGTGCCAAGGGCAAAACGGTAAATGAACTTAAGCTTACAAAGTGCTTTTCTAGTCTTTGACTTCTCAAAGCAGCTTTACACTGCTAACACTTTCACACCCTTTCATACCCATTCACACGTCACTGACACAGCAGTGAGGGCAACTTGGGGTTAAGTGTCTTGCCCAAGGACGCATTGCCATGTGACAGCTAGAGCTGGGTTCGAATCTGCAGCCTTATGACCAACCAGGTGCACTATCAGACTGCACCACCTGTTTTGCCCCCTATGCCTTATGCAGGACTGCCTAAAAATTTAGAGTATCTCCACCAATTAACTGGTGACTGTCAGGTTTCTAAATGTCATTGTTGAGCAGCTGATAACAGAGTGGGTCCTCATAAATGTCTCTTTATTGGGGTTTAGTAACAAGCCAATGGCTTGTTGTTGGTTTGTTGCTACAAAGGTCGGACTGGGACTTAATTGTATTACAGAACACTGGGCTCAAAAACGATTTGAGAGCACTGCTTTAAACCATGTCCTTGCTGTTTTTTATAAAAAAGGAGTTTGATATTCTGTAAAAGGCCATTTTCATGCACATCACAATGCGTGTCATATCTTAGCCCCAGTATAGAGTATGGCTCGGATCATGAGGTTGCAGATAATGCCTAACCTGACATACCAGATGGACCATTCAATACCTTTCACTTGTCCATCTGGGCAACCACAAATGGAAAGTTTTGGGGGTGGACAGAACTGGCAAGTGATTGGACGTTTGTCAATCACATTCAATACAGGCTAATCAGCTAATGTGGTAGGCAGGCGGTGCTGTATAAAACACAAAATTTAAACCACTTTGTAGAACAAACTCTCTCCAAAACACATTGAAAGTAGAGCATCCTTTCTATCAAGCAGTTCTTTCATTGTTGTTGTTTGTTAATCGATAATAAAGAAAAGCCGTTAGCATCTATGCTATCATCGTATGAAAAGTAACTTCCTGCTGTTGTCTCTCTCGTAGCTCCCACCTCTTCCTGCTCTAAAGGACGCTGGTTGGGACGTGCAGCTTTGGGGTGCTCACAGTTGTAGATTTGAACTTGGCAAGATGGATCGTCATACACTGAATCAGGTGAATACAGCTGCTGTGCAAAGATAGATGATACAAGCCCTAATGAAGACTTTTATTGTGAAAGTCTTTCGGGAGTCTTAAGTTAATCACTTGTATCATTAACAGTGCTTGACATGCTGCAGTTAGCTGATGATTTTGCAAAGCTGTAGAGTTTTTAGCAGCTGTCAAACATCTGTTTAAATATATCTAAGCTGTTGATTAAGTGGTTAACATAAAGATCTGATGGCCTCAGATCTGATGGCAGGAACAAGTTACTCCACTTCAATATATCTCAGCACATAGCCTGTACCAAAGCTATAGACTGACAAAGTTGTTTTTATTCATAGTCATCAAACTTGTAGACTTTACAGTGCTGTAAATGGGGTGGACGTCGTGCTGTTCGGTGTGTGGGCGTGGGTCCACTTCTCTTTGTTAGCTCTGCTTTTATCTGCCCATCATGGCTGGGAGGTTGAGCTGTCACCCAAGTATGAACCAGATAGTGGCACAGTACTACCCTTTGCCTATTTTTCATTTATTTTAAAAGATAGTTATCGCCCATACTGTTGTACTGGCACATAATCAAAATGGTGCTCAACCCTTTTTTTGGACTGACTGTGCCCACCTCTGCTGAACTTTTGCTCCTAGTTACTAGTTAATGTGCTCAAAGGCTACCCTGCAGACCCTTTACACTCTCTTCATTCTCCGAGTTTCAGGTCAAGTGGTGCAAAGAGAACAAGGTTGGTAGGCAGGAGAGATGGAACCGGAGCAGTAGTTAACTGTGAACGTATGTGTGTTTGAGTTATGTGGTTTCTCTTGTGTGTGGCAGTGGTACAGAGGTTAAAAAATCGAGCAGGAGTGAGCAAGATGAGAGCCATACAAACCAAGAAATAAGGGGCAGAGTACGAGAGCGAGGGCCATTGTGCAGAGAAAGAGGTTGTCGGAGGATGGATGATGTGGGTGAGTGGATCAGAGGAGTGAAGAAGAGGGTACGGGAATATTAAAAGCAAGAAGGCTGCGCTCTCTGAATAGAGGCTGATGTTTTTAAAGGTGGAAAAATTGCTGAGATTAGTGTATGTGGCCAAGAGCACTGGGGGTTGATTCAGTCTGTGCTGCTGGAGAGGGTTGTTAGTTTGCTGCGGCTTTTCAGCGTGCCATTTTCCCATTTCCAGCTGACAAACAAACCAGCCGTCATACAAAAATCATACAGCAGTATATGTGAAGTGTTGATCAAGCAGAAGTGTGAATACTGTAGGCTGGGTCAGAAAGCTGGGGACGTGATTTATTTCATTTTCACCTTCAACATTTGAGGTGCTTAGCTCGGTGACTGAGCAGATGGGGTTCACTTCCTTATTCATTGCTTTTTAACAGGAGACACGGCTCCAGCAAAGCCCACTGGCTCTAGTGGGGTTTTAACTTTTAAAAGTCTCTCGGAGGCCATGTTTGGACTGACAATACACTGCATACTCATTCATTATGGATGAGGCTATAGTGAGGATAGAGTACAAGGGCTTTTGTGGCAAAATGTTCGTCCTGGCTCAACTTTTGCTGCATTTTAGTCTAAAGTTTACCCTAAAACTGTTGGTACTGTGTACTATTTCCAAAGCAAAGAAGAACACAGCTGGATAGAGACCATCCTCCCTCAAAATGTATACAACAGCAGAAAAAAGTGAAAGAGACCAGTTTAACATATGTTTCTCTTCAGTTCTACTGTTTGAAGGTCTGTTTGGAAATAAAATGAAAAAAAAAAAGTCTTTTAAAGCACTTCCTGCAACTTCTAGAGTGGTACAGGGAATGAGTCCTAAAATGTGAAAGGGGGTTAGCACTTCTGTGACCTTGCTGTGCAGATGGATCCGCCTGATTCAACGTCTGTAAGCCGGCAGATCCATCTGCCAAGCTCCAATCTACAATGATTGGGAGTGGACCAAATGGCCTGCCACATCAGAGTCCTTTAAAGCAAGAAAAGAGCTACGAATGTGGGGACAGCAGGAAGTGACTACTCATACAGAGATTAGCATAGATGCTAGCAGCTTTAGTTGCACTTTTATCCGATCTGGACCACATTTCTTTTTTGAATGAAAAACAAACAACAACAATGTAGAATGTTTTTTGTCCAATGATGAAGAAAAAGAAGTTGGATATTCTCTAAGACAAATAGCCATTTTTCACAATTTATGCGTAGTACATGCCATATCTTAGTCCCAATATTAGGATACTTCTTGTATCATGAGGTTGTAGATGATGATCAATACAGGCAAATCAGCTTGTAGTGGGCGGCTGCTGCTGCAAGGGTTTGAGCAAAGGGCTGCTGTTGATTGGAGATGGAAAGATGGATCTGTCTGATTACTGACATTGAATCAGGCTAATACAGCTGCTGTGCTGGCTTCACTGATACCAGCCCTCATGAAGACTTTTATTGTGAAAATCTTTTGGAAGTCTTGAGTTAATCACTTGTATCACTGACAGTGCTTCACATGCTACAGTTAGCTGACGAGTTTGCAGAGCTGTAGAGTTTTTAGCAGCTGTTAAACATCTGTTTAAATATTTTTAAGTTGTTGATTAAATCAACACTACATAGTTTTTCCACCCTAATATAATATTTCTAGAATCATATCGATGGTACATCGCTTTACAACAGGTTGAATGACACCTCTGTCACAGTCTGAGGGGGTCTGTATCGCCTTCACTGGCACTAAGTAACTTCGATGTGGATGGCAGAAACACTTCCACATTAAAAAACTACAATTTTTTTCTGCTTTGACTGCTTTATGGCATATGTCACTTCCCCCTCGAGGCGAAAGCTAAACATTGGGAAAAGGACAATGTAAAGCAGTTTATCAATTTTTAAAACAGATTTAATGAACAGAATTTAGTTCAAAGTAAATATCCACTTATTTTCCTACTGGAAATAGGGACCTCTGGCTCACACTCCTGCACAGTGGGTGGCGGTAATGCTCCTCTGACGCTGGATGCCACCCGCCATTAAACAAGAAGAAGAAGAAGAAAGCTACATGTAGTGTTGTTATCATGGCAGAAGCAGGGAAAAACCCGAAGGAAAGAAATGTTTATCGGAGGAGACGAAAAAAAGAAAGCTGGAGAGTAACAAGCTAAGTGCCCGGACAGGGATAAACACTGGCCCGGCGTTCACTCACTGGCGTGAGCTGAAAGACGAGGCAGGATGTCCGACCAATGCTGATTTAGCCCTGCTACAGTTGGACTTGTAAGTACATGATGAGTTATTCAAATAGAAACATGATCAGACTGTACCTTATCAGTCCACATGGTTCATTTGTCACTCAGGACGTCCTGTCGGCTCACTTCTCCTCCCTCTGTATGTCAACAAATGCACGCTGGTGTGAGGCGCTCTGTTTTACGACCGCGCAGTTACACTCAATGACCACAGAGGCCCCTAGAGAGCTGAAAAGCCGGAATCTTACTTAGCGCTGCTTTAAGTGGTTGCAGCTCTGGAACAAGTCAATCCACTTCATTATATTCCAGCACATGGCCTTGTGCCAAAGCTATGGACAGACAAAGATGCTTTTATTCATAGTCATCACATTTGCAGAGTAAATTTGCAAACACACACAGTGCTGTAAATGGGGGGGATGCTGTGCTCTTTGGTGTGTGGGTGTGGATGTGGGTCCACTTCTCTCTGTATAATAGAAACAATACAAAGGATGTTTTCACTCCACTTCCAACATGCTTTACTGAGATTTTGTTTTAAGAAATGGCTCATGTTCTGTACTTTACTCTGCAGCAGTAGTGCCTACCTACTGCATCATCTGATTGTCTCATTATGAATGTAACTGATGGAAAGATCATCAAATCACCTGCTAGATATGGTTCTGAAAGGTTCTGCTCATCCCCAAACCCATTCTGTGAGCTCTTTCCCAGATGGACTAGTGAAATATATAGAGTGGACCATCTTGTGTGTCAGGATAGCACTTCTGGTTCTGAGGCCCCAAAGTCTATTAAGAATATTTAAGAATAGCTGTCCTGATAAATGCCTGAAATAAGGTCTGTAATATACAAGTCTGCAAGCTATCCCACAATGTCACTTTATGAAATAAGCCATGAAATTTGGCTGATTTTTGAAATTATTATTATTATTATTATTATTATTATTATTATTATTATTTTAAAATGCACACTAGCAACTTGAAAGATATTCTTATTATTCATTTGGTGACTTTTGAAATTATCTCTACAACTTTATCAAAATCTCTAAGACCTTCTCCCAAACACATGGAGCACGAGTAAATACACATGTGGTTCTGTTGGACTGACTCTAGATCTCCTCCACAGTCCCTCTCTCCCTCACAGCGCTGATTTCAGTTAACATGACACTGGGCCACTGACTAAGAGGCTAAATGAATTTCCTTGCTCATTTGTTGTCCAAAGAGCTGATATCAGTTTCAGAGAAAAATGAGTAAACACACCATTTGCAATGACCTTCCAGGAGACTGGCTGTTTGAGATTGTCTCGCAGTCACCTCAGATTTTTGTCAATTCAGCCTCCCGCTTTTAATCAAGAAAAGTGAGCAGCCTGGCACCATAATAAAACACGTTAATTATCTTCATGAAAAGACAGCTTTTAAAGTAAACAAGGCAGAGGAAGAAACTAGTAGACAAAGGTTAGGAAGAGGAAATTTAATTGTTGAGATGTAATTAGCTCTTTACTATCAGTCAGTTTTCTTTATTTCTCCTGCCATGCTTAAATCTTGATTTTTAACATGAAATATCCAATATGGGAAGCAACATCTGCTGTCTAATTTGTGATAGTCGACATGGTGGCAGTTTGTCAGTCTTAAATGATAGGACACTATGAAAAAAGTGGCAAACCAAAGGGTTGAGAAAGAAGTCAAAACTGAGTTGTAAAAACCTGCAGTTTCCTCGACTGACCACTAGAGGCTGGCTACAAAGCCGAGGATTCCCCAGTCAGTCTCTTATTAGTATGTCTATATTTACATCAGTATTAAACACATTTACAGCCTAGGTTAAAAAAACAAATCTGCTATCAATAGCTTGTATTCCAGCTGGCACAGACTGTGTGGATGATTATTTCTTTAAATGACTCAGTTTTACAATTTATTAAGGCAAAGAGTGTTTCATAAACCTTGCATTGATAGAGGCATACATAGGGATCCACAGTAGCTGGTTCTGGGGGCTAAATGCTTGTCTCAGCTCTGACACTTTGTACTGACATGACAAAAAAAGAAAGTGGGTGTTTACTGGTCTCTAGAACAGTGGTTCCCAAATGGTGTGCCATTAAACAATTCCAGATGGGCCTTGGAAACTTTTACAACAATGAGGGATGCACAATACTGGAATTTTGGCGATATCCGATATGCCGATATTTTTAAATTCATTATTGCAGATATCAGTACCGATTCTGATATTCCTGATCTAGAGCACATCAAGAGTACTTAACAAAAATGGACTTGTTTATTCTAGTGTTACAGTATATTTTTGCAAGGAACAGATGTAAAACAAGAAAAACAGCATTTAACTCTGCAAAAATGAAACCCTAGATTTTTAAATGTACTCATGTAGTGATGAGAAGGTGCACCAGTACTGCACATTTGTGTAATATTCTAGCTGAAACATCAGCTGTATATCTGCAAAAATTTCAGTATCGGCCGATACTATACTTCACTTTTTAGGCTGATCTCCGCCGATATCGATATCAAACTGATAGTATTGGCATCCCTAACAACATCGTGTTATTATTACATCAAAACAGCAGCAGATGGTTTACTTCTTTGAATTACAAATTTTGTGCATAATATGTTGTAATGTCCATATAAAAATGAAATTCCTCAACTTAAAAAAATTATGTAAGACCTTAGAATTGTATGAATCAGCATCAAGCATCAAATTAAATCAAAGTGGCAAAGATTCTGACATCTGCTAAAAAGTTAATTAATCCAATTTTATTTGTTTCATTAGTAAATTGTCTTTTTTGATATAGTGGTAAAAGTAAACTTGTACGAAATAATCACATACTGTAGCTCATATTACAATGGCTTTTCACTAGATATTAATATGGCATTCCTCAAGGTTATGGTTCGGTCTTTGGTGGGCCTTGGGTGTAAGAAGTTTGAAACCACTGCTCTAGAGTCCCTCAGCAGTACCCAAGAAATGACATTTAAGGCTTCAGCTCTTTTTGAAGATGGACAAAGTCAAATGAAGCTTTAAGAAGCAACAACAAAAGTTATTGGTCTTAAACAGTTCTATTAAGGTCTTAGAATGATGAAGACCATATCAGAACCAGTAGATCATAAAATAAAGCTTGTTTAAAGTTTTTTTTTTTTTTTGAGGAAAATAAATTTTTGCTACTTTTGAACATCTAAAATTAAACTGAAACTGAAATGGATATTGGAGCATGCATCAAGACTACACTTGTTTTGGGCTGAGGCCCCTTTTACCCCTCCATGCTTCGCCCCTTCACTATTTCCTCCAGCGTGTTGGTGCAGGCAAACACATAAGAAGCTGTCATTGTGCAACTTAAATATCATCAATGAGTTCACATAATGTTAACATTTATGTTTGGTCAATGCGATGGTGTCTCGAAATAGAACACAACACACATCAGTGCAAACCAACAGCTCATAAATAAATGGTAAATGAACTGTCAGTCTATGTCAGTTGTCCATCACTATCTGACAACACAGTCACGCCCTTTCATACCCATTTACTCACCACTGACGCAGCAGTGGGAAAAACGTGAGGTTCAGTGGACATTCAGAATATTCACACACACTCCATCTTGAAATCCTGTTGAAAAACCACTCTTTTCAAACTGGCATTTTCCTTCTGATTGGTTTTAAATCTGGTTGAGTTATTTTATTTTTATTTATTTACTGATTCTTTTCTTATCTCGTTATGTATTTTGTCATTAACTCCATTAACCAACGCTGGATTGGCTGCATGAAGTCCTTGAGGACACATGACCAACATAAGATGTCTTGCAAGTGACTATTGTGCTTACTCACATTGCAATTGTGGTGGAAAAGTGATACATCATTCCCACCTACCTCCCTACCTTGTGGGAGTACAAAGATTGCTGATTACAATGGTGACTAGTGCAGATACCATTGAATCAAAGGCGTTGCATCGATGCATTAAAGCTGACACCTCCTATGTTTTGCATGTCTTTATGGAGTCTACAGATAACATGAATATATGTAAATGTGATATAGATGTAGTGTTGCTCAGGAAACTGCTGAAGCTGAAGATGTTTTGTCATTTCTATTCTGCTCCAGTTGCACTCACATCAGACTGAGCTGTGTTATCCAGGTTAATCTGTGCCTATATGCCTGATCAAACCGTGATTAATGTTGACATGATTTGTTTTTATTCAGACCAAGATTTAAATGGCCAGGTCTGATTCCAAGAACTGGTCATATGATTTATCTGATGTTTTAATAATTCAGTTGCGTTGTTTTCTCGTTGATTGCTTTCAATTGGGCAGCCTGACCTTTTTTCTGGATTTTGTTGACATCAGTTGGGCGGTAATTGGCTGCCACATTTCCCTGCTTGAGCCTAACCTCTCCATGCATGCAACCCCCCTTTTTTTTTTTTTTTTTTTTTTTTTTATCCTTCAAAATAGTTGCTGTGGGATTGGCAGTCATTCCTTGGGCTATGAAGCAAATAGAGGCTCAAGCTTTTCTCACAATTTTCCCATTTTCTCCTCTGGGTAGAGGCCAATCGGGTTTAAAGCACATTTAGTGGTTATGGACAAAAACAACACCAAGGTTAAAAGCTAAAAAATGACTTCAGAGGTTGACTGATTTGGTTTAAATGTGAGCCTTCATGCCTTGGTGTCAGAATGATGAGTGTGTGTGCTCAAAGGTGTAGTTACGTCTGATGCTTATTGTTTTTTCTGTGTGTGTACCTGCACTCGTGTACCCTCCACAGATCCACGCAGGTGAAAGGGGGGTTACACTGGTTCCTTTTGCAGGAGTCCGACGAGCACCCGGGGGAGAGGCCTTGCATGCTGACCTGGGAAACCCCTTCTCGAGGCTGGCTGTCCAGCTGCATGTAGCGACCATTGAGGCGTAAATCCCTCATGCAGCCTGCAGGGAGAGAAGTAGAAAATACTTCAGTGGAACAAGAAATAAGCTGTTATATGCCTTCACTGATACAGATGCAAAATTTAATTAGCCTGAGTTTTACCCCGTGCACCAGGTGAACAAATCAGCCACATGTTTTTGATAGATTACTGCCTGTAATTCTTTACAGCAGCGTACATCCAGACTGGTTTTCTAACTCTCAGGCTGCTCGGGTACATTCAGTGCTTTACAAGGTTCAGCAAATAAGATGTTTTTGTAGCATTAAGTTTCCTGTTGTAAAGTTTTACCCTTGGATAACCACACCTATGAATCTCTCACAATTCTGAGAGCCTGATTTGCATACATGTTGGATAATGTGTAATGTCCTGGTGCTATTTACACATATCACTGCTTCAGTGGGTTATATGTGTGAGACACCTCACAAAAGAGAATAAACATAGCACCAAAGCTTTTACAGAATTGCTGATGCCATAAGAAAGAAATCTTATTCATGACAAGTAGTGATTCAAATAGGCATGTGTGCATGGAGTAAGACCAGGTGTAGATAATATTATTTATCTATTTTGTATTTGATTTAATAGCTTGTTTAAGTGATTACAAGTAACCTGTTAAATCTCATATCAACCAATGAATCAGTCAATCTGTATTTGCATAACACCAATTTATAACAAGTGTTATCTCAAGACACTTGACAATAGAGCAGGCTGAAGAAAAACTCTTCATTTTATATATACACATGCAAATATACATATAGAAAATGCACAACTAGAAAGCACTCTGAGAGCACAAACCTCCACCAAGGTACCTCACATATTGCCTCTACATCTCTAAGCAATAGTTCCATGATAAAGTTACCATCATACTATGATTCCTTGACCCCGAAAACCCACACCTAGCACTTGGAATCATATTGATATTATTAGTTAGACTGTTACTGAGCAAACATTGTTGCTGGCTAATGGCAGTTATCTGGATTGCCACTGAAATCTAATCATTCTTAAGTTGGGCCATTACCAACATGTCCTGAAAATTCCAGCAAAATCTGACCTGTAGTTTTTGCCTAATCCTGCTGACAAACAGATAAACAAACATATGCCAGCAAAACATAACATCCTTGGCAGAGGTAAATATACATGTACTGTACTGTATGTATGTATGTACTGTATTTTACTTCCTTGAAGAGCTTGGTTTAGACCTTTACAATCACGTACAACTTGTAAGGACTGTGCATTTCTGGAATGAGCAACACAGCTAACATGTGGCTAGCACCCAGAAAAATGTAGTCCATGGGTCCTCAGTGAAGCAAGGGTGAGAAACGGGTCTTCTTGGGGTGTTGTCTTCCTAGGACACCCACTTCACAATCTGTCTTTGACATCTGTTTTAAGAAACTTCTTTTGGAGATGGTACTAGAGCTGACACCAAATAATTTTGCCTCTCTGACTGAAACACTAGCTTCCAGTTGCAGGGTTTTTGGCACTTTTTTGGGGGTTGTTTCCCACATGCTTAGCTGTGATGCTCATTCTCTGAATGCAGGATCCTGACAAGACATACTTTGTTGTAAAGGTAACTAATCAAGACTTCCAACGATATGAAATACAATATGAATTAGTATTATCAAAGGAGAGAAATAATCAACCTAAATATCCTTTTCAAACTTTTTTAAGGAGTATAATTTGATTTTGTGGTGCTGTGAAAATAGCCTTTGAATTAAATGTCTGAAAATCAATGGCAGAAAAGGGCAATGGAAAGAGCCTGCAAAAGGTGAGTGGTTTAAGAGATTATACAGTGGGTGGTTGGCATGTTTAACCCAACTAGTTTTAATTCCAAAATCATTGTTAAATTTTGGATTAAAAAATACTGATTTTTGACATTGCTAAAGAGGCAGGTGACAGGTAGGGGAGCTCAATAGGCAAGGAGATCAATGAGTCCCTGGACTATTCTCATTTTCTTTCAGCTGCCTATAAATTGGCTCTGAATAGAAGAATTGAGTTGGACAACCACAGACCTAAAAGGGTCAGAGGGGCCTGCTGGGAGGTAAAAGAATAGCAAGTCCAAAGAGGAGACAAGAAAAGCTGAAGCAACATCAGAGGCCATGAGTAAGGAGGGAACAGGTGGTGAAGTTTGCAGCTGGGAAGGTCAATAAATAAAGAATAAAGAGGTGCAAGAGTTTGAAGGATACTGGAAGTGATGACAAAATGATTGCAGGCATGGCAAGTCAAGAAGTAAAAGGCAGGCTATAGCAGCAGAACATATAATAATCTGTTTAAACAGGATGGAGACTGGATGCAGATCGTTATAGATTGTTTTTTTCAATAACAAACTAGTGCCACCCCCTTTGCTCGTTGGTCTGGATGTGTGGGTAGAGGTGTAGGCTGAGGTTAGAGCTGCAGGGTGAGAAGTGATCTCTGTGTGATACAAGTCTTAGTTAGAGCAACAAAGTCCAAAGATTGCAGGGAGACACAGTGGTACACGAAGCGCTGTGGGAAATTGACAAGCATCTCTATAGGCCCACAGTGAAAAGGTCCTTATTGTGAGGACGTGGTGGGAGAGGGAAGTCCAGAGGTAACAGTGGTGTCAGAAGCTGCTCTGGTCTGAGAAGTCGTAAAAAGATTGTTGTGGAGGAATGGATGTTGCACATGTAGATATGAAAATGTACACCCTGAAGCTCCAAAATAAGCCCTATGCTGTGGTTATTATAATAAAATATGGAGAAGATGTTTGTACCACTGATGGAGATTTTCCTGACATGAAGACAGTGGGGAAAATGGACATTTTGCCGCCTAAGGGGGTGTTAGGCCAAAGAGTTTGCACTTACTGTACAATCATGAGACACTATGGTGGAGTGAAAACCAGGCTGGGATTTCTAGAGTGATCAAACCAGAATGGTGTCACTGTTTTTTTTTAACAGCTATTCATGTATTTAATAAAATGATGGTGTACAGTTAAGTGGTGCAATCTTGTGGAGCTCAAGGTTGGTTCCACACTGAGGGCAAAAAGTGATCAGCAGAGCAGGGCAGTGCTGCTCTTGGCAAGCTTGACACAGGCTTTAGGTCTGTGCTACACAACTATCAATGTTACTGTAGGCCAGGGGTCAGCGATTAAGGTCAGGCCAAATTTTCTAAGCCACTAATGGCAGGCCAGGACATGATCAGAGATTATTTGATGCATTTTGTTTCCTAGAATGAAGAGTTTCAGTTGATTTTACCTTCATATGCAACAAATTATGAATCCTTGTAAAAGAAACAAAGCACGAAGAGAGAGGGAGAGTGATGGGGCGATCAAAATCTGGTGTTTCTTTTACGCAAAGAATAAGAGATAAAAACTTGAATCAGCTCTTTTCACTGTTTTGTTAATTCTGATAAACTTGGTTTATTAATACTGCACCAACATCTTTAGTGGGATTTATCAGGCAGGGTTTTCAGGCCATGAAAATTCATATGTCATTATCAATTTAGCTGAGTATTGATGAACATTCATGCTGAAAGTGAGCTGTTAACAACAATCCATAAACATCAGATAACCAATTCACAGCTAAGGTCCACACAGATGTGCCCCTGAACTGTTTACACAGAGACAGTCTGATCATGGTGTGTGTACATGCATCTAACATGTAATCAGACCAGTGTTAATATTGTTGACTAATTATTTTTGCCATAATTTTCTATGACGAAAACTAGACGGTAACTGACGAAAACAAGTGCACATGGACAAAATCTCAAACTAAACTAACTGACATTTTCATCTACAAATAAAAACTAGACTAAAATGTTTGACAGAGACTTAATCCAATCAGACCTAATTTGGTCATGTAGAAAGTAGAGACAAGTTAGGAATATATCCAATCACAGATACTTTGGTTGTATGGAAAGGTTGGATGAGTTAAGAGGGACATCCAACCACAACTGCCTTAGCTTCATGGTGGGGGGATAAGTTGTGGAGCGATCCAATCAGAGCTCCTCTCTTTATGAACTGACATATTCATGTAGAGCAGGTTCACTGTTTGTTGTCAGTTCTGGTATTGTAACTGAGATGCTCTGCCAGGTAGCCTAAATAAAGGTGACTGCATTTCACACAAAAGTTCAATTTGTTTCTGTTCATTTATACATTCAGACTTTACTAGCATTCAGTAAAGGGTTATTAGATGTTTCATATTATCCATGACTTCAGAAATTCAAGGAAACATAAAAAAATGCCTTACCCTTTACACTTCATATTTCAGTCGACTAAATTTACAGCAGATTTTGTCGACTAAATGTTGTGTAATTTCATCAACTAAAACTAGACTAAAACTAAAACAATTTAGATGACTAAATTATGACTAAAACTATAAGATACTTTCGGCAAAAGACTCTGACTAAAACTACATTAAAAAGTGCTGTCAAAATTAACACTGAATCAGACTATCTGTATGCTCAGAAGGTCTAAACTCAAAGACAGCAGAAGGGCCAGCTGTTCTTTTCTCTTCAAATAACAAACAAAAGTGATTTAAGTTGTGAAAAATGATTTCTGGTCGGTATGTATTCTTTGTAAAAACCATATATACTACTTTATAACAAAGACCTGTATGTGATTCTCTTCATGAGAGCATGTTGACAAGGATTTTCTCTGTTATGAGGCCAAATTAATTAGACATGCGGTTCCACGATGTGATTAATACTCTGTTCGTTTTACAGTTTGTCTTTAAATGAGAACACTACAGTCAACAGTTTGACTCCTCCTCCTCTGTGATAAACAAACACCTCTGTCCATCACTCATTGGTCCTCACCTCAGTGACTCTTGACGTCTTTTCTTTTCTGAAATGAACCCAAGCAAGCATTTTTCTCCTGTTCCGTTTAGAGAAACTAAAATGCTGCAGTAAAAAGACAAGCCAGAAAAAACGCTTGGAAGCTGCCAAAGCAGTCTGTAGTGGGACCAACTGTAGAGTTGGACAGGTGGGACCGTAGAGGGCACCTCTCCTAAATGTATGAGCAGCTCTGGACATCAGTAGATGAGTAAGAGAAGCGAGAGAGTGAACAGGAGGACTCATTTGGATTGAGTGTTTGCATGAACATGGTTCAGAATAACTAATTTTGGAATAAAATATCTTCACGAATGCGCTCTTTTGGATCAGAATTTCCTGACTGACTTGTTTCCATGACGCGTTTTTATGTTGACGAAGCATTTATTCCAATCACTTAAGTCCATGTAGAGTGTTTCAAAGCCTAATTTCGGTTCATTCATTCATGCTGAGCTGTCTGATGGTCATCTTGATTTTATACAAGGCAGCATATCCTGATATTAGTTGCAGATTACTGATGGTGTCATGGAGAGGAGGATGTTTTCTGCCCCTAATCACATCTGCATTAAAGTGCTCACACCATGGGAAGCATTTTAACTAATCAGATGTGCACTTAACAAAGGTATAACAACTAGATACGCTGAAAGAAAAGTTTCTTTCTCTCTTGGTGACATTACCGTTGTGAGGAAGCTGAGGAGGAGCTGCCTGCTGTCTTCAGCTCGGCTATGCCTGAGGCATTCACATTCCTCTGTTACATGGCTTTGTTTGCTTGGAAAAATGTATACATGCATGTATAAAAGTCATTTTCCAGATCATTGTGTGGGCCATATTATTGCTGGCCCACACAATGGCATTTGCAGACCCCTGCTGGAGGCTAAAGGCTCAGCTACTTGCTTCACCATCTTTGCTACTGGAGAGAAAACCTTGCTACACTCTAAAAAGGTAGTTGTAAATTTTACAGTCACTTCCTGGTAACAAGACGCCAGTAAGTTATTGTAAATGTTTTTACAGTAGCATGACTTCATTTTAATTTACAACATCATTACTTTATTTGCTTTAATAGTTTTACTACTTATTTTTACTCAAGATATCATTACGGTCTTTCAATTAATATCATAATTAGTGTATTTTCAAAAACAGCATACTTACTGTTTTTCTTCATTTACAGTTTAATTGCTGTGTTTTCACAACTTTTGAAATCCATTTTAAATTACAGTAAACCTGCTGTATTTTAGTTTATATTGGTACATTTTAAATTATTTTGTTTATATTTATTAGCAAGATATACTTTTGTGAAAAAAACCACATATATCAATTTTGTATCCATTAAAATACATTTACTCAAACTGAAAAATGTGAGACATTTACTCAAAGAAGTTTTGCTTGCTAACAGTCAGTTTTCCTGGCCAAAATGGAGTTTTCTCTTGATTCATTACCCTTTTCAGTAATACTGCATGGAATTTTTACAGAAGGAAAATGTAGATTTTATGGCAAATGCTGTTAATTTTACAGAAATCAGTATGTTTTCCTACAATACCTCACCATTTACTGTAATTAACTGGATAGATTTTTACAGTAGGTAGCTTACAGTAAAAAAACTGCTAATTTACAAAAATCAGGTACAGTGTGAAATCTTCCCAAACATTTACCCTTGCTGCCTAGTTGTGCAATGAACCAGCATCAGGGTCTTACGTTCTGGGAATGATCCTCCTTAAGCAGCCACTGGGGACTTACCTCTGAGGTTTTTTTTGTTTTGTTTTACTTTGCCTTACTCACAGGCATTTTTAGAGTACAAACCCTCCAACTGCAAAATAAAAGTCTACAAGCAAACACCAAGGTGAGCTGTGACTTGTCAGCCCAGTCACTGAACAAAGTTCTGGCTCTGAGGTCAGCTAATCTGACATAGTGACCATCATAGACAATGAAGAAGTCTATTCTCTGCATTACCGTGAAGCTGAGTCCCCATATTTTGTTTTTCTAAAGCTGAAGTGATGCAAAGAGCAGCCCTGAAACTCTTTTGTCACTCAGTGTTGCTGAAGTGTTAACATAAAGCAGTGGAGGCCATAAACTCCACAGGAAACATATTCATTGTTTATGTTTTCATCGCTTAATTGCTTATTTTTGTTAGTATATAATTACCTCCTGTCCCTTTGGAAATGCATTAATAAAGTCAAAAGCAAACACACAACAAAGAACACTCTCAGCGCCACCATCCATCACGTCTGGCTCTTTTGAAGAAAAATGCTTTTCAGGTCCATTTAATAAACATGCATAGTCATTTACAGCCTGAGGCGCAGCTGTCTACCCTGCAAACTGTCCGGCTCCAGGGAGTACTCTCTCGAACACGTTCTCCAACATCTCTCCACAGGTCTGACCTCTTTTTCTCTGTTGTCCTAAAGCATCCCACTGTTTGAGTCCAGTGAATTCCTACCAGGTCCTCTTTTTCTGACTGAATCTGTGGCTGTATATGTCAACTTTTACATTTTTCTTTCCAGAGACAAGGGTAGAAAAATATGTTTTGACTGAAATTTAAGAAAAAATGTAATAAAAAATAAGGAATTTCCCCCCAAAAAAGCTGTTTGCATGCTAAAATTTTGTGGCAGACCTGATTACTGCCAGACCTGCTGAATTAAGAAATCACTTAGATAGAACCTGTCTGACAAAGTGAAGCAGGCTGCAAGATCTCGAAAACAAACACATCATTCTACGATCCAAAGTAATTCAAGAACAAATGAGAAACAAAGTGATTAAAATCTCAGTCTGGAAGAGTTACAAAGCCATTTCTAAGGCTTCAGGACTCCAGCGAACCACGGTCAGAGCCATTATCTACAAATGGAGAAAACTGGGAACAGTGGCAAACCTTCCCAGGAGTGGTCAGCCTACCAAAATTACACCAAGAGCACAACAACGACTCATCCAGAAGGTCAAAAAGAACCCAGAACAACATCTAAAGAACTGCAGGCCTCACTGGTCTCAGTTAAGGTCAGAGTTCATGACTCAACAATAAGAAAGAGACTGAGCAATAATGGCATCATGGGAGAGCTCCAAGGCCAAAACCACCACTGACCAAAATGAACACAAAGACTTGTTTCACATTTTCCAAAAAACATCTTGATGACCCCCAAGACTTTTGGAAAAATATTCTGTGGACTGACGAGACAAAAGTTGAACTTTTTGGAAGGTGTGCGTCCCGTTACATCTGGCGTAAAAACAACACAGCATTTGATAAAAAGAGCATCATGGCAACAGTCAAACATGGTGGTGGTAGTGTGATGGTCTGGGGCTGCTTTGCTGCTTCAGGACCTGGACAACTTGCTGTGATTGATGGATCCATGAATTCTGCTGTCTACCAGAAAATCCTGTAGGAGAACGTTCGGCCATCAGTTCATGGCCTCAAGCTCAAGCACACTTGGGTTATGCAACAGGACAACGACCCAAAACACACGCAGCAAGTCCACCTCTGAATGGCTTAAAAAAAATAAAATCAAGGTTTTGAAGTGGCCGAATCAAAGTCCGGACTTAAATCCAATTGAGATGCTGTGGTGTGACCTTAAACAGGGAGTTCATGCTCGAAAACCCTCCAATGTGGCTGAGTTAAAACAATTCTGCACAGAAGAGTGGGCCAAAATTCCTCCACAGCGATGTGAAAGACTCATCACCAGTTATCACAAACACTTGACTGCAGTTATTGCTGCCAAGGGTGGCACAACCAGTTATTAGGTTCAGGGGGCAATTACTTTTCACATAGGGTCATGTAGATTTGGAGAGCTTTTTTCCCTTAATTAATAAAATCATCATTTAAAAACTGTATTTTGTATTTACTCAGGTTATCTTTTTCTAATGTTAAAATTTGTGTAATGATGATCTGAAACATTTAAGTGTGACAAATATGCAAAAAAGTAAGAAATCAGGAAGGGGGAAAATTCTTTTTCATGGCACTGTGTATATATCTATATATATACATTAGCCGAAGTGCTAGCAGGATCCCGACTGACACATGCTTCGTGTAAATGTAGTACTTTAAGCTGGAAGTGCTTCTATGAAAAGAAACTCCTTCCTGCAGACTATATAGTAACTGTATGTCAGTCCACTATTCCATCTTGGGTTTTTTTGTATTCAAATTTCCCACCAACAGAGCCACCGTGCTGTTTAGCGTCTTCCTATTCGAGTTGCCTGGTTCTGCCGGATCAACTGCCCATTTGCACATGTGCGGTAGCATGTGCTATGACAAGTCTACAGGGACAAACTTCAGAGACATTTAAGGGATTTTGAGTCTTTCTGTTCCATAGGATTTAAATTCAGACTTTGGCTATATCTACAATGTTCTAAATCAGACTTTTTTGCCCATATATGACCCCAAATCTGATTATTTTATGACAGTTTGAACGGCAAAAATCCATCAATTGTCCAAACTGTTTATCCCTTTTAGTTTCGCGGGGGCCGGAGCCTATCCTGACAGAGATTGGGCGAAAAGTGGAGTACAGCCGATTACAGGGCCACAAACAACCATTCACACTAACACTCATACCTAAGTGCAATTTGAAGTCATCAATTGACCTAATGAGCATGTTTATTTTTTGGTCTGTGGGAGGAAGTCTGAGTGCCAGAGAGAACCTACGCATGCAGGGGGGACATGCAAACTCCACACAGAAAGGCCCTGACACCCCTGCCACAGGGACTGAACCAGCAACCATCTTGCTGTTAGGTACGATGGCACAAATACAATATTTTTTAAATCAAACTTAGGACACTTTCACATGTGGTCATAAATCAGACACACATCTGATGTTCCTCAAAGCAATCTCATTCATGTCGCATTTTATCCAATACGTACATGATTGAGGTGAGAGAGACATTACCAATCTGCGCAAGATCGAGATGTAGCAGGATCCAATGTAAATATGGACCAAACAATTATGGATGAACTCTGAGTCAGTGAAGCCCCTCATGTCACAATCCCACCAGTCCTGGATCGGACTCACATTCACACAGACCTCTGTACAGAGGCAGCAGACACTGCTCCACAAAAGACTATCGTTCAAATGTCTGTTTTTCTCAGTCTTCTTCTTCTTCTAATCACTTTGTCATGATTTTGTCAGCTCTGACTGCACAACAACACTTTCATACTAAAGTCTGATGGCAGTCACGTTTAAATTATAATATAAAAACCACAGGAAAAAATAGAATTTCAACAAAAAAACAGACTGAGCATGAAGACGTGCAGTGTGAACATAGCCTTCGAGCTGTCCAGTCCATCAGATCCAGTTCTCCAGCTCCCCATGTCTTTGTTAAATAGCGCTGATCAAAAGGGGGGAACACACACTCACACTCTCCTCCTCCTATTCCATCTATGCATGTCACGTCCATCATCCCAACTAACAATAAGGATGGTTTTGGGTGCATCAGCCATTAAAGTGTCAAATCAGTCATTCAATAACACATAAACTGTCAGAGCCCTACTTTAAAACATTTGTGTTTGAATAAATGAAAGGCTCTATTTCTGGAGCCACTTTCAGGAGAAATTCTTGTTCATCTGTCTCATGAGCGTGGACCCTGAACGTCACACACCTTTTCACTCTGTGGCACATCACACACAGGCCACATTATCTTTGTCTACCACACACACTCACCAACCTGACACGCCAGACAGAGTTCCATGTATCCGACACGGAAATATTTCACCAGTCCATCTGGAGAAGAGCCCATAGAAAAGGTTTTTAAAGGGCAGAACCTTCAAAAACAACTGCAGCTGGTGATTGGTCGATCGATCTGCCAGTCACACTCATCACAGACCAATCATATCAAGCCCCAGTATGACGTAGCAGCTCGACCCTGTTGTTAGCCATTAGCTTAAACTATGTTTCAGTCCTTAGACTATCAACTTACATTAAATTACACAACACAGATGTATCATTTACCATGTGACACGAACCTTGTCAACGACAATCCCCACCAAGGTCTCCTGGTAAACTTCTGAGGAGAGCAGATTTTGCCAGGTATCGCTGAGTAACCATGACAACCATAGACTAACCAGCATCCTCCGCAGAGGATTGCCGCATCCTCTCCCAGTTTTCCAGCAGTGATCCCCGTCAGGAGAAGAGCAAATATATGATTTCCAGTAAGTGACTTTCTTTGCTCCTCTTTTAAAGAAGAAATTGAGTCCATTTCTGATAAAA
The DNA here is from genome assembly GCA_037902135.1 of Cetoscarus ocellatus. Classification (NCBI taxonomy): domain Eukaryota; kingdom Metazoa; phylum Chordata; class Actinopteri; order Labriformes; family Labridae; genus Cetoscarus; species Cetoscarus ocellatus. Next base: position 447,172 of record JBAMNC010000370.1, on the reverse strand, counting down.
CTGCAGATGTTGCCGCAACCACGGAGTCCGCTTCAGAAGCCACCATTGTTTTTAAACATGCAGTCACTTCCTGTTTAGTTTCCGCCTGATGGGCTGTCCAGCTTTTGACCATGAAGTCGTAGGAAACTGAAGCTTGGCGAGATGGATCTTCAGACAGTGAATCAGGCAGGTCCATCTGCACTGCAAGGTTACACTCTCACAGGCAGCTCACATGAGTGTTACTGTGTTTAACCAGCACTCTGACACTGACTTCAACAAAAGAACACTCAGGAGATATACTGTTGTTTTTATAACCTTCCTGTAAACCCTGCAGAGAGTATTTGCTTCTTGAAGAGTTATCCAAGCATTTATCAGCCCCAGTTGAATGATGAGAGGCATCATGGCTGATTTTCAAATATAAATCAAACTGTGCTATTCAGAACAAATGGTCCTTGGCAGAAGCATCAGACTGAGAATAGGCCCGAGGATTACTGCGACGGTTTCCAGCACAAATAACAGACAAGAGAAAACGAAAAGAAAATCAAAATAGTTCACTTTCTATCTAGAGAACACTGATGAAATCCTGTGTCATGGCCTCATCTCCCAGAGCAAAACTTGTTCAAACCCCTTGAACAATGTTAACACAGTGTAAAGGTTCAGAATGACAAAGAGTAAAAAGAGCAAGAACAGGATCAAGGTTTAAAGACTCAACAAAAGAGGTTAAAGATCAGGCACTGGTTTAATCTCATTTCCAATATCAAAACTTACAGGCGACAGAAAATGGCTGCCAACAAGGTTAATAAGTGAATTTTAATGCCTTAAAAGTCACAAGGGCAGGAACTCAGAGGGTGAGGGTCTGTGTCTACAGCTGAAGTTTTTCCATTGGCAGTGCTCATTGCAATATTTAACGAATAAAGTCCAGCATTTCAGCACTTGGCATCATTGATAGTGTTTGTTTCCTCTTGTGAAGCCTGCAGACTGTAGCTGGTTGGCACACACCCTGGGGAAGAACACGTAGGCTGTGCTGTATACCAAAGTAGTGCCAAGACCTCGTTAGTTCAATCAATCAGTCAGTCTTTATTTGTATAGCGCCAGTTCATAACAAGTGTTATCTCAAGACACTTTACAATAGAGCAGGCTGAAAACAAACTGTTTATGTTATAAATACACATATTTACCTATAAATATATATATATATATATTTGTATATACACAAACATACATCCAGAGATGTATCCATCCAGACAGAGACAATGAAGGGACTAAAAATAAGAATTTACAATAGTGACAAATTCATGGATGCACAGATGTGGCATCTCATTTTCAAGAGGGACCTCATGTCTATGTGGTTGTAAATACAGTTACTATGGATGTTTAGTAAATACAACCATAGATATCCAGATCAATCTAATATTAAAATTAACATCTATAATGATCGTAAACTGGAGAGGAATTATGCTGATAAATATAGCAGCTTAAATTTGGTTGAACTGATCTAAAAGTATGAATGTTAAATGTTCAAAATTTATGTTAAAAAATTGTCATTTCTGTTGATGGTTGATGCAGGATAGAGCACTTGGAGTTGAGCAGGACCACAGCTGCAGGTCATACATGACAGTTTGTCAAGGTCATACTAATAAATGTGTGCTGTTTGCAGGAGCTATTATGTATTTAACTTTGTTGATCTCTCTAAAGTTAATTTCAGGGATTGTAATGATAATGGAATAGGGATAAAGGAATGGTCAAATAATTGTACCGTATTTTCCAGACTATAAGTCGCTCCAGAGCATAAGTCACATCAGTCAAAAAATGCGTCATGAAGAGGAAAATAACATATATAAGTCGCACTGGACTGTAAGTCGCAGGTGGTTGCCTTGTATGAAGTGGTAACACCAAGAGGGCCCACCTGCCTCATTCATATTCATCTCCTTGGCAGCTACCAGGGCGTGGAGACGTAACTGCACCGTTAACAAGGCAGCACCCATCTGTGGACTCGTTCCTCCAGCTCTGGCCATCTTGCTTTCGGCCCGCGATTAGCTTTCTTCATTTTCTTCATTGCAGTAAGAGTAACCTCTGCTTTCTGTCAGTCCCTCACTGGTTTCTCACTCACTCCAACTTTATTTGTGCTCCATTACAGCTGCATATTTTACAACCTGCAGTTTGTTATCAGCAGAATAGGATTTTCATTTTGGGGGTATTTTGTTTATGTCTAGCCTAGAGCGCCCTCTCACAGCTGTAGATGGTAATGTTTACTCCTTGTTTCAAGTCAGTCAGTATGAATCAACATTTAAAAACATGTTAAATAATGTATATTTTGATATATAAGTTGCATCTGACTATAAGTCGCAGGACCAGCCAAACTATGAAAAAAGGGCGACTTAATGTCCGGAAAATACAGTAATGATATTTATTAAAGCTTCGTAGGTCCACAGCAGCAGGCGATCTACTCCAAGGCTGTCTATACCAAGGATCACAGGCAGCCTACAAGATAAGAACCAGAGACGAGTACAGGAACTTGTCTTGTGTTTTTAATGAGTTTTTATGTTATGTTTTAATAGTACTCTATTACTGCTGTCACTGTGCAGCACATTGGTAAACTCGATTGTTTTTTTTTTTTTAATTGCGCTATATAAATCTGGATTGGATTGTTCTCATATAGCTGTATCTATAGCTTTAAAGAACTGTAACAATGTCTTACTGTCACGTTAGAAGAGCTGTTCTTTCATCATTGCAAACACAGATGATATTTTGCGATGATGTCTGAAGCTGTCTAGAAAGACAACGTGTTCAGTGTGGCCAAAGTACAATACCTTTTCATAAGACTGTTAGTGAGAAAGCAGCCACCCACAATGAAGACATTTTCTTTTGACAGAATTATGCCTATTTGAAATTAGATCCAAATGAATGAAAAGGAACATACAGACAAGAAGGGACTAACACAAAGCAGCCACTTTGTAAAAATCCATCAACATTATCCTCTGAAATTCTTTGAATTTCCCAACAATTTCCTGCTTTGTTACCACATCACACAGACCTTGTATCGGGGTAAGGTGTTATTGAGCTCTGGTAAAACTGACTCAGGCTTTTGCTTTCTCACACGCAGCTCTGTCTGGATAAGTTCAGCGTTCCACTGTGTTTGTGCTGAGAAACCCGACATGAAAGCATGAGGAAAGACTGCAATGTTCAGTCTCTGTCCACTTTTATTGAATCCAGCTGGGAACCAAGAGGAAATATGGAGGTTTTGTAAGAGATGACAGCACCTGGTAAAGGGATTGCACAAACATTGGTATGACTTTGTGCTAGGCCGTAAAAAATGTTCATATTGTCCTTTTAACAAGATGTCCTTCAGCCTGCAGCTACCACAGCTGCTCCCATGCAGACATTTTAACATCTACAAAGCATGAACAGAGAGGGGACAAGACTAACACAACAAAGTCTATAGTATGATCACTATTCTGAAGATTTTTAGAAAGACCTTGCTTTACAAAGTCCTTGTAAAGCAAGGTCAGAAATGACATTATGCATTATTTTCTTTAAGTTTTGGACAGCTGTTTTAACAATCATTTTAATAGCCTGGACTTCCTGGCACCGACTCCATTACACCCCTCCAAGGTGTTTGATTGGAAAGTGGACAAATCTCTTGATTTTTAAGGAGTTTCAAGTGTGACAGGACCACAGGTGGTGGAGAGAGCTGAGAGCAGAAGACTATCAGACCCATGCAAAGAAAAGCAAAGAGCCAGAGACCTCAGGTCGTGGGTCTTGTTGGGCCTTGAGCACCGTGACACAGAGACTTGACACATTGTGCAAAATGAAAGGAGTAAAGGGACATATCAAGCTGCTGCCCATTTGATGTGTTTATTTTATGCCTTGAGTGATTTGTGTGTGAACTGAAAGTCTAGTGTGAGGTAAGTAGGATGAGCAGCCGAACTGAATGGGTCACGACAATGTCAGAGGCAGGACTCGAGGAACTGCTTGGATTAACAAATCATGCCTTGATACAGTGTGCACAATAAGCTAAGTGAAGGAATGTGACCTGCCATTACATTCCTGATGGGAGTGTGTGATTCTGCCACTTTTGAGTGCCACAACTGAGTTGCGCAAAGAAGGAGCATCAACGAGGAAAAGGAGTGTCTGCTGTCTGAAGAGCCAAAGAGGATAAGGTGCTGCCATCGTGAGAGCTCTTCTCCACTTAGTCTGTCAGTTTTGCTCCATCTGATGGCTCAAATTCTCACTCACTAGAGGCTTATTTAAAGCATGTGGCACTTGAGAAAACAGCCGTGATTAGCTTGGAAAACAAGTTCAGAAGATCATGTGAGAACTACAACTTCGGGAGGTTACTGTGAGACTATAAGATAACAGGAAAAGCAGCATATATTAACAGGTTATATTGCCTCCAGACAAGCAGATAGACACCATTCTTTCGACTGTGCGTGCAGTAACAAGGAAGAGACGGGCAGAGCTCACCCACCACAAATAAGCTCGGCTCAAACACTGGGAGTCAATGGGTAATGTTAGCCTGCCTCTGCCTACAGTCTTCAGATAAACTCATCAGCAACTCTAAATGGTCCTGTGTGCTTGTTGTGACTCGTTTTTGTACCGCGTTATGTTATATCATCTACTTTTAGACTAAGATTAGCACTTTATATAATTTTCCATAGAAATACATACAAAAGAGCTTGTAAGACAAAAACAAAACAAAGTCTCTGTCTATGAGTAGAAGAAGATTGGTCCTAAGGATTATGGCCTACTTTGTATGAGAAGGCGAGGAGGATTTCTTTGGGGTTTAGTTGTATGCATTTCATTCAAAAATAACATTATGTGCTAATCTTAGTCTCTAAACTCCGTTTAGAGTTGCTGAAGAGTTTATCTGATGACTGTAGGCAGAGGCAGGCTAACACTACCCACTGATTCCCAATGTTTGAGCTAAGTTAATTAGTGGTGGGCGAGCTCTGCCCATCTCTTCCTTGTTACTGTGCACACAGTCAAAAGAATGGTGTCTATCTGCTTGCCATTGACTTGGGAGTGAGCAAGACACAACCCCCCCAAAAATGTTGCCATATCCCTTTAATTTGCTGTCTGCATTAACAGTACTTCCGCTATTTCTGCTGTATTTTGAAATTCCAGAAGCTTTGAGCACTTGTTTGCTTGTTTTTGGTCAATCTCAGAAATCGACGCAGGCTGCTGAAAATAGGCTTGATACATTTGTCCAACGAAGTAACGCAAGCTTTGGAAACCATCTGATCAACTTGACATTGGTTTGTGTCAGAGTGTGCAGTGTGAAACGAATGCTACACAGCTGGACTATGTGGAAATTCAGGGGTTATACATCCTGCATAGACTCAAGATTGACCCAGTAACTGTTTCTGTTTATCTTGGGACTTTCAAATGTGTCTTGAACTCTGTGCGTCTCTTCATATTTGTAAATTGTCATGGTTAAAGCAACAAAACAATTCTGAATTTGACAGCTGCATCCCCTGCTTTTTAACGGTGAAAACGTATTCTCCTGCTGGTATAATACTAATCTTTTCCCTTGTGTGACGCAGGTCTTCATATTATAAAAAGTAATCTACTCTGAATGTCATCTAGCCCCATCCCTCTTATTTCAAATATTCATATGCTGTTTATAGTCGCAATGTAGTTCATCAAGTTTGATTCAAGTCAGGTCATCAAATTAGGATGTTTTGGTTCACAGACTGTGTTGCTCAATCTCTTACCCTGGAAGCTTTTGTTGATTCCAGAGGGGAAGCCATTTCCCAGCATCACCACAGTCGGGTCGATGATGATTTCTCTGCTTCGGCCTCTCAGTCCTGTGACCTCCCTCTGTCCTCCGCCACCATCCAGCCGCAGCGTCATCTCATTGTCATGTCGATCCAGGAAGACCTCATGCCATTCACCGTTGTCCAGGCGATAAGTGGGCAGGGTAAGGTTATAGTCCCCGTCTCCAAGGTTGAAGAACACACAGAGGAGGCCCTGGAAGATCTTTGGTGAGAAAAGAGGACAATTTAGTGTTAGAATAGGGTCTGGTTTTGGCCTTTTGTCTATGAATGTGCCAAATGTTAATACTGTATTTCACACACTCTGATCACTACAGTTGTCAGCTTTAAAAAGCCACTTTCCTCTGAATGCATTGGTTTGATGGAAATGAATGGCATCAGCCGCTTCAGTAGACATCTCAAAGGTAATGCCACCCACTAGCTAAGCACAGGAAGAATGCCAAAGATATTCTGAAATCGAGGTGGCGGACTGTTGGTCACTAATGCTATGTGGCCACAATATAGAGGTACATTTGTAATGCAGCTGGATTAATCAGATACTATTTCTGTCATCAAGAAGATCCATCTTACAAAGCTTTAAGCTGACATAATTGTTCCCTGTAGTGGATCAGCTTTTGTTGGAGTCCAAAGAAGCAGTAACTAGGTATTTTGGTTAGTTGTTCTCAGAGTGACATTTGTTCATTCACCTTCCAGTGTTTTAGCTGTAAGGTTCTGCCCCTTAATTATTTTCTATGGGATGTTGCCGAGTTGGTTAAAAACAGATCCCAGGGATATGTGAAACAGTCCATCACCGGATCATTTTTGGGCAGTGGTCCCCGACCACTTGGCTGCAGACCAGTACAGAGCCATAGACCATTTGGTACCAGGCAACAGAGAAACAAAAATGATTAAGTACATTGCTTGTGTTTGAGTAACTGAGTCAGAGGGGTGTTTTGTTCTGCGAGTATGACTGAGTCCTTGCATATATGTCTGTGTAACTTGACTGTGCAGACATGACACCCAGGCTCTCTGTCAGCTCAGACTGAGGACAGATGGATGAAACACACTGTCAGGATCATATGCAAGCCATTTTACGTGCTCCCAGACCTCTAGGGTGTACTAGTTTAATTTGTAACCATGTTAACTGGTGACTTTCATCTGGCTGGGTTCCTTCATGTCATTGTTAAGCAGCTGATGAAAAAAGACCTTGACTGTTTCTCCTTATTGGGGTTTAGAAACAATTTTCAGGCGAGCTATAGTGTGTATGACATGTTTATTTCTTTATTATCCCCTGACTATTGGCACATCATCTGCTAGAACCCCCTTCAGGGATAGTGGTGGTCTTGGTTTCTGGTACATTTTGGTGGTGGGCTGAAAAGTTTGGGATCCCCTGCTTTTATAGACACTTGTAGAAGCTCCCTAAATTATGAATATCAAGCATCACATGAAAACTTCACATTGCATAACCAGGGTTGAATACATGTCGAAACAAGTCCTGCATCATTTTCTAAATAATTTATCCATGATAGGATTAAGAGTATTTTTTTACATGCACCACAAAGTCCAAGGTTAAAATCAATTAATCATTATGGACAATAGTGGCTAATTAAGCTTAATTGAAATGCACTGGGCAAACACAAAATGATGGGTCTTAACATTAACATGAACCACAATAAGAAGAGGGACAAACTGGAGGCAGTAAGCCTCACAGTAAATTACAATGATGTCTTATTTGGGTCTTGGCCAAGTAAGTAATTAGAATTCAACCAATGCTACTGTATCTGGAGTGTCTGATGAAGCAGCAGCATCTGAAAGCTTTTTGTCTTACTTCTTTTCATATTACCTTATTTTCTGAAATGATCCTATCATGTAGTGTGATGCCTATTTTTCTTTTTATTTCATAAATAATTGGCACCATTTCCAAAGGGGAAGGGGAAAAAGGTCCGCATCTGATACTCCATTGAGAAATAGTTTTTCATTCTCGTTTTTTAATTTACATCAAATCTTTGCTCAGTATACACCCAAGACAGGATGGAAAAGGTCAAACACACCAGGACATGGTCTTTTAAACTGTTGCACACAAAATGACTTGAAAATCTATTCATTATCAATACAGATTATCCCCTTGGGGGATCCCTGCAGGGTACACCCCGAGCATGTTGACAGCCGATCGCAGGGCCACACAGAGAAACAGACAACCATTTACAATCACACTTATACTGAAGGGCAAATTACAGTCACATTAACCAAATAAGCAAGAGGTTTTGGTATGTGGGAAGAAGCCGGAGTGTCCCCAGAGAACCCATGCTTGCATGAGGAGAACATGCAAACTCCACAAGGAAAAGCAATGACCAAAACAGGGTTTGAACCAGAAACCTTCTTGTTGTGAGGCAAGTGCACTACCTGCTACTGCTTTTAAAGGAAAATTCTCCTTTAAAAAAAAAGATTTTGCAGGTAGAAAAATCTAACCTCTTAGCGCAGATGGACCTGCCTGATTCATTGTCTGAAATCATGCAGATCCATCTTGCGATGCTCCAATCTTCAACTTCATCGGCTAAAAGCTGAATGACCCAATCAGAAAAGAGAGGAGAAACTGAGGACGTGATGACAGCGGGAAGTGACTGCATGTTTGAAAACTATGCCGGCTCCTGAAGCGGTCTCCGTGGCTGCGGCAAAGAACACACTTAAAGTTTCTCTTACTGAAAATCATGTTTTCGCCCTTCTCACAACTGGGAAACTGGGAGAGATGTGGAAATCCTCTGTGAAAGATGTGGTTTAATCTATGGTAGCCCAGAGTTGTAGTTACTCAACGATACCTATAAAAATCTGCTCTCCTCAGAAGTTACCAGGAGAACTTGGTGGGGATTGTCGTTGACGAGGTTCTTGTCACATGTAAGTGGTAAATGATACATCTGTGTGGTATAATTTAATGTAAGATGATAGTCTGAGGACTGAAAAGTAGTTTAAGCTAACGGCTAACAACAGGGTCTAGCTGCTATGCCATACTGTGGTTTGATATGGATTGGTCTGTGAGTGTGACTGGCAGAACAATCATCCAATCACCAGCTGCTGTTGTTTTTGAAGGTTCTGCCTCTGAAAACATTTTCTATGGACTCTTCTCCAGACGGATAAGTAAAACATTTCTGAGGTGGACATATGGAACTGTCCGTCAGGTTAGGGAAAATCATTGCAATACTTTTTTGCTCAAATATTGTCCAACCCTCCCTCAGAGCAGTATGCTTGCAGTTTTACTCTTGCACATACTCTGTGGATTAGGAGCCTTTTTCAGTAACTTGTGCTAGTTTAGCACCAAAAGGGCAGACAGTAGGAGGCTAAATATAGCTAGCAGTTAGCTTCCTATAATAGCCTTGGTGGTTGTGACTGCTGTCCAACTCCTCTCCTCATCAGTTTGTTACCCTCTGTCCATGGAGGTTATGTTTTTGCCGGCATATGTTTGTTTGTTTGTTTGTTAGCAAGATTACCCAAAAACTACTGGACAGATTTTGCTGAAATGTTCAGTAGATGTTGGTAATGGCCCAACTTAAAAAATGATTAGATTTTGATGGCGATCCATAAAACTGTCATTAGCAGACAATCGTTTTTGCTCATAACTGTCTAATTATAATGATATCAGGGTCAAGGAATCATATTATGATGGTATCTGTATCATGGAACTATTGCTTAAAGATATAATAGCAATATGTGAGCTATGGCAGAGGTTTGCGCTCTCCGAGTGCTTATTAATTAATTTACAGGTTAGACACTCTTGTTTTCAAGCAAATCAACGAAATGGACCTCCATTTTGACATCCGTCTAACTTTATGCTTTGCCTTTACTCTTGTTGACATGGCTACCTTTGCTTCCTGCTTCAGCCAGTTTGCTCCCTGATTGGCTTTTCTCTGGTCAATGTGACAAAACACAGGGCGCGTGCTTGACTGTACTACCATTGTGTGTTTACTATTTCTCTTAACACACCTCACACCACAGGATAACCAGGTAAGATTATCCTTGGGACCTCCAAATCATCTGGCCTTTGCCTAATTTGATCAGAAGCAGAGATCTGAGAGGAAAGTCAGCCCCATTGTCAGGTTGTGTGTACCTCACTTTCGTATGTGAAGTTTCCTAAAACCAAATAATTCACATTTATTCTATTTCATTTGTTTTTTGAGTGGATATTTTTGAAACTTAGCAAATCAATCTAACACCAGCAGCTTTTAGGAAAGTGTACTACTGAGGGTGAATAGAACAATGTGTTTGCTTTTCCCAAGTCCCAGTGTCTTGTTTTAAAGCTAATTGGGGCAGAAGAAAGAAAAGGTTTTACTCGGTTGGTAAAAGAGTGGATCAATACTCCAATTTTGCCAGTCGGCCAATAAGCCAGATGACCTCCCTGGAGGTTAGCAAACGAAGAAATAAGAAAATCCTTTATTGACCACAACTCAACTGTTTTTCTTTCCAAACTCTTCTCCACAATTACATTTACTGTCATGTTTTACAATTATATGATCACAAACACCTGAGCTATTGCAACTTGTGTGACTGCAGCTGGCTTCAAATGACTTCTAAATGTGGCAGCGTTATAGGAGAGCTGGCATTTAACTTGTTGTGATGACCTGCCCTGCTGTCAAAGCTTTTAACACACACACTCTTGAACACACACACACACAATTGGAGTCATGCTCCTGAAGGACATCTTGTTGAGAAAGTGTCTTGAGAGAAGAAGTGATATGAGGACACAGAGACTGAAAAAGAGAGAATTTATGGATGAGAAATGACAATGAGGGAGAGAAAATCACTCATCTCATGTTTGGACAACAAGCTGTTTGTCTGTATCAGATCCTGTGATGAAAACTGCTCCATTTTAGATTGGCTGTGATGCAAACACACACGCCTGACTTCACGTCATTTTCATTTAAAAACATTTCAGTGTGCGTGAGTCTGTGCGTGTATGAGTGACAGAGAGTAAGGAGGGAGACAGAGATAATAAGTCCGAAGGCTGTTTTAAGAAGGACAGGGTGCTGTGTGGGTCTCCTTCATTTCAATTTCAAACTGTTTCCTCCAAGTGTCCCACTGAGCATAATTTTCTCCCCTCCGTCTCCCTCTGCCACCGCTGCTGCCACGTAAACACAGGACTGAGATGAGAAGGGCAGAGCCACAAAGAGAGAAGGGGAGAGGGGGATGTGAGGGGAAAGGAGAAGTGGGTGGCTGAAATTAAGCCTCCACTCCTTCAGATAACAAAGACAAAGTTTTCAAGCGTGAACTTTGTCAAAAAAAATAAACACAAACAAAGCCTTATTCATCACCTGAACCTCAATCTAGCTCCCTATTGTCTTTCAGCTGTTTGATTTAATTTAAAAGCATCATGTTGTGATTTTGTAATTAGGTGGCTCACCGTTATATCAACACCAAAAGTTAAATGATTTTATTGAGGCTCTGGACAGAGAGAAATAATGTGTTGCTCTTTTTAACGATTTGTCTAAAGCCTTTGACACAGTAGAACACAGACTCTTGATTAACACCTGGCATAACATTGGTATTTCAAATTCTGCCACTTATTGGTACAGTGATTATTTAACAAACAGAACACAGTGTGTGCAGGTGGCTGGATCCACCTCTTCTATTCTGGATATTACTAAAGGGGTGCCCCAAGGCTCAGTCCTGGGACCCATTTTAGTTATTTTAAATTTTAATTTATTATTAACAGTCTATGTACAAATGGGTCAAATGCATTATATCACTTTTATGCAGATGATACCATTACTAATTGCTGTTCATCCTCACTCACTCAGGCTTTTGAGTTTTTACAAGCTGCTTTTAATGTTGTTCAGTCTCGTCTGAGGAGTTTAAAATTGGTTTCAAACACAGAAAAGACTAAGCTCATGGTCTTTTCAAACTCAAGTGAGGTACAAGGGAATATCCCGACTCTTGTAACTCAACAAGGACACCCAATAGAGCTGGTCTTCAACTATAAGTATCTGGGTTTCCTACTGGATCATGAGCTTTTCTTAAAAGCACACATTGCAGACTTGGTCACCAAACTCAGGGTGAAGCTCGGGTTCTACCACCGAAACAAATCTTGTTTTTCACTAAGGGCCAGGAAATTGCTTGTTGCAAGCAACATTTCTTCTACTGATTGATTATGGAGATGTGCTGTATTTGGTGCTTCTCTTAAATGTTTGCAGTCCTTAAACACTGTTTATCACAGTGTCTTGAGGTTTGTCACTGGTGATGGCCGCCTCACGCATCACTGTGACTTGTATGTCAAATCTGGTTCTGATGGATAAACAGCGTGAGACCATTGAACAGTGCCTGTGGTTCTGAATTTATGGTAAAAAGCTGTTGCCCTTTACTGCAAGACACCCTGCACTCCCAAAACTGTATATTCTAAATGATTGTATATTGTCACTTATCAATGTGTTTTTCTGTGATGTGTGCTGCTAACCTCTTGGCCAAGTCACCCTTGTGAAAGAGATCTTGATCTCAATGGTTTTTTATCTGGTTAAATTAAATGTTAAAGTTATGGGAGAATCATGGCAGTGATACACTCTCATTCCACCCCAACCAACCCAACAAAAAACCTCCAAATGGATGAAAGTCAAAAGCAACAGCCCCAAAAGTCAAAAGGTGCTCCACTATCTAAGTAGAGCCTCTCTTTTCTGTCAAATTAAAGGCAACAGACCTGAAAATAGCTGGAAGAACAAAACAAAACAAAAAGGGTCTAAAGTCTGCAGTCCATAATGCAGTATGATCTTACTGTTTTGAAGGCCCATTGAAATGATGAACAAGTACAAAACACACACTCACTGAGCTCGTTCCACTTATACAGACGGCATAACAGCACGCAGACTCCACAGTTTTATTTCAGAGCATTTGTTTATAAATTCAATTTAACTTCATTACAGAGACAGAGAGCTTCGAGACCTTTTGAAGCTCTCCTCACAGCCCTATTCTGTGCATTCTCCAGCCAAAAAAACAGTTCTCATCCAACATGGAGCTACATCACAATGTTTGTTTTACATATATATCAATACAACCTATAATTATGCTAAAAAATGCTAATACAGGCTGTCCTTTGCAGCAGAGTATACAGCCAAGGATGCCAGCAGAGACAACTGGCATCATTCTGGCCCAGAGGACTGCCGCTCACTAAATATCTTCTCTTTTTGCTGCAAACCCCAAGAGATGGATGTGTGTAAAAATCCCAGTGGAGCAGCAATGTCTGAAAGACTCAGACGAGCCTGTCTGACAACAACAGCCATGCCATGTTCAAGTTAACTTAAATCTCCGTTCTAACCCATGCTGTTGCTCTATTTGGACTTCAGGCAGTCACCTTGATCATGTCTTTATGCCTTAATGAGTTGCTGCTATGTGATTGGCTGACTAGCTATTTAGGTTTATGGACAGTTAAACTGTTTTATCTCAGAAGATGTATATCCATCTGTTGTCTGTAAAGCCGCATTCACACCAAACGCAACCTGGCCGACCACTCTGCGTGCAAAGTCAATGTACAGCTGTGATGGGTGGAGTTAACCCTCCCACGATGCAATGGATGCAATCTAGGTGACTTGGTTGCATTACTGGGTCGCTTTGGCCCGTGACCAGGTCGCGTCGCTCGTTTGCCAACGTTGAAAACTTTGAACTTTTCAGGCAACGCCGCATGTGGCTGTGCCGTGACAACCAATCAGTGTTGTGTGGGTGTGTGAGAGAACGCTAAAGTCCATCCATCCATTATCTATACTGCTTATCACTTTCAGGGTTGCGGGGAGCTGGAGCCTGTCCTGGCTGACTTTTGGGCAAGAGGCAGGGTAAACCTTGTCAGCCAATCACAGAGCAACAAAAAATGACAGACCATCATTCACGCTCACACTCATTCCTAAGGGGCAACTCACCCTTCGCTAAGCCCCTCCCACAAACGGCTGCTGTCCAATCCTATGTTAGCAACCCTATGCACGAGAGGCCTGTCAAGCTACAGATAGAGACAAGTTCTGATACACTGATTTTTTTAAGCATTTTATGAACAGACTCCCTAGAAGTGGGCAAACACACGATAATGAAAGCTAGCTGACTGCATTGGGCATGCATGGGCTCTCTCTGGTGCCAAGAGAGAGCCCATGCATGCAGAGGGAGAACTTGCCAGGCAGAAAAGGTCCAGTCCAGCAGGGATCCGAACCAGTTTTCTTACTCTGACACACAGGGTGCATTCACCTTAGTACTGTATAACACAGAGCCAACCACTGTGTAAGATTTTTTTTTTTTTTAGAATTATGTAACAGAGATTTTTATCTTAATTCATCTGAATATTTCCATGAGAAAAAATTCTTTGTATTGCTCCTTTAAATCAAACCAAGCCCCTCCTCTGGGTCTCTCTCCTTCCCCCAGTCCTCAGCAGCAGCCCTGTTAAAGTGCTGGACAGCTCCAAGGTTGCGTAGTTGAAGTAGCATGGCTCATTTCAAGGCTCTGTGATGAAGTATTAATTATATTTAGAATTCACTGGGGCAGCGCTTTTTAACCAGACACTCTCACAGCCACCTGATTTTACCCCCAATTAAAGTTGAACGGAGCAGAGCAATTTGGCTCCAGCTCCGCTCCCTGGGTGGTGTGTGAGTGAAAGCGTTCAATGGCGTGTGTGTCTTTGCAGAGGCGTCTAGGTGTGTGACTATTTCAGGGTAAACAGTCCCACTGCAGGGATGCTCTGGTTCCCCCAGATGCTTCCTGTGACAGACTGCCTGCTATGCTGCAGCCTTGTGGAGGTGCAGACATGTGCAGATGATGTGTTAATCTCCCCTCTCCTCATGATTAAATGATGGTGCGCAAATGGAGATGATGTGCTCCAAGAGTGTCTCATGCATTTTTCCTTCACCTCAAACCATACTGGGAGATGACTTTAACCACGCTCATTAGGAGGAATATTCTACTTTACATATATACATGTGTTTCGGCCTTAATTCCCTCCTAATGGTTGTAAAGCAGTCTTAACATTTACAGGATAAATATTGATTTGTTCATAAAAACAGCATGCACTACAGTGCAAATAGGACTGTTTATTGCAAGCCTGAAGGCATATGAGTGCTTTTACATTAAATATTCTGTATTTGTGAACCCAAAACTCCGGTCTTATGTACACCATGTACTTTGTTAGACAAGTTCCCCATAATTAACAAATTATTTATTAAATTCAAAGAGTTTCCTGAGCCACGCTGGGCATTTTTGTGCACTGGAGAATGAATTTAATGAGATCCATTAAAACACAAGTTCTGATGTCTTTATTTCTGACTTTTGAAAAATGTCATGGTTTTTTTAACCAGTTTTAATAGACTGATGACCACAGACTGAAAGACAGCTTATAGTGGTCAAGTATGTCAGGGAGCGGAGCAGCAGCTCTCTGGGCAAAAAAAGAACTGCTGAACTGCTTGATTGATGCATTTTACTTTACATCCACTGAACTTTTTGCTATATTGATTGTCTGTTTAACATTATGTTTGCATGTATGACTTCTAACTGTTTGTCTGAAACTTTGTAGCTGGTGCTGCATTTATCTTGGGAAGGAGACGCTAGAAAAAGAGATTATTTTTATAATTTCAGATTAAACTGAATAAAGGTTCAAATGAAAAATAAAGGTATGGGCCCTGGGTGGCACAGTGGTGCAGCAGGTAGTGTCAATGCCTCACAGCAAGAGGGTTGCTGGTCTGAACCCTGTGTTTGTCAGGGTGGAGTTTGTATGTTCTCCCTGTGCATGTGTGGGATCTCTCTGGGCACTCCAGCTTCTGTCCACAGACCAACATCATGCTCATTAGGTTGACTTGTGATTCTGAATTGCCCTTATGTGTGGGAGTGAATGGTTGTCTGTCTCTCTATGTAGCCCTGTGATTGGTAAGTGGCCAGTCCAGGGTGTACCCTGCATCTTGCCCAATGTCAGCAGGGATAGGCTCCAGCCCCTTGTGATGATGAAATAGAAAAGTGGTGTAGATCATCACCTCTCATAAATGAAGTCACATCACGTAGTAATTTATTGTTGTCAGATAACAGATAGAAAAAAAAATGATAGAAAAAATTCTACGAAAACCTCCATCTGGAACTGTTCATGTGGACTCAAATTCTGCAAAGGATGACCCTGTAGTTGTATGAAAAACATATATATCAATGAGTCCTTCTTCTTCTAAATCAAACCCTGACCAAGGACATAAGCCACCAAGGTGAGGATTAACAAATCTTTCGCTTCTCAATATATAAGAAGGTGACCCTTCTCTACCTGAGCTCTCTGTATCTGTGTTCCTTATATCATAATTTGTTTCTGGTGAACATATTCTAACAGTGTAGTACTTTCCAGAATGCATTGGCTAGTGATTTGTCACTGCCACTTGCTCGAGGTAATGATAGAGGAAAACAGGGGCTGAAAATGATCCAGCAGCGTCTTCAGAGAGGGCTTTAATGGCTGTAGTATTATACAAAAGTGCACAATGTTTCCTCACATTCAGAATTCACCCATGTATGTTTGCACTCTGCATCATCACAGCTTCTTCCTGTAAATGGACCCATTAAACAATTATTACAGTTTTTTGTAGTTTTTATAGTTTAAGCCCATATATTAACATTAGCAAGCTCCTCATTAGCAGGCTAATTAGTAGCATACGGCTGCATGTTAGTCATTGTTAAGTGCTTAATAGCATCTCCAAACTATATTCTAAAGTCGATGGACCATTAACTAAGAGTTTTCTCTTAATACCCTCCTAATTACTGCTTTAAATAGGAGGTTAGAAAGTTGTTGTACATCAATTTCTTTCTAGAAGAGCCCTTATTATGCTTTTTTGAGCTTCACACGCTCTGTAGTGGGTTTTCCATTTGCACATCGATGTACTTCCATGGAGTACATCAATGTGCAAAGCAAAAGACTTTCTCCTCTGGTCCTGTTTACAGTGCCAGTAGCTGCTTGAAACTGTTAGTCCCTCCCCTGAATAGACCTCCTCGTGTGATGTCCTACCATTGTTTTTGCCAATTATTACAGAGTTGACAGGTTGGACCAATCAGTTCAGACTGAGCCCACATGGGGACGAAAGCCTCAAAGCAACAAGGTCTTCAATGGAGGGTCTCAGACAGATAGATAATGTAAGTATATCAGTGGTACCTCTTGTGCAAAGACTAGAAGCATTTTTGAACACAGGTGATAGTGAACATACTCCAGCAGTCATCAAGATTAAGGCACAATATGACCACTCTAAGCTGACAGTGAGATATAAAAGAAGTGAAAATATCGGAACAAGCATCCTTTATCAATAATGCTGGCCTTACATTGTACAATTTTTCCTACAATTTTAGAGTCACAGACAAATTTCCAAAGTCAAAGTAAAAGCTTCAGTGTGTGTTCCTGATCATGGTTGTTAGTTAAGATGGGCTTACAACCCATTTTTTTCCAGTTTCAAGGCAGTCTCTCTCTAGCAAGGCAGCCCGGAAGAGGTTGATAAAGGGGAAAGCTTCCTGGAGCCCAGCTGAAGAGGTCAGCCATGAAATGGCCAACTACATTTGATCAATGACAATCAAAACACATTTTATAGCAAAATACCAATCATTACATATTGAATCAATAAACTGCAATTTCCAATAACTGTTTATCAGGAAAATGTAGAAAGTTTTAACCACCCCTCCAACCCCACTTAAGCAGTATGAGCCGGTTTCTTCTTTTTTTGGAACATTAAACTTGTGGGCGGTCACACAGAACTTAACTGTTGTGCCTGTTATACTGGACTAATTTTAACAATGCCAGGACCAAACTGTGTGGAGTTTACATGTTCTCCCAATGCATGCGTGGGTTCTTTCCTGGCACTCTGGTTTCCTCCCACAGATCAAAAACATGCTTGTTAGGTTAACTGATGACTCCAAATTGTCCTTAGGGTTCAGGGTGAGCGTGAATGTCTGTCTCTCTGTGTGGCTCTGTGATTGGCTGGCAACCAGTTCAGGGTGTACCCCATCTCTCGCACAATGTCAGCTGCTAACAGTCCCAGCTCCCCTTGCAACCTCGAAAGGGATTCCTAGTTTGGATTATGAATGGATGGACATTTAAACTCAGCAACAAACATCTAAACTTGACAGGTGACATTTCATTTAAGTAGGAAAAATTGAAATAGAGACGAAAAAGGTATAAAAATCCCCCACCTTGATGTTCTGTTGACTACAAAGACAGGGTTCCCTTCATGATTTAGAGATTGTTAAAAGTTACAGAATTTGCAGCTGTATATGGATTTAAAGCTCCTGAAAAGTTATTTATAGTGATAACTTATGGGTGAACCAGTTCAAAAAAACACCCACACTTACCTTGAGGCCCACCAGTGTGCCACCACATTTTAAAACTACTTTTCTAGTGTACAGGCATAATTAAACAAAAACATAGACAAACAAAACAAAGACAAAAACATACCTATATCATCCTTATGATAAAACAATAATTAAATTGTAGACTAATGATCTCCTCTCTGAATGGTATTAAAGTATAACTTTCATTCTCTATGTTTTTTAATATTATTAGTGTTAGAGAATAGTGTACTTGTAGACCCTAGTAGCATCTCTCTTTTACTCAAACAAGCAGGGAAAGGAAACAGATTAAAAATACATCACAACAAGGTGAAATTTCTATGTAACTTTGTCAAACAGAGACCAATGGTCCAAGCTGAATTTATACTGAAGCCATAATTCATCGTAATGAATTTGTGCTATGGCTCACAGCATCTTGTCAACATTTATGATAAATTATAATACAAAATTTGACACACCATAAATCTCAGAAAAAGGACATTTCTTAAATCCTTTTGTTTTAAAGCTGTGACTTCATTCCATGTTTGTACTTGAGATTTAAGGTTATATCCATCCTGATGACACTAGAGTGAAAAGATAAAGTACTGTCTTTACATACAGACAGCGCTCATATTTTGAAAGGAGGAGAAGTACTTTCGAACAGTCTTCATGTAAGATTAAAGCATTAACAGTGTGACACAGGAGTTGCATTGATGGGATATAAAAGAATGAAAAAATGCCAAACTAGTACAGAAGTTTCCAGGGCGGCTCAAATCAAATTCATAGTTCTGCTTCTGGCTTACAAAACAGTGACGAGAACGGCTCCTGTTTACCTGGAATCCCTCATCCAGATCCACACTCCCTCTCACCCACTACGCCCTGCCAGTGAAAAATGCCTGGTGGTCCCAGAGAGGGAGCGAAGTGCTCCACAGTACCATTTGCGGCCTGATCGCAGGCGTATTCACTTTATGTGGAATTTGGGGGTTACTGGCTGGCTGAATTGTCCACCTCCTTGCGGTGGACATATACATGTGGGTGTGGGTCCGGTGTTTCTGGTATTAAAACTCAAAACCACCCAGTGTACTCGTATCCAGATAATGATGAATGTGAACCTCACTTCTCTCTCTGTTTGCTGTTTTCTTTTTATTTTACTTGCTTTATAAAATTAAGCATCAGTGTATTAAATGATGTGGCACTGAGGTCAACAGATCAGGTTTTCATAGCTGAAATAAAGCCTAAAGAAGTCCAATTACAATGGTTGGGTTAGCAAATAATCTTAAGGAGAGCACAGGTTTAACGCAAATTGATGAAATCATTTAATTGATATGGCTTTCATTTGGCTATTTATTGACGCTATTTTTTATGAAATGAAAGTATCTGGCTTGTGCGTTTGTCACATTAAAAATAAATATGAGAACAACAGTAAAACAATGCCGAAAACATATGCCCAGAGATAGACTGGGTACATGCATGTCACGTTGGATAAAAACAAAGTTACACTGATACAGAGTTATAATTGTTTCTACAGGGCTTCATCCTATAACTGAGGCTTATAGGTGCTGCATCTTATATGAAACTTAATGGCTCCATAAGTTTTACTTGGTATTCTTTAAACATAAATCAGATGCGAACTTAATTAAAAAATTACTTGGCTAACTGAAAATGCCAAAACATATGGCACTTCTCAGGTGAATTGAAGGGTTTGTTTCTTACAGCAGAATTTAATTACTTAATGTTGTTCTCTGCATCTCATTCAATGGAACTGCTAGTCTGTCGCACAAATTGTGACATCAATGCATAACCTCACGTGTATGAGTGTTTTTACGTCTCTACTGATCAAATGTATTCATGTATTTCAAAGGGAATTTGCTTCATTTTCTTTGTTTCATCCATTTCTAAAAAATGCTGCAACGTACAAATTAATAAAGTTGAACTTAATCAAAGTAATCAAAGAAGACAAACCACTGATAAACATCTAAGAACAACAACAAGACCCTCAAACACAGATAAATAAGAATGAATGAAATAGGCTCAGAATAAACTGAACACTTGACTATAAACTTTACCCAGAGCGTTGCTCTCAGAATCAAAGAAAATATAATTTCTTTCACTAATGTTTTGAATTCATGTCACACACAAACAGCAGAAACAAAGAGCTCCTCACACTGTGAGTCTGCAGCCAGCCAAGAGTAACGCCTACTAATTCCTCCTGCTGATTAAAAGCAAACACAACTATTAAAGTGAAAAACATAACCCTTGAAGGCAAAATGGTTATTTTCAATCAAAGGACTTTGTGGAGCTTCAGTGTTTCAATGAGAGGAAGAGGCCTTTATGAGATTACACACACTTCCGTGCCGTCTTTACCCGAGAATGAATGCACTATTTATCGAGGATAAGTGATGGGAACCCTCTCCCCATGTGGCTCTGCTGCTGCTGCTGTGTGACATTTAGTGGGAAATATAGTAATGGGTGAATGGGAGGGGGAGACAGATGGGTGGGGGGCGGGGATCAGAGGAGATGTTGTTCTTTAATGGGAGCTGTGGTTTGGTTAACAATCATCATTTTAGACACTGATGTTTGATCGATACCAGCGGTGGCAGTGAGGGGGTGGGAGGCAGCAGGGGAGAAGGAGAGGGTGTCATGTGATCTCTGGGAGTAAATCATAGAGAGAGTGAGAGAAACAAATAACGTAAAAATAAAAATGGGAGGAAAACAAAGAAAGGGACTCTTGAGGAAAGGACAGTGGAAAGAACTGATGCATACATGAGAAAAATAATTTAGAGCATTGAGCCCCACTAATCTGAATTATTGTTATAAATAATAGCGCCCGACCGATGTGGATTTTTTAAAGCCAATGCCGATGTTGATATTTGACAGAAAAAAAATACTGATTACCAATTAATCGGCTGATTAATTAAAAAAATATAAGATGAATTTTAAAAAAAAATATGGTCCCTTAACACTTACAACAATGAATATATGAATAACAGGCAGAACATTTGACTGTTTTACAATACTTTGCCCTTAGTTTTTGTTTAACTTTACAACAGAGAGGAATCTTAAAGTACACAAACATGCTGAAAGGCATTAAACCTTTGGGAAATTAATTATATAACCTTAAAAAAGAGTCACTCTATAATTGAGTTATGAAATACACCTTGTCTTGTACTTCTTGTTGATGAAAATAAGAGGTAGGTTATAGTACAGGTAGAACAGGTAATTGTGAGAGGAAAGCAACAAAAACACTAAGGTAACATTCTTTTTACGAGCCTCTTTTATTTTTCGACTCTGCAACTTTCAAGAACAAAGAACTTTCAAGTACAAAATAAAATAGTGTGCAGAACTGCAGTGTACACCTGCAAAATAAAATAAAAAGCCTTATTTAAAATGTAAATATATAGATGAATTAAGAACTCTATCTTGTCTCATCTGCCTTTCAGTCCCAGAGTCCTCATTAGTATAGTCAGAAGTAGGTTTTAGTACGGGTAGAACCACTATTTTTATTGTAAACATGAGGTAAAATGTGTGAGGAAATTAAATGCGCTTTAACACAGCTGATTGAGTGATGAACGGTCATTCTCTGCACTCTCAAATATTTGTGCACTTATGTTATTTCGGTGGTTACTGGCTGGCTTTTAAGCTGTTAGTTAAAGCTATGCTAGGTTGGCATAACTACAGCGATGTCATTGTTAACAGACAGAGTAACTTCAGCTAGGTTAGCACAACTTTACCAATGTAACATCACTGAAAAGCATGATGACGCAACGGAGCACACGCCACTTGTCATGACACATGGAAAAGAGAGTTAAATTGAAAAGGGAGACATTTTGAGTCACTGTTAATTTCACAACGTCGTTTTAAACATACTTATTGGCAGCTCCGTTCAGCCCACTCTTATATTGTTGCCTGGCTGCATGAATGATTAGACAGTGGTGGGGAGGGGACGGAAGATTGAATGGAGTCAGAGCTCCATCTATTGGACTAACGGTGCAACAACATTATTCTGTGCAACTTGGTCACTGAACAGCATTTACTGTTTTATGAGAAAGTAAGAATATATCAGCATTGTATCAGCAAAACTCCGGCCAATATTTTGAAAAGGGCTAAAATCGGCCGATTAAATCTGCCGGCCGATATATCGGTCAGGCCCTAATAAATACACACTACAAAAAAACTGACTTACAATTGAGACAACAACCAACTGATCAGCTTGACTACTATTTACCATCCATCCATCCATCCATTATCTATACTGCTTAGCCCTTTTGGAGTCATGGGGGCTGAAGCCTATCCTAGCCTATCCCAGGTCACCAGCCAATTGCAGGGCAACATAGACAGAAGACCATTCATACTGACACTCATACTTAAAGGCAATTCAGATCACCAATCAACTTAATTAGCATGTTTTTTTTAATCTGTGGGAGGAAGCTGGAGTGCCGAACCAACGCATATACAGGAAAAACATGTAAACTCCACACAGAAAGGCCCTGCTTGGCCTGGGACCTGGCAAACTGTTAGCCAATGTTATTTAATTGTTTTGTTATTTTAGGTTGATTTATTGTTGCTTTGGATTGATTATAAAATTACTTTTTTTTATTTTGGTATCCAACAACACCTAACTCACACTCTGTTAATCAGTCAACCTATCTGAACCCACGCCACCATTCTCAAACATCCGGTTCACGAGGGCACTTGGTCTTCATTACTTCCAGGATGAAGCCTCAGGCACAGTGGGATGCCAAGCCAGGAGCCACGTTGCCTTTTGCTTGCATAAATCAATGCAACCGTGAGCTGTACTGCTATTTTTTATGTTCCTTGTTCTTTTATGTTCTGTTTGGATCAACTTATGTTTATTTGCTGAGCCTGTGATATATGTGGCACTTTGAATTGCATATTGTATGTTTAAATCTTGTAAGAGAACTGGACGGATGATTTTTTTTTTTTGTTTTACCTCTTTTAGGCTGTTATTTTTCGTAAATTCAAAGAAGAATAAAGAGAAGATGGCAAACTAACCACAAGCCCGTTTTGATTTCCCTTCCCTCCTCCCATCCAAACAAGTAGAAGACCTTTCCCAAATCCCTAACCCCAATGAACTGGACAGGTTTTTTCCATTTGCCACTCCTTTATTTTACTACTTTCAACGCTATTTGCAGACAACTGACAGCAGGACAGTTCACACTCCTCATCTGTGCATGTCTGAGCAGCTTTAAAGATGCAGAGACCCAGGAGGAGTTTAGAATGAATGCTCACATGATAAGTGTACAATACAATCAGCACAAAGCATCTCAATCAAAACTCAATTTCTTTCCAAATGAACACTTCCAGATCAGAATCTTCCAACTGACATGTTTAGATGACATATTTTTATACTGATCAAGCATTTTAATTTAGATAATTTGTGTCCAAGTAAATATAGAAACTGTCAAACATGAAGCTGTGTTGCGAGAAATCATTCAAATGTGAATGCTTTATTGAGATGTTGTGACAGTTATGATGGCTTGTAACGTCTGTTTTTCTCTTAAATTGTTAACAACACAAGCCTCGTCATTTCCAGTTTCTTTATCTTGCTCACAACCTGGCAGCTGGAAACATTCAAACTAAGGACTGCTGTTACTCACTCAGTTTAAGAGGCAACAAGACCTCCCACAATCCTTCACCAGTCACTTAAAGGTGCCATATTTTGCTCCTTTTCTGCAGTTTAACATGGATCCTTGATGTCTTCATGAAATGTTAGTAACATGCTTTGGTCCAAAAAGCCTATGAATAAAGCACAGCTGCATTCTTTCCACACTCACATAACCTCTCTGTTCAGAACGGCTGGTTTTGAGGGCTGTCGTCTTCAAATGTGAATGAGCCAGAGCAAACTGTGTACATGCGGGAAATTCAAGACAGACCTGCAGCGTAAATTGAGCATCCTGTCCTGAACACACATGAACCATTAATTCATGCCTTTTAACAGATAGCAGCAATCTCATTTTCCCCAAACATCACAGGCTAATGCACAACATGCTAACCTCGGCCTAGTCACTGCAGTGGGACTGATTATATTCAGCCAACTGTTAAACTTCTCTTGACTAATGTAATAATGCTCATACATTGGGGTACTCAGGTAGACAGATCAGGTTAGGTATGCAAATCAAAAAAATATATTGTTACGTAACATTATACACATAGACTCAACAGCTCACCACATACCATGAGTTTACATTTATGCAGCCTGTTAAATAAAGGTTTTATTGTTTATTATCACATTTTGTGGACTGGGAGGAAGGCCAAATACCCAAAATGTGTTCAAAAGCCTTAAAACAGTGGTTTTTGCATAAAATGTCCCCTTTAAGTCTCTCGACCAAACCCTCCAATCAGTCCTACCTCCAGTTTTAACTTTGTTGACTAATTATTTTTGTCATAGTTTTCATCAAAAACCTTTTTTTCTACTAGACAGTAATTAATAAAAACAAGTGCACATGGACAAAAACTAAAACTAAATTAATTGACATTTTTGTCAACAAATAGAAAGTAGATGAAAATGTTTTACAGAGACTTAATCCAATCAGACCTAATTTGGTCATGTAGAAAGTAGGGACGTGTGGAAAGGTTGGATGAGTTAAGAGGGACATCCAATCACAGCTGCCTTAGCTTCATGGTAGTGGGATAAGTTGTGGAGCGATCCAATCAGAGCTACTCTCTTTATGAATTGATATTTTCATGTAGAGCAGGTTCACTGTTTGTTGTCAGTTCTGGTATTGTAACTGAGATTCTCTGCCAGGTAGCCTAAATAAAGGTGACTGCATTTCACACAAAAGTTCAATTTGTTTCTGTTAATTTAGTCATTCAAACTTTACTAGCATTCAATAAAGGGTTAATAGATGTTTCATTTTATCCAAGTGTAAAACATGACTTCAGAAATTCAAGGAAACATAAAAAATGCCTTACCCTCTACACTTCATAATTTAGTAGACTAATTTTACAGTAAATTTCATCAACTAAAACTAGACTAAAATTAAAACAATTTGGATGACTAAATTATGACTAAATCCAAAAGATATTTTAGGCAAAAGACTATAACTAAAACTAAATCAAAAACTGCTGTCAAAATTAACACTGCTTACCTCCAGTCGAATGTATTCGCTCTGCTCCTTTGAGATCAGGTTGAGGATGGTGCTGCTGTGTTTGCGGGTGCGAACCAGGATCTGAACCCACGTTCTCCTGGCCGACAATGGGGATGACAGCTGGAAATGTACATGACTGTGGCCATCGAAGGAGAACTCTGGGACATCTGATGATGATACAGGAACAAATGCACACAGCTGTTAGATAGTGCTTAAGCTGAAGAGCAAATATAATTCAGTTTTTAAACCTAACACAAACCATTTTATAGATTTCAACAGTGCTTCCCTCTGAGGGAACATGACCTCAGGTAACTTAAATCAACTCCCCTCCCCTGCAGAGAGCTGTGTTGCAGGACAGAATATGCAAAAGACAAAATAGAATATGTATGTGTGGTTATTCCGGGTTATGCTCGGTTCTTCTCTCTTCGACTCATGTTCTCAGAAGTGGATTTTGTGCATGCGAGTCAGACCAAACAGAGCACACCTAAAATGTTTTCAGAATCATTCTTCCAGCTCATCGCATATGCAAGTTAGATTTCTGCCCTGCTTTCCCTACAACACCTCTCCGTCTTTGTCTCTCTTCCACGTTGCTTTGACAGAGTTGAGTGATTCATAAGATCCTCCATGGAGACAATATTAAATCAGACATATTTTTTATTTCTTCAAAGCATGCAATATGCAGCTGATCAAGCATGTCTCCACAACACTCTGTTTCTTGTTAGCCATTTTTATCTCAGCCGCTGCAGTCTTTGTGCAGATTTAAATGAAATCAGATTAGTTTTTATAGCTGTTTAAAATAAATAACACCTTTCCACTGGGATATTCATTTAGTATGTGGATGAAAAATTTGATTTCTACTTTATTTATTCATCACTGCTGTGCTTTTTACTTCCATATTGCAATGCATTACAGGGTGTTTCACATATGTTTATCCAGAAAAACGAAATAAGCAGAGATAGAAACTAAACAAACAAGTGTATCATCCACTGAAACTCAAGCACTGGGCTTCAGATCTAAACGCAGAGATGAAAATCAAATCACAGGGAAGGCTGCAGACTATCCTCAACCCCTTACATTGAAATTATTTGATAAAAAATTGTGGTTACTAAAATTTAGAAAAAAAATGATTAATAGAGGTATATTGTACACCTCTGTGCAGGGGCATTATGTTGGCAAATATCCTAGAGGGAGAAAAGTCAGTGTGAGGTCAAAGAGGTCCTACTCACAAAAAGGAAAAGGGTGAATGATACCACTGTATGTATTTTGAGCACAGTATTGGCAGGAATATTGCAATTGAGATCCCAACTTTTGCCAATTGTCCTTCCTCCTTCGCCGCGCACCTACATACATTTTTAGACTGACATAAGCCCAATTCATACTGCCATTTCAAGGCATAAACTTTACCCCTTTGTGATTCGCCTCCACTGTGAAGGCCCTGGAGATGGACTGGGGGTAATGAGTTGACCCCCTGTTTGTTCAACCCATTTTGCTCTACAATTAATATTAAAATCATATTTTTGGGAAAACTCCATCCAACTGAAGCACAGACCTGGGTAGAGGAGCATCACTGCTTCAAGCCCTCCACACAAGGACCAGTTTAGTCTCCTGTAGGATCTAAAATCCAAACATTTGTATGCCTATCTTATGAATTAGACAGTGACATTTGATTTTTAATGCTTCTGTATCATAGTAAAAGACAGAGCCTAGTAGACATGCACATCCAAAAAACTCACATGAAAAAGCACAAAGACACCTGTGCACCAAAAAACAGCTCCCATTAAAGAATTTTCCATTTGAAAATCATTGATATTTCAAGTCGTACGGCTCTTCCTCAGATTCAAAAATGTTTTTTGAGTAGCCATTTTAATATAAACTTGTTCGCACTGACCCAACCCAGCTGAAACACATCACAAATTAGGCAACCAAAAAGAAAAAGACAAAACATGCAATTATAATCAGCATATCTGTCTTAATTACAGCTATAAACAAATGTTTATTCAGGCTGTATTGACTAAGTAATTTAGAATATCCAAAATATACAGCAGACAACCAGGTACTAAATGTGGATAGAATATTAATGTCCATATATTTGTATACATGCTGTATATCCTATCAGCTGTGAGAGTAATGAGTGTCAAAACATCACAGGGTACATGGAAAAACAACATTTAAAGACAATTTATACAGTTATCCACAATAATGTTTTTTTTTTTTTGTCAAGGGAGCTATTGTTTGGCATGTGGATCTCTTTGTTTTCATATGTGTCATAGTCAACACAATTTTGCTGTCCCTCTATTGTCATTACGCTCATAATGCTACAACAATTGGATTGGAATGCTGTTAAAAACAAATATATCTTTCTTATTTAATTAAGAGTAATAACTCAATTATTGAACATTATCTCAACTCGTTAGCACAAGAGTTTTAAAATGCAAGCCTCCCCAATGATACAGACTCAGGAAAAGGACTGTTTTCCCCCATGCTGGTGCCCCGCCCTCAACCATATCCCAATTTACAGCACCACAACAAGGTTCTGCTTTACATAGAGACATTCACACTCATTCCGCAAGGCATCAAGGCAGAGACGCTCACTTGCAGTGCTCCTGTCTCCCGCTGAGTCCTCGTGCCTCCCTCTCTTCAAAATCACGCCTCTGTCAGTGGAGGGGTAAATACTATACCTTGAAACAGCAGTAAAATCTGGCTTATGCCTCAGTGCTAACTGTATCTATCCTGTTTGTAACTGAGTGGACAGATGTCACAAAAGCTCACGATAATGGACAAAATCAACGCTAATGTCTCTAAAAGCAGGAGCAAAATCTCTGGAATCACACACACTTTGTGGTGCAACGTGAACCACCTCCATTACTTTACAAGGTCCTATCTACAACCAAGGGACAGCTCTGTGACAGATGAGAGACAGGACCACGTGTGTGTGTGTGTGTGTGTGTGTGTGCACCAACCAAACAGAAGATGGCTGGGTGTGTGTCTGTGTGTGTCTCTCTGGATGAAGTTGTTGTAAGTGGAGCATGACTTGTTATTAAGGCAAAATACTCTATGGACTTTAAATAATTTATGTGCTCCCTAGTTTAGTCTTCGCTCTTCTTGTGTTTCCTCTGAGGAGTGTGTTTTTTTAAATTTTGACTCAAACAATCATACAGTCACAATAACGTCCCGACTGGTTCGGCCCTGATTTTGCTCCAGGATACAACTTAATGCCGAGCCTCCTACCATCCCAAAAAACAACTTTTCCGTTCCTGGTCCCATATTTTGTTGTCTTCTCCAAAGGTCGATTTCTCCCAAAGGTTTGTAATAAAAGCTTGATCCCTGTCCACTTTCTGCCCTCATAGTTCATCTACAGAGTCCTCTGGGTCCTGCTGTTGGCCATGCCCAGGCACTGAAAGAAGGCCTGGGCCACCACACAGGCCTAGGCCTCCTTCAACACCTCGTAGAATAAAACTTGGGGGATATAAAGTATTTCTTGAATAGAGTCATTGAATTTTTAATTAGGTTTTGAAAAGTATAAACAAAACACCAAAAACAGTTGCAATAAATCTGCAAATTCACTCAATCTTGTAATGCCATTGACAAAATAAAGCCTTGAGATACCACAAATTTTGCTGCAACTTTTTCATAAACATTTTTTACTGTAACATCAAATAAAAATCCTGTGAAATGATTGAGGGTCTGATGTATAATCAAAGCTAAATAGGTTATTATTAGTGTGAAAGACACCTCAGTTAAACCATATACTGTCCCCATATCCCAACAGCTGAATCATTTTGCTGATTCAGGCGTTTAACAGGTGATATTAAAGGCCAAAAAGCTAACATCATCATCAAATATGTATGAAAAATACTTGATTGGCTGATTAAAATTAACAGCTGTGGTCATTTAATGATCACTTGTGGTTGGTGGTGCTTTCCATTTGATCTTAGAAAAGTCTTGAATCCAGGGCTTTACTATGCAGCTGTTTTAACCGATGATTTATCACTGATCCTATTGTTTATTGTGTATTTGTCACTGTGTTGCTGCCATTCTTGGTCATATTGCCCTAGAACAAAAAAGGCCTCTGATCTCAATGGGACAAACCTGGCTTAAAATAAATATAGATCACTTAAAATGCCCTTTAAAGGTACCCCAATTTTACCGTCTTGTAACTGGAGCTCATTTAACTGATCAGTTTCCATTCATCTGCAACATCATTCAAAGCTCCAACACCCAAGCTCCCTGTTAACCTTTGTACTGAAAACAAAGCTTTCCACGCATCTGCTGCTCCGGCTGCTCTGTAATCCTCATGAAGAAACTTTGTCTTTCAGTCCTGTTAGTGAAAACATGAATCCAGAGTTGAAAGCTCTGTTACACTTTGTGCTGAGAGCAGCAGGCTAAAAATTCAACTACCAAACCAAACTACAAAATAGCAGCATGTTGTGCACTGTGATGCATTAAAGTGTATTTATGTTAGCTCAGTTAAATGACTATTTGTACATTATGGGCCTGAAATAACGAGCACTAAATTGCGTGTGCAAACTAAAAAATTGCACATGCTATTAGTGGGCGTGTTGTGGGTGATCTACTATGACTGTATGTGTAATTGATAACAGGCGCAAAAGTGGTGCGAAGCGCCATACTTAACGTGTTCTACCGGCTGTCACCATGGAGAGTTTGGGAGAGCAGAGCGGCCGTAAATGAAAAATGAAGTTTGAAGCCATGGAGTTAGAGGCAACACACTGGTGAACTCCAGCCGAGACATCTGCACTGCAGAAGAAACGCAATTTTGGAGACCATCTGTGAAAAGCACACAGCTCCAAACTGGCATTGCTGGCTAGACAACACATCTCTGCTGTTTTTATTTTTGACCAGACGTTGCAGTAACCTTTTTTCGCAGTCATTTTGACGGACAAGTTTGTTACTTTTCCCTCATGCCATATTTGTATCTGTCACTGTTAATTTTACTTTTTTGATTCCAATTAAACATAATCCAAATGACAGCATTCACATAGTTACACAGCTTCATCACTGATAACCCCTCATGTGAAAAGCAGTCTTACAGTTAGGCACATGAAGACAGAGCGTTAACTTTAACGTCCTTTTGCCGGAGCATGTCAGTGTCTCCTGCAGGATGATCTGTGCACCCTTTATTTATCTACTTTTTTAAATATTAGATTTTGGGCATTTTGTGCCTTCATTAGCAGGACAGAGAGATACGATGGATGGGAATGGGGCGAGGGAGAGTAGAGGGAGGACACTCTGCAAACTGGCCTCTGGCTGGATTCGAACCCGGGCCGGGTTATGGGTCGTGCCTGGTTGCTTACCACTCTGCCAAACCAGCACCTTGACACTGCATTTTCAATCATACCAACTTGTATAATTAATAACTCTTCACTCGAATTTTGTCTCCCTTGATTGAAACAATGTTTCTCGGTGTGACATGATCATATTGTTTCCATTGTAAGTCATAATACTAACTGTATAAGTCTTAGTGAGTATATATTGACAGCTGTAGCTTCTTTACAGAAATTAAATCAGGATCTCTTTGGTACTTTCGGTTTGAATGGAGATCAATCCTACAGACATGAACTGGATTAAATGTTGGGTCCCATACCTTAAACTCTGGTTCACAAAGGGGACCATGTCTTACTGATAGATATTCAGACAGATCACATAACACAGTTGGTATGTGAAAATGGTACAAAAGAAAACACTGTGTTCCTTCTCTGCTGAAAACAGCCTCATTGGTATTCCAGTTTAAACCCAAGTGCTTCATGTTCGCAGAGCTTGTTGCTCATTCAGAAATATGAATCACCTTGTGAATATGCTGATAGATTTACCCACATTCAGCATTTCTTTCTTTATTTATTAAATCACTTTTCTGCTCAATGAGTGGTGGTATTTCTGGACAGGAAGAGGTATTTGTCTTTTTTATCCTTCTTTAAATAGAAAGGATTTTGTTTGGATATTACGACATTTGTATTGACTTTGGTAAGCAGAAAAAAATGCAACTTCTATACCAGCAAGTTTTAGAGTGCTTTCAGTTAGCTTTAATGAAAGATATGAGACAAGAACTACACAGCTTGTGCACTATGGTAGAGTATGCTTTGTCAGCAGAAAGTGTCTTCTAGTTGCTTCCCTTAAAGTGCAGGAAGTGTGCAACAGGTGGTCCAGGACCAGGGGGGTCATTAGAGCCGGTGCACTGAGGATCTGCTTACTGCAGGATGTAAAGATCCTTAATATGGATGCTGTTAGAGGGCTACATGCTGCTCTCTGACTCTAACAAGAGTTACAGTGCAGTAATGGAGAATCCTTCGAGGTAAAGTGAAGTTTTAAATTTATTTATGCATAAATTTTCAAAGTACATCCAACCTGCGCAAGCGTTGCCAAAATGCAAATGGCACTGGGTACTGTAAATGTATTAGAGCCATTAAACAGCATTGGGGGGTGAACATTAGCCGTATAAATCACTGACAGAGTCTCAGTGATGTCACCTATTAAAGAGACATTCTGAAGACCAACGATGGTGGTCACTCTGTTGGAAATTATGTCTTGAACTTCAGCTGAGTGATGGACAAAGAGATGAGGTAGTAACGGGCCTCAAGCTTCACAGCACAGCATCTGTCAGGTATAACAAGAATCATGACTGAGCCAACTTAATATACACTAGTCTCTGCCTTTACAAATTCATCTTGCCTATTTTAAAACATCTCAAATACTAACATAAAAGGAAAATAAAAAAAACTTGGAAAATGTTGAAAATGTTGGCCCCTTGAAAAGGCATCACAACGGGCCACAAACTGTCCCTGCATATTTGTTCTAAATAAACCTCCATTACAAACTTTTTAGAACACTGAAACAATAGAAACATTTTTAAGAAGATAACCGTTTTCTGTCTCACAATGTGTGATCATTTCATTACAACACAGATTCAACCAGAGAGCACAAAACTCCACCAAGGCAACTATTGTTACTGTGAGAATGTGAAAAACTGTCCTATCTTGAAATGTTAATGAATGAATTCCTGCAACCCAATTGCCACCAAAATGTAATAACAACTTCTTGATTGTGCCATGGCCAACATTCCTGGAAAATGTTATCAGAATCAGAACTTTACGAGTTATCTTGCACAAAAATAGACATACATGCAGTAAAAAATGGAAAAAGATTGACTTTGTTGAAGAATTGAGCACTATTTTCCTGGAGTATGTCACTATTTTTGCAGTTAAAACAAACAAACTTACTAAAAAAACATAGAAGCTGGCACTGCGATTTATAAGGAGTGACAAACGTCCTATATTAAGGTTAATACATTTATGTATTCATTAAAGACTGATGGTACAAGTAGTTTAACATTTTCTGGGGCCTGTCATTCATGAGCGTTTGGAATCATCCTTACTTTTCTCTTCTCACAAATAACCTCTGACTTGGGATTTAACCCTTTAACGCCTGTTGTATCATATTTGATATATACATTTATAATGCCTCTATCTAATCAATTTGATGAACAACTTACTAAAAAAACATCTGAATACAATCAGATAAATGATGAAATGACCTCAAATGGATTATCAGTTGCCAAAAACACCTAATGTATCAAATAAGATAAAAAAAAAAAATATATATATATGTATATATATATATATATATATATATATGCTAAATTTTATGGAAATTTTGATTTTATTAGGATTTCAGTAGAAAGTGAAATAAACATTTCAGCTCCAGAACATTAGGTTTTTCTGGCTATAGTTTGTGTTTTCAGGCATTAAAGGGTTAAACTTACCAGGGGGAACACATTTACCTGATTGCCATGTAGTAGTTTATGTTCATTGTAAACATACAGTATACAGCGCTATGGATGGGCAGGACAAAGTGCTGTTTGCTATCAAAAACATGGACAAAGATGCTCTGCAAACATAATACACTGTTATGTTTCTTTTACTTGCAGACTTTAACTTGCAAGAGGGAACACATTTATCTAATTGCCTGGGAGAAGTTCATATTGATTGTAAACATATAGGGTGTTATGGATGGGCAGGACATAGTGCTGTTTGTGTTTGTCTGTCTGATCTGCTCTTCGTGTCAGAGGGAAATATGCTTAAAGGTCCCATGTTGTGCAAAATCAATTTTCTTTGCTTCTCATGTTGTTATAAGGGGCTTAGGGAGCAGAACATGACACCTTTTACTAAACTCCCCGTTCAAGAAGACATGTGCTATACCTCTTTAAAGAAAATTCCCCTTAAAATGCTCTTTTTTTACTTCCTGGGTTTATGATATCATAGTTATACAGCCTCCACCTACATGTGTGCTTTCTGCTCCTCACAGGCAGATGCCATGACTGTCTGAAACCCTGCTCCCAGGCCTGTAACCCCTCCTTCCTCTTCCATCAGAAGTTATTTTGGCAGCCAATCAGCACAGAGCTCATTATCATAGTCTCCTGTTGCCTCCCTGACCCCTCAGATCCAAGTGTTACCAAAGAGGAGGGGGAATGAGCTGCATCCGATCCTCTTCAGAGATGAAATTTTTAATATCTTCATTCAACTTAATTCAAATCCTTCATTAATAGACATCCATACATGTTATAAACATTCAAACAGTCTAGGACATGGGACCTTTAAGACGGGACTCAGCATGGCTGTGTCACAAATCCTTCTGTTATACTACTGGTATTAATCAGTAAGGATTTTACCATATGCCTACTTTTTAGCTTAGTTTAATTGTTTCACTTTGAGAGGGTTCGGTAATTCATAATCAGGGTCGAGGTTGAAAGGACTGCTGTTTCCACATAGTCCGCTTGCATAGCATTCTAGGTACATGCTGCACACTAAGCAGCAAATTTTTGCCAGTCTTGTCCGTCAGTGGGTTTCCATCTGTCTGTCTCCAGAGTGTCCAAGCTGTGCAGCTCCGCGCTGGTTCACCGGAAATACGTTGCAGGTATTTTTTTTTTTAGCTGAAGCCACTTCAACCTCACATCATTGTCCACCAGGCAGATCGACTCAGAAGGACAAGTACTCAAAGTTTCCAGGTAATTCCAAATACAGAAATTTGGGGATAATGAAGACAGCAAATCAAAGCTGGGCAGGGACTATACCTTGTTGGTTGCTCTTCCTGTTTTCTTGTTATCTCTCAATTATCTCATGAAGCTGTGGCCCTCATGATCTTGTCATCTTGTTTTCAACCTTCTCTGGGCTTTGCTCTACTGCACAGTGCTTTATATACACTTCTAGTGGTGGAACTTTGCACCGTTGGTCAAAGAAAAGCTGCAGCATGGAGGGGATGCTGCACAGGCAGAGCATGTGTCAGCTGTACCTTACTTTCTGTTATTTGGTCAACAATAAGTCAATTTGAGACAACACTACTAATACAGTAACTGCCATCAAATTGCTTTAGAGGTTATATTGCTGTCACGAAGATTTCACCAAGGTTTTATGCAGTCTGTGGACCTATGTAGATTTTTAAGGCTGTTTCAGCTTGCTTCGAGTGGACTTTTGAGGATCTGCAGTTCTCTTCATTACTGGCCTCATTCTCCAGCACCTGAAGTTTCATTTTGCTACAGTAATTAGCCTTGTTGATACTATCCAGCAGTATTTATCATTCACTAAATCTGTTTTCTCTTAAGTGTTCAAAAACTAGGTTAATGTTTAATTTTTTGTTTCATTAAGGAAGAGTTTTGGACTTAAATAACACAACTTGACTCTTAAACCAGTCGATTCATCCACTCCCAGCACTGAGACTGCTAAAGAGAACAGTCTGTAACTTGGAAGAGTCTCATTCAATCTTTTATCACTCACATTAAACCCACCATTTATTTAGCTGTCCTGCAGCCAGAGCTCTGTTTGTGATGATTACAGAGCCAGTAAATTCACATAATTCAAAATGATCACCCTATATAACTTATAATTAGTCAGGTTTATATCCAAAAGATGTGTCAGTGGAGATACCAACAGTTTTATAAACTCCACTGCTGTGGATAATTGAGCCTGAGAGCTATTACTTCCAGCATAAACCAATAATTTATCTTCGGGCCAAATGACCCTTCCAGGGCACAGGAACTATTTTGTTTTGCTGCTCATGTTTCCATCCACACATTTGATGTATTCCTCTGATGAGAAAGTTCAAAAGAGTTTGGCTTACCCTCCTCACACTGGTGTCCTGTGTATCCCGGCACACACTGGCAGCTGAAGGAGCCCCACTCGCCGTGACAGCGACCCCGGTGGCCACAGGACGGGTATCCCATGTTGACACAGCTGCTGTCGGTGGTCAGACAGCCTGGAGAGCTGGACTGAGAGTCGGCCGGGGAGCCCAGATCATACAGCTGAATGAAAGAGATAGCAGATGACAAGGAGGGAAAGTGAATGAGATAAGGTGAACCACAGGAAAGTTCAGATAAACACTGTAAACTAGAACTGCCGCAGTTATCTGCCTAGTGAGGACTAAAACTGCCAAACAGAGAAAGTGGTGGTTCAAGAAGGTTGAGGTGTTTGCAGTTGTGTGATGGGTAGGAATCTTGTTGTAACCCTTAGAATTAGTGGTGAATTGGTGGATAAATAAGCGAGCCAAAGAAGCTCATGGTCTTTTGGGAGAAAAACAAATATTACTAGGTTGTAAAAAGAGTATGGAGCAATTATCTGAAATCACATCAGTTCACCCTTAAATCTGATGTTTCTGTCAGAGTGAACATGTTTGGTAGGAACCAAACAAACTCGGGTTCAATTTCTTTGGAAAGTTCACTTGATATGGGGTGGTATGGTCAAACTCTACTGTGGACCAATGAACCAAACTCTTGTCCATCTGAAAACAAGTCTCTGATCACTTCCAAGTAAACCACAGTTTGGTCAAGGTTTGGTTTAAAAGCTATCCAAACCAAATACTGATCTAACAATAAAAAGCTGTGCATTGTTGCTTCAACTAGGCTGCAATTCTAAGCTAAAATCACAACAGTAATGCAACACAGTCAATGACAGTGTGGCATTGCCAGCCTCTGATACTCCTTTAAAGATAAACCTCAACAAGTCAGTTACAGTGATAAGAAAAAATGTCTACTGAGTAGCACTAAATCTTGAGGAGAATCAGACTCATTCTGAACAACCATCCATCAAAGCTGTGCTGGGGCACAGATAGCAAGGTGGGCAGTGACAAAGGGACTAAAATCAGAACTGATGATAGCGACAAATTTATGGATGCCTGGACCATTAACTTGTCCTCATCATATTTGTCTCTTTTCA
This sequence comes from Cetoscarus ocellatus, assembly GCA_037902135.1. Taxonomy (NCBI): domain Eukaryota; kingdom Metazoa; phylum Chordata; class Actinopteri; order Labriformes; family Labridae; genus Cetoscarus; species Cetoscarus ocellatus. Next base: position 410,836 of record JBAMNC010000370.1, on the reverse strand, counting down.
AGAGCATCCTTCTCTTTATATGGTTATATAGGTAGTAATTATGTTGGTATAACCAATAACAACCATGGATAGAGAGATTGCTCCAATGTTAACACAAACATCAATAGATAATAAGGTAGAGAGGACACCTGGTCCGGGTCACAGTGCAACAACAGGTCAGATGGAAGATTGCAGCAACAGCCCCAGGTAGTGGTAGATGGCTTTGATACACAACATTCAACAGGCTTGGTCACCTTGACAAAGTGCAGAGTGAAGCTAACAAATCTAGAAAGCACTCTGAGAGAGCGCAAACCTCCACTGTGGTAGCTCACATTTTGCTGTTACATCAGTAGGCAATAGTTCCATGATAAAGTTACCATCATAGTATGATTCCTCGAAACTGAAAACTCACACCTAGCACTCAGAATTATGTTGATATCATTATTAGATAGAAAATTATTGAGCAAAAACGAGCGGATCTGGATCTCCACGCACTGACAGCTCCCAAACTCGCTGTCAGTGCGTGGAGAGTCAGCTCTGAGTACAAACAGAGTTATTATGGCTATGAAGGTTTGTTTATTTATTTATTTTTTTAACACAGGCTAAATGACCTCCTCCATGATGTATTAAGAGTGCAAAACAGAGAGGGTTTACTTTAATCGTGCGTCTGCATAAATATGAAATCACACTGAATTGTCCATCTTTTTCCAGTCCTTCATAATGACAGACAGCCTCCAAAATCTTTCTGTAAGTCATCAAAAAATTCAGTCAGTGACAGAAAATATTCGGTTAACGCGACTCCTGTTTCTCGCTACAATGACCGCAGTTCTCCGTGCGCAGTGCTGTGCCTTTTTTGCACCTGCTTTTCAAACGTACTAAATTTAGACGCAAAAACACTGCGCGCAATCATTTGCAGGTTTGATAAATCACATTGCGGGTGCTAAATGATTCTGCATGTATTCTGCATATTTATGAAGGCAAACACGTTAAATGGACTGCGCGTGCTATTTTGCTCTTTTGACAGATGCAATCCTTGGTGCACCCTGTTAATTTTTATATATGCAAACCTTTAGTTGATCGGGCCCTTTGTGTAATCTTGCCAATAAACAAACAAACAGACAATCAAACAAACAAATGCAGGCAAAAACATAGCCTCCTTGGCGGAGGTAATGAAAAATGTGACACTGTTTCAACTTCACTGCAAAACAGAACTAAGTCCATGTGAAAGCGACCCAATGCTGCGTTTCCATCAAGCAGTCCAATTCAGTTTGGTTCGGTACGGTTTGTGATTACAGGTGTCCTTCCTGTCAAATAAGGAGAAATGGTCTCCAAATAACAGACCTGTGCTGCCCCACTTTTTGGTACTCCACTGAAGGGGTGCCGAGCACACCGAACCAACCCTAAAGACAGCAGCTAAGGCGATAACACATAACTTATCATGTCCGAGTATTCTGTAGGTTTAGTCATTTGTTCACTGCTGTTGCTATAATGAATGACCACGAAACAATGCTCAAAAAACGCCATGAGTGCTCTTTGTTTACAGTCACACTCTATTTCAGACCACTTCACTGTGTTGCACTGCTGTGATGTCAAGCACCTACAGTATGTAGCTGGTGTGACCCTCTCTCTCAGGGTCGAATCCCCACCCTCAAGTTAAAGTACAGCTGGCAATAGAAACTCAAACAAGGTCAGGGTTTACCACACCAAACTGTACTGGACTGTACTGTACCAAACCAAATCAATCAGTGCAAGCTAGGCATAATCCCTCATTGAAGTATTTTGCTCGCAAATGTGAGGCAACTGTGACCTTCAACCTCTAAGAACTAGTCACTTAATCTTTGAGTCAGAGTGTTAAATTGTGCAAAGTTTAAACAAAGTTGAGAGAAGCTTTCTGAGCTATGGTTTCCGCAATTGATCATGAAACCCAATGATTATGACCTATAGCCTCCAGAATTTATTTTTTCCTCAAGTCAGAGGGACATCTGGTCAAAGTTTAAAGAAAATAAAAAATAATTTAAGAAAATAATTTAAAGAAAAATAAGGAACAGAAACACATTAGAGAAGCCCTGAAAACCTGTGGATACCCGAAGTGGGCCTTTTTGAAGAACAGGAAAAGAAAGGAGACGGGGCATGAAAGGGAAAAGAGACGCAAGAACATTGTAATCCCTTACGTTGCAGGTTTATCCGAAAAACTTAAGAGAATCTTTGGCAAACACCACATTTCTGTTCACTTCAAGCCTGGAAACACACTAAGGTAGAAGTTGGTCCATCCCAAGGACAAAACACCAAGACATAAACAGAGCAATGTGGTGTATGCAGTCCAGTGCAGTGAGGAATGCTCAGACCTGTACATTGGGGAAACTAAACAACCGCTTCACAAGCGTATGGCTCAACACAGGAGAGCCACCTCCTCAGGTCAGGACTCAGCAGTCCACCTTCACTTGAAGGACACAGGGACATTCTTTTGAAGACAGCAACGTACAGGTGTTGGCGAGAGAAGATAGATGGTTTGAAAGAGGAGTTAAAGAAGCCATCTTCACCAGACTGGAGAAGCCTTCTCTGAACAGAGGTGGTGGACTCAGACACAACCTCTCAGCCACATACAATGCAGTGCTAAGCTCTCTCCCCAGAAAGCTCTCCAAACACTCTCACCTGGGCACATGTGACCATAACACCTCACATGACAGGGGGAGTTAATGACCCATTCAGGGTAACGACTCTCAGGGGTTACATCACCCTGGGATAAGTTTCCATGAGTTGTTCTCCAACTCCTCCCCTTCCTTTGTTGTTGTTTTTTCCTCTAGCAAGATAAATATCTGCTTCCATCACCAAAACTCTACACAGTCCAGTTGCCTTGTTTTTGAATCTTCAAGATGACCATGACCTGGATGAATGAGAATCTACACAGACATATTTAAAGAAAATCCTTCAGGGTGTGGGGGGACCAAGGCCTCTGTGCCTCGATATAGCGCACACTCATTTAAGAGATAAAAATGTGAATAAAACAGAAAATAGAAAGTTTAAAAAAGGGTGAGACAGGAAGATGGAAAAAAAGAAGCTTTAAAGGGGACAAAAAGACAAAGCCAGAGCAGGAAAAATGGCATTGACTTGGGACAATCAAGCAGCAGGTGAAGTATTCAAGGAGAGACACACATAAAAAATAGAATAAAGTTACCAAGTAATGAATTCAGGAGGGTAAACTTTTAAAAGTTAAAGGATGGTGGCTCATGAACAAACGTAGGTCCTCCATCTTTCTTCTCCTGTACTCCCCTCCCCACTGTGATCAACACCCGTCACAGGACTGATGCTCTGTCCCACCAAAACAAAGCCCACTGAGCAGAAGCCTCCCAGGACGGAGGAACCTTGACCGTCTATATTTGTGTCCCTCACAAAAACAGGCCGTAAAAGGCATTAATATGTTCAATCTCCTCCCTGACTCACCCTAACTTTATGAGTTGTGTCAGTGCTGTTGTGAGGACGTAGGAATGCAACAGATTGTAAAAACTGTCAGAGTCATGCCGCCGGGGAGCCACTGATTGGCCGTGACCTCCAGGAAAAAGGTATCTTATTGGATTCCGACCTTTAAAAGCAACAGCGTGTCAGTTTGTTGGGTTTAGACAGGTTGTGTTGATTGCAGGGCGTGTAACTCAGACATGAACAATCAATAACTGAAAGATGCTTTGGAGAGGCGGTGATTGATTCCTCTGTGAATCTGTGTCACTCTGACTGAGGAAAACAGTCAGGCTGAGCTAAAGGACAAAAATAAACCTGTTTCAGCTGGAATAAAAGATTGAGGCTCAAGCTCAGCAGACTGAGACATTTGTACACAAAGGCAGCTTTGGCTGTCCTGTTTGCAAAGATGAATTTCAGGCATTTGGTATCAAATATTCAGGCTCATGGGGGGTGATAAATAAACAAAATGAAAGCATTTAGGCTGTGATTGTTGGATGGATGTTTCACCATTATGACTGAAACTTGCTGACCCCTGTACTAAGAGGAGACGCTTCAGTTAAAGGCAACATTAAGAAATCAAGCTCATTGTTAGACACAGATGATAAAAGATTTAAAAGTTAAATGAAATATCCCCCAAAAAACTGTGAAGAGTAGCTATTGTGCTGTTTTATGAGTTTTATATACAATACATTATAGTGTGATCAAAATGTTTCCTCTGTATGACAGAGTATTTCTATTCACAAGACAAAAAGTCTCCCTCCGTCTACAGTGTCAGTAGCTGCCTGGAATGGTTTGTCCCCCCTAAATAGACCTAGCGGCATTGATGGCTTAGTCTGGTACTATGCTCTCCCAGAAATCAGCATGCGAAACAAAAATGTAATAAACTAGAAAGCATTCGGAGAGTGCAGACCTCCGACAAGCGCCACAGTTCCCCCATTTGTCATTTGCACCATAAATATTAGTCCCACATTTATTTTGACTACATTTTTAGATTCCTTGACCATGAAAACATACCATTGGCAACTGAATTCATAATGATATCAACATTAGTTCAGCAGTTATTCATGAAAATCGCGTTATAATGGCAGTTTTCTTCTGGATCCAGTTCCACAGCTTTTGAAGATACCTCAAATCTGTTGGCATATTCCAGATCCCACAGTTTCTTGGCTATGTAATGGTGTTTGTTGCTTGTTTATAGCTTCATTTGTTCTCTTCCTATGATGAAAATTCCAAAGGTCCCCTACTTTTTCATATTCTTTATCATAGTATCCGGAATTATTCCTTTATCTGGATCAGTCTTTGATATGCTGTAGAGCATGTTAGAAACTTGTCCTGTATTTTTTTCCCAAGTGCTCTGACCATTATTTTTTGTGGAGTTATATGCACAAAGGTCAAAAATGGCCCAATCTCCCAATGTTAAAGAATCCTTTAAAAAATTCCTGGATCCAGACTGAGATCCAGATTGCTTCTAAAATCGAATCATATGTTCCTTATCCCAATCCGGACATTCCCTGAAAATTTCATCAATATCCATCCATAACTTTTTGAGTAATGTTGCTAACTAACTAACAGGCAGACAGACAAACAAACCCTCCCAAAAACATAACCTCCTTGGTGGAGGTAATACGACTAATTTTCTCTTCTTCAACTTATCAATATTGAACATTTTTTGTTCATAGTAAAGACTGAACAGCTGCTTTTTTTTATTGTTCTCTCTCAGATAACACTTCGTTCAATCAGAGAACTGAATTTTAGCAGACACCCCTACGTCATTTAATATTAAAATGTTAATTACAAAACTAAGGAAACAAGAATCACTGTTGGAACTTTGTTGGTTAGTATATAATGATGATTCAGATTTACTGATTAACCAATCGTTGCTGGCTCACAGTGTACTGATTTTCTTGCTTCTGGGGGAAATTTTTCAAGTCAGTACAACTCCTGAGAAGATGAGTATTTTTTCTTGTATGTCTGCATTCAATCATCCCAAACGTATTAAGACATACAAAGTTTTCTGATTTAAACTGCCTGTGGGGAAAATAAACACATAATAGTCTTTCTTTTCACAGGTTAAAGACTCACCGTCTCATTCAAACCTACAGCATGTCTGTTTTTCTCATCCTTTCTTTGTTTCTTCTGCTGTGTTTCTCGTACTTTTGCACATCTTTCTCTCTCTACTGGCCCATCTCACTGATTGGCTGAGAAAGTTATTGAGGTTACTGGTTAGCTTATGTTAATGCTAGAGATGCTGTTTTAAGTTGAGTCAAAAAGCAATGCAAGCAGTGCCATTTAAATCAGAGGCATTAACAAAATCAGCCTAGGCCTGGATTGGTAGGCAATAAAGTCTGGACTTGAACCTGCCACAGACAATGAGTTATTAAGAATTGACTGACACCGCAAGCTGCACCGTCTATACCAGAGACATTAATAAAATCAGTCTAGATCAGTAGCAGTTTTATTGGACTGTGACTGCATTTCTTCATTTAATAAAAAACAAATACCAACACCACAAACCGTTCTATAGAAAGGATATTTTCACTACACTTCTGACATGTTTTGGAGAGAGACTGATTAACGAAATGACTCATATTCTATAGTGCAGTAGCCTCTCCAGACGCTTTCTAGATTTACAGGTGAGCTAGTAGACTGAAAAAAAACAAAGTCAACCTTCTTTTAAATACTATTTTTAGCTTGTAATACTTTTGAGGTCTTCTGCCTTCAAACCATTATAGCTGGGATGATATTGAGAACTTCATTACTCTTTCTTTTGTGTTTTTGCTTAAATTTGTTCAGTTTGATTTGTTATACAGAAAAAGAGAACAATCTTTCATTTATTAATACTCTTTCCAGACAGTGTTTATCCTTAAACATATATTATTCAGGATCCTTGACTGTGTGCCTGCCAAATGGTTGTAACAACAAAAACATCACAAACATTAAAGCTATAAACTAAATATGGGCAGAACGATAATGTATGTTTTTGACGTTTCCCCAGAACATTATTTTTAAGAAATCAAACTTTCTGAAAAGAAAAAAACACAAATCCAACTCCCACTCAGAGCTTCAAGCATCCATGAAACCATTACACCCTGAGACTGCAAACATCCAGGCTTACAAAGCAATGACAGTTTAGTCAAAAAACACAAAATAACTTAAAGCAATGATGTTCGACTGGGAGCTGAGAGCAGAAAAATAAGAAGGATAATGACAGAACAAGAAGTGAGGGTGAAAAACATGAACCTGCTGAATAGAGATGCAGTTATGAAAAAACAGAAGAATCTCCTCCTGAACAGCCTGCTGTTGGCTCGTCCTGCCTCTCCTCTCCACTCACTGAGCCTGTATCTCACTTCATTAGGTTTTAATTGAGGTGACAAGGTCCTGACCAGCTGTACATCCGTCTGGCTCCACAAAAGAAACAGGCGTATGTATGAAGTACTGAAGAGATCGAGGGACAAGCAGAGGGAAGAAGTAATAAGGAAGACAGAGACAAAATAGTAAGAATTATGTTAAAATGTTATTTTGTTGAAACTGTGTTCTAACTTGATTCTTGGTATTTGGTGTTTCCTCAGCATTTTGACTTAACTCACAAAATGTTAGCCCCTTTTTACTTGATATTTTACTTTTTCTCATCATTTAGCATCCGAATGTGGTAGATAGATAGATAGATAAATAAACAGATAGATAGACAGATAGATAGATAGATAGATAGATAGAATAGCAGTAGTAGTAGTGGTCTTTGGGTAGTACATTCTTTACATTATGACTTTTTCCCACAACATTTTGACTGTATTCTTGGTTTAACTATTATTTTGACATGCCAACATTATTGTTGTTCTTTCGTCCTTGCTTCTGAAGTTGTCAACTTTTTCCTCAACATTTGACTCTTTTTTACAGATTGTTATAACGTTTTCCTTTAAGTTTTGACTTTATTGTCATCATTTTGACCTTATTCTCTACATTAAGACATTTTTTAGGAAAAAAAACCCAACATTTTCCATTCAGACTTTTTGAGTGGCATTGTTGAAAGAATTGAGAATGTATACAATTGCCGAATTTGTGTTGTTTTCTTCATGATTATTCCTTTTGGCTTTTCACACTTTACTGTCAGAGGATTTGTCACACTGAGCTCCTCCCTCTGCCTCTCTCTTCTCTCTCTCTGTAATTCTTTGCCCCATTTTGTTTGCCCCTGTACTCGTCTCTGGTTCTTGACTAGTAGGCTGCTTGGGCCTGCTGCTGTGGACCTATAAACCTTCAATTACTGCAATTACAAATATTTAGCCTTTCCTTTAGCCCCATTCAATTATCATTACAGTTCCTGATATTAACTTTAGAGAGCTCAACATAATTAAATACATGGTAGTTCCTGCAAACAGCTCACATATATTAATGTGACCTTGACAAACAATCATGGATGACCTTCTGCTGCAGACCTGCTCCACTCCATGCGCTCTATCCTGCATCAACCATCAACAGAAATGACATCATTTGACATAAGTTCATACTTTTAGACCAGATCAACCCAATTTAATGGCAGTTCAGCTAGACGCTGCTCTATTAATCAACATCATTCCTCTCCAGTTTATGATCATTGTAGATGTTAATGTTAATATTAGAATGAGCTCTCTCTCCATGATTGTTATTGATTATACCTCCATAATTAATACCCTTACAGCCATACAAACATGAGGACCCCCTTGAAAATGAGATGCCGCTTCTCAAGGGGCTAACATCAAATACATCTATATTGAGCAGAGACAAATATGATGTGGACAGATTTATGAATGGCTCATGGATCTGTCACTACCTTCAATTCCTATTTTAGTCCCATTGTGTCTGCCCACCTCCCTTCCTTTGCCCAGACCCCCAACACAGCTTCAGTGGATGTATATATGTGTATAAGTGTATCTATAAAATGAAGATTATGGCTTCAGACTGCTTTATTTATCATATTTTCTATCAGTGTTAGCCATTCTATCCTCAGTTAGTTGTACAATTGTATCAGTGATGTTTGATCTCATATGTGACCTTTTGGGAGACTGTAAACTGTTGGGTAAATATATTGTTTAACACTTTTAAAGTGGAAAATGTGCAGACAGCTTGAACTGCCCGTTAACTTTTGCTATGCATTATGGTGTCATGATCACGCTTTTGCCTTTAGTTAAGTTACCCATTTTGTTCTCGTGTTCTACGTTTTGTCTCGCGCTTCCTGTTTTATTTTGAAAATTCACCTGTCTCTCCTTGTCTTCGAAGGCTTTGCTTCCTGTCTGGCATTGTCACACTTGATTCCTGATTTTTCTTCCCCAGCTGTGTCTCATTACCCCCAATCACCTCATGTATTTAACCCTCATGTCTTCCCCTATCCTGTTGCCAGATTGTTGAACCTCGAGTCACTTTCCAGCACTCTTCTCATAGCCTTGTTCTTGTTCATACACCTGTTTTGCCTGTACCTTGCCTCTAGCCTTTTGTTTGTCTGATACCTTTGCCTAGATTGTTTTTGCCTGCTCGTGTACCAAACCTTGGACTGATAATAAACCCTGCTTTTTGTCTCACGGATCTGTTTCGTCTGCATTTTAAAATCTTTTGTGCCAAGAATCAGTTTCATGACATATGGTTGTTTACAAGAGTGCGGACGGTCCTTAGCAGGTCTTGCATATGCTTTCTGTGGGGAAGAGGCACAATTTTTAACTTTTGAGCTGGGGCAGAGTTTAACAAATGCACAGCAAATGCAGCCAGAGGGGGCTACTTATCATTTATAAGAATGCCTAACTTTGGCTTCTAAAATTGAGCACTACAGTCTTGGCCTCTTTCTTGTAAAACTTCTGAAATATCTGTGAGTCTTAGTCTCACAGATATGATTATTTGGGGTTTTTACTTTAATAGTTTTATTCATATTTTTTCTCTTTTTACACTTCAATTTTGATCTGATTTGAACTTTAGTGTAAATATCTAAAGTTTGTTAAATTTGTGACCCTTTCAATGAATTTTCTAAACTTTGAATGATTGTTTTCTTTGACCTTTTAGATACTTCTACAGTTAGTCAATTTTTCTCTGACAAAGAAAACTCTAGGCAACACACCTTTGCCCCCAAGGGGTAAGTTTTCAGCTGATCTACACCATGACTCACATTACTGACTGACCCATTTTTTCATATTTTAGGGCACATTTCACATTTCTCATCACTTATTCACATCTAAATGAGGTAGGATTGTAGTAACTTCTCTTTTTATGTCAAGCATAAATTTTGATAAACTGTCCATCTATCCAGTCTCCAGTTTATTCTAGATTTAAGGTCCTCTGCAAATTACCTCAAATGGCAGGTCTTATTTATAAATATTCATTAGAAGGTCTTAATGACTCTAACAAAAGTCTTAAAGCTGCATGGGAAAGAGATCTGCAGTGGACTTTTGAAATAGACAAATGGACAACTCTTGTGAGGGAAATGTTAAAACCAATGAGGGATGACGATCTAAACTTATTCAATCTAAAATAATCAATCGACTTTATTGGATTCCTGTAAAGTTGCACGGGGCTGATATTAATTTTTCCAGCCTTTGCTGGCGATGTAAATTAGATCAGGGTGATATCACTCATATGTTTTTAACGTGTCCAAGGTTAACCACTTACTGGCAAAGAGGTACGGAAAAGATTGGGGATAGCCTAGGAAAAGAAGTTATACTAACACCTGCTTTATTTCTGTTAAGTTGTCTTGAAGGTAATCACAGACGTGGCAGCCCAGTGGCTGAAGGTAGCCATTACTACAGGCAAAAGGGTCATTTTGAGACACTGGTTGGGTCAGAGCATTCCAACATATTCTGAGTGGTTCGTAGCTTTGTCAGAAACTATGAACGGCTAATCTACAAAATAAATGGAAAATTAGATGTTTACGTGGAATTATGGAGCCCTTTTTTGACACGGATTGGGTCGGCTCAGACCAACGAGATCTAATCAAAATCTAATTCACAACAGTGCCTTGGTTTCAACTGGCTTAGGGGAGAGGAGAGGGGAGGAAGAAAATTTAAAAAATTGTTTCCTTCAAGACTTGTCTCTCTGCTTGACGTTCTGCACATATTTAGGGTTTTATTTAATGTATTTCAATTCTGCAATTGGTGTGCCTCTCACGAAGTGGCCCCTTTTTTGTGTGAGGAGTTTCAGTTTTTTACCCATTGTTTTCACTATTATCACCTTCTATGAATGTTGTTGATGTTATAACTTCTGCAACTTACTGGATGCCTTTTTTTTATCCTATAGTTTTCAGAACTCTTTATGATTATCTTTGCAAGACGTGAGTGCAAGGTACACAATACAGAGCTGGCACATACCTTTTTTTATTTTTGTATCATCTCTTGTCTTGGCTCCTTGGAGCAAATGAGGGACTTATTGTATGTAACAATTTGAAAAATGTTTGTTCTTTTGAAGGAATCAATAAAATGTAAATTGGAAAAAAAAAGCATACGTTTTTTTTTATTTCAGGGGCGGGTCGTAAATAAAAAAAAAAAATTTTTTTTTAAGCCACAGAGGCTAATACGTCTCACCTGGAATTGATAAAGTAAGTAATTATAGTAATAGTTTAAATTTAGAAATATTATTAGAGTTATTCACCTTGTCGATAGTATTCAGGATTTAATTTAGAGCAAGTGTCTGTCAAGTGTCACCTTCACATGACAACCTGATGAAAATAATTCCCTCCTTCATATTATTTCCTGTGATGCTATTCTGTGATTCAACAATATAAAAAATAAATGATCTTAGTTTAAAAAAAAAACTCAAACACACATATAAAGACAAACATGAATAAAGCATAGAGGAAACTGTCAATAATCAGGAAAACAGTCTATCTGTGTCAACCACCTTTCCCACAAAAAAGGCACTCACACACCAAGGAAACAGATCATGTTGCTATAGCAACAAACGTGACACATTTTCACATTTTGTACTAATAAGCACTACAGGAAAAAAAAGTCATACAATGGCAGAATGTGTCCATCAACATTATTAATCATCAGGCCGCCTACTGGTGCTTGTTGCTTGCTCTGTGGAGATTTATTATCCTCATGTCCACCCACATAACTCATGCAGATTCCTCTCATTAATACAGCATCTCCAACATCTTCACATAAGGTACCACACATCTGCGAATGGCTTTTAGCCATGCACCGGGAAGAATGAAGATCCTTTCAAGTCCCCACTTTTAGGATTCAGCGTCTTTATAGCGGGGCTGTCAGGTGGACTGAATAGATGTATACGGCCATGTTGTGTTCAAAGGAGGTAAAAAGCGGTAGCCCTTATTCTCCTGATCCATTAGGTGCACCTGATTAGACTTCTTGAGAAAGCAGGAGAAAAAAGGGAAATAAATAAGTATTCCATTTTGCAGCTGCCAGTAGCTTTTATTTAAGATTCAGAGCTACAAATCTTTGACGCAGGTTTGCATCATGGGAGTGACTCAGCTTTACAACTAAAGCAGCAGGCTCCATACAGTGGTGATTAGGGCTGCTCAGTAATGGAATAATCAATCAATCAATCAAACTTTATTCATAAAGCACTTTTCATACAAAAATTAACCTTTATTTAACAGGTTCATAACAAAATTATTCTTATCATGCGAAAAAAAAAAATATTGTTTTAATATCAATTGTGCTCTCTAATCATGATCTTAAAATCAATCAAATTAACCGGGATTAACCTGCAAGAAGCTGGCCCCCCACCCCCGTGCAAAATTTCGGGAAAATAGTCTGTTTCGTTTGTGCTTTGTTTGTGCTGGTTTGTTCCATTAAAACTTTAATTTGTGCTGCTATGGTTTTTAGGTTAAAAAGAATTATTTTATAGGTCATCCAAAGTTCACCAAGCCCCCCATTTGCTCCAACCGGACCCGGAATGGTACAGTTCGTTTGTGCTTCATTTGTGCTGGTTTGTGTCGTAAAAACTTTTGTTTGTGTGGCTACGGTTTTATAGATATTACACACTTTACTATCTGGTGATGACGTCACCACCGGAAATGCTCTCACGCTGGAGTTACTCTCTTCATTTATTTCAGATGCGGTCAAACAAGACTCGGCTCGTGCTTGTGGAGTTTCTTTCTGTTTTTATTCATCCCATGGTTAATCTAGCCTATATGAGTGCACCTTAGTGGCAGAAAAGGTGTAGGGCATGATCCTTCTTTCAAATGAAGAACAAAATGCTGGCTGTGGTTAGCGATCTCTCTATTGGTATTCAGACCATGTTTCTGGTTGACATGACTGTTGAAGCAGGAAGATGTATCAAGAAATGATGACCAGGTAAGGCACCATCACGACTGAGATGCAATCATTGGAATAACAACCATGCTTATCCAGTACAAGTGTACTACCTATTAATTAAGAAATATAAGGGGAAAAAAAGACATGGCAGGGGCTTAATGGAGTTGCATGAAAATTAAATAATATCAGTAAACCGTAATAGCACAAACAAAGTGTTTTAAGGCCCCATGTAGGAGGGGTTTGATGTCATCTCCAGAAATTAAAGTGCTTAATATCTATAAAACCATAGCAGCACAAAAGCAAGTTTTTACGGCACAAACCGGCACAAATGAAGCACAGATGGGCTAGGTGACCTCTGGATGGCCTATAAAATAATATTTAATAACTTAAAAACTGTAGCAGCACAAAAAAAAAAAATTTTTTGCGCCACAAACCAGCACAAATGGAACACAAACGAATGGTACCATTTCAGGTCCTTTTGGAGCAAATGGGGGGCTGGGTGAACTCTGGATGGCCTATAAAATGATATTTAATAACTTAAAAACCACAAAGCACAAACGAAAATCTTAACGGCACAACCAGCACAAACGAAGCACAAATGAAACAGACTATTTTTCCAACATTCTGCGTGGGCTGGGGGGCCAGCTTCATGCAGGTTTGAGATTATCATCTGTGGCTGTTTAAAGAGTCCCCACTTAGTGTCCTTGTGTGCGTGTGTGTGTGCGCAGTTGTGAGTGGTTGTGTGTTGAACAGAATAGTTGATAATAGTTGATAAGAAGAATTATATTGCATCAGAAGCTAAATGTGCTTGTGAACATTGTTGTGAATTGTGCTACAAATGTAAAGATTTCATTAACCATGTGAAATGGTCAATAGACTTGAGCTTATGTTGTACCTTTCTAGTCTCTTTGACTACTCAATACCCATTTACATGCCACTGATGCAGCAGTGGAAGCAATGGGTTAAGTGTCTTGCCCAATGATACATCGACATGTGGAGCTGGGCTCAAACCTGTAACCTTATGATTACCGACAGAGCGCACTATCAGACTGCACCACGGACGCCCTGTTTGGAGATACGTGACTGATGTGACATCAGTCCTGTGGACGTCAGAGGAACCACTGTGGTCAATAGACTACAGATCCAGCTGCTTTAATTTTCCCCTCCAAGCCAAAGTAGCTGCCGAACCAACAGAGAGCAAACTTTACACCACAGAATCACAAAAACACGGCCTTGAGTTCACAGGGTGGACGGGCTCTGTTACCGACCTGCCACTGACCAGTCAAGACCCTATTAGGGAAAGTGGGGAAGTAAATGGCTGTATCTGTATTATGCATTTTAGAAAATAATTACTGTGGAGATGCATTTTTGAGCCACTAAATTGACAGGAAGTATCATTAATATGGAACAAAAATGTCACTGGGACTGTAAAAGGAGTCTGGACACCTTAGGAAGACTCACTAACTGAAAAATGAGCGTAGTCCAGAATAAATTAGACACTTCACAGCAGTCAGACAGCATGTGGATCAGCTGTTAACAGGGAGGCTCAAAAGAGGAAAAACAACCACTGCCAGCAAGATAGTTATCTTTCCAGGGATTATGGGGTTGTTGCAGCAAAAACACCTGCTGATGGAGGCTTAGCAGGTTTGAATGATAAATGGCAGAAACCTCAATGGGAGCTGGAGGACATGAATGAATTTTAGGCCTATGTTGTCAGATTCAGTGAAATACCAGTTTGACTGGTCAAAACACTTCAGGATGTTTCAGGATCAGAGTATAGCAGCAGCTGATGTGTGTAAATCTGCAGTCTGTGGCCTTGTCATGCAGATCCTTGAAAAATCCAAGTTTTTCAAATCAGAGTCAAGAGTCAAATGAAAGGTCATCTTCAAAGTAGATATTCAGCTTAAACTGATTGTTAATTGAATGAAGACACAGTCATGTTTTCAATGACAACTTTAATTGATGATTGCTAGCATTTAGCCTTGCAGAGCAGACAGACCTGCCTAATTTATTGTCTGAAATCCTGCCGTCTTGCCAACTTCCAATGTCCAACGACTTCACTCGGCTAAATGCTCAACGACGACAACAGGAAGTGACTGCATGTTTGAAAACAACAGCGGCTTCTGAAGCGGTCTCCGTGGATGCGGCAATCCGTGGTTTTAATCAGAAATGGACTCAATTTTTTCTTTAAAAGAGGAGCAAAGAACGTCAATTAAAGCTTTTCTTACGGAAAATCATGTTTTTACTCGGGGGATCATTGCTGGGAAATGGGGAGAGAACGCTGAAATCCTCCACGGACATGCCGGTGAGTCTACGGTCGTCATGGTTACTCCGTGATACCTGGCGAAATCTGCTCTCCTCAGAAGTTTATTGAGAGAACTTGGTGGGCATTGTCTTTCACGAGGTTCACTGCACTTATAAGTGGTAAATGATACATCTGTGTTGTATCATTTAATGTATGACGATAGTCTAAGGACTAAAACATAGTTTAAGCTAACGGCTAGCAATCCGGTCGAGCTGCTACATCATACTGTGGCTTGATATGGCTTGGTCTGTGATGAGTATGATGAGCAAAACGATCGTCCAATCACCAGCTGCAGTTGTTTTTGAAGGTTCTGCCCCTGAAAACATTTTCGAACGGCTCTTCTCCAGATGGACTAGAGAAATATTTCCGTGACGGATATTTGGAACTGTCCGTCTGGCGTGTCAGCTTAGCTAGCATTAGCATTAGCCCAGAAAGTGCTTCTGTTGCAAATGATGATTTAAGCTTCATAAAATGACTCTCAGATAAATAAAAATAACATTTAAAGCCTTGTTTGAATAGTCTTTTATGTAGCAGTAGATAATTATGGTTGGATATAATGGTCAAAGTTTACCACGGGAACATTTTTATTTATTTAGCGTCGATGTCCAATTGATTACAATTGACTGCATCCTTTTTAACATCCAGCCAATATGGAAAAGAGTGTGGCATCGTGTGCAAGTGGTCAGTAGAAAGCATGAGTGTTGTTCTACACAGAGAGGGTTAAAAGGCAGTATGGCCATTGAATAATTATTCACATATGAAATAAACATATGTAATAATGAATTTTACTGGCTGTTCGTAATACAATAATCTTATTGACACTAAAAATATGTTTCTAACCGACAGACAGGCACAATAAACCTGTCAGCAGAAAAGACAGGCAAAATGGCAGAAAAGTAGGTATCATCCCTATTATGATTTTTCTTTTATTAATACACCCTGATAAATAATAAGTGGATATGTGATTTTAAGTGTGTTTTTGAAAATGAAGTTCAGAGACAATGGTAAAAAATACTGTTGCTAATTTCTAAAAAGCTATTATACATTGTTATAAACATGGGGTGCCTTGAGGTTTTGGCTTGATCTTCGGTGCACCTTGGGCAAAAAATGTGTGAAAACCACTGCTCTAATAAAGCGTACAGTGGGTTAAAAACAAAAGCCCTCATGACACTGGTGAACACAGACACCTTCTCAAGGATAGAAAATACTGTATATTCCAGGAAACCAGCAAGATCTGCTTCAACAGTACCAGCTGTCCTCATTTTTAACTACAGTTTTAAATCCTGCAACATGGCTGCAAGCACCATCCTGTCGGAGTATCAAACACCACCGACAAATGTGTCACTGAGGAGGATTCCTGCTCCACTCCCGCACGTGATCTTTGTAAGAATGCTGCTATTATTAGGTCTCCCTGAACTGTATGCTCACTACAGGGCACAGTTGAAAACCGCTGAGGATTAAATCTAAATTATGGAGCATTACAAAGTTAAAATTGAAGTGAGTCACAGCAGGTACCATCAACAAAAATGCAAGAAACTTCAGGATGATCCAACTGCAATTTTTTTTAAAGGTTGTAAAAGCACCTGATGACAGTGTCACACTACACTTTAACTTTATTAACACAAGCAGCAAACACTGAGAAAGTCCTGAACACCCAAACATTACCCAAAAAATACTACACTTGTAGGCAGGACACAATGTCAAAAATATGTGGTGGAAGTCAGGGTTCATAATAAAGAAGCAGAGTGAAGCTTTATGCTATGATCACAATTCTTACTGCAGGGATACATGTCTAAAAACATTTCAACAGCATCAACGAAGAGTTGAGAGGAGTGTTGTAGCACGCAAAAGTGAATAAGTATCTGCATCACTACGTTTATGATGATCACACTGGAGAAAGAAAGCTGCAGTGTTTTAGCTCCAGATCCGACAGCACCACAAGGGTTTCAATGGTGATTGACTTAGAGCAGAAGTTAAACAGAACTTTGATGATGTTTAGTGGAAAAAACACTTGTGATGTCCAGAACCACAAATAAACTTCTCCCACAACAGTGGTTGATTTTATGATGTCATCAGCCTCCCCATTCCTCCTCAGTGAATTACTCTGATTATTAACTGCTGTGCTCACCCAGACTTTGTGTTGAAAAAATATTTAGGGGGGGGGGGATAAGAGAATTACCTGTGTAAAGTCCAGCTGAAAAACTTGGCTGTTTGCATTCACACATGTGGCTGACCTTCCAGATAATTTCAGAGTTCTTTTTCCAAGTGTGAATGGGGTTATTCTGTTCTCCAGAGAGGATCCTCTACAATGTAAGGAAGAGACCCACAATGTTCTGGTTTATTAGAGCAGCCCTCACTGATGATTAAAATATCTAAATCATCAATTGAACTGGATTTCATAATTTATTGTCTTGTATTTTTGCCAAAGCCTGACGATACAGGCCTGAATTACCAGCCTGATTCAATGTCTGTAATCAGGCAGATCCATCTTGCCAAGCTCTGAACTACAACAATTGTGAAAAACAATCAACAACATCTTTAATGAAAGGGTATATTTGCTTCACTTCCATTTTTTTAAGAGAGATTGTTCCACCAAGTGGGTCATTTTGTGTACTTTACAACGCAGCAGTAGCACCTGCACACTGCATTATTTGATTGGCTCGTAATGACTGTGACTGAAAGAAAGATTGTCCAATCACCTGCTGGAAATGCTTTCGAAAGGTTCTTCCCATTCCCAAACACGCTTTTTGGGCTCCTTTCACAGATCAAATAGTGAAATATATTGAATGGTCCATCTGGTGTGTCAGGTTATTTTTGCTCTACTTGATTGTGAATTTTCATATTGTTGCCTCCACCAAGGAGGTTATGTTTTTTCGCCAGCCATTACATTTTGGTGCTGATCTGCATATTTGTCTGGATGCAAAAAACCCCCAAATTTTCTAAAAATCGCACAACTTAATATGGGGCTGTATTTTAAAAAAATCATATCTCTGACATTACTTGATGAATTTGCTTCAAAATTTACACAATAATACATAAAACATAACTCTATCATCATGGTCAATTTCAACTGCATCTGATAATCCAGACTGACGTCACAAAAAAACATTGAAGTTTACAATGGCACACCCCATTAATTTCTCCTTGGCTGCTTTGAGGGTTCCGCCCCCTTTACGTCATCATGGGAATTGAAGTTTATTTGCAAACTCACGTCAATGTTTTTCAAGCCTATGTCACTACATTACCCAGCTTCCCTTGCAATGCCAGCGAAGGAGTTCCTCCACATGGACAAACATGAGCGGAGACTCGCCGTCATATCGGAGCGCGTGGTGGTCCAGAATTGTATCTTGGTGGAGGTCTGCACTCTCCGAGTGCCTTTCCTGGTATTCCTACTTTGATTTTTCTAATTTTTTAAATATTATTGTACATGTTAAATCTGAGCATAATATATTGTCCTTGTTTAAATATCTATAAGATAGAAATATCACCCTGAAAACAAAAAAAAAAAATGTAGGTTTTGGCGGAAAGCGGCCCCAAAACCTGTGGCCTGATCTGTTTTTTTGGGGTTTAGTTTGATTTGTTCTGGTTGAGAGCAGATTTCTTGACTTTCACTTAGCAGAGCAGTGGTAGGCTACTTTAAAGTCTTGACATGGAGTTCAAGTGCACTGGAGTGGAAATGCTCATATTCTGTTTCTCTGTTCGAGTGCACGTGTGCTGTATTTGAAAGGGCTCTGAGTTTACGTTTAAAAGTGTGAAAACTTCTCGAGTCCGGCATGAAAGAGCAGTGGAGGTTCTCATGTGTCAGTCCGCTCACATGCTGACACTCTAATGGTTGTGTGGTTTTGTACAGATGTGTGTGTGTGTGTTTATGTGTGTGTTACCTTGCTGTCCACGATGAGGTTGCGGATGCAGCCGGTGAAGTGTTTGTGCTGAAGCTGCGGGTAGATATAAGGGATGTCCTCGTTCACCCCGCCGAGCTGCAGCACGTGGCTCATGTTCAGGTGTCTGAAACGCACACAAGTATCAACACACATATATTAAACATGTACTTCAGTCAACAAGGGCTTATTAGTTAAACAGAAGGGTTTAAAAACAGAGCAACAAGTTGTCCACACTGTGAAACTAAAGTCTTTGATTTTGTTGGGGGTGAAATCTCAACTTTTGTTGTTCCTTATTCAGGTTTACGATCAGCATTCTCAAATGAAGACTTAAAAAATCAACACCGTAAGTAAACATTTGAGCAGATACAGAAGACATTTGATTCAACTGACATACTTTAAGGCCAGCTGTAAAACCCTTTGGCATGACATTGTTGTGATAACTTATAAAAGCTTTGTTGTAGATGTTAAATTTAATCAGTGGCGCCTCCAGCTGTAATCCTGTATGCACTGTGTGTACATTTTACCAACGGCACAAAAACCTTTAATGACAAAACTGCAACCCTAACTGCAACAACAGAGTCTGAGATTATACGTGTTCCCCTTTACTTGTTTCTCTTTTTGAGCTGCACTTGTTGGTTGTGACGCAAATATGCTTATGATTGGTTTAATGTATAATTTTTCTGGTGCCAATCTGTCTAAGTAAGCTACACTGAATGAAATTTCATTTTCATTTTGGGAAAACTTCTATGAGCAATATGTGAAAATACAACAACCAAACGTTTGAAGAATTTCATTATATCAACCTTCCAGTGCAGCTGCCTAATTCAATGTCTGTAATCAGGCAGATCCATCTTGACCACATTTCTTACCAACCATTCATCCATTATCTATCACAGCTGAAAATGAGTGAAAGGGTCAAATCGCCTGCAAATTTAAGAATGCCTCAAAAATCGGTCG
This sequence comes from Cetoscarus ocellatus, assembly GCA_037902135.1. NCBI lineage: Eukaryota > Metazoa > Chordata > Actinopteri > Labriformes > Labridae > Cetoscarus > Cetoscarus ocellatus. The sequence goes on along the minus strand of JBAMNC010000370.1, from coordinate 391,028 downwards.
ACTCATAACGAATGACTGTGAACCGGTTCCCATCGTTCACTTAAAAGAGCTATTCAAAAGACTCAACTCATTTGGCGAATGGCATGTCTCTAGCATAAACCACCATGGAAGTAGGTCAACAAAACAAAGCCTCTGTTTAGGAGTAGAAGAAGATAATATGATGATAGTAAAAGATAATGTAACATAACGCTGTTGGGATCCATGCGCTCTAAAAAGAACATGTCCCTGCAGAAGCCTGAACCAAAGTTGGCTGACCATCTCACCCCCTCCCCCAGGCTTCACACGTAGGTGTGAACTCTGTGATAAGGACAATAAGACTCTGCTCTGCTATGCAGTTTTGCTTTTTCTGAACCATGGACAGAAGGGGACACAGCTCCTCTCTCTCAGCTCTCTCTCAGCTCTTCCTCAGCCTGTAGAAATAGACACAGAACCTCTCAAGTCTCTTCTCAGGAATACAACCTCAAGACTTCTTCCACAGTCCTGCTCAACGCAGACTGTAGTACTGCAATCCTCCTAAGAACAGCGACGCGAGAGCCTGCTTAAGGAATAGGAGTTTCCAGTTGAAACAACAAGAAACAACACAACAGAGTTAGTATCAAGTTGCTAACTCAAGGGACAAAGGAGCAACCAGTGGTCTTCAGAGCCAAAAGCTGAAGGACTAGACAGCCTTGAACCCACTAGGAAACCACCAAACTTGCAGCACTGGACTTTGCAGAGCATTTACCAAAAAGGACACCTTTTCCTTCAATGGACTTGGTAACGTAACTGGACCTTACATACCGTAGTTTAGTGTAGCACAGCGAAGCACAGGACTTTTCGGTTTCTACAATCACTGCATTGATTTATTGAATATGTTATTTAAGCTTTAAGCTATGGCTAACTGCTGCTAACTGTATTTTAACTTGGAAACTTCATGTAGAGGCAACAACATTTAACAAAAAGACCTTTTCTAACCTCCACCACCCCCCCTGGGTCCTCAATGTAAATGCCTTTGTTTGAGCCATGTGGTGTTAAGAAACCCTTTTGAGGCAGCCATCTTGCCTTTTTCTGTCACACTCACACACACACATGCAGACATACACACTTATACATAGGATTTTGTTAGGTTAGATACTGTATGTTTTCATGTTTGGTTTGTCAATAAATGATTTTGAACACAAAGTCAGTTTCTGGTCTGTTAATGTTGCATAAGAGTGAATCTTGCCAACCTCTTCTCTGCAGGACTCAAAATCCTTCAACTTTGACTGACGATTGATTGGGTAACTTCGGCTATTTTCTTTAAATTAATTAGAAATCGTGGTTCAAAATTGATAGTCAATTTATTAAGTCAGTCTCAGAAATGTAACTGACTATCATTTCCCTTTATGCGTGGTGCCTTGAGGTAGATTTAATATAAGTTAAATCCAGTTACTTAATATAAATAATTATTTCTGATAGCCAATATTATTCAGTGACACAGTGAATAGTTGTCCACTGATCATAATGTACAACAACTCGGTAAAAAAAAAAAAAAACAAGTCACAACAAGCACACGGGACCGCTTAGAGTCGCTGAAGAGTTTATCTGATGACTTCAGGCTGAGGCAAGCTAACACTACCCATTGACTCCCAGTGTTTGGGCTAAGCAAATTAGCGGTTGGCAAGCTTTGCCCGTCTCTTCCTTGTTACAGTACGCAGAGTCAAAAGAACAGTGTCTATCTGCTTGTCACGGACTCAGGAGTGAGGCAAGACACGAAAAGAAAGAAAATGTTGGCGCATCTCTTTAAAAGCTGTTAGCTGCTGGCTAAGTATCAGTCTGCAGTGTGACAGAATACAGGACAGAAACTTGACTGTCTTCCAGAGCGTGTGAAGTAATCCAGCACTGATGCTCAGTTAAGGAACATTAGATCCTTCACTTCTTTATTCATTCAGTGAACAAATTTGAGTGACATCTGACATAACAGTCACATGACTTAGCCACATGTTATAATGTCACTCATATTCAAACCACTGAACAGCCATGCCTCAAAGAGTCACGTCTGTCTCTCTGTATCAAAAGGTGATAACGAGTACCTGTCAGTGTTGGGTGTGACCCCTGTCACTTCACAGGAGGAGTGGTCCTCAGTGGTCAACCAGCTGCCCAGTCCCTCCATCTCCATCACAGGTGCTCCTGAACATCGATCCAGGGTGAACCTGACCTCCTGGAGAGAACACAAATACAAGAACATGTTGTATGGAGATTATCTTCTCAGGGAAACCAAGAGCATTAATAAAGACTCCTATTTCCCTCCATTATAATGAGAGCACCCCCTGCTGCTGTCAAGTGCTCCTTCTCCATTATTACTGTAGTGGGAGCTGCCTTCTGACTCCCATTTCTTTCATTAGGGCTTATTACTGTGCTGCTGCCTGCTAGCTTTCCTGTTATTGCACAAACAGAAAAACAAGCTTTCTCATCTTAAACCACCATGTTCCAATCACCAAGATGCTGCTGTACTTAAAGGAAGAAAATGGTGGTGACGCAGAAACCATGACAACCTGTTTACAAATGGTTAGAGTCATTGATTTTATCCACTATTTGATTCTCATGAAGCAAGCCTACCAGAACCGTATAAGCTCTTTTAATGGATCAAATTTCCTCAATCTTTTAGGCTCAAATGTTCTTTTTTCTTTTTCTTCTGCCTTTTTTTGCAATCAAAACACTGATGCTTTAGTATACTGTTCCAGCTTTTGAGGCTGTGATAGGGGGATAGGTCAGTGTTTTTAAAAGGGATTGGATGACATTCCTGTCATTGGAAATAGCCACTGGAAATGCTGGTCAGCATGGCAAAATTTGGCAGACTGTCTGGAGTTTAGCCAGGAAAGAAAGGCTACACATAGCTACTGATGGGGTTATTTGTACAAAGTAATTTAATTAAGGCAATAGGAGTGTATTAAAATGGACTTGGACTTGTACAGGAGCACTTTTCTTGTCTTTTACCTCTGCCAAGGAGATTATCTTTTTGCGTTTATCTGTCTGTTTGTTTGTTTGTGTTCAAAATAACTTGAAAAGTTCTGAACGGATTTGGATTTGAAATTTTCAGGAATTGTCGGAAATGGGATATGGAAGAACTGATTACATTTTGGGGGTGATCCGGATCACCGTCTGGATCCAGGAATTTTTTAAAGGATTCTTTAGCATTGCCGGATAGGACCATTTTTGCCAAAGTGGACCGAAGCTGCTTGGTCTGGGCTCTCTGAGTGCTTTTCTAGCTTTATTTCTAGTCTTTCTCAAAGAGCTTCTACACCACAGGTCACACCTAACCTATTTCACCCATTCACTCTCACATTCACTCATAACTTAGGTTGCTAATAACTTTCACATCAACAGCAGCGAACAGCTCCATACTCTTTCATACCAATTTACACTAATGTAGCAGTGAGAGCAAGCTGGGGCAAAGCATCTTGCTCAAGGACACATTGACATGTGAGAGCCAGAGCTAAGCTTGAGTCTTTGACCTTTCCCCTTGATTGAAAGTGGAAGTGGAAGTTGAAGTGAAAGTCAAGTATTAGTGTACCACTTAGTGCTAAGTAACCAATGGTGGGCAGAAATGAAATAAATTTACTTAAGTACCGCAGTTGCTTTGCTGGTAAGGGGCCCTAGTATTTCAAGAAAAAAAAATCCCCCACACTAGCACCACCAGCAGCCGGAAAAGTTGGCACAAAGCAGGATGGATCCACAATGTTACATCAAATGCCATCTGGACGAGGGAGTAGAAATTTAGGCTCATCAGACCAGGCAACATTTTTTGGAGAGCCAATGCAAATTACAGCCTTATTTTGGTGTTCTTAGTTGACAAGAGTGGCACATGGAGAGCTCTTTCACTGCCGTGGTACATCTGTTCTGAGGTTGTACATGTTGCGCATCCAGAAATGGCCTTCTGGATACCATTGTAACAAGTTGTTGTTTGAGTTACTGTCAAAGAGGGTTGCAAGCAGCAAAACAACAAACTGTTTTAGGATGCTAGGGAAGTCACACAGCATCAGAGAGCTGAAAATGAGAGGTGTTTCATTTCCACAAGTCTGCATCAGACATCCTCAATGTGTAGCGATAGTATGACCATTCAGAGGTCAGCAGCGTGTCTATGTCATGATTGGTTCAAGAAATTGGAGCAAAGAAAAACTGTACCAGGTACTAGGTATGATCCTTGATGGAAAAACAAAACAACCCAGTCAAGTCGAGCTGAGCTGACCTGATATCGTGTGGTGAAAAAGCCCCACCTGAGTGATTAGTCCCAAAAAAAAGTATATTTGGGGCACTGGTTTGGCGCAGTGGTAAGCAACCAGGCACTTCCTGCATGCATTTTCCCACCGGAGGCTCATTTGCAGAAAGGCCACCTCCTCCTCTTTCTCTCACCCATTTTCACAAGCCAATCCACTCTCTCTGTCTCTCTTGCCTATCTATTAAAAGCTGCAAAATCCCTGAACAATATACTGAAAAAAACAACAAAAAGAATGGGGTCTCCAACTCCAGTCTGCAGGGGCCTTGATCCACATGCCTTCAGTTGCTCACACGTGCTGCCTTTTTTTGGTACTTTGAAAGTGGATTTTTTTTCCCATCAAGGTGAGTAATTTTGTTTTAATATTGTCCTAAATTACAGGCAGTTACAGTAATTTAAAGCAGATAAAGAATTTGATTTATTTCATTGATTTTTCAGTAACTTCAGCACACTATTAGAATCATGAGTTAAACCTAAAAGTCAAAAATATAGTGTAGACTGTCATGATTTTGCCGGTTCTGTTTTATTTTGTATGCCTTTTCCTTGTGTTCTGTTCTACTTCTTGTTTCCGGTTTTGACCTCTTGTCTTGTGTCCCTTGTTTCTTCTCAGTCCTGGTCAAGTTTCCCATTTTGTTCACTTTTCTAGTCTTGTCCTTGTGTTTCCTGTTTTATTTTGAAATTCCTCCTGTCTCCCCTCAATGCCGTGGATTTTGCTTCCTGTCTCGTCCTGTCACACCTGATCCCTGATTGCTCTTCCCCAGCTGCTTCTCGTTTACCCCAATCACCTCATGTATTTAACCCTCCAGTTTTCCTCTTGTCTTTGTGGGCTCATTCCGGTTTCTTCTGCCGTGGCTCCATGTCTTCAGTGTCTCTCTGTCTCCAGTGTTCTCCCGAGTTTTGAAGGTAGTTAAGGACTGTTTTTGTGTTTGAATTTTCGTAAAGGATTTGTTGTTTTTGGAGTTTTTTTGATCCCTTTTAGTTTTGAATAAAGCCTCTTTTTGTTTATCTGCATTAGGGTCTTCCCCTGTTATTTTTCCTGGGATAAATCGTGACAGTAGACAGGTCCCTTGTAATTTGTAGTTTTTGTAGCTTTTTTGTCTTTTAAGCGTATGTGACACACAACTGTACTCCTACTGACTGCAGGACTGCAAAGTAAACATTTTTTCACTGACAATTTTATGTCAAATGTCAAATAAGCCATCAATTTTTGAGTTTAACAGGTACTTTTAATCCATATAAGCATGATTCATAAATGCTAAACCTGTCAGCCCATTAATGGCAGTTTGCATTATGTCTTCCAATCAACAAATGCTAAAATGCAAATCTAGGACATTGAACATCCTAGTTCAATTGTCAGAAATTAAAGGAAATGGAAATAGCGTAAATCTTTAAATTTTGCGCAAATAAATGTTTTTTTTTTTTACATTTTATATTAACCCTTGTACTGTGTTAGCTTTCTCTATACATGCTCCATGCGGGGTCAGTTTTGACCTGTGCCTTAAATTAGTTGTAAATTACACTAAAAACAATTATCAATCATGCAGTTTTTTCCTTATCTCTTGGATACCTTGTCAGGCTTCATTATCTATGAAAATATTGGTTTTAATATCTTTTGTTGTGGGCCTTTGGGCCAGTCTTTGTCTGTATACCCCTTGATTTCGAAAATAAATGTAAAATGAACCTCAAGAGAATCATATTAATGAATGAGAGGTTGTATTGTTTCCTCACTATTACTAGGGGGTGTTAGAACACATCTTGTAGAGGTATATGTATATACATTTTTCCATTCTAATATTATTAACTACAGAAACATCTATGGTGTGACGGGTCAATTTCGACCCATATATATTTACTTTAAGAAAAAGGCAAAACAGTATTTTTTTCGCAAGAGAACTTTATGAGCTTGAATATTTGTGAACATTTATGAACATTTATCAGTTTATCTTCACAGATGCACCATGATTTCAGTTTTGGCCCTATTATTGCTTTATAATCTTATATTTATAACTGGGTCAAAACTGAACGTAACAACACAGATGGCACTATTTCAACAGAGCATTTATAGTTTCTTGTTTTTATTTTTTCTTTTCCTTTTTTTGATTCAATAGAAAGTTCCTGACAAAGTCAAAATACCTTGATGCAATAAAGAATTATTAAGTAGTTCTTTGTTGCATTTAAAACCTAAACAGGTCGGTACTGACCCTAACAAAGGAGGAAGGTTAAATCAAATGCACATTCCTACACTGATCCAACACTGATCTTTAGTTTTTTGTCACTTGCTAAATGTTCATGGTGTGGTATAAACAGCCATGTCTGTAGTGATGTAAAGTCTCTCTTCCATGACTGTATTAAGGCTGCTTGGTCACCAAAGGGGCCACAATGAGCAGCACCTACTGTGGCTAATATATTGTATTTACCATCAATCGAGAACCTCAAACAACCCCACTTCAGAAAACAGAACTCTCTCTCTTTAATTCAGTCCACTCCTAAGCCTCCCAATAAGATTTCAGTGTGGGTTTGTGAGGGATATGCAGTGTGAAGTAAAGAGTAAACATGCCTGCTTTTTAATTCTCTGCTGCAGAAATCAAAAGAATGGGGGAAAAATGCCAGGTTCTCATTGTCTATGGCATATCTACAAGAAAAGTCCATCTGATGTCACATTTGTGCAGGTCTTCACAGTCAGTCTTAGTGTTCTCTGCTTGTAAACATGCATGCAACCCTGTGGCTCTTGCAGACATTCTCACCAGGAGCCAAGTCCAGTTCAGTGTTTTGTGTTATGTTTAGTCAAAAGAGCAGCACTCTCAACAACGTTTTTCCATTTTAATCCTTTATATTTTCTCCCGTACCTTCAATCTGCTGATAAAACCACCAAAAAGCAAGTTTTTGTGAAAAAAAAAAATCTGATATCTTGAATAATTTATTTAAGTTATCTTTAAAGAAAACCATTGTGCATGTTTTAAACAAACTGTTAGTTAATTAGGAAAAAAAAATAGATTGGTTTTACACAGAGTCAAGAAGCCAAAACTCATTTTTATGCAAATGATTCACTGATAAAAATAAGAGTAAAATATTTTGACATAAATTAAGGGAAGACCTCTGTAACTTTGGTTACCATGAGGGAAACATTAATGGTATTATCACAGTCAGGGGGCCAAGTTGTTACAAATTAAAGAAACTCGCTTATAATAACAATAAAATAAATTACATCCCTCCATGTCATTTTTGGCATACTTTTTATACTATATTATGCTATTGCATATTAGATCAGCAGATTATACACTATAATATTATTGGATCCCAGTTTCCCTTGCCCTGACGCGGGTTACCAGGGCCCCACCCTGGAGCCAGACCTGGGGATGGGGCTCGATGGCGAGCGTCTGGTGGCAGGGCCTGCGCCCATGGGGCCTGGCCGGGCACAGCCCGAAAAGGCAACGTGGGACCCCCCTCCCATAGGCTCACCACCCGTGGAAGGGGCCAAGGTGGTCGGGTGCAATGTGAGCTGGGTGGCAGCCGAAGGTGGGGACCCTGGCGGTCCGATCCCCGGCTGCAGAAGCTAGCTCTAGGGACGTGGAACGTCACTTCTCTGGTGGGGAAGGAGCCTGAGCTGGTGCGCGAGGTCGAGCGGTTCCGACTAGATATAGTCGGACTCACCTCGACACATATCTTGGGCTCTGGAACCAGTCCTCTTGAGAGGGGCTGGACTCTCTTCCACTCTGGAGTTGCCGATGGCGAGAGGCGCCGGGCAGGGGTAGCAGTACTTATTGCTCCCAGGCTCGGCGCCTGTACGTTGGGGTTCACCCCAGTAAGCGAGAGGGTAGCCTCCCTCCGCCTTCGGGTGGGGGGACGGAACCTGACTGTCGTTTGTGCTTATGCACCAAACGGCAGTCCAGAGTATCCACCTTTTTTAGACTCCCTAGAGGGGGTGCTGGAGAGTGCCCCTTCTGGGGACTCCCTCATTCTTCTGGGGGACTTCAACGCTCACATCGGCAACGACAGTGCGACCTGGAGGGGCGTGATTGGGAGGAACGGCCCCCCCGATCTGAACCCGAGTGGTGCTTTGTTACTGGACTTCTGTGCTCGTCACAGACTGTCCATAACAAACACCATGTTCAAACATAAGGGTGTCCATATGTGCACTTGGCACCAGGACACCCTAGGCCGCAGTTCGATGATCGACTTTGTAGTCGTATCATCGGACTTGCGGCCGCATGTTTTGGACACTCGGGTGAAGAGAGGGGCGGAGCTGTCAACTGATCACCACCTGGTGGTGAGTTGGCTCCGATTGGTGGGGGAGGATGCCCGTCAGACCTGGCAGGCCCAAGCGTGTTGTGCAGGTCTGCTGGGAACGGCTGGCAGAGTCTCCCACCAGAAAGAGTTTCAACTCCCACCTCCGGGCGAAGTTCGACCATGTGGCGGGGGAGGCAGGGGACATTGAGTCCGAGTGGGCCTTGTTCCGGGCCTCTATTGTTGAGGCGGCTGATCGGAGCTGTGGCCGTAAGGTCGTCGGTGCCTGTCGTGGCGGCAACACCCGAACCCGCTGGTGGACACCGGCGGTGAGGGATGCCGTCAAGCTGAAGAAGGAGTCCTATCGGGCCTTTTTGGCCAGTGGGACTCCGGAGGCAGCTGACAGGTACCGGCAGGCCAAGCGGAATGCAGCTTCGGTGGTTGCCAAGGCAAAAACCCGGGCATGGGAGGAGTTCGGTGAGGCCATGGAGAACGACTTCCGGACGGCTTCGAAGAGATTCTGGACCACCATCCGGCGTCTCAGGAGGGGGAAGCAGTGTGCTGTCAACACCGTCTATGGTGGGGATGGCGCGCTGTTGACCTCGACTCGGGACGTCCTGGATCGGTGGAAAGACTACTTCGAAGACCTCCTCAATCCTACCAGCACGTCTTCCAGTGCGGAAGTAGACCTGGGGGACTCTGTGGTGGACTCTGCTATCTCAGGAGCTGAGGTCGCCGAGGTGGTCAAAAAGCTCCTCGGTGGCAGGGCTCCGGGGGTGGACGAGATCCGCCCGGAGTTTCTCAAGGCTCTGGATGTTGTGGGGCTGTCATGGCTGACAAGACTCTGCAACATCGCGTGGACATCGGGGGCAGTACCACTGGATTGGCAGACTGGGGTGGTGGTTCCCCTTTTCAAGAAAGGGGACCGGAGGGTGTGCTCCAACTACAGGGGGATCACACTCCTCAGCCTCCCTGGGAAGGTCTATTCAGGGGTAATGGAGAGGAGGGTCCGCCGGATTGTCGAACCTCGGATTCAGGAGGAGCAATGTGGTTTTCATCCTGGCCGTGAAACTATTGACCAGCTCTATACCCTCCACAGGGTCCTCGAGGGTGCATGGGAGTTTGCCCAACCAGTCTACATGTGTTTTGTGGACCTGGAGAAGGCATTCGACCGTGTTCCTCGTGGGGTTCTGTGGGGTGTGCTCCAGGAGTATGGGATAGCGGACACCCTGATACGGGCTGTTCGTTCTCTATACGACCGGTGCCAGAGCCTGGTCCGCATTTCCGGCAGTACATCAGAACCGTTTCCAGTGAGGGTTGGACTCCGCCAGGGCTGCCCTTTGTCACCGATTCTGTTCATTACTTTCATGGACAGAATTTCTAGGCGCAGCCAGGGTGTTGAGGGGTTCCAGTTCGGTGACCTCAGGATCGGGTCGCTGCTTTTTGCAGATGATGTGGTCCTGTTGGCTTCGTCAGACCGAGACCTACAGCTCTCACTGGATCGGTTCGCAGCTGAGTGTGAAGCAGCTGGGATGAGAATCAGCACCTCCAAATCCGAGTCCATGGTCCTCACCCGGGGGAGGGTGGAGTGCCCTCTCCTCGTCGGGGACGAGATTCTACCCCAAGTGGAGGAGTTCAAGTATCTCGGGGTCTTGTGTCACGAGCGGAGGAAGGATGGACCGGGAGATCGACAGGCGGATCGGTGCGGCGTCGGCAGTGATGCGGACTCTATACCGGTCCGTCGTGATAAAAAGGGAACTGAGCCGCAAGGCAAAGCTCTTGATTTACCACTCGATCTTCACTCCTATCCTCACATATGGTCACGAGCTTTGGGTCGTGACCGAAAAAACACGATCGCGAGTACAAGCGGCCGAAATGAGTTTCCTTCGCAGGGTGTCCGGACTCTCCCTTGGAGACAGGGTCAGAAGCTCGGTCATCCGGGAGGGGCTCGGAGTAGAGCCGCTGCTCCTCCGCGTTGAGAGGAGCCAGATGAAGTGGCTAGTAAGGATGCCTCCTGGACAACTCCCTGGTGAGGTGTTCCAGGCACGTCCCACTGGTAGGCGGCCGCGGGGAAGACCCAGGACACGCTGGAGGGACTATGTCTCTCAGCTGGCCTGGGAACGTCTCGGGATCCCCCGGGAGGAGCTGGACGAAGTAGCTGGGGAGAGGGAAGTCTGGGCTTCCCTGCTCAGGCTGCTGCCCCCGCGACCCGACTATGGATAAGCGGAAGAAGATGGATGGATGGAGATTATACACTATATTATGCTATTTTTGTCATAACAATTTATTAAGATTTAAAACTGATCCAGGACTTAAAGGAGGGTCAAAGGCATCAATGGGATTCTTAATATCCCCTCTGAGGGATGAAGCCCATGAATAAAATCACTGTGTTTGTCTATTTTCTATTTTGTGTTTAGCATCTGTTCTGAGAAAAAATGCTGTATTTTTTTCAGGAAGAATATGATGTACAGTATTCAGCTGCTCATGGATCCATTATTTGTTCCTGAGCAGAACAGTAAATAGACCACAGCTCTGTCCTCATCACTTTGGCTCTTGTACCTTCAAGCACAACAACAACATGCCCTACCAGGTCACATAACCAGTTTGGATTATCTGCTATGTTCACATCAGGACAAATGAATAGATTCACATCTGATTAAATATAATACTGCTGTGATGCTGAATAATCCCCTTTGTAATCACAGCAGCTCCTCTGCTTTATTGTATTCATGTTATTCAGAGTAATGCCTTTGTATAACCCATGTTTTGATTCAGCTCTTCTGTGTTTCTGCTGCTGTCAGTGTTACCCTGACCTTCAGGCTGAGTCCTCTATCTCATTCAAAGCAAAGAGCCTCTGAATAAAACTGTTTTCTGTCAGTGACTGTGCACAAGTTAATTGGTTAAGCAGACTTACAATCCAGTCAGAAAAGAAAGTTCCTGAATGAGGTTACTTCATAATGGAAAATGTTTTCTTGTACTTACAAAAGTGTAAACAGCTTTTTTTTTTTTTTTTTTAAAAATACATCATGTTTTTGAGATGTTTGCCCAGCTTCTTTTGTGATATCTTAAAGACACTTAGAATTTTCTTCAAACTTTGCACAAATATTCACTTTTACTCAAGAACACACTAAGTGGATTTTGGCATTCATAGGTCAAACTTGGGTCATATCTATATTTCAACTTTATTGTCCCGTCAGGGAAATTTGCTCTGCAGATAGGTAAAAAAGACATTAATATACAGTCACACCAAGTCATTCACAACAACTAAAACACAGGAGCACATAAACCAAGAGAAACATCAGACCAGTATGGAGCCATCCCCAATGAAAATGGCCAACAGTGACACAAATAAAATCAATCAAGCTGATTTATTTTTGCATTCAGCTCGGCTATGGCTTGTAAGATAAATGAATTTTCATCGTTTGATTTGGCCATTAGTAACCTGAGTCAAATTCCACATGGAGAGGATGGTCAAGACACTGTATGATGTCCCGAGCCTGTCACAGAAGATTTCAGACAGATCAGGCAACCTTTACAACATGTTCAAGCTTCTTTTTATCAGCCAAGGCAAGGCTCCCAATCCAAGAAATAAAAACAAAGGTGAGAACAGACTCCACCATGGAATTATAGAAGACAGTTATCAGCTTACTACTCACTCCAAAACAGTTGAGATTTTGGAGAAAATGTAGCCGCTGTTGAGCTTTCTGAAAAACTGCATCTATGTTGGCACTGAATGTCAGCCTGTTGTCAATGATGACACCCAGGTACCCGTGGTATTGAGTTCTCTCCACTGTCTCACCTGTTATAGTTAAAAAAAGGGGTGACTCTGACTTCTTCCTAAAATCATACACATGTCCTTTGCCTTGGAAATGTTTAATTTTAAAAAGGAGTCATCGGACCAGTCAATAAAATTGTCTGGTCACCACTGGTGTGTCCTCCCCCTATAGCAAACTGACTATCGCTGTATCTTCCACAAACTTCCAAATGTGTCTTCCTGGATTGGAGCTTCTGCAGTCATTGATATACAGGATGTGCAGGATTGAAGAGAGGACACACCCCTGAGGAGAACCAGTGGAGGAGAAGAACAGGCCAGGCACTGAGCCACTGACCCTGAAACGCTGGGATCTGCCCACGAGAAAATCTAAAATCCACCTTACTAGGCCAGGACACAGGTTAAAATGAGACGATAATTTATCAGCTAAAATATGAGGCTGAATTGTGTTAAAAGCAGAGGAAAAATCTAAAAACAATATATGTGCATGTGTGCCTGGACCTTCAAGATGTTTAAAAAAGCAGGTTTAAAAGAGTTAAAATTGCTTAGTGCACCCCTCTTTTGCTCCTGTAGAAAAACTGAAAAGGATCCAGTGAGCTCTCTACAGCCATGACCACACTGAAAAAAAAAAATGTAATTTTATAGGTCATGTTCTGTAATTTTTAACAGATTTTTCCTGTTTTCCAATAAAACAACAAAATGCTAGTAGATTTACAGTAATTTTCAGTAATTTTAAGGTATCATGTTTTAAATTACAGTTAGTTAACCATAATGTTAGTTTACATTAATATTCTGTTTTTTTATGACAACTTACTATTTTGGAGATCTTTAACTGTAAATTTTCATACCATTTTTTGTATTTTTTACAGTTTTATTACCGTTTTCCATAAGACAATGTAATACCTGTAAATTAATGGATACTAGCATTAATTAAAAGATTAATCTTTAGAATTACAAGAAATTAACCATTACATATTGCATCAGTATTATTATGTTTTTTTAAAGGTAATTTAACATGTTTCTTTCATAATAAAATTTTTTTTAACATAAAATGTGATGTCATTTTACATATCTTTCCTATTAATGAAGAAATGTACATTAAATTTCAGAAATTTTTAGTTTTTTTCCATAACATTGCAGATCATTAAGTATGCATTGTAAAGGTGATTTTTTTTTTTTTTTTTTTAGAAGAAATTAGTATTTTACAGACAAAAAGAAATGTACTGAACATTACTGTATGAAGGCAGTTTAAAACTCAATTGCCTTCTATTGGTTATAAATCTGTATATCTATATATATATATAATTTCATTATTTGCTTCATTCAATGCATGCAATCAGACTAGATTCAAATTTTAAAGTTTGCGCCTATTTCCAGTTTGCTTTGTTCCGCCCATAACGACTTAACCTGCTGAATAAACCAGTAATCTGCCAGTTGTCGACAAGTTTGAAGAATGACAAAAAGGTTGGATTAGTGTCCGTCCAATCAGGTTCAGTGCGGGTCATGAGTCATGTGAAAGACCCCCTTCTTGGACACATGAGCTTCAATGGTATGAGACTACGGCTGGTCTGGCCCTACCTTGACTAAAGCCACAGCGGACATGTCAACCAAACGCTGTTTTAGGTAAGTGTCCCAGATAATGCATGTGTTGTGAATGATATGTCATACATCCGGTGGACAGCTTTGAAGCTAACGTTAGCATCCCTCTGATAAATTGCTACCGTTACATTAGCTGTTGTTAGCAGGTAGCTAACGTTTTATGACCAGGCGGCTAACTGTCAATTGTTAACTCTCGCTTTTGGTCAAAACGTTTTCTAACATGGCCAGAGGTAGTTCGTAATAGTGCTGTCTCTGCTCTCGGTGATACACGCTCTTAAAAGTTGTTATTCGTGATTTGAATGCGGTCAAACTGCTGTATGTTGCTCCGTGTCATATGCCTCTCGTCCTGAGAGAGCCCCGCAGAGACCTAAAATCATTCATTTATGTTTTTAAACAAGTTTCGTCCTAGCATTGGCATGCTAAGGTAGCCTGCTCACTGCTGTCTCCCCTCACTAATTTTATATTGTAGACACACAGAACAACACAAGACGAGACAAAGTGACAACAGGATGATTTTGATATTTTCAATTGAGCAAATCTTACTTTTAAGGACATAATGTTAATAGAAGTGGAGAAATGTGCTGAGTGTAGTCTCTAAAGGTAATATTTATCACTCTTTATTTCTGCTCTTCTGTGTCTCTCTTAGTTTGGAAGAAAGGTGGCACATTGTTGGCTTTGCTAGCAATGCTCAGTGTGGATCACAGGGCAGACCTGAGGTGAGTGATGATTAATGTGAAATATACTTTAAAATAAAAAAAAATCCTTAAGAATCCTCTAATGGAAACAATGACCTGGTTCTCTCTTCATTAGTACTGACAGTACCTGCTGTAGAAGAGTCATCTGGCTAAGAAAACAAACTCCTCAACACTTCACCTTGTGCAGCCAAAGTAAGTACACACACACACACACACACACACACACACACACATACATACAAAATAGAAGACAAATCATATTCCCTCTCACGTTACATCAGGTAGGGGCAATGACATACTATGATAGTGTTTGGCTGTGCTGTAAATTATGTGTGGTAGTTGTGTAATAGTCCTCCATGTTCCCTTGATGTGTCTTCATGGCCCTGCTAAGTTTTAAAATAGATACAATGGGACCCCTTCAGTTTTTTCACATTGTAATGTTGCAGCCTTTTGCTAAAATCATCTAAATTAATTGTTAATCTCATCAATCTTTATTCCATATCCCAGGGTTTCTGCGACGTGTAAATGATTGTGGCGCATCGCCACGCCACGCCAAGCCAAAATATAAGCTATCCCTTCAGAATTATGATCTATTATTATTTTTTACATATGTTTCAAATGTAAATTATATTGTATGAAACACAAAGTCTATATTTGCGCATGTTTACAGACCAAAAAACAAGAAGGTAGAATTGTGCTCAACTCATGAAATGTGACACTGCTCTGCAAATAACTTAATTTTGAAAAACTATCACTGGAGTCTCAACTGAGTTCTTCAACAGAACTCATAAACAGGGTTGTGTCTAGGCACAGATCTAGGCAAGGGTCACAATAAAAATTAGATATATGTTGCTGATAACAGCTCGGAGTGGCAATGAGGTCTTAAAATATTTTGAGGTGGTCTTTTAAAATGTCTCAAGGTGTTGAACTTCAGGATTCCTGCATATACTCTGGTAATGTCTGATAAGAAAAAAGCAACTCAAAGTAGAAATGATAATTTCAGTTTCTCATGAATGTTTTTCTGTAAAATGCCAAAAGGTTTACACGGATTGTTTAACCACTGCCTGTTTTCTCCATAGATGGACAATCGGAGTTATTTAAGGAGGCCCAAGCAGCAAGTGAACAGACAGTTTGAAATGATCTGACAACAGTTTCTCACACACAGTATGTATTGCCCACATTGAATGTATCCTGACATAATTTTATATTTGTTTCATTTGCAAAAAATAGTTACAAAGTTTAATGGCCATTATTTTAGTCCAAATGTTGGTAATTGTCTTCATAAGCTGTTCCTGTGCTTAAATTACCTTAAATTACTCTCATTGCACATAACAGGCAATAAGTAGATTCTCATGTTACAAAACCCATGTCAGATTTTAATTTCCCCACAGGGATACATTGCTTTTTCACTCTTTTGAAAAAATAATCCATACATACACAATGTTTACTTCCCTTATAACAAATGTAGACATCCACGTTTGTCTTCTTTATGTTTAGTTGAATATGGTCTTCCACACAGCTTTACCCACCAGACATTTAGCTCTGTTTATATTTGGTTTAGGAAATGGGATGTCAAGTGAAATCAAAACATCTCAATCGCCTCCTGTCGTCTCACTGTAGTATGGGACATAAAGCCCACCCTCTCCATGTTGTCTGGTTAAACGTGGGCCAAACTAAGAAAAATTCATAGTACACAAAACTTATTTATTTATTTTAAAGATGGTTTCTGTCATTATAGGTAGTTCTTATGGTGTTCATAGATGAAAAGAGTTTGCAGTGGGATACTTTTAACAGTTAAAGTCCGTGTAATGCAAAAATTCAGCCATTTTCTTCTAAACACATTAAATAGGTCATAAATGTATTTCCTTAAAACGTGTGAAAGCCATTCAACCATTCAGAATTTTATAAGCACAAGTGTGTGCTTATATTATAAATATTGTGAATTCTGGCAATTAAATGCTTTTTGCCGTGATTTCACATCGTGCATCCTGCCATGCTCACGTAATGTTAGCAAATGTTATTGCATGTAGTCATGACATGATTTGGCTTCATTCCCTGAGCGGAGTCCATATGAGAGTGCAATGATTAACCACAGGTATTTTTTATGTGCCACCAATATAGCTATGACAAGGAAATACATGTAGACTAAGGACCTTTCTCTTCTGTGAGTAACACAAGTCTACAAAAAGTCTACTAGTGATGTCAGCTCACTAACAATGCCCTTTCCAGCTGATATAAAGAGGGTTTTACATTACAATGCTAGCTTACATTGTTACTGTAGGTTACGTCCTTGTACAGTAGACAGAGGCGGCTCCCCTCCCCTCTCGCATGTGGTTGTGGTTCCAGCGCCTCTAACTGACACGCCCCCAGCGTCTCACAGCAAAGAGAAGTGCTTGTTTTTGCATGATTTTGAGACTTAATTTTATATACTTAATTTTTTTTATCTTTCAAATTTGGCTCAGTGGTCAATGACACATATTTCTGTGGTATGATAAACTTAAAACACAAATTTATTTTTGCTTTACACGGACTTTAATGTATATGGGGGTCTAGTCAATGTATCTTAGTTGTAAAGCACAGGAGCAACTGCCGAAGAAGCTGCTCAATATTTGGACATTATGTACAGTACAACTCAACAGTTATCAAAATCACTTTAAGGGATACAACTGGTGTAGTGTTAACTTATTGTCAAAATGACCTGTGAAAAGAGCAAAATCTGCAATTCTTTTCTGTTAATAACTATGGACCATCTATCCAACACCAGAAACATTTATGTTTATGTACCATACCATGTAAATCATATCATTTACTCCATGGTGTTCAAAAATGAAACATATCTGCAATTTTTCTTTGATCTCTGTAGTTTTATTTATTTATGTATATATATATTTTTTTTTCAAACAATGCTTTTCAAGATAACAGACTGATTACAGTATGATTATCCTGATCATGTCATGTTTTGAAAAAGATTCTTAGATTGTTTCTTATGTTGATGTTGATGCAGAACAGGAGAGGGCTTTCCAGCGTTACTGGAAAGTTGGAACTATCTGGTTTCCACTATTAGGGATTGTGACTGAAAACATGTTGTTTGGGGCAAGGGTTAGAAATATTCCTATTTCTTAGTTGTTTCAAAGTGTAATAAAGTACTATCCTTGTTTTTCGGTCAAATGATCATTTTTAACAATATTTGTTCAGTTTACTAAAATGACTGCTTAATATCTTAAATTTACAGATATTTAAATATACCTGTTTTGTATGTATTTTGATGTACAGTGCCCCATCATCCAGTTCTTTAAAGTAACTAATACTGTAAATGTGCAGACTTTCCTTTTTGATTAAAGGTATATATTTTCTTTATACATTGTGTCATTGTATTTTTACTTGGGGAAACCACAATTACACAGCAAATCAGTATAGACAAAACTGTTTCACAAAATTAATACCGTTCATTTACAAGGATTGGCCTTAAATAAAGCTACTTTTGATGTATATTTAATGTACTCTGCTTTTTCCATTGTGTAATGCACATTTTAAATCTCATAGTTCTTTAAAATTGCAGATTAATACTGTAAATGGGCAGAGATTTCATTGGCTTAATGCATTTATAGCATTTTTATACATTATTTCTCAGTCATTGTACTTGTAAAAAAAAGTATTTTCAAATGAAATTACTGTAAACAGATTTAGCTGTTTTCCTAAAATAAATCATTTATACAGTGAAATTACAGGCTATTCCACGGGAAAAAACTACTGAATATTCTTAATTTACAGAGACTGGCCTTAAATGTAGCTATTTCTGATGTATTTATAACGTACTTGGCTTGTTTTTCCAGTGTCCAGTGGTTGTTTTTTAACCTACTAATTCTCTAAAAATTGCATATTAATACTGTAAATTTGCAGACATTTATCCTTAGTTTTGTGATCAGAGTTTGTTTTTATACATTATAACTTTGTTACTGTACATGGAAAAAAATGTATTTTAACATGAAATTACCGTAGATAGATTTGACTGTTTCCTAAAATAAATAATTAAAAAAATAAAAAATTACAGAGCTTAACTTGAAAAGAATCTGATTTCAATGTGTTTTGACTGAATATATATGTTATTTTACAGTAAAATGGCATTTATTTACTATGAAACATTTGTATTTTAATTAATTTTGACTGTAAAATCTAGTCCTGTATTTTTACAGTTATTTTACGTAATTCTGTGTTACGATGTTTGACTGTAATTTTACGGTATTCGTTTGGAAACTTTGCTGCCAGTGCTTTTACCGTTTTTTTACAGTTTTTTTTTTTACAGTGCAGCACTCACTTAACAAGCTTTTCAAACACTTTCATAACCAGTGAGATCAGGGCCACAGGTCTAAAAACATTCAGGCTTTTTGGGGATTTGATTTTAGCCACCAGCACAATTGTGGATTTTTCCACAACTCTGGAACCTTTTGCTGCTCTAGGGGACACTTAAAGATGTGAAGAAAAATAAAAGCCAGTTGGTCTGCACAGTTTTCAAGAATAAAACCAGAAATATCATTAGGACCAGAGGGCTTTTGTTAGTGTTCGTTCTGCAGAGCGTGTTCCTAACATCAAAATCAAGCAACAGCCATGACTTTGTATTTGTTCTGAATTGCTCCACTTGATCTTTGAAAATATCTGTGTCAAACCGAAGGTAGAAATTGTTACAACTATCAGCCAACTTCTTATCTGAATTAAAACAGTTCAACCCAATATTTGTATTACCTACCCTTTGAGTTCCTGTCATGACTGACACGCCATTCCAGACACCTTTTCGATCATTTTTATCAAATTTTTGTTCAATCTTATTTTTATAATCAAGTTTTGCTTTTTTAATCACTGATCTTACCAGCCTTTTTACCTCCGTGTTCTCTTGAAACTACCTGTTTTAAAGAGACTGTTTTTCTTTACTATAATTTCTTTTAGAGACCTATTTATTCATGGCTTATTACTTGGGTAGACTTTAACTTGTCGAGTGGGAATACAGGACTCTTCACAGAACTTTATGTAGCTACACACAGTAAAAGTTAGTTCAGAAATGTCCATTGTGCCTGCGGCTGAGTCCTCAGAGCCATCTGACATAGTAAACACTGACCAATCAGTGCACTCTAAGCTGCCCTGCAGGCACTCGATGGCATCCTCGGACCACACTTTCACAGTTCTAGATTCAGCTATATTCCTTTTCAAGACAGTCTTGTAGGTGGCATCCAGAAGTACAGTGCAATGATCTGACGATCCAACAGGGGGCAGTGTAGTTGACCTGTATGCACCTTTAATGGACCCATCACAAAGATCAAGGGCCTGATCTACTAAAGGTTTGCGTGTATAAAAACACATGCAAACTTGATAGCATGTGCAAAGCTGAACTACTAACAGGGTGCACCGTGTTAGGCACGGAGGGCTGCGGCCATTGTGACTGGAAAAAGAGGGACAATTCAGTGTGGCTTCATACTGATGCAAACGCATGCAAAAAGTAAACCCTCTCTGTTTTGCGCTCTTATTACATCATGGAGGAGGCCATTTAACCTGTGTAAGAAAAAAAAAACCCAACCTTCATAGCCGTAGTTCATCTGTTTGTCACTCAGAGCTGACTGCATCACACCCTCCGTGCACTGACAGTGAGTTTAGAGGCTGTCAGTGTGTGGAGAGTGTGATGCAGTCAGTGCGTAAAAGGCAAGAGTACCTGCGCGGTCTGTGTGTGCGTAACTGTAAGACTGCTCTTCACATGAGAGGTTATGATGATG
This sequence comes from Cetoscarus ocellatus, assembly GCA_037902135.1. Taxonomy (NCBI): domain Eukaryota; kingdom Metazoa; phylum Chordata; class Actinopteri; order Labriformes; family Labridae; genus Cetoscarus; species Cetoscarus ocellatus. Next base: position 370,745 of record JBAMNC010000370.1, on the reverse strand, counting down.
AAGCTGTGTAACTATGTGAATGCTGTCATTTAGATTCTGTTTTATTGGAATCAGAAAAGGAAAATTAAAAATGACGGATACAAACATGGTATGAGGGAAAAGTGACGACCTTGTCCATCAAAATGACAGACAGCAGAAAAAAGGTTAGCACAAGCGTGTTCATTGCCTCCAACTCCATGGCTTCAAACTTCGTTTTTCATTTGCAGCCACTCTGCTCTCCCAAACTCTTCATGGTGACAGCTGATAGCATACGCAAAATCCTCCTTTGGCGCTCTGCACCACTTTTGCGTCTGTTATCAATTCCGCACTCAGTCATAGTAGATCACCCACAACATGCCCACTGACAGCACGTGTAATTTTTTAGTTTGCAAACTCAATTTAGCACCCGTTATTTTGGATCTTAGTAGATCAGGCCCTTAGTGTCTTATTCAACCGAGTTGGACAAGTGACATATTGATAAAAGTGAGTCATGAATGACTTTAATTTGCATTGATTAAAATCATTTTAAAAACTGGTCAATTAAAACTTCAGGACTGTGATGTCAGATCTGACAACAAAACATAAACAAGTTCATCCATCCATAACTCCATCCATCCATACCTCCATCCATCCATCCATCCATCCACCCAGCCATCCATATATCCAATCATCCATTTGTCTGTCTATCCAACGTCTATCTATTTATCCAACCATACATCCATTAATCCATCCATCTATCTATGCATTTATCCATCAAGTCATCCATCCATTCTTCCACTTCTCCATCCATTTTTCTATCCATCTGTCTATCCCTCTCCATCAATCTCTTTTTATCAATAAAAATATGCACACATATAGCCAACTATCCATCCGTCCATCCACCCATTTACTCATTTATCTATCCATCATCCATCCATCAATCTCTACATCCATCCATGTATCATAATTCAATTCATCCAATCATCTTTCCTTCAAATATTCATTTGTCTATTCATGTGTCTATCTATTATTCATCAATCCATCCATCCATTTAATTATTCATCTAGGCATCCATCAATCCATCCAACAATCTATCCAATCATCCTTCCATCCTTCAATCTATCTATCATTCATCCATCCATTTCTTTATCCATATGTCTATTTCATCTTCCATCCATGTTTTTAGTCATCTATCCATCCATCTATATATCCATTCATCCACCCATTTACTCATTTATCCATCCACCCATCCATCCATCCATCAATTCATTCACCCACCCATCCATCCATCTATTCATCTTTCCATCCATCCATTTGTCATATATCTGATTATTTTTTGCATGGTTGCGGGGGTTCTTTGACCTTTACCAGCTGTTACCAGGTGAAAGGTAAGGTACACCCTGGGGTAGTTTCTAGACAATCACAGGGCTGATATAGCGAGACAGACACTCAGGCACACTCACACTTCTGGGCATCACAGAGCCTCCATACAACCAAACAAGCATGTTTTTGATCAGTGGGAAGAAGCGTAAGAACTCAGGCATACACAGGAGTGCTATTCATTACACAATTACAAAATGTCACCCACACTATTGAGGACATAAGATTTCTACAATCAAACTACCAAATAAAGAAAAAAGTAGCAGTCCTTCACCTTGACCCTCCTCTGTATTTAAGATGTCTGACAAGTGTGCACCTTCCAGAAGTATCTAATATTTTAAGGTTTCAATATTCTTTTTATGGTGCCGTAGAGAAAGGCCACGTTTTTTTTCAATTTTGCCAACAATAGTTGGAATCGGTCCTTTTTCTAAAGTGCTCCTCATCAGCATTTAAGTGGGTTTAAAAACCCAGAGAAGCAGCCTTTCCGGCTACTTCAAGGTGTCCTATGTTATGAAACAGAGACAGCAGGATTGAAGATTTCAGTCTGGGTTTTGTCAAAGACTCTAAAAATAGAGCCTCTCCTCTCTGACTGTCTTCCTGGGATTCAGAAGGGGGTAAGAACTAAATCACAGCAGTTATGAAGGAGTCCTGGGGGTAAAGAGCTCCAGGCGGTCCTCAGTCACATGAAGATTAGCTTAATTTCACCCTAATTAAGTCCACTTGAAATCATCCTGGTTAGAAAATGTCAGACAAGTGCTGTTGCAGTCGTTCTTCCCGGTCTTAAAGTCCATAATCTGCCTTTACAGTTATCAGTACAACAGCTGTGCAGCACTTCGTCATCAATGATTCTAATGTGCCCCTTATCATCGAAAAAAACAAGAATCACTCACTAGATCCACTAAAATATGACCACTGAACTTAAATGTGACAATTTGTTAATCTTTGTAACTTTGCAGTGTACCTGGATCTGCCTGATGTCTGTAACCAGGCACATCCATCTTGCTAATCCCTAAGGTGGACAATTGAGCTCAGTCCTCAGAGGCACTGCCCAATCAGCGCCCTTTATGGGAGAAAGAGGGCGGAGCCACAAGCGTGATGACAGTGAGAGGCAGCAGCAAGTCCCCCACCTTACTTATTCACCAAGTCAAGTTTAATGTATGTAAAAATGTACTTGGCAATTCCCATTCTTATACGTATAACTTAGTTCTAAATCTTGTTTTAAAACCTGTTCTTACTTATTGAATTTAATTCAGCATACGTGTTGTGTGGTCTTTGTTTATTTATTTATTTATTTTTCTTACATTGGCTTGTATTTGAACACATTTTTTTTGTGTTTTGTGTGTCTTTTAGTGTGTTTTATAATTTTTTTTTTTTTTGCATTTTTAATGATTTTTGGTATTTTATTATTTATTTCTGCTTAGTAGTCACTCTTTAGCACTCTGGAAAATGTGTTTGTTTTTTTTAAATGTGCAATATAACATAAGTGGATTGGATCAAACAATGGGTGCCTGTATTGATTGATTGATTGATTGATTGATTGATTGATTGATTGATTGATTGAAGTCTTTATTTCGAGCATAGTCATGGACATGAGCATGAGACAGCAATGAAAAATAAATCGATAAATAAATAAATAAAGAAAACAAAAAAAAACAAAAAACAAAATAATGAGTCCAACTAACTCGAAAAGGAGTAGGAGGAAATAAAAAAACATATTTAATCCTACCCCATCCCTATTTTGTTATTATTATAATGTTTATCATAGTACATTCATTCTATACATATATATATATATATATACATATACATACATATATATATATATATGTATATATATATATATATATATATATATATATATATATATATATATGTATATATATATACATATATATGTATATGTGGTGTGTGTATATATATGTGTATATATATATACATATAAACATACATACATAGACATACATTCATACATACATATATATACACACACACACACATACATATATATATATATATATATGTATATATATATATATATATATATATATATATATATATACTCACGCAGCCAGATAGAATAAGTCAACACACATAAGTTCTTGTCAAGGTGATAGTGTGCAGCAAGTGAGCCGTTATTGTTTTTTCAATATCGATTCAGCAAATCCTCTGAATCGATTCACCTCCATTCATGAGATTAGTATGGATGTTGTTTGCTGTGGTGTTGGTTTTATTGAGAGTTCAAAACAGTTCTTAAATAAATGGGGAACAAAGAAGATGGAAAAAATGTTTTTTCTCATCTCTTAACAGAGTCAAGTAAGTCCTGTTTCATACCTTACTCACTGATGCACCTGCCTACTACATCATCTAACTGAATCATTCTGAATTTGTTTGACAGAACGACCAGGCAATCACCTCCCAATTATGTTTTTGAAAGATTCTGCCCCCCACAATCACTTATTTTGGGCTGTTTAGAACTTTCATGTCATTTCCATGTATTTAATGTTTCATTTTTAAAGTTGTTGAACCCTCCCTATGTCAGATAAAACACTCTAATTTTTGACCATGTGAACTGGTGTTAACTGCTTTCCTCTGTGAATGTTTCTTTGCTTCAATTCCATTTAAAACATGTCTGACAGGGGTGGCATGGTGGTAGAGCAGGTAGTGCAATTGCCTCACAGCAAGAAGATTGCTGGTTTTATCCCTGTGCCGGTCAGGGCCTTTCTGTGTGGACTTTGCATGTTCTCCTGTGCATGTGTGGGTTCTCTCCTGGCAATCCCGGCTTCCTCCCACAGACCAAAAACAAGCTCATCAGGTTAAGCGGTGACTCCAAATTGCCCTTAGGTATGAGTGTGAACCTGAATGGTTTTTCTTTACTCTGTGTTGCCCTGTGATTAACTGGCAACCTTTTCAGGGTGTACTCTATGGAGGTAAATTTGTGTTTTTATTATTCAATCAAAAAAAACGTTGCTTTAATCCCAAAAAAGATTTTCAATAAAAGAGACTTCACTTCAATCAAAAGAAAAAAGCACTTGAATCCAAAAAGAATATTTGAGAACCAAAAAATTGCATTTGAAATCTGTTTTTTTCTTTGACTGAATTTTTTTTTTTTTAATTGAAGCGAGTTATTATTTGACTGCACATACATTTTTGATTGAAGTCATGTTTTTTGTATTTCAGCCATATTATGGGTAGGACATTTGTTTCTTTATTATTCAATTCCAAAAAATATCACTTCAATCAAAAAAAATATTTTCAATCAAAGCAAAAAAACAGGCTTCAAATAAATTTAGTGGGGTTTCTACTTTTCGACCTTGTTTTTGTATTTGAACACTTTTCTTTTGTTTTTTTTAAGGGAAAAAATTTTTGAAGTCGTCTTTTCGATTTAATCGTTTTGACACAAACATCCCGCAGTGGGTGGACGCTTCCCCATTGGTCAGGCATGTTTGAGTGACAAGTGTCTACACCAATGACGAGTCTCCCTCCAGACGAAGGAAGTCTCCATTTCCTATGTACCCGTATGTGGTGAAAATCCATTTCCATCTTGATCCTATCCACTTTACAAAGGACAGCATTTCTTTTCCAAGGACCAAAAGTGATGCCTTTTGAAATCAACACTGAGGGCTTTGTTTACTTCAAGGATGTGGACATGTTTTGTAAAAGGAGTCATAAAAAAGTCACGCACAGTGAAAGTGAGAGTTGCGCTCAGCATGTTTACAGCAGGACTGGAGCAGGACCGCGGTGAAGTTAGTTTTAAGTTGGATATTCGACAGACATTCGCTCTGGGGGAAACTCTTCTGTAACCTGACAGGCCAGACGGGCAGTTCCAGATGTTTCAGACAATGAATCAGGCAGGCCCGTCTGCTCTGCAAGGCTAACCCTTCTGTACCATCCAGTCCGACTCTGAGCTCGCCGCTCCTACATTTCGAGTGAACTCACTGAGGACGGCTACAGCGTGTACCGACTTCCTGTTTTCAAAATAAAAATGTGGGGTATTCAAAGCAGAGATTCTGTGTCTAAAGGCAATAAAAAGAGACATGTGTGATGTTATAACACTGGTTTTGTTTTATTATATCACATGACCTAATATATATTCAGCTTAATGCAAATGTCTTCTTAAAAAAAATTATGAATCATTTGAAAATGTAAAAACAAGAGGCGTATCTCATGCAGCCAGTGGTGTACTATGATCTCACACTGATTTTAAACTCAATTGATTACATTTCCTGGAAGCTATTGAGCTAATATGCTAATATTTATATACAAAAATGAATAAATATTTATTAGAGATTTGAAATGTAAAACCAAGAGGTGTATCTCATGCAGCCAGTGTAGTACTATGATCCCATGCTGACTTTGAGTCAATTGATCACAGGACCTGGAGGCTATTGAGCTAAAATGCTAATATCTATATATAAAAATTGATAAATATAAATTAGAGATTTGAAATGTAAAAACAAGAGGTGTATCTCATGCAGACAGTGGAGTACTATGATCCCACATGGATTTTGACTCAACTGATTACATTTCCTGGAAGCTATTGAGCTAAAATGCTAACTCCATAGTACCCCGCCTCTCACCCAATGTCAGCAAGTAGGCTCCAGCCCCTGCGACCATAAATGGGACAAATCTGATGAGTCATTATGATGAAAACAATTGTTAGTTTTGAAATCTGTCTTTGCTTTGGCAACAACAGACACTAAACTGTAACTATCAAAAATGCTGACGTTGTTGGTGGGGTTTGCTTCCCCAGTGCTCTGTATGAAGCAGAGGACTCTTCAGGATGCATCATAGTTTATTATTGGGCATCTGTTTGCCAACATTGTATGAGAGCAACTGTGTTTATGGGTAAACATATACAAAGTTAATTTCTGTCATAGCACAAACATGAGTATAGTGGCAGAGTGACATCATACAGGGGAGAAACCAGGCACTGCTTGAGGTTTCAGCGCCAAAAAAGGTTCCTGGTCTACAAATTCAACGTGCAAATACTCATTAGGTAGGATTTTTCCAAAGAGTTTATACTCACTTACCTAAAATGCTATTTGTTTGCGTACGAGAAGTCAAATTTCACAGAGAATTCAACACTTTCATGAGATGCCTGCCTGCATGTGGATCTTGAATCAATAAAACCTCTTTGCTGCTTGAATGCTTAAGAAAAAGGAAATAATTTGTCTGTGGCATTTGAAGGATGGTTTTAGACGCACCATGGGGAGGAGTCGAATAAAATGGATCTTTATTGTAACTTTAAAAACAAGGCGAGGCAACATCAGAACAGTGGAAAGTGGTTTAGCAGTTGTCCAGTTACAGTTTACAAATGTGAGAATAAAAAGTAGAATAAATAAGTACAGTGCAAATAAGCAGTAAATTTGCAGTGCAATGAAAAACAAACTCACTCCAGAGTCCAGGACAAACAGATAGACACCATTCTTTTGACTGTGCATGCAGTAACATGGAAGAGACAGACAAAGCTCGCCCACCGCTAGTTAGCTTAGCTGAAACACTGAGAGTATATGGGTAGAGCTTTAGCCTGCCTCTGCCTACAGTCATCAGATAAACTCTTCAGCAACTCTAAACGGTCCTGTGTGCTTGTTAAAACTGTTTCACTGCCTCAGCTTCTCTTCGTGCACGCTCTGCTTCCAAAACATGTAGTTCCTGCTCCATATATTCTGGTTCACATAGGTAAGGCTGTTGATCTTCGTCAGTCCTCAAGAAATCATCCTGGTCCTTCTCTTGCAAAGTCGGCCATAACCCTAAGTACCAATCTACTTCTACTTATAAACAGAGACTTTGCTTTGTTAACCTGCTGAGAAGCACTTCCACAATGGTTTGCACATGTGCCCTGCGGTTTAGTCCTGTAGGTATTTCTTTCAAAAATTTCATAAAGTGCTAATCTTAGTCTAAAAATAGATAACATAACATAATGCGGTCAATAAACAAAATACAACAAGCACACAGGACCGCTTAGAGTTATCTGATGATTGTAGGCAGAGATAGGCTTAAGTGTTACCCATATACTCCCAGCTTGTGAGCCAAGCAAACTAGTGGCGGGCAAACTTTGTCCGTGTCTTCCTTGTTACTGCAGTCAAAAGAATCGTGTCTACCTGTTTGTCATGGACTCGGGAGTAAGGCAAGACACCAAAACAACAAGAATGTTGGAGTGTTCCTTTAATCTAAGCAAGTCAAATAAGTCCTACATGTTGACAGAAACACTTTGGCAGCTGCTTCAGTGTCATTAAAGAGGGAGAGACACAGGTCAGGTGTTTTACTGAATCTTCATGCGAATTAAAGCACAGCACTTAAAAGCAGAAGCCACTTCCACAAGAGGTTTTACACTAAAAACAGTCTGTTATGAGCAGGGCTGAAACACAGGGGTTAATGACGATGCCAAAACCAACCAACTTGTTGAAAAGGAGTGAAATACTGAAGTTAATGACATCAGGCCTTATTTTTCTTATGAATCTTTTTTGTCCTTCAAACAGAGAATTGAGGGTTGTTATTACAAACTCTCTAAACAAGCAGCAATCAAGTTGAAGAAAAGTCCCAAAATACTCTCAACAAGAACATCTGCCAAACTTAGGATGGTTCAAAACAACCTGGTCTGATCTCAAACTGATAGCTAATATCTGTTTTCAACTTTCAAATTACACAAAGTGTTCATGCACTTTTATGACCGAAGATAAGCAGAATTTTACCAGAACTTCTCAAGAATTCCCAACAATAACAAATGTATAGGCAAAACCTTTTGGCTGATTTTCTTCGAAGGGGAAAATACATTCCTGTATGCTGTTTGTGTATTTGTCAGTATAAGTTTGTATTGTCTAGACTGCAAAAAAACAAGCTGCCCTGTGGGGTGAACAAGTTGTCTGAATCTGAATCTGAGCATAAATGTTTTTCCAACATGATGTTCAGAATGATAAATAAAGCTGTTTATATGAAGGACATATTCAAGCATGTCTCTTCCACATCTCTTTAACATTCTGGTATTTCAGACAGTAAAAAGCAGGAATTTGTGATAAAAATAAAATAACAGAGTGATGTTTTCATTATTGACTACAGCTCAGTGTTAATATGCTTTGGAGTTTGTTTCCCAAATGGCTGTTGATGCGAGACAGTGAAGCGTCTTACCTTGCTGTTGCTGCGGACATCCAGCCGATGCCAACGCCTGTCGGCCACGTTCACATTGCTTGGCAGCTGTAGCACCACTGTACCCGAGCCATGGTTGATTTTCAAGGTGGGGGTCCCATCTATGAGCTCTACAAGAAGAGAGAGAAACAGAAGGCGGCAAGAAGAATGTGATTACTTAGAAAACAACTGATACAGATTTTTGGGCAATACATCAGTCCAAAATCTGCTGATAATCAAAAACTACTGTTGAAGATTTGGTAATACTGGAAGACATAGACCAAATGCTTATTCATCAAACCTCAGAGCTCAAAAGTTTCACAGGATACATGCCTCCATATTTTTTTCTGTATAGAAACAGGACATTGACCAAAAATCACTTATTTTTATAAGATTATAAATATCCAATGATATTTACACCTATTTGACACCCATCCATTATCTATATGGCTTATCCCTTTCAAGGACTGGAGTCTATCCCTTGCTGACACTGGTTTAGAGGTGGGCACATCCTAAACTGGCCGTCAGCCAATCACAGGGCCACATCATCCACTCACACACTCATACCTAAGAGCAATCTGGAGTCACCAATCAACCTAATGAGCATGTTTTTGGTCTGTGGGAGGAAGCTGGAGTGCCTGGAGAGACCCCACGCATGCACATGCAAATTCTACACAGAAAGGCCCTGACCGTGCAAATTAAATTAAATTAAAATTTTCACTTGTGTCAGGGGTCAGATCAGCATAGCATGGACTTACAACACATTCTTTTGTAAAAACATTTAAAGACAGTATGTCCTGAAAGTGTGTTATCATTGTTTTAGATTAGGGATGGGAAACTGGTGGGCTGGGGGCCACATGTGGCCCTCTTCTACCTCAATACAGTCCATTGAAAATATCAAAAGAATGTATATAAAGTAAATGTGAAAAATCTCCCTGAAAAACACTGAAAATACCAATTATTCCAGGAACACAGGGCGATAATTGGCTGTAATAGTTTCTGTATGACTCTTTCTTATGCAGTGTCTGGTGCTTTTTAAAAGTGGAAATGGAAATGTTAGTAAAATATGCTTACATGAGAAGAAAATGCCTAATTACTTGCATTAGAAAGGTAGCTGAGACTGGATCAATTCTGCATTAGCTTAATTAAATGAACAATTGTACTATTTGATTAAAAATAGGTTGATATAAAATGTCTAAGTTATATATATTTTTTGTTCCTTTTTACAAATTATACAAATCATCAAACTAAGATAATCTTACAAGCTGTGATGACTTGGTTGTCTGACAATGTGGAACAAATGAATGTGGCCCTCATGGTGACCAAAGTTGCCCTTTCCTGTTTTACATAATAAATGAAAACTATGACAACCTAAAGCTAACAGAGCTTTGCACCTCCCCAAGACCCAGTGGTGGACCTCCTGGTTTGGAACCAGAGAAATAAACTATGGAAGGAATAATTTTGGACTGAAAAACACATATATTAACATTTATTCAGTAAAATATGTTTTCCCTACACAATGAGCTAGACATCTGCTTGACTAAATTAGCAGCAACATAATCTGTATCGATGTAAATGATGCTCTCTTACCCTTGACTGTGTTGTAAAATATACTGAAAAATGTTAAAAACTCAAAGTATTGCTTTTCTCGATACCAGAGTCTGTAAAGGAGCACGGAAACATTTTCAAACTGTTAAAAAATGCAGAAGAATCCAGCAGTGCATGTTGACAGTGTGGAACATAACTTTGTGAAATGCTAATGTAGTCTCTGTATATTAACTTCAATGAGGATTATTGCACACAGCCTGTCGTGATGTCAACAAACATCAGACAAAAGTTATTACATTCTATTTTCTGACTTACTCAAATGGCAAATTAAAAGTTAATGAAGTGGTTAAGACTGCTTGTGTGCTCGGCACCATATGCAAGGAATTATGGGAACGCTTGTCTTCCAATCAGTGTTGGTAATCCATCATCATGCACGGTGAAATCAGAAAAAATCCAAGCACAGGCTTAACTATTAAGTGATGCGGACGCAGCTCCAATATATGAAACCAGCTTGTATTTAAACAAAGACTCTCAATTATAAATGTCATTGCCTGCAAACCATAATGACATTCACATAATTATTTCTGCTCAATGTTTTCAGCAGAGCACTCCAATACTGCAGAGTCTGTCCCAGAGATGTCCCATTACCAGAACTTTAAACTTTGATGAGACTCACGTATCGATCAAACATTATTGATACCTGTTTCTTAACCAAGGCAACACAAATCTAAGTCTGTGGCTCTTGCTTGAGATTATTTATTTTTTCATAAGAAAAATGACAAGCTCATTCCCGCACACTTAGATTAATCCATGATCAACATGTGGCAGGCCTCCGACGTGTCATGTTAATCATACAGAAAAATGTCAGAGCACATTGAAACATTCACATAAATCCATGGAGTGGATCTAATCAGATTATAACAAAGATCTGACATGTTTACACTTCTCTAATCTGTTATTAGAATAACACCTTGTTTACATGCTTTTAACATGCTTCTGTCAATGATTGGATTATTTCCTTGAATACTTGATATAAAACAGCAGGATTACAGCTGGCTGTCATCTTCCACACAGACTCTTCACCTTTTGGCACGCTCCTGTCCATTATCACTCATGGCTGCTCTGCTGACCTTCGCAGCACCACCTCTCAGACTCATTCAAGGGGTCTTACTGTCGTTTAATCAGGTTTTGTAGACCCTTCAGTATTTTTTACGTCTTTCCTGCACAGTGAAGTACTTCTATGTGCAAGACAACAAAGTCAGTGGCAGTTGGACTTTTCCCTCTCCTCTGGTAAACAGCACCAGTAGCTGCCTGAAACGGCTGATTCCCCCGGCCCCCTAAAAAAACCTATCACTGTGGGGTCCAATCACATTTTACTTGCAAAACACTGACAAACCACTTTGTAGTTTGTCAGTGTTTTGCAAGATCATGTTTGAAATAAGTTGGCTTCAGTTTAGTTCACAGGCTAAAGTAAATTACTGTTTAGGTTAAAAATTTGTATTTTGAGCTAAAGTCAGACTAGATCACTTTTTCCTATGGAAATAAGAGCCCTATAAAGTTAAATCTTAAAAAAAAAAAATCTAGTATGATATGGCTTGACGGGCTTTTTTCTGAATCATGTTTTAGATTGATATATAAGCAACTGCAAATCTCAGTTATAATATCGCTACAAAAATGATAATAAAATAAGGATAAAAAAAACAACAAAAAAAACCCCCATAAATGCTAATGAAAAAAATCACCATAAATATAATTATAATAATGAAAGATGATTATCATCATTACCATATAACAACAACAACAGTAATCATGCTACTGCTAATAGTAATAATGATAAAATAATAATAACAACAATAATAATAATGATATCATTATTATTATATTGTTGTTGTAATCATTAGAATAATTGTAAACATTATTATTATTATTATTATGATTACTACTACTACTAGCATTATCATTAATATTAGCAATGTAATTGCAAGCATTATTATTAATAGCATTTAAGTTTTATAAGCATTATTACCATCGGCACAAGTATTATCTTGTCATTATTATTTCTATTATTCTCATTAATATTCTTACAATTATTTTTAATGCTTTTGATATTTTTATTATTATTATTATTATTATTATTATTATTATTATTATTATTATTATTATTTTATGACTCTTTATTTTTTATGCTGAGTTTCCAAATACCACAAGTGGTTTCAGTTGTTATACATGTGTTAATTTAGATTTTTATTTTATTTATTGATTAATTTGTTTATTTATTTATTTATTTATTTTTTCTTTTTTTTTGTTGGGGGGGTGGGGGGTGGGGGTGACAAAAGACAATTATGTACATCAGACGTGTTTGAGCAGCTGCAAATTTAACTCCATGCAGAGAAAACACGGAAAAGGGAGCAGAGAACAAGAGAGAGATCAAACATTAATTTTGTTGTCTACCTTAGTGACATTATATAAGAATATAAACAGCCTTGGAGTCTTTTTAAAGTTTATCAGGTAAACTTAACAAAACAGCAAACCACTTATCGCTGGCCTTCTGTGAAGTTTAATAATGGAGTGAAAATGACTGAGGTTTTATTTTGAAAAGAACATAGGAAGTATTTCCTGTCATACCTAGAACATGTTAACTGAAACAGCAGCTCGCAGGTTCTGTCGAGTATCATTACACATGTGATATGTAGTTCCAAGGGCACAATCAGTGTGTATGTGAAGGAGAGAGACAGTGAAGGCTGTTATTCTTGCTTTCTCCGGGCCCTCAAAATTCTCCAAACATATCAATGAGAGCAAATTTTCACAAATAAGACTGATTTTAAACTTAGTTACTTTACTTCTTGATGTAATTTTTAATGGTGAATTCTAAGTTGAAGAGGAAATTTTTTAATGAAATAAAGCTGCGAGTGTGCAGTGACTTCATTAAAAATGTTTTAGAGTGGTGGTTTTTCAGTGAATGCCTGTGTCAAGACTGCAGTACGTCTCTGTTGGCTGTATTCAATTAAAAATTAATAACAGGCTGTCACAGTTCATGTCCAATAGCTCATTGTTCCTGAGTTTCCCCGCCGCCGCCTTGAAGCTTCTCTCCCACACACCCACTGCCTGAATTAGAGATTCAGTTTGAACCCGAGCATTTGTTCTTCTGTTTCAAGCTGAGGACTTGGACTCGGTACTTTCCCGGTTAACTCTGAGGTGGTTACAGTACATGTTAGAGTTATATTTAACAAGAAAAAAACTACTGTAAGAATTCACTCTTCTCTGCAGTGTGACAACCGTCTTCATGCAAGAATAAGACGAAGAAGTTGGAGTCAAAAGAGGCTGACAAGCATCAAATTCCCTCTTTACTGCTCGTCAGTGCTCTTTGTGTGTGACTGTGGCTTGGCTTTCGTCATCGCTCTTACTGTCTCTCTCTTTCTCTGTCAGTCTATCACACATCTTTCAACTCCATCTCTGTTTTTACCTCGACTCTGCTTCACTCTTTTATGAACTATCTCACCGTAACTGACACCGTTAGATTGTACAGATTTTGAATAGTTCACAAAAGCTTTTCACCGACATCTTACTTTTTTATTGTGCCGTTGTGGGACCATATTTTTTCATATCATGTGCTCGTTCTTCTACCACAACGCAGAAGTCTTCTGAGAGTCAAACTGTAATACTATTGATAATAATGATATAGAATTTATGTAAAGGACAATAAAATGTATTTACAATATTAAATACATTTTTTTTGTGTCTTGCTTGATTCCCAAATCAAGAGACAAGCACACAGGACCGTTTAGAGTTGTTGAAGAGTTTATGTGATGCCTGTAGGCAGAGGCAGGCTAACACTACCCAGTGACTCCCAGTGTTTGAGCTAAGCTAATCAGCGGTGGGTGAGCTCTGCCCTTCTCTTCCTTACAGCATACACATGTAAAAGAATGGTGTCTATCTGCTTGTCATGGACTCGAGAGTGAGGCAAGACACAAAAAGAAAAAAAAAGTTGGCATGTCCCTTTAATGTTTGAAAAATTGATTATAGCAAACCCATAGTTGACATGCAGATGATGAGAAACTCTGTATTTGTGTTCTTATATATTTATTCTATACTTTATTGTGAGGTGGAGAAATTACTCCTGGAACCCCAAAATGTGTTTTCATTAGCTCCTCATGTCCCACCCTGCTGAGGTCTTTTGAATTATTATCACCTCTTAGTTGGATGTCAAATGAGGTCTGAAGAAGCAATGAAATTACTAGATTTTCTCATATTGAGGGTTTTTGCTGCAATTCTTTGGATACCAATCAAACTCCTACAAGGCAGACAAAATATTTATGACAGTTGACCAAAGGAATGTAAAGGAAACATGTACTCTAGACCATCAGATCTTAAAGAGGATATTTATTATAGATTTTGATTTTAGTATTAGATTGATCATATCCATCCATATACATCCATAGGAACTATTTTTACAGCCACATAGGCTATACATGAGATCCCTCTTGAAAATGAGACACCTCATCTCAAGGGGCTAACCTTTAATAAATATATATTCACATTGTTATACAGATAAAGAATGATTGATTTAATCTATATTCAGCAGAGACAAATGTGATGAGGACAGATTTATGATCCGGGCATCATGGGTTTGTCACTATCATACATTCTTATTTTTAGTCCCTCTGTCTCTGCCTGGATGGACACATCTCTGAATGTATGTATGTGTATGTACAAGTATAAATAGCAGACAAAAAAAACTGCAGAGCATGATGAAAGCAGCAGGGGAAATTAAAAGCTGCCTGCTGCCACCATTGGAGGACATTGCTGCCTCATGCTACCTCAACAGAGCAAAAAAAACCTCCTCAGAGACTCTTACCACCCCGGCCATCACCTTTGTGAACTGCTGCCCTCTGGCAGACGCTACCAGTCACTGAAAACACACACATCCAGACTCAGAAACAGTTTTTTTTTCCCACATCACTGCTCTTAACACCAACCATTAACTCTGCTATTCTTACACTTTAACAGGGCACTAGCACTTTGGCAGTTATCAAGCTTCTCAATGGTCCACCTATCTATCTATCTATCTATCTATCAATCAATCAATCAATCAATCTTTATTTGTATAGCGCCAATTCATAACAAGTGTTATCTCAAGGCACTTTACAATAGAGCACAAAGCTCTTCATATTATGGATGCACATATATGCATAGATACATATATACATATATAAAATACACATATACATATATATACAAATATATATATCCAACACCCAACATGAATCCATATAGCCAATCATGAATCCCTCCATCATGGCGGCAAGAAAAAACCTTCTGTTAAGCAGCAGGAAATCTTGAATGTGGACCCCAGTCTCATGATGAACAGCAAATCCACACGATGCTGTGTTGGGTGTGTGGGCAAAGGGAGGGAGGTAAGGTGGAGACAAGTGGACTAAAGTAAGAACTAAAGCTAGTGACAGATCAATGGACCAATCATAGACCTGTCGTCATCAAATATGTTTCTGCTGCCTATCTAATTACTTATTATTGATTGATATTTTAGTGAGCATATGTTTTCACTGTCGTTGTCTATTGTCTTTTGTCTTGTGTTTTCCTTATGTCTGTTTGTTGATGTTGTTTTTAAGCACCAAGAGTTGCTACTTCAATTTCATTGTTTGCTTGTCTTACAATGACAATAAAGGCTTTAAGTTACATAAGTACAAATATATATACATATATATATATTTGTTGTAAAGTGTCTTGGGATAACACTTGCTATGAACTGGCGCTATACAAATAAAGATTGATTAATCGATTAATTGATTCTTTTTACAGGCCATCTCTGTAAACCTCAGAAATACTCAGACAATCCCATCTGGCACCAACAACAATGCTGCAGTCAAAGTCAGTTTGAACCTCAGCAGGCTGTCTTGTCTATCTCTACAGGCCCCATGTGATTTGCTGATTAACAAGTAGTTGAATGGGTTTACATAATAAAGTGGCCAGTGAGTGTCTCTCAAAGAGCTGGAACACAGGCCACAGTTTGAACACCCCTGCACTAAAGTGAAGTACTTCAGTATGCTGAAAACCCAGGCAGATTCACCTCTGACAGGCTGGTGAAGCTTCTGCCTGAAAACGAGTCGCAGTAACAGACTTGTTTACATGTAAAGTCCGACACTGCAGCTTTAATGACTGTGCGTAATAACGTTATCACCTCCCCAGATGATTTCATGTCATGAACTCTGCCGCTTCTCTACCTTGAGTCGGATGAAATTAGGTGTTGTCGAGCACATGGGATGCTGCTCTGGTCTAATTGCCTTGTCAAGGCTGAGATGTGCCTTTGTTCCGAGCGTCCCATACTTCATTATGCTGCCTCTCATATCAGTGAAAAAAATCAAATCCCTGCGATGTAATTTCTCAAGCCAAAGTGATAGCGAGTCTGTTGTTGGCACCTTCGCCTTTTTTTTCTCCTCGACTTTCTCTAATAGACTGCACGTGTTTCTTAAGTATGCTGCAGGTGCAAAGTGAGTCTCTGCTGCTTCTAAGAAATAATCCAATTTGTTTTGATGTATAGACACTGGCTGGACTATTGACCTCAAAGACAAAGTAAAAATTGAATAAAGGAGCTCAATCTGGAGTCTTCCTTCTTTGTCTAACTCACTCAGCGTCCTCTTCAGTCTCGACATCTTCTCACTTCTCACAAACCACATTCAATCCTTTTTCACATTTACTCTCTCACCCTGGGACCTCTCACCATTTTGTCTTCTTAAACAAATCAGTCTTTCAATTTCCCCTTCTCACCCTCACTGGACTCTTATTCCTTCTTGAACCCTAACCTTTCCTTGGCACCTACACTGATCACAAAAATGTTTTACAACATTAACGTGTAACAGAATTGTAAACTAATTAGGCCTAGTTTGGTCTGATGGCTAAAAGTGAACCATCCATCTTTTATTTGAGCACAGTAAGGGAGCATTCATGTCAAGATTGATGCAAAGCTTTTTCAAGATAGTAATGCAGACTGGTAACCTGACCCACCAGACAGACAGTTCCATATATCCATCATGGAAATGTCTGTCTGGTTCATCTGGGAAAGAGTTGTTCAAAATTGGTTTTAGGGTCAGAACCTTTAAAAACAACTGCAGCTGGTGATTGGACGATCATTCTGCCAGTCACACTCATCACAGACCAAGAAAACAAGCCACAGTATGACGTAGCAGCTAGACCCTGTTGCTATTTTAAATAATGATTTAGTCCCTGGTTTGAAAGTCCATGAGGACAACCAGCAGAGACATGATTATCACAATGGGGTTTGGAGGCCTTCCCCATCTTTTTCACATCTTACCGAAACCGGGAGAATCACAAAAAACACCTTGTTTCCCGTAAGAAAAGCCTTAAATGATGTTCTTTCCTCTTCTTTTGAACAGTGTTAATTTTGACAGCAATTTTTTTATTTAGTTTTAGTCTTTTTTAATTCTAGTCTAGTTTTGGTCGATGAAATTTCAAAACATTTTAGTCAAAGAAATCTACTGCGAATTTAGTCGACTAAAATATGAATTGTAAAGTGTAAGGCATTTTTCATGTTTCCTTGAATTCCTGAAGTTTACACTTTGGTCCCGCCACCATGAAGCTAAGGAAGTTGTGATTGGATGCCCCTCTTAACTCATTCAACCTTTCCACACAACCAAAGTAGCTGTGATTGGATATATTCCTAACTTGTACCTACTTTCTACATGACAAAATTAGGTCTGATTGGATTAAGTCTCTGTCAGACATTTCTGTCTAGTTTTTATTTGTTATTTGTTGTATTTAGTTTTGATCAATGTACACTTGTGTTATTAGTTATAGTCTAGCGTTTGGCAGGGGAAAAAAGGTTGTTTACAAAAAGTAATTAGTAATTAGATAGGTGGACCATTGAGAATAATTAGTTAGTTAGGATTAACACTCCTTTTAAAGAAGAAATTGAGTCCATTTCTGATAAATCTGCAGATATTGCCTCATCCACAGAGACTGCTTCAGAAGGCGCCATTGTTTTCAAACACGCAGTCACTTCAGTTGACTCCTTTTGACATTTTTCTTATTAAAAATCATTACTGACTTTGGCTTTTGTGTGACAGCCTTTTATATGTTTCAGGTTTCCTTTTGTTTACCCTTAAGAGGGGCTGAACAATTTTAGGAAAAGACCTAACTGCCATTTTTCCGTCAGATGATGCGATTTCAACTCGATTCACGATTTTCTTTAAATCAAGCTTTAGTGCAATATTCACTATGTTTACAGTACAGACAACAATGAGGAAATCACTGACCATGTCACATAACACATTATTCATCATCTAATATCGATGATAAATAATCTGTTTCCATTATTTAAGGGATACTCCAACTTCTACTCCTAAACAGAGGCTTTGTATTGTTGACCTGCTTACCAGCACTAAAATAGATGACACAAGAGATCCTGGGTCAGTCAGGAGTCCTATGAAAAACTGCAGCTTTGGCAATCACATGATTGCATGTCTGAAACTGCGATTTTGATCCAAAGATGATAATCTTTCAGACCTACTCTGGAGCCAGTTTTTGGGGGTATGGAGACCGTAACAATCCCACAGAGCAAAAACAAGCTCATTGGGTAGATTGGTGACTCTAAATTGACCTTCGGTATGTGTATGAGTGTGAATGGTTGTCCGTCTCTCTCTGTGGCCCTCTGATCAGCTGGTGACTGGTTCAGGTTGTTTCCTGCCTCCTGCCCAAAGTCATCTGGCATAGACTTTATCCCTCATGATCCTGAAAGGGATAAAATTATGGATGGATGGAAGTCCGGGGCAGTAATTCAAGCTGCCTCTACCTGTTGAATGTGGTTCTGTATTCAACAGGCATGTGTAATATAATCACCTGTTGGGCATTATTGTTTCAGTATGCTGGACCCTGGCTTAGCAGAATTCCAGTCTTGTAAAATGGGAATAAACAATATCCAAGCTTATAGATACCACTGCCACAGGGAAGCATCCACTTTCAGTGTGAAAATAGCATACAAATAATTCATTGAGATTTCCATGATTTTCACGGAGAGGAATGTTCACCTCTGAGCATTGCTAGGATTAACATATTGGGCAATCTGTTACTTAGTAAAGATCAACCTCACAACAACTCCACTTCAAAAATCCCAAACTATCCCTTTAACTGAAAAAAAGTGGTTGAGCAGACTGTGTTATCTTCTTCACTACCATGGAGACACATGGTGTACAGGTACAGTAACACTGACAAAGCACACAAACCAGTGTATTGTTCTCTGGATTAGATGTTAGAACAGAAAAGAAAAAAATAATTAGTTGATTTAAAGTACCGAGAACATTAAAAAAAAGTGTTGTGGAGAGAATAGTGTGAGTTTTGTCTCTTTCATGTTGTAAGGTAAAAGTGAAAAGGCTTCCTTGAAAGATGATATGAAGTACAGATACTCATGTATTGTTCACAAGTAGGGCAGCACAGTAGCGCAGTAGGTAGTGCACATGACTCACAGCAAGAAGGTCGCTGGTTTGATCCCTGGTTTGGGTAGGGCCTTTCTGAGTGGAGTCTGCATGTTTCGTGCTTGCATGGGTTCCTTCCCGGCACCCCAGCTTCCTCCCACAGACCAAAAAACACTCTTGTTAGGCTGATTGTTGACTCCACATTGCCCTTAATTATGAGTGTGAATGTTAGTGTGAATGGTTGTCTGTCTCTCTATGTGGCCCTGTGATTGGCTGGCAACTGGTTCAGGGTGTACCCCGCCCCTCGCCCAATGATGGCCCAGGATAGGCTTCAGCCCCCCTGTGACCCCGAAAGGAATTAGTGGAGTAGAAAATGAATGGAAATATGTTCTCAAGTACAGAACTAATTTTACTTCTCTATTGTCCACCTCTGATCACCACTCAAAGAGAACAAATTTACTGGTTTTGAATAATTTAGGTAATTTGTCCACAGGGAAATGGCGTTTCAGGAGCCAGAAAATGCACATTTCTGAAAACGGGTCAAAGAGTGGATGATTCGAAAGCACTAGCCTTGCGTGTCTGCGTGGACAACTAAAATGGATAGCTTCAAAAACTATGATGTCACAGCCCCTTTCTCCCTTAAACAGCATGCGTGAATTCTGACAACAATGGCAAAACACGGGGTTGCACTCAGCCTGCAGAAGCTCCTGAGCTTGTTTTGTTTAACAGCAAAATCTTCTACTCCTCTATGACCACGTGAGCAACAAGAGGACACGGAGAACAACATACGCCATTGTTTGTTAACATTACCCATGATGTATGCGGACACTCCATGTCTTCATTTTTGGTTTTGGTGGATGTTTGCAGCAGCATTACAATGTCACTTTCAAGCCTGGCATATATACTACAGTTTAGTTTGCTGTGAGTATGAAAGCAATCCAAACCAAATGAGTTCCAAGGCAATAAGACCAAAATTGTGGCTTGGATTTGACAGAGTATCAGCTTTTGTAGCTCTCACGGATAACATACAGCAGATTGCGGCTAATGTTAGTTTTGCTAGCACCACCAGTCACTTGTACAGGGTACCATCTACATATCCATGAGGAGTATGTTAATTTATTGCTACAGTCAATATGCAAGTAACACCTGATGCAGCCTGAATGCAGCTTTATCTGTGTTTCATGGGACATAATCCTTTGAAACTGCTTCAAGCTAAACGATGCTCCTACTCAAAGTCAGTGTATTTCCAGCTCATAAAGCAACAATGGGCTGATTGGCAGGAACATAGGCTTCCAACTGGTGGTGGAAGACTAGATCACCCAACATTTGACAGGCTTTGGTCCACCTGACTAGGTGAAGGGAGAAACCAAACCAAACCAAGAGAAAAATGAAACAAATTCACATACCTACACTGAACCGAGTTCGGTTAGCTTCTACATATGATGCAGTATTGGATCCCTTTCATTAACAGTTCAAATAACATGTGACACAAAGACCCAGGAAGTGCCCACCTGTCACACCTCCAAGAGACGTCAGGTTAATGACCCTGCCAACAACTCTCAGGTGACCTCAGAGATAATTTGCATATCAATGGTCCACAGAAGCTTCGCATTTCAAGCTCTTCCCCAGACAGCTCTTGGACCTAAAGAAGCTGTTGGAGAAGAAGCAAAACGTCTTCAAAAAGCTGAACCAGTCCAGTTGCCTCTTGAAAAAGAGCACTGTTGCCACTTCTTTTGCTGTCCTCTAAATAACCTCTGGCTGTTTGGTGCTTTGAATTGTGGAAAACAAAATGCAGACAGTGAAATGGTTCAAAGCATACTGTTAGATTTTTGCCCTGAAGCTCATATTTGCTTGCATACTTTATACTTCAAACCACGTTTTTGCCATTTCATATTGCTTCAATATAGTATATATCTATATATCTATATATCTATAAAACTAAAAGGACAAGTGTGTTCTAACATAAAAGACAAAACCCAAAAGGCAGACTGACCATTTCCTAAAGGTGCCACTCTGTCACAATTGACATGACATTTTCTCAAGAGATCAACAGATTTCAGGGTCTCAGGAGGAGAGCAGAGGGAGAAGCGAGGGAGTGTGGACAGAGAAATAAAGAGAGTGAAATCTGTGGCAACAAGAGAAAGACTGCAATGAAAGAAAAGGGATGAGACAGAAAGCTGGAAATTGGAAAAGGGGTAAAAAGGGTAAAGTAGTGGTGATAAAGGAAAGAAAGAAAGATCAGGAGAGAGTGTAACTGAGGGCAAAGCTTTGAAGAAAACAGAGATATCAGTCAGTAGATGACAGACAGTGATGATGGACTGTGAGGAAAGTAAATGAGAAATGAACAGTTTAAACAAAACAAAAGGCAGGAACAGAAGGTGATGAGTAGAGAAGACGCTGATGGATCACAAAGATGACAAATAGAAAACAGATGGAGACAGATGGAGTAAAGAAAAAGATCTGAGTTAAGAAAAATCAGCACCTCTCTAACTTGATGAAAAGACTGACAGTCAGGGCTGTTTTTGTCAAATGATTTCTTTTTCTTAGTTTGTTTGTTTTTAACATCTTAATGTGGTTTTTTTTGTATTGTAATGAACCTGCATAATGAATCTAATTTACAGCTGAGGTTTTGACAGGTGCGCCCTTATTTTTATACAAAAACAATAAAGCAGGATGAAAAGAAGATCCAATCATATCTGTTAGTCATTAGTCATGTATATTTTAGTTTCATAAACTGCTATTATTTACTCTTCAGATCAAATGCATGAATTAAAGAGCCACATAAAATTCTACATAATTTACAACCCGGTGCTACCCAGAGGGGCTAGAAGACATTTCATTTACTTACAGGCAAATTAGAGTAATGTGTCACTGAGTAATTTGTTCGAGCCTTGGTTCCCAACCTGGGCTCGAGGCACCCTGCAGAGGGTCTTAGGGGGGTTGGGAGGGTCCATCGGTTATTAGGCTGTCAGAAATTTCTGTACGTATATTAACTCAAACAATTATAACACACACTTAGCATATGGTTTCTGCAAAGGTCTGTAGCCTAAAATATGTATCTAGATCAATTTTATCTTGAATATTTTAATGAAAACAAACAAAAAAATGTTTGAACTGAAACTTATTACTTTTTTCCTTGTGTTGGTCTGAGGGGGGCTTGGCTCTTCTGAGAGTTGAGAAGGGGGGCTCCGAGAAAAAAGGTGGGAACCAATAGGCTAGAGCACACAGAATCCCTTTTGTTTTGATGGGTGACATAAACTATCAATACATCCTTTTGTTTGTGACATCCTAGTAGTCGTAGTCTGGAAAAAAAAAGCAATTTAGATTTTTGACACCACAAAAAAAATTGATAAAACAATGTAATTTCATTCTCTCAGAAGTGGATCCAAGCCCCCTTAACTTAAGTTTTCATTATTTACAATTAGACAGAGGACAGCCAAGCATGCCCTCTGTTTTATCCAATGGAAAGGAACAAGTAGGAAGCCATCAGGTTAAATGGGAAGCAAACATAGCCTTGGGAGCCTCTGTATGACAGAGAACTTCTATGCACGAAAACACAGTCTGCAGCATCAGGACTCCTCCCTCTTCTACTGTTAACAGTGTAAGCCTGAAAAGGCTTATTCCCCTGCTCCCTAAAATAGACCTACTGCTGTGATGTCAAACCAGTGTGTCATCAGTTATTCGAGCCTATTGGTTTGAGATGCACACCGAGCACAATTTGTAGACCGCAGAAGGAGAAGCCGCTAAAAACACGGCACAGAACTGTGCTGGACTGACCAATACCACAGAGTAGATTGGTCTAGTAGGTATAGTTCAGTTTTTAAATTTGTAGGGTTGTAAGTTGTAAGTTGTAAGTTCATTTCAACAGTTAATACAACCACAACAGTGATTTTGATCTGCTCTGCTTCTGTAAGGAAAATACTCACAAGAAAGCTAAACTACACATTGTAGCAGAAAGGACCAAAAGCTCTGAGCAATTTACTGAATTTTAGGTGAAAAAAAGAAAAAAAAAGTTCCCCAACAGTGCTTTACCTTTGGGAACAAGCTCAGACTACTAGCAGGGAAAACTGGTGTAGGTGGGAACAGTTATTTTGCATAACTGTGTGGTTTATGCAAAAACGAGCCACAAAACTGTGTTGGGTACAATATAAGATTGGTGAGGAAATTTTTAGCGCGCTATTTTTTCTTTGATTGATCCCGCTGTTTCAGGTGGAAGAAGACATTTGCTGCATCACAAAGCAGTGCCCAACACTGTGCTGCTATGAGCCCTTTCAGCCATTTCACTCACTACTGTCAAGTACCAGATACAACCCAACTTCTATCCTAAAATATTTATGTAATATTCTAATATACCGGTATCACAGGCAAGATAAAAACAGTATTGTAAAGACAGTGTTAATTTTATTAACTAATTATTTTCATCATAAGTTCTGTCAACAACCTTTTTTCCCCTGACGAAAACTAGACAGCAAGTAATAAAAACAAGTGCACATGGACAAAAAAAAACTAAATTAACTGACATTTTCATCAACAAATAAAAACTAGACTAAAATATCTGACGGAGACTTAATCCAGTCAGACCTAATTTGGTCATGTAGAAAGTAGGAACAAGTTAGGAATATATTCAATCACAGCTACTTTGGTTGTGAGTAAAGGTTTGATAAGTGAAGAGGGACATCCAATCTATTCTATTTTATTTATTTATTTATTTTTGTTTTTTGTTTTTGTTTGTTTTTTCATTTTGTTTTGTCTGTTGGGTTTCCCCCCACAAATGGTTAAACCAGTCTGCTTGTATGTTATCTAACCTATCTTGTTACATGCTTTTTTGTATTGTTTGTTTCTGCAATAAAAAATTAAAAAAGGACATCCAATCAGAACTGCTTTAGCTTCATGGTGGTGGGATAAAATGGGGAGGTCTGCCAGGTAGCCTAAATAAAGGTGACTGCATTTCACATAAAAGTTAAATTTGTTTCTATTAATTTATACATTCAAAGTTTACTAGTATTCAGTAAAGGGTTACTGGATGTTTTATTTTATCCAAGCGTAAAACATGACTTCAGTGATTCAAGGAAACATAAAAAATGCCTTACACTTTACCCTTCATATTTTCTTTGAGTAAAATGTGAAATTTCATCAAGACAAAAAAAAAAAAAAACAACTAAAAAAGAAACTAAAAAAACTAAATTAAAAAGTGCTGTCAAAATTAACACTAGTAAAAAAGGTGCTCATACAGCTTAATCAAAATAAACTCTTATTTTTCCCTGTTAACTTGTTTGAAATGTATTTTGTTTGGTAAAATAATAAAAAAAAAGAGTTCTTTAGACACAAACATGAGAATGTAAAGAAATGTCTTGCTTGGGGCGCAGCGGGCTGTCCAGCCAACTGGGAGCATCTTGACGGTGGTCTACATGCCTTTGAAATGCTGGGGGTCCACAGGGTTAAGACAAGACTTTGCTCTTAAGAGCTTACTCACAACAACCGTGCTTCTTTACTACCGCTCATCCTTAATTCATTACCTCCTAGAAAGAAAGGGAGGGAGTGGAGTGTGTGAGAGGTAACAGTGTGTGTGCTCTGTGTGTAAGAGGAGCCTGAACTCCCACAGTGTCGCGGGATCTTAAATATGAAAAATGTCCTCCTCTTCTGACGGCCTGAGGATACACAGGAGTCAAACCGAGAGCATATGGACGGCATAAAGAGCATAACAAATCACACTGATGCACACACACACACCCACACACACCCCTCCAACACACATAGATCTATACTCATGCCCAAAGAAGCCAGCCCCTGTACGAATCAGCAGGCGAGGCAGCGAGTGCAGTGCAGAGAGCCTCCTGTACAAACGATCTGTCAGCCAGCTAGCCAGCCCCGCAGCCGACGCATATTGGATCCCCGCATCCAGCAGCAGTTCCCATTTGAGAGCTGCTGCAGTGGTGAGCTGGGGGGTACGGCTACATAACAGCTCTGTGGAAATTGAACGTAATGCCAAAGTAAATCTGTGTGTTTGTGTTTGCTCCTGCTCTCGAGAAACCTTTTTTCCATTTACTGTCTTTATCCACCCCACAATGCACCTCTCATGTTGTGGCACTGCATGAAAAACTAGACAACTATAGAAGAGGGTGCAAACACGTCTCTGTAGAAATAGAAGTATTAAAAAAAACAATCACACACCAATCCTTATCTGAACCCTGTCTGCAGGCTTTTTTCATCCTACCAGGAGGCTGTGATTACACAAATTTAATTTGTTTTGTTAATTTGTGTATTGATTGGACAAGTGTTGGCTCCTGGCAGTGTGGGTAATGTGTGTGTGAGTGTGTGTTTGCTCGATCACCTCAGAGCAGGTTGAATGCTTCCAGCCATGTTTGTCATTTCCGTTTGATTTTGCAGGACACAAATCATTACTGTGGCAATTAATCTCACAAATACAGACGAGATCAAACAGTGGCAGGCTGTGTTGTCAGTTATTGAGCCGTTTATCTCAAGTAGTAAAATTGTAATTTAAGGCAGCGGCCCTCAAACTTTTTTGCCCCATGGATCAGTCATGTGGGCGAGGATTTTCATAGATCTGCTGTGATGATGGGCAGGAATCTGTCACAAGAATAAAGGAACACAATGTGCTTTATCCCATTTGCGAGAGCCATGAACTCAGCTGTTTGTATAGGTTAAGTTTTTGACTAGATCTACGTTCACTTCTTCATTAGGTACACCTTGCCAGTACCAGGTTGGACCCTTTCTTCCTTCAGAACTGCCTTAATTCTTCCTGACATAAATCCCACTTCACGCAGACCCAGCCACTTCAATTTTCCCTCCCTGCCAGCCAACTTCCATCTACTGGAAGACCCCCACTTCTCTGAGGTTGTGCCGAAAATCCACTGAAAACACGCCCACTGATTTGCAGGGTGTCTTCATGAAGTGGTGCTTCCGTCACAAAATGAGAAAGCCTCAACCTTCCTCAGTTTGTAAATCAGCTGCCAAATCAACTAAGAGCAAACTCGATACCACAAATTCACCCAAGTATGATCTAATGTTTGCCATCTATGACTGTCAGGGTGGGCAGGCTCGGTCACGGACCTGTCAGGGAAAGTGGGGAAGTTTTAAGTGGCCACATCTGGACCTGGAAACGTTATTTAAAGATTTTGGTCCATATTGACATGATAGCATCACAGGATTGCAGAAGCAGCTGCAAATTCATAATGCAAATCTCCTCTCCTATCACATCCTAAAGGTGATCAACTGGATTGAGATCTGGTTATTCTGGAAGCATGTGACATGGTGAATTATTCAAATGAAGCAACTTGGACGAATGGTAAATGAACTTGAGCTTGTGAAGAACTATTCTGGTCTTTCTGGCTACTCAAAGCAGTTTTACGCCGCAGGTCACATCTTCCCATTCACACTCCTTCACTCTCACATTCAGTCACTGAGGGCTGAAGTTTCCATGTAAATTATCCACCAGTTTTTATAATCACATTCTCACCATCTATTTACATGCCACTGACAAAGCAGTGGGAGCAACTTGAGGTTAAGTGTTCTGCACAAGAACATGTTGACATGTGACAGCATGAAGTTCGAACCTACAACCTTCTGCTTACTGGTAGAGTGCAACTCCAGACTGAGTTACCAACTATCTGTAGATGGGTCCACTGTGGTCATAAGAGGATGGACATGGTCAGCAACATGTGTGTGGGGTTTCAACAATGCCCAGTTGGTACAAAGGGCCCCAAAGTTTGCCAGGAAAATACCCCCTACCAGTCTGAATCCTCATCAGATCAGGCCATATTTTCCAGTCTTCCAGGAAATGGTGAATCCATACAGATTATAGCTGCAGTGTAATGTTCTTATCTGACAGGAGTGGCACTTGGTGTGGTCTTCTGCTGCTGTGACAAATATGCTTAAAAGTTTGACTTGTTTTGTATTCTGCATACCTTGGTTATAACAAGTGCTGGTTTAAGTTACTGTTGCCTTTGCCTGGAGAAATAAGTCAAAATTTATATTAAATAACTGTTAATAAAAGGATATTAACATACTTATAGTTTGTTATACTGTGCTTAAAGCTAAAAGAAATTAATCATAATGCTTCAGAACATTAAATATGACACATGGTAACTGAGGTAAGATGTTAATTCAACAGATGCAGGTCAATGACTTTACTCAGAAAGATAAAGTTTGTTGAGATATCCATTCTGCTGACACATTGTAACTAATTTATGACACATTATAAACTATTATAATTCATTATGACTCAGTATAGGTGGTCATTAGAGGCTCCAAGTAAAGTAATACAACTTTTTAATGAGCAGATTGTTTAGCTGCTTATGTGTCAAGACAAAATATTTTCTGTTAACATTAAATACATTTAAATAGATCATACAAAAATGGCTATTTTCAATTTTTTGAAAATGTACAAGGTAAAATTTACACTGTTAAAAAGATAATAAAGGCTAGATAAAAAGTGGAATTAATCAGTTAAGGAACAAAATCAATGTGTATGAAAAGTTTTAAACACAAACAGTAAGCAATACACCATGACATGGTTGACCGTCTGTCAGATTTATTTTTATAAAAGTTGATGGATTTTCATAATTTCATATAGCTGTATGCACAATGTAACTCCCCATAACTAATTGTATAAAAAAGCATGATAATGAACTATGATCACTTTTGTAAAAAAAATGTATATATCTATTATCATTATGATTATACACGTATTATGATCCTTTTATATGCCTGTGTGAAAAGCCTTCATGCTGAAACTAGAAACCGAAACTGATAAGACGCCGTCACATCAGCAGAAGAGCTCACAGTTTCTGAATGAGAACAATGCATATTTGTGTAACTCTAAACTGCAATATTATTGGTTGATGCCTGCGTGGTAAAGTTTACCTTGACTGTTTAAATATGAGGAGCTTAGATGAACTCTATAGTGCGTGAGGAAGTTGCCTTTGTTGCAAACTGCACCACTCCTTGCAAGTAAGTGATAGTAAAATAAAGATAAGCTCCTTCTCCTGTCGTTCTTTCTGTCTGGGCTGCCAGTCAGGGCCAGTTTGGGAAATTTTCCTGACACTATTTCTAAAGCATTTTAAATGAACACAAGTGCTTATAACTTTGATTATATTACATTTTAAGCATATTATAATAGAATGTAAACATGCTTGTAATGCGTTTATAATGCTTTATAAAGTGGGGCTTCATAGACAGTGTTACCGAAATTTCCCTGAAAAAAATAATTCTCATATGAAAAAAAATCCGATTGGGTAGAACATTTATGTAAATACTCCACCTCTGATCTGATGAGTTTATTTCAACTTTATTATGACTGATTATACAAAGAGACAAACCTGTCTAGCTAGGCAGTCACTTCGGGGTCACCATCCTACATGGTGGCCCCTCATTACCCTGTAACACACGTATGTCCTGTCTGAGCTCTGAAAAAATGTTCAAACATGAGCAAAAGAAGATATAACAAGAGTTAAGACTTGAATTATGTACACATTAACAAATATCTTCATGAATTTGAAAGATACATTGTGATCAGTGCATAGATTTTTGGATCTAGTTACACTTTTGTGGATCTGTGTTCAGAAATTTATGTAGATTTTTGTGATTTTGTGTGAGATTGTAGCTCTATTGACGCAGTTGTGGATGCCTGAATGGTGTGAAAGAGAACAAACCAGTCCAGTTTGACCTTATGTAACACACAAAGATGCCTTTAACCTCAAAATACCTTCATGTAAATTAGATAAACAACATGTCCTAGTGAATGGTTGAGTAATTGGATTAACAGAGACATCAAATGTTCAGATTCAAGCACGGACACAAGAGATCACCTCAGGTATGATTGTTATTAAGCCCTACACACAAACACAGACACACACGGATCATAGTTGTGTACTGCACCCAATCTCTTGCTGCTGGGGGAGAAGAGATTACATGGTCCTTACACACAGCTGGTGTTGTGTGTGGATGTGTGTGTTTGTACCTTACACCTTCTCTGGCCCTCTCAGCAGGCTGGATTGGTATAGCTGCCTTGCGGCGGGATAAAGGGTGGATGAGTGTGCGGCTTTGGAAAAGCAAACAGGCATCTCAATAAGACGCTGAAGATTTCAGAGAGTGTGTGTTTGTGTGTTTGTGTGTTTGAGTATGTATTTGAGTGTGTCTAGCCCTGGGGAATATTATCAGGCTTGAGGTGCAGGATCACCAAACAATGCTAAAAGAGCATGTTAACCCTTGATGGTCTGATTTTACGATCACATAGGCTTTAGTAAACATGGTTAACCAGATAATGGGTGTAGAACTAAGTTGTAACTTCTCAGTGTGTTGCTTCAATTCTCAACTGGGACAATATTTAATGTGTTGCGTGATCTGAAATCGTCTTCATACCTAAGTTGGAACAAGGGCTTACTCAAGCTACTGTTGCCTTCCGATCATCTCAAACCACTCTGGCCATTCTCCTCTGACCTCTGATTTCCTCTGAAGGCATTTCAATCAATCTTTATTTGTATAGCTTCAGCTCATAACAAGTGTTATCTCAAGGCACTTTACAATAGAGCAGGCTGAAGACATACCCTTCATTTTATAGATACACATATATACGTATAAATATACATATCTGTATATACACATGCATACATCCAGAGATGTGTCCTTCCAGGCAGAGACAGAGGGACTAAAAATACGAATCTATGATAGCAACAAACCCATGGGTGCCCAGATCATAAATCTGTCCTCATCACCATATAGCACCATATTTGTCTTTGTTGGAAAAAAATTTATTAAAGGAAAGCCCCTTGAGATGTGGCATCTAATTTTCAAGAGAAACTTCATGTCTATATGGTTGTAAAGATAGTTACGATGTATCTCTAACCAATACAACCCTGGATAGAGAGATCAATCTAATTTTAACATTAATATCTATTTGAATATAATCTGGAGAGGTCTGATGTTGATTAATATAGCAGCATCTAGCTGAACTGCCATTAACATGGGTTAACTGATCTAAAAGTATGAATTTATGTTAAATTATGTCATTTCTGTTTATGGTTGATGCAGGATAGAGCACATGGAGTCGAATACAATATGTGTGCTGTTTGCAGGATATACCATATATTTATTTGTGCTGATCTCTGAAGTTAATTTCAGGGGCGATAATGAAAATGGAATGGGGCTAAAGGATAGGCCACATAATTGTAACTGTAGTTTCATCCAGAAAACTGTTATGCACTGTTTTGGGCCATTTTCTTTCAACTATAGAGATGGCTGTGCGTGAAAAACCCACTAGATCAGCAGTTCATGAAATGCCCCAATCAGTCCATCCAGCTCAAGCAACCATACCACGCTCAAAGTCACTTGAATCACTTGTTTCTTCAGGTTGTACTTCAGAGAATGACAGCCAGAGTGATTTGAGTTGATAAGGCCAACAGTAACTCATTTAACCACTCACTCCAACCAAAGTATGAAGAAGACCACTTCTGAATCCAAAAGAAAAGATGGTGCTCCCATCTCAGCATGGCTCACAGTCACAAGTTAGACTTTTCTCCTCTGTTGTTCTCAAGTGATGGAATGAACTGCCCGACTCCATTTGATCTGCAGAGTTCCTGTCTACTTTTAAGAGAAAGTTAAAGTCCAAACTGTTCGGGGAACACTTGTGTCCTTAATTTGACTCTTCTTCTATGTAGTCCTCCATGGTAAAATGAACAAGCAGGTTTAAGACCCAGCTCTTTGTGAGCAACTGAGTCTGCTGATGGTTAATATTTTGTTGTTAATGACTGAGGGCATAGTGGTGATGATGATGATGATAACATTAGGGTGACTTGATAAGGTTTTCTGTCAGTTGTTTGATGCACTGCGTCTAGCATTACAAGGCAGTACTCGTGTCCAAATGGACTTGAAGCAGTTTGTTGCACTTCCTAATGTTGCTCCCTCCAGTTAAGATTCTCTCTTGTGTTTTCACTCTGGACAAAAGCGTCTGCTCAATGAAATTTTAAGATTATAACATGTTGAATGACGCAGATTTGCTTCAGCAGCAGAGGACTACCACCAGTCAGCTAAGAACTGGAACCTGAGGCTACAATTCACACAAGCTCACCAAAATTGGACAACAGAAGATTGAAAAAAATGGTGCCTGGTCTGAGCAGTCTAAATATTTGTATTCAGATCGTGGAGTCAGAATTTCACTTAAACAACCTGAAAGCGTGGAGCCACCCTGTTCTGGCTCATGGTCATGGTGTCATTTGGGGATATTCTCTGAGCACGATTCTGATGGATATTCCCAGCAGGATAATATACCAAATCACCAAGGTCATATTTCTTTAAACTGGTTTCATGTGCATGACAATGACACTGTACTCCAGTGGCCTCCTCATTCAGCAGATCTCATTCCAATAGAGCACCTTTGGGATGTTGTGGAAAGGAGATTAAAATCATGGATCATGTGTGATACTATCATACTAAAATGTAGCAAATCTCCAAGTCCCACAAAGGCTTAAGGCAGCTCTGGAGGTAAATGATGGTCTAACTTACACATGGAGCCACTTAAATTTTCCACAGTGTCCTCGGCAGAGTTTCGGCTTGTCCATGACAGGAATGTGCTATCAATCAATCAATCAATCAATCAATCAATCAAGTATAGCACTTTGCACTTTACAAAAAATGTAGCACAAAGTGCTTTACAAACAGACAAATAAATTAAAATAAGGTTAAAGGAAGTGAGGCCCAAACCCACTTCACCCACCCCCATCCGCACACAGCAATGGTAAAATGCATCATAAATAAAAGAGCACACAGCACACACCGAGGCAAAGCCATCTTAAAGGTTTAAAGTAAACACTGGAGGTTGGGTTAAAATGTAAAATTAAATACATCATAAAAAAATAAAAATAATGATAAATTGAAATGAAGGAATAAGTAAAATAATAATAAAAGGGAGCTGTAATAAGAATAAAATCACTGAAACATAATTCAGGTAAAAGCCAGACTGACGAGGTAGGTCTTGAGTTTATTTTAAGAACATTAAGTGCAGCCCTCAGGTCTTCAGGTAGGCTGTTCTATCAGCGGGGGCTGTATAATAAAAAGATGCAAATCAGATAAATAAGAAGGACTAAGACAATAAAGAGCTTTAAAAACCAGTCTGAGAATCTTGAAATCTATTCGAAAAGAAACGGATAGCCAATCGGTGCACTATGGGCTCTCTCTTTCTGGTCCTTGTCAGCATCCATGCTAATACCTGCCCATCCTCATGGCTGTAATGAGATCCCTACAATGATGTGATGAACATGCGACCCATACTACTTGAACTTTAATAGATATATAAATAAAAATTAGACTAACATGAAAAATGCCACTATATACAAAAATTAAGAACAAAAACAAACTGGAAAACATACTTGTTTAGACTCTCAACTGCATTTGGCTGGGAGGGGAAAACTGAAGCGGCTCCATCAGTAGTACAGGCATGGTGTACCTTATAATCTGGCCGGGTGGTGAATCTGACTTTTTTTGGGGGAAGATTTGTGATAAAAAGTGTCACCATAGGGGCTTTGTCATTTGTCTCCAGAACAGAAAATCTTAATCACAGTAGGTTCAACCTTTGGAGTCACTCAGTTGCTATCCATATTTCTCACAAAACATGTCAAGTTTACGTCCCTTGTGCTTAAATTTGGAGATAATGAGCCAGATTTATTAATAAAACTGCGGGCTGTAATCCTTCTATAAGAGGGTGAACCGTGCCAAACAGACAGAAAAAGGTAAAATGGTCACCATAAAAAGTCTGGAGGTGCAGCAGCTGCTCATGTGCCACTTCAAGATCATAAATGAAAAATCCTTTCAGGTTGTGAAACAGCCTTCTCGGATCCCCCTGGTATTCTTCTTTGTCCTTTTTCCCCTGCCTCTGTTCCTATTAATCCATATTTCACCTCTCTTTCACTGCAGTTCCCTCTGTTTTCTCAAACTATTATTGTAATAAGCTTTCAAGCTGCACTTTAACATGAAGCCGCGCCACAGGAGAGGTGTACTGCAGCTCCTGTACTCATAACACATTCATAGGACTTTAGGCGTTCAGTTTACTGCCTGTTTTATTTGGGAAATACTCTGCTGTGCTGTGCAGTGTGTGGGTTGATTAAACTTAACAGGCTATAGGAAAACACAGTCAAAAACTGCTTTACTCTGCCTTGAGGAAGCATTAACTGATATCAGCTGGGAAATCTTATCTCTCCATGGTTCTGTTGGATCAGTTTTGTTAGTTTAAGTTGAATATTACACTATTGATTTGCGGAAACACTCAACAAACTTTTCTTTCTGGACAGGGGGAACAATGTGACTGCTCAAAATATTGACATGAATTACTTTTTTTTATAAGCTGACATTTCAGAGAAGGAGTCAGTCATGACATTACCTTACCATGTTTATTTTCTAGTGGTGCTACTTGACCTTGCTCTCTTTTTACGTAAAATCTGTCTTCACAAAAGTTGGAACAGTCAAAGCCTGATTCAGTTATGCTGGTCTTAGTCTTTTCTACTCTTCTAAAGCCTCACACAAATTTCCAGTCGTTAAAAAAGCATGAGTCTTGCTGAGGTCGGGTGTGCTCTCGTGATCTTAGTCGTTAATTTTGAAGATTTAACACTCAAAGTACCAGATTACTGTAACTACAACAACTACCATAGTGGTCATTTTGACTGATCATACATGTGCATAAAAAATGGCCTGAAATGACTTTGAATGTTGTGATAGCTAATGATGAACAGGGGAGGGATAAAATCTGATAGACATCTACAATATTAAGCTAGACCCTAATGACAGTTACAAGACAGAGCTATTTAAGGTCAATAGGTCAGCCTATTTTTTTATTTGCTTCATAGACATGAAGAAATCTATTGCCCCTTGATTCTTAAGATTCAGCAACTTTCAAACATACTTGTCAAAACAGAATTAAACCAAATATGAGCATGTTGAATCACATTTATTTCCAATTTATCATAACAGTTGATCTGGCCATCACAGGAAAATGATATGAAAACTGCCAATCTAGTAGTAGTACATTTTTTAAATTTTTAAATTCATTTTAGTGTGCATAATAACCATATTACTACACATAGTGTTGTATGTATTTCTTTTGAAAATTACATAAAGTGCTAATCTTAGTCTAAAAATAGATAACGTAACATAAAGCGGTGAAAAAAAGAGTCACAACAAGCACACAAAGTTTAGAGTAATCTGGTGACTATAGGCAGAGGCAGGCTAACGCTACCCATTGACTCCCAGTGTCTGAGCTAAGCTAATTAGCGGTGGGCGAGCTCTGCCCGTCTCTTCCTTGTTAGTGCACACATAGTCAAAAGAATGGAGTCTATCTGCTTGTCATGGACTTTGGGAGTGAGGCAAGACATGAAAAAAAAATGTTGCCATATTCCTTTAAAGCAACAGGAGCTCAAGCAGAGCATCTTAGACAGACTGAGAATACAGGTGGATTGGGGGTTACTCAGTATGAAAAACTTAAAGGTTTCTTTAATACACTGGTGAATAAGAACATACCCCAGCAGTCATTAAAATCAAACAAATGAATGAAAGTTAAGGCGAAACATGGACTCTTCAATCAAAAAAGGAAACCAAAGAAAAGTGCAGCATCTTAATTGTTGAACGATCATGGAGAAGAGTCCTGTTATGCTGATGTTGTTTGGTTTTCACCAGTCATACAAATAAAACTTATTCATGTCAACATTATTCTTATATTCATGACAGTGGCATGGTAGGCTGGTTTTCATGTTATGACATGTTCAGAAAATTTCTGCACCTCACTGGCTTTTGTTTAATTTTGGAGTGATTCACCCAATTTGATCAGAGTGTTCTCGTTATAATGAGGCAGTTTAATTTGTTTCTTTGATCCCTGATGTGAGCCGCGAATCTCTGAAGCTGTGTTTGTATGTTGAATTTGAGAAGCCCTTCTTGTTCCCCTGTGACCCACTGATCCTGCTTAATCAAGAAGTTTTTGTTTTTGTTGTTTTAGAGGAGACAAGATCACAGTCTGGCCAGGGAGACCATTTCTGAGTCATTTTAACACTTCAGCATTTCAAGAATGAACAGTGCTCACAACATACTCCGACTGTTCTTCCTTAGACAAAATTTACAATAATAAGAGGTGACATAAATAATCATTAAATTGAACATCCTGTGTTCAGAACAGTAAGAACTTCTCTCCGTGCTCTATTTTTGCACAATAACAAAATCTAAAAAATATCTTGTCTGAGCATTTGTGGCGCTCTATAGTCTGTAGCGTAGGTGTTTTTCATTGAAAATCAGATATATGGCTTCCAGTGCTGGTCACATCAGATATGGTGGAGATTTGTCCCTGCCTGTGGCAGTAAATATGATTTTTTAATAATATTTGTATATCAGATGGCTTTGTGGATTGGGTGCCCTAGCAAGGAAATCTCTCAGTGCAGTGTGTGAGTTGATTAAACTCAAGAAATAAAAGCAAACACTGAAAACAGAGCCTGCTTCACTTACCTCAAGAGGCTATAAGCAGTTCTCATTAAACACTTCATTTCACGAAGGTCTTTTATTATGTCTTGTAAGTTTGAATACAATATTTTGCTCTCATTTACATTGCAAAACAAACCTTAAACATAGAAAGAAGATTAATTATCACCATAAGATATATGCAGGTTTTTGGAGAAAATAAATGCACAATCATTTTAAAGGCAAAATTATATTTTACTCTCATTTATTGTGTTTTGATATGTTTTGATGATTCTTTTCATAAACTCTTCCCTTGATAGTATGTTTAGATCCTTCACATCAGAGCTCCCAAACCAACAGGTTTTAGAGAATCAAAGATAATTGATTTAATAATCCTTTTTTTAAAAAACTGAGACTGAAGCCTGTTTTATTTTGAAGATGTTCAGATTCTCCCATATCTGCATGTGTACCTTGATGGTGCAGACTTTACACTCCGGCTCTGCAATTCTGTCATCACAGTGATGAACAAGTACAACCAGAGATAAACCCACTACTGTACCATATGCTCTGAACATATTTGTAAAAATATTTGACTCTGCACGATGTGTGTACCTGGAGGTCAGGTGAGGGCTCACCAGAGTACTAAACTTCCTGATGTGAAGGAAGAAATAAAGAAGTAAGAACTAATAAAATACCAGTCAATAATCAATGACCATATAAGATCAGCTCAGACTGATGGCCAATGGATGAAACACGCAGTGTCAACTTTGTATACTTGTGTTTAACCACATTTTCCTCCATGCTCAGAGGGTGCAGTGGTTTAATTAGGTACCATGTCAACTTGTATACTTGTGTTTAACCACATTTTCCTCCATGCTCAGAGGGTGCAGTGGTTTAATTAGGTACCATGTCAACTGGAGACTTTTAGATGATTGAGTTCCTAAATGTTACTGTTAAGCAACTGATAAAAACAGACTGAGTCCTCATGAATGGCTCTTTAATGGGGTTCAGAAACAAGACCATGGCTCTCCCTGATC
The DNA here is from genome assembly GCA_037902135.1 of Cetoscarus ocellatus. Taxonomy (NCBI): domain Eukaryota; kingdom Metazoa; phylum Chordata; class Actinopteri; order Labriformes; family Labridae; genus Cetoscarus; species Cetoscarus ocellatus. The sequence continues at coordinate 333,811 of JBAMNC010000370.1, read as the reverse complement.
CTGTGTTAAGTTGACTTATACTAAGCATGACCCCCCCCCCCCCCCCCCCCCCCCCCACACACACACACACACACACACACACACACACACACACCGCCCCACCCCACACACACACACGCTATGAAACTTTATTGTTCTACATAGAACATTGCCTTGGTACAACATGGTTGGGGACCACTAGTTTACATTATGTTGTTCAACTTAAAAAATGTAATGAAATATTATTTTGTATGGTACAATGTAAAAAAACAAAGTGTCCATTAAAACATCTCCTCTGCTTTCTGATCCCCTGCCTGTGGCAATAACACAGCTGTAATTGTCACTGGGGAAAGAATTCCACTTTTGCTCACAGCTAGCTAACACCAGGATACCAGGTAGGTGCAATGCCATTTGACTGCTATGAAAAGTCATTATAAATCCCTCCCTATGTTTAATTTTTCGTTCAATAGAAATACATTGTTATTAAACTATTACAAGCTATTTTAATCGATCTTTAGCTCCCTTTCCACCAAGTAGTCCTGTTCAGTACGGTATGTGATTACAGCTATTTCCACTGTCAAATAAAGAGAAAGGATCCCCAGGAAATTAGAGCCCTAAGGGGGGTATCCTATCTCACAGTCATCCTCAGTACCCCTGAAGTTCATCAAGACATCATGAAGGAGTCTAAGCGCCAAGAGATGCTTATCACAAAAGACATTGCACATTTTCAATCATATAAATTTGTAAAATAAATAATAATCCAATCAAATTTGGTCTCTCTTGATTAAAATGTATATACTAGAAAGCACTCTGAGAGCGCAAACCTCCACCAAGGTAGCTCACATATTGCTGTTACATTTACAAGCAATAGTTTCATGATAAAGTTACCATCATAATACGATTCCTCTACCCTGAAAACCCACACCTAGCCCTGAGAATCATGTTGATATCATTATTAGTTAGACAGTTATTGAACAAAAACGACTGTTTGCTAATGGCGGTTACCTGGATCACCACCAAATCTAATCATTTTCATGGTGGGCCATTATCAACATCTCCTGAAAATTACAGCAAAATCTGTCCAGTAGTTTTTGTGTAATCTTGCTAACAAACAAACAAACAAACAAACAAACAAACACGGCTGGCAAAAACATAACCTCCTTGGCAGAGGTTATGATAAAATATACATATACTCACACTTTTACTCTGATAGATTGAACCCAAATGAACCAAAAAAAAAAGGAGAGGGGATGTGTATATTGTTGCATCACTTGTGTTTATTCAGTAAATATAATCACACAAATATCTGTGTTTCGGGGTCAAAAGCGGGTCAGCAGAATAGTTTTGCCCTGCACCCTTGAAAAGGTCAAGAGGTCCATCCATGCTCATGCTCTCTGACTTTTGCTGCTGACTTGCAGTGGGCTGAAATTCGCACAATTCTTTTGTCTTGAACACAAAAGCATGGATACCAAAAGCATGGATGCAAAAAATGTGTCAAAAAGACCAGAGTAATTATGAAATTGATGCTTTTTTAATGCTTTGCTAAAATGAATTCTGGAGTTAATGAGGGTCAAAGTTCAAAGAAACAACTGACAACATGAGCAGCTACTGAACCCTGTTGGTATTGAGAGCCTGTGAACAAATTACCCCATCATTACACTATTTGTCCCATTAATAGTCTTTCGTACAAACACATCTTAATGCAGTTATATTAAGCTCTGGCACAGTCTATGCGTGCCGATGTATTTGTTACATGCAGGAGCTGAACCTTGAAACAAGTTAATTAGAGCTCTAAATATGTACAGCCTGACTCTAATTAGACTGCGCAGTGACAAATCAGCCTCGACTCCTTTAACTCTTTCAGACCCAACAACACATGCTGCCTGACTTTAAGATGCACCCTGACACCGACCACAGCCGAGGAGATAATTCAGAATTCACTCTGCAAACTGGTTTATTACACAAACACACACACACACACACACACATGCATTAATACAAAACACGTCCGGCTCTCCAGGCAGACCTCACCTCCCACACATATTACTTTGGCAGCGACAGAACAACAGCCTCTTCCCTGAGAGAGAAGACCGGTGCAAGAGAGAATGTAGCAAGGGAGACAAGGAGGCGTTCGTCTCTCAGATTAAAACACTAAATATACTGAAATAATGGAGACGTTTTGTTCTGCTTCCTTCTCTCGATAATTCCTTCCTTCCTGCCCTTTAGTTCAACTACCTTTATTGTCTTCAAACTTTTACATTATTGCCTGGACAACATGAGAAAGCACAAACAATCTCCCTCAAGAGCCAAAGATGTACAACTTTTAAAACATAATTTATGTATATATGAAATCCTTTTCACCAAAACTCGCCACAGATCATGCTGAGAAGCAGAAGTATGTATCGTGTGTATGGGAATCAAACAAATTCACATCAAAATGCATGAAATTCAGCCCTCAAACGAAAATCGACAAGCGTGTGTTTGAGCTGTGTGAGATTGACTGTCACTGCAGATCCAGAGGTCGTGGTAAGTTAATGCACAAAGGGAATTAAACCTAAAACAGATCTTTTCTCTTTGTCTCGCATCAATCCCCCGGCTGCAGGGTGAGTACAAAGGGGAATGAGAGGTGAAGTGTAGTGTGTCTCACGTTTGTTCTTCTCTGTTGCGCGCCTCTAGAATGCCGTACTCAATAATGACAACATAGTTGAAATGCTTTGTGTTAGCATGCCGCTTTATTTACAACAGCAGCGCTCACTTTAGCCTTTGTTTACTATGATTAAAACAGTGCTGCTTATATATTCAGCTGCAAATCTCAAAGAGAACATGTGTTCAGAAGGGTGAAAAATCTTCAGAATCTCAAAATTCAACCTGATTTCAATGATTCCAGTCATGATTTGATCAGAGATTGATTTTTCATGGGCTGTGAGATGGTGAAGCAGGCAGAGCTGTTGCTTCAGAGCTAGCCTGTGGCATAAACAATCAAATATGATTTTTGTGGGTTGTAAATATAATCAATGAAGTTTATGAAAATAATACTGACAGATCTCCACAAAGACACTGAATATGCACCACACAGTGTAAGTGTATCATTGTTCTTTGTTAAGGCCATGTCACAACTGTGGCTGTGGTGAGCCATCAAGAATGAAGGTAAGGCAAACTTTTAATCAGTTTCAGTGTGTGCATTTTAATGATTATATGAGAACAATAATTTGCAAGATATGTCCCTTTCATGCATGGTGTCCATGGTGCGAGATAGGGCAGTTTTCCACATTTTTGACGATAACTCACCCGACAATGTTGGTAATACATTGACAGAGGTTTGTGCTCTCAGAGCCTTTGTAGATCTTCAATTAGTTACTTCATCGTTTAACAATTCCACAGTTAGCTACTTCTGACTACTACTTTTTGCTGTTATTCACCAATGTGACAAAAGAAAACACAACTGCACCCTTTCTTTCTCCCAGAATGACCCTAATGCATTAGAGTAAGTTGAAGTTAAACTTGTGACTCTATATTGCCCTTAAGTGTGAGTGTGTGACCGGTTGTTAGTTTATTTGTGTCAGCCCTGTGATTGGCTTGCAACCAGTCCAGTATGAACCCCGTCTCCCCTGAGACCCTGAAAGGGTTAAGGGGTATAGATAATGGATATATGGAGACATGTCTTGTTGCCATGATGACAACGGATGAATTAAAAGTCACTTTTTTCTGGAAGAGTAGAAAATATTTGCTCTATTATCTACGAGCCCTTTGTTGAAACTGTCTGGCAGTCACTTCTATTCTGCTGAATCATAACAGTTCCCAGAACTTCTTTCTTTGTATTTGCACAATTAAACTCCCTTGGCATTTTGTTCCTTGTACAGTTCATGCTTTGATTCAGGAAAGAAATGTATACAAGAGGAGAAAACATGTTTCTGAGACATTTAATGAGAAGTTGAGAAAAACTGAAAGAGTTTTTTCTCTGAAACAATTTTTCATAAAGCTTATTTTAATACCGTCTTTGCATAGGAAACATTAGTTTTGCATTGATTTGAATTTGCAATACATCTGAAAAGCCTCCTCCTTTTATATTGTTCAGCTCTTACAGATTCTGTCAGCACTTCTTGAACTGTTCACTATCGACACAACTCTGTGGTCCAGGTTAACGCTTTAAAACAGTGGGGGCCACATGCAGGTCTTTTCATTACTCTATGCGGCCCTCCGGTCAACTTCAAATTTCCAGAAGTTGAAACCATAAAGTTGAAAAATCTGTCATGAAGTATTTTGGTCTGATTTGTATCTCAACAACATGTGCAAAGGTAAAATCCATTTCAACATGCAAAATCGGCATTATTTCTGTGTTATTCTTTACAAAAATTAGAAGATTTAATTTATGTTTTTTGTAAAGGTTTATTTGAAGCATAAGTAATGCATCTGATAAAAAACAAAGCAATTCAAATGAACTTGAAAAACCCTCAATACATTTTTTTTTATATGTAACTGCTACTGCTACTGTGTCACGTTTGGAATTTTTTATTCTCATTTGGACTAACTGGTAAAACAATAAAACTAGTTAATTAATAGATAAAACAATATCTTGTATGCTATATTATTGCACTGAGAAAATGTATTTATTTGCCTTTGATTCTGTGTTAAGTTCATTGAGCTCAACTTCACTGTTTGGCTTTTGAGCTTGAGAAGCTACATATTTATTGTTTTGTTAAACTACAGGTAGGTTTTATTGTCTTATTGGAAGTATATTTTTATTTGTCACCATCAGTCTCATGAAGCCAAGTGTAACATTAATGTGGCCCTTGTGGTAACCAAAGCTGTCCATCAATGTTCTAGAATAATATATAGGAGGCTTAAGAGCCCATATTTTACCTTAACAAAGGTAAATGATCGATGCTGTGAATGCCAGAGTATGTCCAAGATCAGTTTCAAAGAGCTACTGATGCTGTAAAGAGGGGGACAGGGGGAAGTCCTGATGTGTTTTCGTCTTGTGCTTAGAAGTACACTGTCGGGCATAGGAGACACGTTAAATACACTAAAGGTTATGCAGCCCTTAAAACCATTACATTTGTGCTCTTTAAATAAAAATGAATTTATGCTGCTTCTTCTATGAGTTTGAAATAATTTCGTAAACAAGCCTTAACTGTAGTCAGCAAATGCAGGGGGCTCCAAACACTGGACCACAGAAGACCTCTATCAAGTCATGGAGCTGTACAAACAGTTATTGTATTTCTTTCCTCTAAGAGTCTGCAGGGTGTTTTATTCTGCAGGAATAACCAGTTTATCTCAAGTGTCTGTACGGCCTGTCAAGACTGTCAAGACCTGACTCGAAGCCTCTGTTGCACCTGTAATAAATGATGCTGAGTCGGTTATTATTAAATGTTTGTTGTTTTGTGTTTAATGATGGGCAAACCTAATGTTATGTTTTTGTTTATTTGTTGTTTGAGTTCATTAAGAGACTGATTGATTGACAGGCTTGTTGTCTGATGTGGGCGTGTTTAATAAAAAGCCTGGCACCCCCAGCTGATAGTGGTTGCGAGTAGATGAAAAGCAGCACAGCAGAGCATCTCCAGTCTTCTTCCTCATTCTTCCAGTGCTTGTTATTTAACTTTTTGGATCCACAATGCTGTGCCGCTGTATAGCTTACTCTGTCAACAAATGAGAAGGTTAAGCTAGTGTTAACCTCCATGTTTCAGCATGCTGACACTCTCAGCTGTGCCATTATTCATACAAGTATTTTTTTTATGTATAATGTTCGATGCATGTCTCTGAAGGATCACAGCAAGGTACAAACAAGCCAGGGCTGCCCAAGCTTTTTTCATAGAGAAAAACGTAAGGACCACTTTAATACACAACACCTTTAGTGTAGCTTATAAAATGGCAGCTGAGACGTGCTTGCAAATCTAATTATATATATTTTAAAATAACTAGCCTACATTACATCTTTCCATGAACTGGTCTTCCAAGGCAAGCAGCCATTCACTGTTAAGGACTTTGGAGGGCCATTCAGATTTTAAGGGGCTGGGATATACATTAAAACACAGAACAAGAACAAACTGCACAAACCTGACAAGCTTTAAAAGGGTGTTTAGCACTTAAAGATGCTAAACATGGTGTTCATTTTACATTTAGGACCCTGAGAAGGAGCAGATAGCAGGAAATGTGAGAGTGATTGTAGCTGTCATTTGCATCCATGACTTCATGTTCTAACGTGGGACATATTTTATTTGATTTTTAGACTTTGGTGTAGGGCAAAAAAAAGTGAGATGTAGAGAAATAAAGGTCAGAAGTAACAAAGAAACCATCAGTAATCAAAAGTAACATTAGATCAGCTCAGTCTCAGCCCTGTAGACAATCTGTTTACATTATCCTCTGTGCTTGGACATGACATTATGGTCTTAGCCCAAATTTCCACACAGTCAAACCATGCAGTCCACACATGCCGTGCACTCTGCTGCAGATCAACCCCAGTTGCTTCAATCGATTGGTTTACACAGCCTGTGCCTCGATCTATCTGTGGAGCGTGCCAGCAGCGCACTTCAGGGCAGGGTTACTGGAAATATGTAGTGCGTCTATTGTGAGTGAAAGCCACTTCAAGTCAGCGTCAGTCCATGCCAAGCAGATCGACCCAACACAGACTTTCCAGGTCATTTAAAGATACAGCAGAAATAATGGGAATAATGTCAATGCACAGAGCAAATCAATGTCAGGCAGGAAAAAATGACCTTTTGTTTACATGTTGCTCTTCCAGTTATCTCACAAACTCACATTCACCTCGTGAAGTGCTGGTTTTCTCATGATCTTATGATCTCAACTTTCAAGCTTCCAAGCCTGCGTACCGCTGAGCAGTGCTTTAAGTATGCTATATAGGACGTCATCGGTTGGAGCAAAGTGGCGGACTATGTGGAAATACAGGGTTATGGTGTTATGAATGACCATGTGAACTGGTTAATTTCAGGCAACTGTAGCATTATAGCCACTGAAGACACAGAGAGCCCTGATGAGCAGCTTTCTTTGTAAATTCTTAAAAAACTACTGCCAATGGAAACAAGCTCATGACACTGATCTAGTGTTCAAGGGAAACACATTTTTTTATTTTATTTTTTTCGTGTCTTGCCTCACTCCCTTGACCATGACAAGCAGATAGACACCATTCTTTTGACTGTGTGTGCAGTAACAAGGAATAGACGGGCAGAGCTCGCCCTAATTAGCTTAGCTCAAACACTGGGAGTCAGTGGGTAGTGTTAGCCTGCCCCTGCACACAGTCGCCATATAAACTCTTCAGCGACTCTAAACAGCCTTGTTTGCTTTAGTGACTAATTTTTTTTACCACGTCATATATAAAATATATACAACATTAAAGCACATGCGTAAACCACTGCAGACGTGCTTGTAAGTAGGTCAACTAAAAGCCTCTGTTTACGAGTAAAAAAAGATTGGTTCTACAGATTATGGCCAACTTTGTGAGAGAGGATGAGGGTGAGACCTTCGGGGATTAGTTTTGTGTGTATTTCTTTCGAAAATTACATAAAGTGCTAACCGTAGTCTCTCTAAAATTTGTTTGAAGTTACTGAAGAGTTTACCTGATGACTGTAGGCAGAGGCAGAGCCTGTATTTGAGCTAAGCTAACTAGTGGTTGGCAAGCTCTGTCTGTCTCTTCCTTGTTACTGCACACACAGTCAAAAGTATGGTGTCCATCTGCTTGTCATGGAATCAGACATAAGGCAAGACACCAAAACAAAAAGAAAAATGTCTGCAGATTCCTTTAAGGTGGATTGTACTTATTATGCACTTTATTGTTTTTAGTTTTATTGAATTAGTAATTACCTAAATCTCAAGCTATCCAATAATATAGAGGACAAATGTTAGAACCAAACTCTTTTTTTAAAGTCTCCCACAACCCTGTCATCTTTAGATCACACCTTGCTACCTTACTCTCTGCTTTTGCTTGCTAAAAACAGACCAAACAAAAAAACAAATTCAAGAGTTCAGGGGATTCCCTCCTACTGAATTGTTCCACATTTTACCTCACATTATGACTGCCTTAAGTGTCACTTTTACAGTCATTACCCCCCATAGCAAACTACTAATGAAAGTCTCCTCAAATGCAGCATGAAGTGAATGTGTACCTCTGAGATAATGCTGAAAGTCTTTTATGCAGTGTTGCTATTTGTTCAGCTGCTTAAACCCTGTTACAAATGTAAAGCTGAGTCTCTTCCAGATCTTTTGTTACCTTTGCTTAAGAGCTGACATTTCTTCATCTTCTTCTTTTTTTTTTTTTTTTTTTACCTGAAACGTTCAGCATATAATATGTGCCATCAGGGCCTCTCTGCAAGGATGAAATCAGCCTTTACTTTGGTAAATGGTGGATTGACTTGAGCTTATAAAGCACTTCTCTAGTCTCTTCGGCTACTCAAAGCAGCTGTACACCACAGGGCACATCTACACATTCACACCATTCACTCACTGATGAATTTTTAGTTTCATTCTGGGCACTCCGACTTCCTCCCACAGACCAAAAACATGCCCATTAGGTTGACTGATGTTTCCAAATTGCCCTTAGGTATGAGTGTGAGTGTGAATGGTCGTCTGTCTCTCTGTGTGGCCCTGCGATTGGCTGGCGACTGGTTCAGCCCAATGTCAGCTGGGATAGGCTCCAGCAACCGCAACCCAACCAAGGGGTACTTGGATGGATGTTTAATGCACACGTCATGTCTTCTTCTCTGGTTTGGTGCATGCCTGGGACAGCATAACAGCGCCACTTACAGGTCTGGCATAAATACTACAGTGTTTTCAAGTGGACGGACACACTTCATGAAATAATGCCGTGTTTAAGGAGAAGTTTTAAAAATAAAAACGTAACTCCTTGTGGACAAGGCCTTATTTGGATTTTTATGATTTCCACAGCATCATATTTGCCTCTGCACAGCTGGTAATGTTTTTGACAGCATTTGTTTGCCTGTTTGTCAGCTTGTTTGTCCCTTTGGGCGCAAGATCATTCAAAAGTCTCAGGGGGAATTTGATGAAATTTTTTGGTAATGCTGTTCATGGCACATGGAGGATATGACAGGATTTTGGTGGTGATTCAAACCTGGATCCAGATCCAGGTCTTTCTAAAAGGATTAGTATACATTGCCAGATAGAGCAGTATTTAACATTTTCACAAATAAGTAAACTAATGATGTCAGAAAAAAAAAAAATTCAGTTGTACACCGTGTTGGTCCATGCAAAGCCATAATTAAGTTTTGATTTGTTGCCTCAAAACTACTTTCCTGTCAGCTTAGTGGAGGTTCTTGCCCTCTTAGCACTTCTAGTTACATGAGAAAGGTTAACTACTTATGCTACAACTTAGAATGTAAATGTACAGATATTTGATTTGAATTACTGCACCATAAATGTATTAGAATTAATGCATATTATAATATTGTCATGCTGTTACCATGAGTATACAATGGAGCTCTGACTTGTTAGCATGTTGCATTTTAGGAAACAATATTTAAGACTGACTAGTCCAAGCGTTCTGCTGATTTATTTCTAATTAGTATGACATGCAGGGAATTGTACAGAACTGCATACAGCATACTTTGGTAAAACAACTACAGCCCTGCTAGTCACAGCTAGTATTGACTACAGCTTTGGTTGACTGCATGTTAGAATGAGTGAATTTTCATTATGGAAACTACGATTCAAAAGGCCCAATGGGTGAACAAAAGTCTGACATCACTCCCACTTTTTCCAACATTTTCTACAGGCTGTAGTCGCTTCTCTACTTGGAAATGTCTGTTTGGGTCACACCATTAGGGGGTTGGACGGCTGTGAGAGGGTGATAAGTTGGAGCTTCAGTGACAGATGGCAGAGAATATTCAAGGTCCATCTTAAGTAAACAGCAGAAAAAATGAATGAAATTCACAAATTGAACAGCAGGGTCTTGTAGAAGTTTCCACCAGTGTTAATTTTGACAGCATTTTTTAATCTAGTTGTAGTTTTAGTCTTTTGCCTAAAACATTTTTTTTTGTTTTAGTCATAATTTAGTCATCTAAATTGTTTTATTTTAGTCTAGATGTAGTTGATGAAATTTCACAACATTTTAGTTGACAAAAATCCACTGTAAATATAGTCGGCTAAAATGCAAAGTGTAAAGGGTAAGGCATTTTTTTATTTTTTATTGAATTTCTGAAGTCATGTTTTACACTTGGATCCCACCACCATGAAGCTAAGGCAGTTGTGATCGGATGTCCCTCTTAACTCATCCAACCTTTCCACACAACAAAGCTCCTAACTTGTACCTACTTTCTATATGACAAAATTAGGTCTGATAGGATTTAGTCTTTGCCAAACATTTCAGTCTAGTTTTTATTTGTTGATGAAAATGTCAGTGACTTTATTTTTAGTTTTTGTACATGTGCACTTATTTTTTTAGTTACAGTCTAGTTTGGTCAGGGGAAAAAGATTGTTGATGAAAACTATGATGAAAATAATTAGTCAACAAAATTAACACTGGTTTATACCCTCTCATGTGGCATTCTCTGACGTACAGTCCAAGGTCTTCATGGGCAAAGGAGACATAAGTGCTGCCAAAACAAGACGCCGACAAACACCACTAAAGAAGTCTGGATTTCTTGTGCTTTGAAAACTGTTTGAAATATCTGAAGAAAGTTAAGTACTCATTTAGCTGCTGACTCAAATCTCTAAATGAAGTGTTGACCTTAGGTGTTTCACTCCTCTTTTGTTCAATCTGTCTTTTACTAAAAGAGCCGTTTCAGACATGTGATTAAGCTCTTGACGTCTCCTACCTATGGCGATGAAGTCCTCGTGGTCCCAGGCCTGCAGCTGAGCTAAGGGCCCGCTGTACAGCAGCAGTCCATCAGCCACATCAGTGATGAACTCCAGGGACACGTGGCTCTCAAAACAAGGCATCATGGGAGGAAACCAGGCATATCCGTTGCCTTGGAAACTGTGCTTGTTCTGCTGGCACTCAGGCCCCTCATACTGCGCTGGGCACTGGCACCTTGGGAATGGAGGAAATGATGAGACAAAATTACATGAATTAGTAGATGCAGAGAGCTCCAGTTTTAGTTCTTCTTCAGCATTTCTAGACAATCTTAAAACCTTTTTGGGTACAAAATGTAACAACCCCACACTGACTCCAATCTTCCTCCAGTACTTCCCCTTGTGGTGCCTCTTACTGTATTAAAGACTTTAACTATTTAATCTGAGCTCTCTTCCAGTCTGGTTATTTTTCCTCTCTGACAGCCTCCCCCTTTGGCTGTCTCCCCCTCACGCCGTCTGTTTCACTGATGCAGATCTTCTCATTAGCAGACAAAACCACAGGGAGAGACACTACATGACTGGGAAACTCCTCTCTGTTTCCAAACTGTTTTGTTCTTCCTTATCCTGTAAAAATTATCCACTTGGCTCCCATATTAAAAAGGTTTCAGCCTATCATTTGTGGAAAACAATAACATGACATTTTAGTTAAACTATAATGTAAAAGTAAAATATTTTTCTCTATAAAATTTAATTTATAATAATAATTTAATTTATACAAGACATTTTGGCCAAATGAACAAACATGAGTTTAAATTTCGTTTTCAAGAGCCCATATTTTGCCTTGAAAGGGCTGATATAAGATCCTTGGTAAAAAAAAAAAAAAAAAATGGAAACGTTATGTTGTTTGAATATATTTCACCTTTTTTAATACCAAGTTGTTTCGTACTTTATATCACGAGAAAGCCTGATTGGTCACCTGTACAAGGAGGTACCACATGTAAGGGACATGCATTCATTGCATGACCAAAACCAGTAAGTGTGTGGGTAGTGCCCCCAAAAAGCTGGAGGTCCAGTAGGCAAAGTGGCAGCATTATTTGGTGGCAGCCCTGTTAACATTTCCAAACTCAGGACCAAGTCCCATGAGACTGGTGAAGTCAAAGACAGACCTGGAAGTGGACTTTCAGGAAGACAACACCCCAAAAACATCAGTTTCTCACCCTTGCTTCACTGAGGAACTGTAGGATTTCTCCCATGGGGAGAGGAGATTTTGGCACATTTTTTGGGCACTACCCGCAGGATTAGCTGTGCTACTTACTCCACATATGTACCGTTTTTACAAGTTGTATCATGCTGTAAAGGCGACCAATCAGGCTGTCTAGCAAAATAAAATACAACACTAATTGGTATCAGTAAAGGAGAGGGATGATCGACCAAATCAACGTCTTCAAACTTTTTTTGAGGAGTATGTTTGATGACTGCTGGTGTATTTTCACAATTCACAAAGGCCCCTTCTCAGTTTTGGTCTCATCCACTTTGATTAGTTGACCGGTTTGCTCTGTGGTTATTGGTCAATTCAGAGCTGCCCTCTACTATGTTTTCTTCTTTTTTTTTTTTTTTAAGGGGGATAGTAATATAAACAAAGCAACTCAGCACAGCACTAACCCTTCACAAAGAGTAACTCCAATGTACAGATGTGAAAAACACAACAACAGTAAAATTCATAAGACAACATTTCTGTTATTAAATATGAACCCATACAGCTGTCATAGTCAAAGTTACTAATAGCTGTTGGGAAAGTTTGTCTCTCTTGTTTTGGATCTCTATGTTTTTACGCATTTACAATAATCCCCATCCACATGCAGATCACCTGATTTGATGACTTATTGAGTGACACACATCTCAAAATCAGAGTGGTAATATTTCTGTGAATTAAAAAAATGAAGCTGACAAAAATTAGCAGATATCAGACTTGGGGAAACAGCGGCTCGAAGAGGTGGATTGGAGAGCAATGTGCATAAAAATGAAGAAATGATGATTGTGGACCAACCCTTAAATAAGTTGAAAAAAAACCTTACTTTGAGTTGCCTGTTTATGGACCGAGATCTGTTTTTATCAGAAACTCTGACGCGCTCAGAGTTTTCAAAAAAACAAAAAAAAAAGGGGCAAAAAGGGGAACAGGCGATCAAAAAAACAAATAATCACCACCCCAAATAGCTAAGCTGCCTTTAGGACTGGATTACTTTTATCAGAGGGCCTCTGTGTGAGTCAAGGAAATGTATTTTTGACCATTTTCCCCCTAAAAACACAAAGAACTGCTACAGCAAACGATCAGGTTCCACTGATGAGCTGTCAATGTTAGGCATGGTCTTGCTGTGTTTGTGCTCATGCATATGCAAGCGTGCCGAAGCAAACACCTTAGGAGGCAAACGCACTTGAGCAAGGCAGGAGAAGGTGAGTGTAAGTGCTCTCAAATTTGAGTTCCTACCTCTGCTTCAGGGACAAGGACAAATATGAGACAGAGATATGACAACAAGTTCAATGCAGTTTTAATTATATCTTATTTGTCCTTTCTTTTACTTCTTCTTGACCACAGGTAAATCATATTTTTGTGGCTTGACACACAAAAAAAAATTATACAATAAAATAAATAATTGCTCTATTTTCACTGAATCCTCAATTTCACTCCTTTCATCTCTCACCTTGACCCGATAATGGTTGTGATCGAGAGCCTTTAATCTTCTCAACCGAATAAAAAAACCCTGTCAGTCAAAACCTATTCTTAGAAAAGAAGAAACTCACAATAAACACAATTACACTGCTTACAAAGAATTACAAAGAATTTCTCCTGGGCTGTTCCTCTGCTCATGATAAATAAATGAGGTTTTCATTGTTTAATAACACCCTGACTGCTTTAAGGTATTTTGGGTTTTAGCTGTTCCGATACTGAGAAATCACACCAAGAAGTGTGCTGAGGACACACACTCACGCACTGGAGCAGACGGCTCATTTCTCATCCAAGTGTTCCTGTTGTCTTGCTAATTTTCTTGCCTCCTCTTTTTCATACAGGATTGAAATAGAAAAGACAAGTGGGCATACTCATGCACACACGCACAGCTGGAGGTTATGCAGCTTATATATACATCATGAAAACTAGGGACCAAAAAGGGATGTGTCACTGTTAATTATTAGATTTAACGTGCTGACAGGGACAGAAAATCACTTGAGATTGAAAGAGAGCAGAGTGAGTTCTCTTCTTTTGCAGCATGTGTCACTCGTACTGTAGGAAACACTGGGAGAAGCTTTACTAACATCAGCTGTTTAGTTTCTGCAGAAGGAATCTGAAGCGCCGCCATGTTGACACCATGTTGACAACTCCATCATGAGCCCTTTCCAAGTGCATTCATGCAAAAGTTCCACTACGAGCTCCACTCTCTCTTTATCTCAAGACATCCATCCATCCATTATCTATACTGCTTGTCCCTTTCAGGGTTGCAGGGGCTGGAGCCTAACCCGGCTGACATTTGGCGAGAAGCGGGGTACTCCCTGAACTGGTTGCTAGCCAGTTGCTGGGCCTCATAGAGAGACAGACAACCATTCACTATCACATTCACAGCTAAGGGCAATTTGGAGTCACCAGTTAACCTAAAGAGCTTGTTTTAGGTCTGTGAGAGGAAGCCGGAGTGCCCAGTGAGAACCCATGCATGCACAGGAAGATCATGCAAACTCCACACTGAAAGGCCCAGAGAGGATTTCATCAGAAACTGTCTTGCTGTTAGGAAAGTGCACTACCTGCCGCGCCACCATGCCGCCTTATCTCAAGACATTCACAATTAATTCACAAAAGCCAGACATACACACTGGCCACTTTATTAGGTACACCTTGCTTGTGCCAGATTTGACCTTTATTTGCCTGAACTGACTAAATTCTTTGTGGCACAGATTTCACAAAGGGTTAGAGACATTTCTCAACTATTTTGGTCCTAATGATAAATGGACTTGTACTTATATAGCACTTTTCTAGTCTTTGACTACTCAAAGCAGCTTTTCACCGCAGGTCACATGTATCCATTCACACCCATTCATTCTCACATTCACTCATTGATGGTTGGAGTTTCTCAGTCAGTTATCCATCAGCGTCAACTAACACATTCACACACTGCCATGCCCATTCACACGCCACTGATGCAGCAGTGGGAGCAACATGAACACATCGCCATATGACAGCCAGTGCTGGCTCAAACCTGCAACCCTCCGATTACTGATCAAGCGCACTATCCAATCGTGCCACCAACACACATCCATGATGTGAGTCTTGCTTCCCACTACACATCAAAAACTGCTCTACAGGATTGAGATCTGATGACTGTGGCGGCCACTGGAGAATAGATAAGTCATTATCATGTTCAAGAGACCAGTTTGAAGTGATTTCAGCTTTGTGAAAGGGCATGGGTGTAGCCATCAGCAGATGGGAACACTGGTCATTAAAGGGTGGAAATGGTCAGTAACAATACTAAAGTAAGCTGTGGTGCTTAAACAATGCTAACTTGTCACAAAGGGGCCAAAGTGTGGCAAAAAAAAATATCCACGAAATCATGACACGACCACAAGACTTAACTGTTGATACAAGGCAGGATGGATCCACGCGTTCATGATGTTTTTATGTCAAATTTTGACCCTATCATTGAGTGTGGCAGCAAATACTTAGACTAATCAAAATAGGCAACAATAATTCCAATCTACTATTGTCTAGTTTTGGTGAATGTGAATTGTAGCCTCAGCTTCCATTCTTAGCTGAATTGAGGTAGCCTTCTGCTGCTTCAGCAAGTCTGCTTTGACTTTTGTGAATTCTGAAGTGGTAGTCTTAATACCTTGGTTGTAGGAAATGTTTATTTGAGTTACTGTTGCCCTAATCATCTCAAATCACTTCAAAAATTCTTCTCTGACCCCTGACATCAACAAGGCATCGATACCCAGAGAGCTTCCTCTCACTGGGTAGTTTGTCTTTTTCAGACCATTCTGTCTTTGACTCTATTTTATCTGTTATATATTTCATAGACAAACCGCAGAGCTACTGGCATTTGTTTTCATTGGATTGAAGACAAATTTTAATTGCACTTGGCTGATTGAGACCCCTTCAAAATAAAGCCCCAACAAAATGGATATTTGGTCAAATAATGGATCGCTAACATGATGATTGGCTCAGATGAGATGCTTTTGAGAACATTTTGACCTGCTCAGCATGTTAGCATGTTAACGTTTTCCCTGTTTGGTTTCGTAGATGGCGGTTTGTTGTTGTGTTTCTGTGCTAATTGTTGCTGTCTCTGTATTGCCGGTGCAGCCTTTTTGAGCGTGGGAAACACAAACAGTGTTGGACAACCTTAAGGATGAATAATCTGTGACTGTTTTAATCATGGTTGTCCCACAATCGGACTTACATGTGGGTGTGACTGTTTTAAGAGGTTTGAAATGGCTGTGGCTTATTTGGCAAATTAAAGTGATGTCACTAATCAGGATTTATAAACATAAATCTTGATCTCCATTACCGGTTTCTTCACTTGCTTTACATTCAAGTGTTCCTTTTTCAGACATGCCCACTTAATGTTTCCAAAAGAATTTTTCAGCCCAATTTCAGAGGCTTTAAACCTTTATCGACTAAAAACACCTATCATTCCTATGAGTGTGTGTGATTAGATGCACCAGTAAAACATCCATGACTTAATTTTCATTTCCCCAATGTCATCCTAATTCTCTGCGGGAGACAATCTGAGCCGTAGTTTTAGTCACAATGGCCAAGCTCCTCAATCCTCTTAAGGCAGCTTTGTTTTGCTCATTCGCTGTCTGCTGGGAATTTGTGTTTGTTAACGTCAGACCAGGGAGCTGTAATCCCACCCCTCCAAACCCCATCGCCTGTCTAATCTTATTATTAATCCCAGCACCTCCATTATCTGCATGTTCTTCTTCAATCTTGGGCCCTAATCTGTTTGTGTATTTGTTGGGATGGGGACAGATGATGGGGGATGGGGGTCATATCAGTAATGGCTTTGGAGCAAAGAAGTATCCTGCAGCACCTCTGTTAACACAAATCTAATCTTTATTTTATTTTGTCCTTCTTAACATCATCCTCTGTTCTTCTTTTGTTCAACCTCTTTCTATTTGTTGTTTTCTTATTGTGCATTTAATTTACCACTTATATCCTATTATGTTCTTTTCAAGGTTTAATGCATATTTAATTAGTGCCTTGAATCTTATTTGTTGTAAAGATGGGAGATTCATGGGTAAATACTGGAACTAGCACCTGGGGGGAAAATACCTCAGTGAGGCGAACAGTGAAAGTTAAGAAGAAGGACTGGTGTGGATTTTGAAGTGATGTGATTAATCCTATACTGTTGTAAAGCCTTTTTATTTCCCCTTTAAATTTTGCCAAATTTGTGGGAATTTAAATACTGACACTAAGTCACCAAAAAGTTGTGCATGAAAGTGGCCAAGTCATCCATACGTTTTAGTCCATGCGGCCCTCCGTGAAGAGAGTTTGAACAACCTTTTCTTAGGGGTAAAAAATGGCCACTCATGTTTGTCCATGGAGAGGAGAGTGAGTCCTAAGAAGAAGGAATGGATGTGCCTGATGTAGCAGCCCTGGCAGTCTGGATCAACAGGGAGAGAATAAAAGAAGAAAAACATCAACCCTTCAAATGAATGTCCATGTGTGTGTAATCCAGGGATTTCTCCTACATGGACCGAGTCAGTTTTCATGCCGTGGTCCAGCAGCGAGCTACATTACACGCCTGCTGCAGCCAGCCAGACTGAAATCCTGCCCTTTTCACTCGCTGCCTCTAATTAAATGAAGCTGAAGGGTAAAATTGACTTCTTCAACACACAACACTGGAAAGCTTAGCAGACACGTGTGAGCTCAGACTTCACGTTCATCTGCTTCCACAGAACTTCTAACAAGACTGTGTACATGTGTGAGTAAGTGTGTGTGTGTATGAGGGCTGCACACGTATGTGGGTGCTACGGGATTAAATATTTAAGAATGTGAAGCAAACAACACCTGTAGCAGCAGCTGCTTCTTTTTTGTCATCTAAATTCAACGAAAGTCTGATGAAATGTGTTCCTGCTTCAAAGCCTCCTCTTCACATCATCTGCCAGACTCAGAACTGAATTTTGTTTAGAATATAAAAACTTGTGTACCCCAGCACATGTGCTCTTCAAGTCATATCTAAACCAACTCAGGCGCCAAACTAAGGGTTGGAAAATAGTCCTGATGACAATATCTTGCCTGCACAAACATACAGGTAAATGACTTTGAATATCCTTTAATTCATTTTGTCTTACAGCAATGCCATGACAGTCAGTGACAGAAACTAACATGAGTGCCTCAGGCCACGGATGGGGACTCCAGTGAGAGACTCAAACTCTTATCACACATCAGTTGCACTCAGAGGTGACCTGAGACCCGACTTGGACTCGCCCCTCAAAGACTTGAGACTCGACCGAGGCTCTTGGATTGAGGCTCCACCCATACAGAGATGAGTTAAGGAGTGTACCCAAAAGATTTTCTTTATCACATGGGAATTTCATCCACACTGAACAAACATTTTGGGAGACGGAAAGCACATATTTTTGAAACCAAGATCTACAGGGAATGAATCTGAAAATGCTGCTGTCTGTGGTGTCATTCTGAAGAGGGGTGCTGCCTCAAATCCTAAATTTTAATGATGCTACAGACAGTAAAAGACACTCTCCAGCGCTCCTAAACTTCACTGCTTTCTCACAACTTAAAATTCAACGTTCAGAGAGCTTTATTGGCATGCATGTGGGGCATGATCCCCATAGCATTGAATTAAAAAGAACGAAACAATAAATAATATATTAAGAATAAAACAGAAAAGTCAATAAGAATGATTAGAATAAGCGATAATGTGATAGTAAAGGTTGAAAGCGAATTAAGATATATAGTATATGTTTAAATATATATGTATGATTTTCTAGGGTCAATGTAGACACAAACCCCACAATAATTATTAAGGTCATATTTATCTCCATTATTAAATATTGGCGTCATCAAGCCTTTGTTCCATAGGTGAGTTAAAACACCAACATTTCAGATCAAATTAAATAATTTAAGAAAAGTCCATCTGAATTTATCATCAGAATGTTTAATGATTATGTTTTATGATGATGTTTGATTTTATATTCTGTCAGCACCACAGGCCTCCTTGTTCTTCAGGGCCTGAACGTTCTCCATCAGTTCTCCCTCTGTTACGGGAGCATCTCGAGGATTTTAAATTTTCATTAATCACTGTAGAAAGTCTTCAGTTTTTTGTAGCTTTTACATCGTTTTGTGTTCTTTGTAATTTAAGAATAAAGTTTTGCTTAGTGGTAAAGCCAAATGTTGCCATTTTGAATCGTCAATTGATCCTGATGAGTTTTGTTCGGATGATTTCATCCATCCATCCATCCATCCATCCATCCATCCATCCATTATCTATACCTCTTTTCCCTTTCAGAGTCACAGGGTACTGGAGCCTATTCCAGCTGACACTGGGTGAGTGGCAGGGTATACCCTGAACCAGTCACCAGCCAATCACAGAGTGACAGAAAATCATTCACTCTCTCACTCATAGCTAAGGGCAACTTGGAGTTACCAATCAACATAATGAGCATGTTTTTGGTCTGTGGGAGGAAGCCGGAGTGCCTGGAGGAGAACCCACGCATGCATAGGGAGAAAATACAACTCCCTACAGAGAGGCCCTGCCCGTCACGGGGATCAAACCAGCAACCTTGAGGCTGGTGCACTACCTGCTGTGCCACCGTGCTGCCCCCAATTTATTCAATTTTTACGTCTTAAAAGATTGATTTTATTCCAGAGAGTTGCTGCTTGGTATGTCTGTTTTAGTGTATGTATTTTTTAAGGGTCTAACAAAAAAGAGATTATATGTTTGTGTGAATTGGGTCTCTATGTTTCCCATTAGTTTGTTTTTTAAAGGTTTGTCGCTCTCTCTGTGCATCTCCCCCCTCAGCGCTCATTACACACAGCCTGACACCAGTTACAGTGAGAAAAAAACTGAGTGTTCGGATAAAGCAGTAGCCATAAATATCAAGAAACGTGACAGCAGTAAGCCCTGTGCATTATTCTTTTTGAATGCTTGCTTATGACACGGTGCACATTTATCTTTGTTGACATTTGGGCTCTGCCGTTAAAGTGACAAGCCTATTCACTCTTGCACGCAGAATGCATCCTGTATGAGACAAACGAATTCACAGACAGACAGACAGCTACTGAAGATGGAGAATGAAAGATGAGGTGGAGACAAGGACTGGAGGGTGTTGAACATTTCAGCAGCACACTGCATAAACTTAATCAGAGGTGAGGTGTTCCAGGAGTCTATTTTAGTGAGAAATGAACAATTAATCTTAGTCTTACTACACAGCCTACTACTACCATTACCACTTAATGATGACCATCTACTACATGTGACTATTAGAGCTATACTAACTAATGTGATTGAAGAACAAAACAATCTAGCTTGAGTACCCAGTGGGAAAGACCAGGGGCAAGTTAACCAGGAGCAGGTGTAACACACTCAATTCCCTCTTTTATAGATCTAGCTGCTTCAACTTTCCCCTCCCTGCCAACTTTTAGCCACTAGAAGCCCTCCACTTCTCTGAGGTTGTGCCTAAAATCGATTAAAAACACGTCCACTGATGCATTTGCAGGGTGTCTCCATGACATGGTACTTCCCTCACAAGATGACACAGACTCAGCCTTTTCCTTAGTTGGTAAATCAGCTGACAAATCAACTGAGAGCAAAGCTGACACCACAAATTGACCCAAATATAGCCTTAAGTTTACAATCTGTGACTGTCAGAGAGGACACGCCTCATCACGGACCTGTCAGGGACCAGCCAAGACCCTATTAGAGAAGGTGGGAAAGTTTTAAGTGGCTGCATCTGTATATAAGTACATAAGTAAGCGAAAAGTGATGACAACAAGTCTGCACATGCTCAGTCATTCAGATTTTTAAGTAAATTAAAATACGGCAAGTGTTTGCCATTTTATCTTTGAGTAAGAGAAATTAATCAAACAACCAAAATCACCCCCACAATGCTTACATCATTGAACAGAGAAATACCAAAAAAATATCTAAATACTTAAAACAAATGAAAGGTAAGTTTATACCTATTACTCTGATTGAGAATCTAAAGGGGGATGTATTCATAGTCGATTACAATCATGGGTTTAGACACAGTGTATTAAAACACTAATATACCCAAAGCCTGTATGGCGTATATAATAATGCTAGCCATATTTCCTGTTACCCTGACTAACATTATTTTATACATTTAAAGATGGAGCCACTTAAATTTCCCCCACTTCCCATGACTCAGTCTTGACTGGTCTTTGACTGGAACATGCTGGGACCTGCCCACTGCCATGACTCTAATGAGATCCCCCTCAATGACATGACAGAAATGTAGTGACTGCTTCACACTAATGCTACTCCAATAAGAACAAGCCCGATTGGATGTGTTCATGTAATGGAAGCACCATCAAATGGGCATGTGGGCATTATGGTGGAATTTGGGCACTCCCATTGGCTGGATGTTGGCTTGGCAGGCATTTGGCTGGGAGGGGAACATTGTAGGGGCTGCACCTCTAGCAGGTTTCAGTATTACTAACTTTAACTAAATTGTGTCTGCTCTTTAGAGACTTGACCCTAATTTGTAACAAGTGCCTTGTGCCCATCTCTGCCTCAGGCAGAGCAGACTGCAGACAGCTGCTCGAGCTGACCACCACTCAATGTAAGCCACCACAGCAGAGTAATGTCACACAGCTTTTTGTTTTAGCTCACAGAAGTCACTTTTGCTGGTGGAGTTTTTCATCACTTTGACATGTGTTTGACATGTCTCCACTGTGTGATGGAGTACTGTGCTCAAGACAACAAAGCCTGCTGCATCATCCTCTACCTGGGGCATCATGTCCATTCAGCCTGGAGGGTTTGGTGCCCCACAGTGTTTATGTATTTATTTATTTTACAATTTGTAGTAACGCCAAGTTAAATTCACTATAGTTTTTATATATCAAACACATGTATGTATCTGTACTGTATTTATTGATCAATATTTTGTTTTGTTGATAGTTTGAATGGACACACCAACATTTTTGTTGTTTTCATGTCTTGCCTCACTCCTGAGTCCATGACAAGCAGATAGACACCATTCTTTCAACTTTGTGTGCAGTAACAAGGAAGAGGCAGGCAGAGTTCGCCCACCTCTAACTAGCTTAGCTCAAACACTGGGAGTCAGTGGGTAGCATTAGCCATCCTCCGTTTACTTTATTTTGTTGACCTACGTACAAGCATGTCTGTGGTGGTTTACGCATGCGCCCTGTTGTTTAGTTTCATATGTGTTTCTTTCAAAAGTTACCTAAAGTGCTAATCTCAGGTTAAAAATAGATAATGTGACATAATGTGGTAAAAAAAAATCGAGTTACAACAAGCACACATGACCATTTAGAGTTGCTGAAGAGTTTATCTGATGACTGCAGGCAGAGGCAGGCTAACAATACCCACTGACTCCCAGTGTTTGAGCTAAGCTAATTAGCAGTGGGCAAGCTTTGCCCTTCTATTTCTTGTTACAAGACACGAAAAACCCCAAAAATGTTGGCGTACGGCGTGCGCCCTGTTGTTTAGTTTCATAGGTGTTTCTTTCAAAAATTACCTAAAGTGCTAATCTCAGGTTAAAAATAGATAATGTGACGTAATGTGGTAAAAAAAAATCGAGTTACAACAAGCACACAAGACCATTTAGAGTTGCTGAAGAGTTTATCTGATGACTGCAGGCAGAGGCCGGCTAACAATACCCACTGACTCCCAGTGTTTGAGCTAAGCTAATTAGCAGTGGGCAAGCTTTGCCCTTCTATTTCTTGTTACAAGACATGAAAAACCCCAAAAATGTTGGCGTACGGCTTTAAACCTGATGATCTGTGTCACTGGGCTATGTACTCTGAAGTGGTTCTGGCAGATGGACTGTATTTAGCTCCTGGATAACATATTTTCAGAGACTTCAGATCAGATTTGTTTCAGTATTATTGGTGCAGACGTGTGCTTTGCCCTGTAATGTTTAACATCACCACTTTTAATCATTGCAATGCTAACTGTCCCATTTAAATGGGGCACAGTAAAAACTGTCCACCTGAACAAGGAACATAAAAGACCTCATCATTCATTCGAGTTAGAGCTCTTTTAATCACAAATGTCCTTTTTCAATAAAAGAGCACAACATAGCCTCTGTTCTCGCACTTTCTTCTCAGTTGAGGACTTTTTCCTCCCACTGCCTGCTCCGTGTCTGTCAGAGGCAAAACAGCTGAAGAGAAGCCAAGGTGATGTAGATACATATGTGATAGGGTAATCTGCACACGCTCACCTCTGCTTCCAGTTGGGTTGCCAGGTCTGTTGGCTTATGTCCTTCAGAGAAGCTGAAGAAATCCTGTTTGGTTGATATGAATGTAAAAAATAGGGTGATATTCTGACTATACCCGAAATCAGGAGTGTTGGCAGGTATCAAAACCAATGGGACACTTGGAATATCCACGTATAAAAATCTAATGATCAGTCAATTTTCTTAAAGCTACAAGAAGCTTCAGTTTTAGATCTCTTGTATAACTATTTGTACCATTAAAACCTGCTGCGATGCTGCACAGAGGATGAAGTCGGCTTTAGTAATGGATGTTTGTGTGAGAATTTGCTCTTAATTTCATCATTACATTACTTTTCTGCACGGGGTTACAGATAACACGGTGATAAAGGCTTAGATTCAGACGTTGGTGTTTCATTTAATTGGTTGCAAAGAGCCCTTCACTTCCACCAGATGAAGATCCAGCCTGAGGATACATCGAGAATCCAGCTGAATCACATAAAGTTAAACAGGGTCATCATGTCTCCTCTACCACAGATAACACTAGAAAGAGCTGATTTCATCATCATGTTTGCAGTTAAAAAGGATTTGTTGAAATTCTCTCAACACCCTTTTGGCCCTGTTTACAGAGTGAGTTATGCTAATGATGGCGGCGCTCTCTTCACTTCACCGGTTTGCCAGGAAGATAAAACGAGAAATGGCTCAATGTGACAGCTAACATGTTGAGTGTGAAGGTTTTCTTTATGCTCGAAAATACAGAAACAAAAAAGATGCCAGCAAAGTTGTGAAAACACAATTTCCATCTTGAAGTTACACTCTTTACTTCTGACCTCATCGTGTGTCTCCATCCATACGGCTTTGAAGAATAACTGTTATAAACCCAAATGCTGAAAAGTCCCAGCACAGTCCCCTTTGCTTCATGTTAAATTGAAGCGTGTACTGTATGCAGGAAAGTGAGGTCTTTAATGCAGCTTTAACAATGAACAGATGGATACCAGGGAGGGCCCATGAGTGGGAATGTAAAACTTTTATTTGAAGCAGTAAAGTGGAAGGGAAGATGGCTTTGTTAATATTCTTTCATAAAGTTGATTGGGTTGTTTAAAATAATTAAATTTAGACTCTGTCATTTAACAAAAGCTTATGAGACTTATGGAAATACTGAGAGGAAAAGAGGTACAGCCGACACTCTGCAGTAAAACCAAATTAAAATCCTTTGTCCTCGCTACAGACATTAAAAACTCTGTCTCTCTTGGTTGCTCATACTGACAGCAGGAGCCTAAATAATAATTAAGAATCACTGAAGGATCAATTCAGGATCTTATCTTATACTTTCTTCAGACAAAGGTTGCTGACAAACAGAGAAGATTATTCAACACAGTGGTTGTCAAATGGATTTAGCCCAGCTTAGGCGTGCCTTGGAAATTTATCAATCATAACTTACAAATATGTGGAAAACCAATGCAAGAGTGTTTACTTAACTATGTCATTTATTTATCTCTTTTTACAGAGCCAACATGAATGCATCACAATGTTACCACCTGGACCTCAAACACATCACAAAGAACAACGTACATATGTTGTGGAGCTCAAATAGCTGATACCCTTCATGTCTCAGAGTGGATTTTAACTGACTTCAACACAGGATTAATATATTAGACTCGAAGGACAGAGAACAAAGTTTTGATGATTCCATGACGGTTTATTTATAAGATCAACAGACAAGTAGGAGAGTGAGATGGTGATTTTTTTATTTCCTGAAGATGAAACAGAATTAAACCACAAATGACCATATTGATGATCACAGGCATTAATTTAGGATCTTTTAGTTTCATCAGATATCTGCCAGTATTCATCAGCATTCAACTGATCGAGGCATCTTTAATATGCAGTATGCATGAGCGCAGTCAGGAAACACACAGCAGTAAATTCTGCTGAATCATCGTCATCATTTACATTTTTTACATCACATACATCAGCCTTAAAATAACAGGAACAACCAAAAGCAGGTGATGACCACAAAAATACCATCCAGGCTTACACAGCGTAAAATTTCACATATTTTTAACAGTCATTTCAGGATGTTTGAGGTCTTTTTAGCTCTGCAGTGGTGCTGCCCATTCCTATTCCTGGTTCCTTACTCTTCCTTACTTTTTTCACATCTGCAGCAGAGTCAGCACCAACATGCTAAACACATGAAGGAACTGGCTACAAGAAACTCTCTGGTGGTGGTTTAGACCAAAAATATTTGAGACCAGAGTTTGTCTGAAAGTCCAAAGTGCTAACAAACTACTGTCATCGCAGAAAAAGCAGTGAAGGTCTTAGTGTGCTTCTCCCTCAGGGCAGCGATTCTTCAGTTGGCAAATTCTTGTATAACAAGATTTAGGACTTTTTGTGATTTTACACATTTTTGAAGGTTTGCTGTATCTCAACCAGTTTGCCTTAAACCTAAACTGGTACTCTGTCTTCTGGCTTTTTTGAAAAGCTACAAACTGGACACTGCAGAACAGAAAATGTGTTAAAACTGTCTGAACCTTGTGAGTGAGTGAGTGAAATGCAGACAAATGATTAAAGGATCATAACAAGAAGGTACTGGAGCTGAGCTGATTAAGACTGATTTAAGGAGTCTTTTTTATACAAAGGATTTCAACAAGTGTGTGACATTTATTTTTCAGCTGTCTGAGTGAACACTCAACAACATCATTCAGAAGATTAAACCAAACTTTTTTTTAAAAACTAATTTTGTAAACCATAAGATGACCTTCTAGTGCAGGGTTCATCAACAACATTTGTGCAAGGGCCAGTTTCCTGCATGACAGATGTTATTGGGGTCAGATTTTAATAACATATAATGATGTAAACATTACGCCCTAACTAACATACAGATGCAGCTGCTTCAATTTTCACCTTCCAGCCGAGTACCTGCCAACTTCCAGCCAACTTCAAGCCACTAGGAATCCCCTTCACCTCTCAGGAGGCTTAAATTCCACCATAGGTAAGACATTATTAGGTATAAAGTTTTCCTTTCTTTGAATATATTTCATTTTGAACTTGAATGAAAAACATACATATATATGTATACATTTATACATATACAACAAGATAAAATAAAATAGTAAGTAAACGCAAATAGCTGTTAGAGCATTTTTTTTTTTCTACTACCAGTAATCCTTTCAAAACCAGATTCACTTTGAAAAGGGTGTAGGAAGAAGTAAAAAAAAAAAAGAACTTATCTAGTCCCACCCCTCATTCCTTATCCAAATGTATTGCTTAAATTCAACCTGAAGCACTGTTCAGGTAATTTAGTTAGCAACAAAAAGCAACAACAAAATCAGACCCAAATAAACACCTGGTCTGCTCAGCGAATGAAACACAGAAACGCCCCAGCTATTATTTGGTATTTTACAGTAATCAAAATATTATTTTCCACCTGTGAGAATTCCACATAGTTAAACTGCAGTCGGACTATCATGTTAACATGTTGCATAAAAGTCCATTTCTTGTAGCACAAACAAAAATCGGCTTTTTCTCCTACATGTAAACGTTCTGAACGTCAGCTCATCCACCTGCACTATTCCTCTGATACAGACATCTGTCAAGGTACTGGAGCTTTCAACAGCTGTAACAAGGATCAAGAATCTCCCACAGTTTAACTAAATACTCTGATTACTGCTCTGTCTGAATCATCACCTTCAGGTGCAAAGCACCGGAGAGAACCACCACTGTTAATGAGCAAAACAAGTCAGGAAAGACCTGGGACTTCAAATTAAGGGATCAGCAGTGATGGGGATTATCTGAACAGTTAAAACAATGTGACTACACAAAAGTTCCCTTTAGTGGAGCTGTTGTTTGTACTGTTCTTTAATTTCTTTAACATTTTTAATCAATGACATCCTTTGAGAGTCTGTTCAGTTTAACTCTGTAGTAAACACTTGAGAGCAAGGTTACACACGAACAGAACAAGCACTCAGCCTTCATTCAGGATTGGCTCAAAAAAATACGCTCTCAGGTTTTATTCAGGCCCATTCCATCTACCAAGAAACTGAAACAAAAGTAGCACCCTCCAAGAGGTTTAAAGCCTCTTCAACACAAATCATAGATATCAACTGAGTTAATGGCTAGGGATCAGACTGCCTATGGAGTAATACCTGCAATAGCCAATGATAAGGTGAAGACAGGGAAGTATCACCAACCAGATGTTAAAAAAATACTTAAAATGATCACTTCCATATTCCTCTCTTGTTTCTTTATTTCTGTTGCATAACAACACCCATGAAAGGATAGCCAGCTGAGAATATCGATGGTCAAGGCACCACAGTACAATCTTTTGTTAAACTGTGTTTGATTAAAGAAAGAATATTAACAAATACACAAATCTAACATTCTGTGGTTTTAAACCAAAAATTAGTAAGAGTACAAAAATCCTCTTTGGACAGATGTGGCTCAGTAGTAAATTATACTCCAGCACCCTGACTGTTGCTTCACCTTCTTGTACAGCCTTTTTATGAGTTCTCCTGTTTCTGAAATCAACACTGAATTGTTTACCAACAGCTAGTGTGTGGTCTAGCTTAACCATACAACATAGTCTGACCACAATATCAATGAAAATACTCGATTGTACAGCAGATTTAAAATCTTCATTCTTGCATTAGTTACCACCAGTGTTCACACCGGTTCTGCACTATGCCAGGGCAGACATAGTTTTTGACTTTTAGGATGTTATCAGAAGTTGTAAAAGTCTAAACCTGGTATACTGCAAAATTACCAAACACCACCAGTCCTCTAAGGCCTTCTAAGGTAAATTGTGTATGTTCTAAAAAACTGTGCTTTGTACATCAATCTCAAAATCAAGCAGCTATGATCCATTACAGTTGGATTTGCCTGATTGAATGCCAGGCAGATCCATCTTGCCAAGCTCCAATCTACAACGACTGTGAGCAATCCAAAGCACACAATCAGCATCCTTTAGAGCAGGAAGAAGCTAGAACTAAGAGCAAGTGTAGCATATGTGTACTGTCAGGTACAGTGTGGGTACTGTAGTAGGACAGTAACAGGGTAGTTCAGAAGGTTCTAAGTCTAACTCTAGGAGTGGACAGAAAGAGACTGAGACAGGAGTTGCAGTTTGATGATCATCATTATTGAACACAAAAACAACAAAATCAGGAAATACAAATGGCAATTAACGACAATAAAGTCAATAAATTCAACAGTTCAAAAAGTTCAACAAAGTGTGTGAGCACCTGTCCCGTTATACGCACAATTAAAGTTCAGGTCATTTTTATCCTGATAGCAAGGGCTCTAATGCCCAGGGAAAGGGTGTGTGTGTGTGTGTGTGTGTGTGAGTAAGTGAGGGGGGTTAGGGCTGCTAAGCTTGCGAGATGCGAGGGAGTACAGAACTAGGGAAAAGAAAGGCAGCTGCAGAGAAGCCTCCTACCAGCCCGACTAGAGAAGGAGGATGGGTTCTTCACCGAGAGTTCATGGATTCATCTTTGGGCTCTTAGCAGTTCATGGATTCATCTTAGGGCTCTTAGCAGTTCATGGATTCATCCTAGGGCTCTTAGCAGTTCATGGATTCATCTTAGGGCTCTTAGCAGTTCATGGATTCATCTTAGGGCTCTTAGCAGTTCATGGATTCATCTTAGGGCTCTTAGCAGTTCATGGATTCATCCTAGGGCTCTTAGCAGTTCATGGATTCATCCTAGGGCTCTTAGCAGTTCATGGATTCATCCTAGAGCTCTTAGCAGTTCATGGATTCATCCTAGGGCTCTTAGCAGTTCATGGATTCATCGTAGGGCTCTTAGCAGTTCATGGATTCATCCTAGGGCTCTTAGCAGTTCATGGATTCATCCTAGAGCTCTTAGCAGTTCATGGATTCATCCTAGGGCTCTTAGCAGTTCATGGATTCATCCTAGAGCTCTTAGCAGTTAATGGATTCATCCTAGGGCTCTTAGCAGTTCATGGATTCATCCTAGAGCTCTTAGCAGTTCATGGATTCATCTTAGGGCTCTTAGCAGTTCATGGATTCATCCTAGGGCTCTTAGCAGTTCATGGATTCATCGTAGGGCTCTTAGCAGTTCATGGATTCATCCTAGGGCTCTTAGCAGTTCATGGATTCATCGTAGGGCTCTTAGCAGTTCATGGATTCATCCTAGAGCTCTTAGCTCGCCATCAAACCTGTCCGGTTTCATGGTTTAACTCAGGAAAACACTCCAACACTCTGTTGTCTGCACCAGTAGTCGGCTTTCTGCAGCATCTGTCTCCCAAGCGTGCCTCTTCTCGAGTCAACTCTCATACTGTGACTCCTCTTCCTGTTTTAAGTAGTACTGATTGGCCATGCTTGGTCATGTGACCATGTGACGTAATGACGAACGATGCAATACGTGATCACATAGAGGCAGCTCATTGAAAGAGAGTGAATGGAAAACTCAAGGTTTTCCACCCGGGTTACACAAGACAACAGCAGGAAGTAATTGCTTTTACATAGATTAGAGATTCTTACAGCTTAAAGTAGCAATTTTATCAGATCTGGAGCACATTTCTTCATTTATTGAAAAACAAATAAAAGCCCTAAATGTATTTCTTGATGGAAAATACATTTTTACCTCACTTCTGATGTGAGTTTTGGTGCGAGTTTGTACTACAAAGTGGCTTAAGTTTTGTTCTTTACACCACAGCAGTAGCGCGTTATCTGACTGGATTTTAATGAATGTGATTGACAGAATGATCGTCCAATCACCTGCTGGGCTGCTGCACAGATGTGATGATGCTGTACAGGAGAGGAAGTCTCAGTGAGTTCCACAGTTCAATTCAGGAGCTGAAACTGGACCTCAGATTATTTAAGCTTAAACGTTCATTCTTTTATCAGTTTTAAACGTAGATGGAGGCTTGCTGGATAAGAAACTTTATAAAATTGTCTCAAAAATAAAAGCTTAATCTTTGCTTGTCAAAATGATGTCGCTCGTGAATAAGCTTGCCTCGACTGGCTATACTTTTGAAAGACAAAAATAAACCTTATCATTATTCATTAAAAAGTAAACTCTGTTGTGCAAAGACCTTTAACGTATATCTACTAAAGTTTGTGTGGCAGACAGTTAACCAGCTGTGCCTCAGCTGTGGGGGTTCTTCTCTTAGTCAAAGTGTTGGAAAACAAGATGAAAAACAAGATATTTACAGATCCTGAAGCATCAGAGAGAAAGAGAGCAGTCAAACCTCAGGGCAGGCATGCTAAATAACAAGAGCTTTCTGTTCTATGCAAACACGAGCTGCTTGGGATTTCTTGGCAACTGTTAAATCTACACTCACAAAACATGATCTCACAAGTTTAACTGTGGAGCAGATGCTCACAAACACAGCAATTTATGCCCTGACATTATTCATTCTTGCATTTTCTTTCAATTAATTTTCAATTTTCCTCAAATATTTCAATTTTCAGCCTTTCAAACTGTTTAAATTGTGTAAAAAAGGGAGCAAATGCCAACACTGTAAATCAAAGCAGCGCTGTAGCTGGAAGAGATATCTCCAAGGTTTACATCAGATAGGGAAAAGTAATCAGGCCCACATCCTGTTTTCTACAGATAAAAACATAACACCAAGTACAGATAAAAACTACCTCCCATTTCCCAAGACTGCTCTGGTGTTGTGTTCTCATGATGGTGTTTTTTCCTTCGGAACAAAGACATCACAACATGTTTTTTCTCCTTAAGCTGGTAAACAAAAGTATGGCAGTATCCTGTGTTAATAATTGAAGCTGACAGCGTGGACAGGCCGTATAAAAACAATAACCTGTGGGGCCCTAATGTTTGCCTGGCTCAAAGTGTTTGGATGTCCAGTGCAGGTGTCCTCTCTGACTTCTACTGGACGCAGGTATTTCCATGCTAAGAGTTCAATGCTGCTAAAATCAGAAATGATCATGCACATCCAAGGGTGTGATTGTCTGAAAATGAGGAGAGAAGGTCCAGGAGTCTTCCCACCTTGAAGATGCAGAAAAAGACTGTGTCTAAAACAAACAAGAACCTGGTCTAAAGTCTAAAGTCTTTGACGCAGCACGTTCCTGCTATGCAGATCAACTCAACGCTGCTATATTAATCAACATCTGTCCTCTCCACTCCAAAATAATTATAGCTACTAATGTTAATGATACCTTCACAACCATTTATAAAAACAAAACACCACATCTCAAGAGGTTAACGTCAAATAAATTTCGGTTTCAAAGAGACAAATATGATGAGGACAAATTTATTGTCCAGGCATCCAAACATTTATTGCTGTCATGAATTATTGTTTTAGTGCCCCAGTCTCTGCTCACGTCCCTACTTCCACCCACTCACACCCTCCACAAGGCCTCGGTGGATGGCTGTTCAACATGAGTCTGCTTCTGCTCACTTTTCCTGCTGCTAAAGAGATTTTTCTTACCAACTGTAACTATTGGTGATTGTGGCAAAGTACTGTACTCATGTTGGATATGGAATAAGAATAAAATACAAATAAACAAATAAAAATGATATAAATGATCACAGATTTACTTTCAACAAGAATAAAAGTATATCATAGAGGACATTTAGGGCTGATGGACCCCACTAGATCAAAACACACTTTACTGATCCTGTTTCACTCACGGAGTATGCACAACAGCACAAACACTCCACGGTTTGACACCAAAACATTTGCTTGTAAATTCATTTTAAGTTCATAAAAGGACAGAGAGCTGACTGCAATATCACTGTGGATGCTCCAGGATGTGTATTCCCAGAAACAATAAAAACACACACATAATCAAAGACTTTAATGAGGTAAGAGGCAACATTTGAATATGCACTCATGAATGCCACCTATAATAATGCTCACAGGTGATCATACAGGCTGTCTGGTGCGTCTTACACGCAAACCACAGAACAGAGTCAATGATTCCAGCAACAAATATAACAGGTCTATCTGAAACAAAGAAGTGTGAAGAAGAGATTTTAAAAATTAAAATTAATGAGGTTTTACTTTAAGGCTCACATGAAAGTGTCTGACCGTATAGAAAATGCCCACCACACACTACTGACGAATGTAGCTTGCACACTCTGGTAGTATGACTGCCAAACAGCTTTCATTCTGCAATATTCTAGACCCGTCCAAACTAATTCTCTTTATCTCTATTATCTGGTGGGTGGCAACGATCATATTACATACATTACTGCCACCAACTGTGCCAAAGTTGGAATCAGAAGAATTATTTCTAAAATACAAAAACTATACTAAACATGCATGACTAATAATATTATTTTTACTTACGTAAACAAAGGTGTGTGCTTTCCCTCTCCAGTCATAAAATATATCACATTCCTGTTTTGATCTTGGTAAAATAGTGCAGTAAGCTCAGTTAATCTCAATGCACCAATAAATTAACATCCAGTAATGGACTGAAAAGAGTCTTACGAGTGATTTATTTGGAATTTCATGATTTTCCCCACTGAACAAACATGCAAAATGTGTAACACCTTAAATCCAAAATTTAAATTAACTGAGATTTGTTGTGAAAATATAACTGCATTTACCCACCAATTATCTATACATCTTATCCTTTTCAGGGTCTTGGGGGAGCTGGACCCCATCCCACCTGACATTGGGCGAGAGGCAGGGTACACTGTGGGCTGGTCCCCAGCCAATCACAGGGTCACATAGTGAGACAGACAACCATTCATGCTCACACTCATTCCTAAGGGCAATTTAGAGACACCAATTGACCTAACAAACATATTTTTGGTCTGTGGGAGGAAGGGCACCCCCACATGCACAGGAAGAACATGCAAACTCCACACAGTCAGCCTTGACCTACTCTGGGAGACATGCACACCACATGCTGCAGCATCATGCTACCCAACTGCATTTATGCTAATGCTAATATTGCTAAGACATGTGCCGTGAATTCATGCTGTTTCTGTCTGTTATTATGACCCCTGACCTGCTGGCTCTTTGCA
Source organism: Cetoscarus ocellatus (assembly GCA_037902135.1). Taxonomy (NCBI): domain Eukaryota; kingdom Metazoa; phylum Chordata; class Actinopteri; order Labriformes; family Labridae; genus Cetoscarus; species Cetoscarus ocellatus. The sequence continues at coordinate 300,698 of JBAMNC010000370.1, read as the reverse complement.
TTGTGGGAAACAGTGGACAAGGCAGACTGGTCTCATGCAAACTGATAATTTTTCCCAAAGTTTTACATCTGGATTTTTGGCATACTGTGGGTATGAAAAATGGTGGCATAATTGCATACATTGCAGTATGTACATCTGTTTTGATAGTTTTCGATGCTCTGGAATGCTTTAATAAATAAATGAAAATGTTTTTTATTTATATAGACCTTAATAACAACCCTTTTGGTGAACCAAAGTGCTTTACAATAGATAGTAAATAAAACAGAATAAATAAAAACAATAAAAGCAATGAAAACAATAAAAGCAATAAAACAGAACAAAATACAATACAATAAAACACAATAAATTATTGTAAAAGTGTCACCACGCAACTGGGTATTAAGAGCCATCCTTAATAAATAAATAATAGAACAATAAATAAATAAATCCCAGCACCAATATATTTAATATGCTGTCCTATGTGTGTTCTTTGAGTATAGCACTACAATTACAGTAGATGAATTGTATAATCCAACCAAATATGAGTAAACAATGCAATCATTGGTGTTATACACTGTAGAGACTCCAGTCAGCATGCACTTAAAATATTTAAGGGGAATGAGAGCTGAAGATCTGAGTGGTTAGATCTATGTCACTCCTAAAACACACCAAGGCATAACCAAGGCAAGAATTTGTGTCATAAATATAGCAAAATACAGAGCATACTGCTGTGTGAAACATTCTTCACTCTGTCGTAATAGAGCCATAAACTCTCCTGGATTGTATGTGTCTGATAATCATACAGCTTTTGTTCCAAATACAATCTCATCTTGTGGGGAGCACTGTTACAGAGCTTAATGAAGCTCAACACTTAGTAAAACAACAAACAAATACAAATACAAAAAAAAAAAAAAAAACAGAACTTATGTGGTCACACCTGTCTCCAAAAACAAAGACAAAGATCACAAAAGTACCAAAGTCAGAACTTCAGATCAAAATTCCAACGTGACATAAGGGAGTCATGTACAAATTTGTCATCAAAGTTTCCATGTGAAAAACCTTTGCTTGATGTTTTCTCCATGTTGTGGTGAACTCGCCTAAATCTGTGCTGCAAAGCAATTTCCCCAAGGCCACACAATGTATTGTTTTTATCTCTCTACAAGATTCTTGACAACCAAAGCCAGGAAACAATGCTGACAAAAAGAAAGCTTGAAGTGTAAAATGACTTTCCCACATGGCCTCAACTTTAATCTCTGATCGTATGAGCACACACAAGCACAAAAACATGAGAGGAGAGCGAGAACAGCAAACACACAAGCGCACCCGGAGAGCCGTTGGAGTGAACAATCATGTCCAGATTTACCCTCTGCTCTCTTTGTGATTTTTTCCATCAACAACCCATTACTCCTAGTGTACCACCTTAGTCCTCATTTCCTCTCCTCTTGCTAGTCTGCGGGGCCAAAGTTTCATGTCAGAGCAACTGACTCACACTTACACACTTTTTTTTTTTTGCCATTGTCTGTAACCAGACTGATCAATCTTGCTAAGCTCCAATTTACAATGCTTGTGAGCAGCCTAAAGTGGATAACCCAATCAGCATCCTTTGTGGCAGGTTGAGCTTAGCAGGGAGTGATTACAGAGCTTAGCATGGATGCTAACAGCTTCAGTAGCAGTTTTATCAGATCTGGACCGCATTTCATTATAAAAAAAAATACAAAAATAAACAGCACTACAAACTTCTCCATAGGAAGGATAGGTTTCTTTATCAGTGTATAATAGTAGGTCTTGGAGCATTTGAGTATTGTTTTTTTGGGTGTTGGTGGTGGTGGGCATATTCTAGCCTTTAATGGACAGTTTGGAGAGAAAAGTGAAAAGGCTTGTGAAAGAATGAGAGAGGGCTGGGGAGAACACTCTACAAATAGGCCTCAGGCCGAAATTGAATCCAGGCCGGCCAAAGAATACATGTAACGAGCCTGGTTACCTATTTAAAGCCGCACTATGTAAGATTCCGGCTTTCAGCTCTCTAGGGGCCTCTATGGTTGTTGAGTGTAACTGCACGGTCGTAAAACAGAGCGCCTCACACTAACGTGCATTTGTTGACATACAGAGGGAGGAAGAGCGAGCCGACAGGATGTCCCAAGCGACAAATAAACCATGTGGGCTGATAAGGTACAGTCTGATCATGTTACTTTTCCAATAAATCATCATGTACTTACAAGCCCAACAATAACAGGGCAAAATCAGCATTGGTCGGACATCCCTTTTCGTCTTTCAGCTCACTCCAGCGAGTGAACACCGGGCCAATGTTTATCCCTGTCTGGGCATTTAGCTTGTTACTCTCCAGCTTTCCTTTTTTTGTCTCCTCCAATAAAACTTTTCTTTTCTTCAGGTTTTTCGCTGCTTCTGCCATGATAACAACGCTACATTTAGCTTTCTTCTTCTTCTTCTTCTTCTTCTTGCTTAATGGTGGGGTCAGAGGAGTAATACCGCCACCCACTATGCAGGAGTGTGAGCCAGAGGTCCCTATTTCCAGTAGGAAAATAAGTTCATATTTACTTTAAACTAAATTCTGTTCATTAAATCTGTTTTAAACATTTTAAAAAATGCTTTATATTCTCCTTTTCCCAATGTTTAGCTTTTGCCTCGAGGGGGAAGTGACGTATGCCATAAAGCAGTCAAACAGTAAAAATTTGTAGTTTTTTAATGTGGAAGTGTTCTTGCCATCCACATCGAAGTTACATTGTGCCAGTGAAGGTGATACAGACCCCCTCAGACCATGACAGAGGTGTCGTTCAACCTGTTGTGAAGCGATGTACCATCAAAATGACTCTAGAAATATTATATTAGGGTGGAAAAAAACTACTTAGTGTTGGTTTAAATGTTTCATATATTTCTAACTTTCTTGCACTTTGCTTTGCTATGCTTAAGTTTAGCAGCAACTTTGTGGACTTTCATTTTAGACTTAAACAACTTAAACAACCGAGACATCAGTTTCAACTTGATTGATCTCTCTATCCATGGTTGTATTGATTATATATCCATATTAACTATGTTTTCAACCACAAAGACATCTAATTTTCAAGAGGGATCTTGAAAATGAGACGCCACATGTACAAATAAAGATTGGTTGATTAAATCTTTATTTAGCAGAGACAAATGTAATGGGGACAGATTGATGATCTGGGCGTCCATGGGTTTGTCACAATCATGAATTCTTATTTCTAGTGCCTTTGTCTCTGCCTAGATGAATACTGTACATCTTTGTATGTATGTATGTATATATATATTTATATCTGGAAGGTTCCTTGAGATAAAACCTGTTTTGAATTGGCACGATACAAATAAAGATTGATTGACTGATTGAATCTCACATCCAAGCTTTTGATAAAGCAGTTAAAATGAGATATAATTACTGCAGCCCTGAAACAAGCAGATCCGAGTTGATATGTTCCAGCACATAGCTTTTGCCAATGCTTTAAGGCAGACAATGATGCTCCTCAGAGAAAACTCACTTACATAATGCTGTTGTCATCAAACATTCACACAGTAATCTCGTTTTCCCATTTAAGCACAAATGATAATTGCGTTATTAATTAAAAGATGGTTATAATCAATACCAGTATATTGCGACAGCTCTAGTGCAAGCACATATCCAGTTTTCTCTCCTCGCTACAGCCATAGCACTAAACAGTACTGAGAGGACTGCCCAGCATGAACAGCACTTCAGTGTTTTTCCACATGCTCATGTTTAAAGTCAAGTGTCAAGATAATTTGTCAGTACAATTAAAGCCCAAGCATTACCAACCATTTCAGTTGAACTGTTTCAGTTAATTGCATCATTGTATTCATCTGTAAATATTAAAGTGTGTTAGTCTATTGACTCTCTCGGTGTGATAATTATAATGTTGGAGGAGGATTTTCACTCAGAGAAAAATTAATCTGACAGCTTTTATCAATCCCCACAGGCTCTTGGGCCTCACAGGGTGCAGGCTTTAATGTTTTGAATAAGGCAACATCTCCTGTTGTTAGAAACATTAACAGAATGATGTTTACCCTGAAGCAGTTTTGGAAATGCATTTGGACTCACCTGTAGCCGTGCTGCGTGTCCACACACATGCCTCCGTTGAAGCAGGGGTTTCTGGGATACGCACTGCAGGGCTGGTGGGACAGCTCTCTTCCTGGGCACGAGCACACGGCTGTAGATTCCACTGTCACGGAGACGAGACTCATCGACCCACAATCCACCACTGTGGGCGTGTCCCGCACATTCAGCACACTGGTGCAGCCGCCGGCACCGGCACACTCTGAACTGGGACACTCGTCCACTCGGACCTGGACGACGCTTACCTGCAGAAAGGACTGGAGCTGGAGGGAGGAGGACACAGAAGAAAACACAAAGATGATGTCAGAGAATATATCCATGCTGATGAAACACAAGGTGAAGCTTTAGAAGTTTGCTTTTTTTATTTCAAACCATTACAGCAGCCTGTCCTGAGTGACCTTTACCTCACAGACGAGGAGTAGTACAACAGCGCTTATCTCACATTGTGCAGGCACTTCTACCTTTCAGAAGGAGTTAAAGTGTAGTGACAGTGATTCCTTCACCAGCTTCACAGCTTAAATACAGCCACCTGGGTTCAGCTTGTGGCCAAAATAAGCCCAGAGCAACATTACACAATCATAAACCTGTGTCTGTGCAGTGGATTTAAAGAAGTGTAATATTTAATTTGGCAATAATATTAAGAATTAACATTTTTTTAGATAAAACATAAAAGAAACCAGTCAAAATGAAAGTCTATAATTTCCAACTTGATCATCACTCTAACTGTGCTTCTTTTGATCTATAATTACCACCAGCGCTTGACATAATACTCAACTCCATTACCTGAGTGAAAGTATGGATACTCCTGGTCAAATATTACTCCAATACAAGTGAAAGTTGTTCCGTCAACTTTTTACTTAAGTTAAAGTACTGGGGTACCTGCTTTTGAATATACTTGAGTATTAATAGTACATTTTAATGCCAACGCGTTATTGTATTGTTGCCACAGTGAATTTACAGAATCTAATGACTGAAACAACCTACTGAATGCACTGACCTGCTTATAGAACCTGCAGAATAAAAAAGCTTGTTAAATATGCTACCAAGTCTAACAAAATGCCTATTGGAACACGATAGAATCTACAAAAGGACAACCACTGCTGTATTCATTTATTTAATTTAGTTTTGTAGGAAGTGATGAAGTTTGTGCATGGCAAACAGAGCAAACATTTAAAACAAAATGAATCATTCTTCATTTCAACACTGAGCAACGTCAGCTAAACATTTACCTGCCTGATCTGAGTAGTGCATGTGCAAGGTAAAGGTACGGCATCAGCACTTGAACAAATCACACACAGATTACATTTTAGAGGAGAAAAGAAATTTCATCCGCTGACTTCAGAGCTATACTTAAAAGTCACGAGACCCGTCATAGAAATGTAGAGGAGTTAAAAGAACAATAGTTGACTTTCAAATGCAGTGGAGTAAAAGTCATAAGTTTCCCAAAAAATAGTACTCAAGTGAAGTACAGATACTCAGAAAAATGTACTTAAATACAGTACTTGAAGCTAGGGTTGGTAATTTTATTTAGATACACTTTTTGTTATACTGGTTAAAATGATTGTTATGTCCCAATGGCAATCAATGCATGATGTGTTTTTAAAAGAGAGCAAAAAATAGCCGCTGTCTACAGCAGGAGTTAAACAGGGAAAACACCAACCAATCACCGCGACCAGTACCAAGTTTCTTAAACAAATCAAATCCTGTACTGCCGTTCTGCCCACCTTCTGCGTGTACATTTTGCTGGCGTGCACTGACCCTGATTCATTGCGCGTAGCCGAGCTGAGCTCAGAGGGATCCAAGTACGCGCGAGAACGCTTACCTGTCAAGTCTTGGCTTTGAAAATAAGGGAAGATCGCTGCGAGCCATCCTACAACCCCAACCAAGCTCCAGTATCTCTTACATTTAAGACAAGTGTACAAGAAATCTAAAATAAACACTTTGTTTTTCTTGGTTTGTTGCCGCTGTGGGCTCTAATTTCACAACTGCCACCCAGGCTACTGCAGGTGGCAGTTCTCGCGAGGCTTTTTCTTCTTCTTCAATTTTACGGCAGTTGGCATCCACCATTTTGGTGCATTAACACCCCATTTGGCTAGTGACAGAGCTTAGTTTGGAGAGGCAAAGGAATGTTGTCCCGGCCAAAAAGGGAGACTTGACAGCTATGTGGAGAATGGCAGAGAAACTACCTATATCCTGATTACTGCTCTTCCTGCTAAACAGACGAAGAGAAGAAAGATGGAGGCAGAGAAGGCCGAAACAAAAAAGAAAGCCACGGCAAAAATGAGAGTCAAAATCGGGTTGTGAGTACTAACTTACTTGCCATGTTTGTTTGTTGTTTTAACTTTACTATGAAAAATGTTTTGGTGTTTTCTTACTGCTGAGTGAAACATGACTTGGTGTAGTGCAAAACAAACACGAAGTGCTGAGGACCGGTTTTGAGTTGAATTAGGCATATGGTCGCGAATCAGCGGCGCTCATGCATGTGAGCAGGGGGCGTAGTTTTTGAGGAGCTCCTGGGAGGGGGGGAGGGGCTAGGCGGAGTCCTGAGGAGATGCTACATTCATATTCATGCTAGTTTTCCAAAATTACCGACCCTAGCTTTAAGTAAATCTACTTTGTTACTGCACACCCCTGATTACCACATGGTGGTTAAATTAAACTGCTTGGTATACAATTAACTTACAAAGAAGGTGCAGTGGTGGGTCAATGAGAAGGGCTGGGGAGGTTCACTGGTAATGGGATAGACAGAAATCTTGATTTTTAAAAGTGTATGTGCACTTTTTGAGTTCACAGTGGCCTTGACCCTTGACCTTCACTGTATTTCATTTATCCCTAAGTTCCAATTTTTTTGCAAAGATTAAATTAAATCCATCAGTGCTCATGAGGTGGTGTTTTCACAAGCAAAAGATGTGCATTAGGCACAAACTCCTGAATCAAGGGTGTCCAAACTATGGCTCTGAGGCAAACTGCCACTCAGGGTCCACTTTTAGCTGGGCAGCAGCATGTCCAGAAAATAATCGAAATTTGGCCCACACCAGAATATAAAGTAGACTGACACCAGATGGACTGTTCAATATACTGTATTTCACTAGTCCATCTGGATAACAGCCCAAAAGTGTTTGGGGAGGGTAGAGCCAGTCCAGCATCTACCATGTCCTTACAAAGTTTGTCAGCTTTTTGCTGTTTGCTCTTCTTTTGAGTTTAAAAGTTGAAAGAAGCTGGTAGCACCTCTTTTGTGGACTGTACAAAAGAGAAAAAATGTTAAATAAATCACAATATTGTCTTAATTTCACACAATACAAAGACAACAGCATCCTGGGTCTGTGATTTTAAGTGAGTGTGGAAATACTTAGCCAAGGCATTAATCTAGTCGTTAAAAGTCAGGACAGCCATGTGCTTTTTTGGCTATGAAAACCTGTGCGGACTGAGTATTTTTCTTATTTCACAAAGAAAATAAATACAGAATTAAAAACCAGCATCAGAATCAGAATCAGCTTTACTGGTCAAGTACTTTCACAACATACAAGGAATTTGTTTCCGGCTGCTTGTATCCATTCCTCTGCAGGTTTGTTGAACAAAAGTGATTGTTATCATAAAATATAGCTTACAGATACTCCAGTGGGGAGCAAATCAAAGTTTGTAACCTTCCCACGGTTATCACTGCTAATAAGCACTGAGAATTTGTGTGCTACTGGTGCAAAAGCAGCTGCTGTGGACAGGCTGTCATGAGGTAAACACGATTATACCCAAGTACAAACTTCAGTCTGAATGTCATAGACTCAAACACCGGAGGGAAGAGTAACCTTCAGTATTCATAACTACTAACATTTACGGTTATTAACTTTTAACCAACACATTTGTTGATTCCATCTGAATTTAGCAACAGCACTTTGCTTCCTTTTATGTCTCAGATGACTAAAATTCATAAATATTAACCCGAGGTACTGCAATAGACTGCTGAGATGAGTCTTAAATTACACAAAAAACCCATGAGAGATGATAAGCTCATTCACTACTCCACACTGTCTGGAATCACAAAACTCTCCGGGGAATATTAAATGACTCCTTCCCAGCTCTAACATGAAAGTGCTATTGATCTTCTCGCATGCATTGCCATAAATTTCCAGTTATGCTGCAGTCATGTGCCTACATCACTTATCTACATTTTCTGTGTCTTCATTGCTGTTCAATAACAAGAATCGTCCTATTCGTAGCTCTGCCCAAGAAATAAAAAGAATCTCCCACACTGATATTCACCTTGAATTTACAGCACTCTCACGCTGAAGAAGCATTAGGGAGTTGTTTTGACTGCACATGTTTATACAGACAATAAACACATGTGCATAAACACCAGGAAAACAGGAGACTGATGTAGAAAGTGCATTCAAATCTACAAATGTATCACCGAGCAGTGGGCAGCCTCGGAAACAAATCTGCTTTTTCTTCACCACAGCTCTTGGTGAAGTGGTTTAACTGTATGAGGCAGAGAGGAAACCCTGAAAATGGCTGAATGGTTTGATGCAGCAGAAGGGAAAATGAATGGAAATTGAATATTCACTGTAGTGTTGTGATGTACCGGTGCACTTCTGTGTTCCTGTATTGGATGTGCTGTCTTTGCAGAGTAACAAGGATTAACTTTGAGTTTACATGCAAATCAGTGAACTCATCATGCACAAGTACATGCATGCAGAGCCTCGGAGCTGTAAAACCACAGGAAGTTTGTGAACCGTGCTGAAATGAAACAGGGTCACAACATGTTCAGTGCCTGCTCTGATCAGATTTTCATCAGTTTGACTGAGCCCAACAGATATGCAGGTCCCAGTTATTCCACGTATCCCTTAATATGACCTTAACTGGGGCTTCACCCAATCAGATGTTTTTCTGCAGATCACCCGTGAGTGTGATTGGCCAATACTGATCACTTCTTGTGTTTTGTTATAACAATAGGTTGAGTGTTTGCTCAACAGAAAAGTACCAAAAAATCTCATGAAAGGAATATTGCTGATGATGTCAAGAAAAAGTTTAATACTGTAAATAGTCCTAGTGTAGCATCTGGTTAGCCAACCCTTTTTTGGTGTAGTTTAACCTTCAAGTGGGGAAATTTTGAGGCGTTCTGTGGTTCGATTGACTGCTAGTGTCTCTCCACAGGGGTAGAGCTGTACAGTTGTTTTCCTGCCAGTCTATCTTTACTGCTTATCCCTTTCAGGGTCGCGGGGAGCTGGAGCCTATGCCAGCTGACAATGGGTGAGAGGTAGGTACACCCTTGACCAAATGCCAGCCAATCGCAGGGTCACATAGAGAGACAGACAACCATTCATGCACACACTCACACCTAAGGGCATTTAGGAGTCATCATAAAACCTAATGAGCTTGTTTTTGCTCTATGGGAGGAAGCCGCAGAGAGAACCCACCAATGCACAGGGAGAACATTTAACTCCACACAGAAAGACACGGACTGACATGGAGATCAAACCAGCAACGTTCTTGCTGTGAGGCATGTGCACTACCTGCTGCACCACTGTGCCGTCTGCCTTTCGCAACCCCACGCCATTAAACCTGAACTATCCATTTAAAGCAGGGGTCTCAAACTTGCGGCCCGCGGGCCAATTGCGGCCCGCAGGACGATATTTTGTGGCCCCCTACTTGACATCAAACCTTTGTGTTAGTGCGGCCCCTGCATGTTTGTCAAACGCACATTTTTGCTGAGTCGTTGCGCATGCCACGCTTGCCCTGGACTTTTATATAATCTTTTTATCACTTATGGCAGGGGTCTGCAACCTTTTTAATCAACAGAGCCATTTGCCATTCATGGTTCTGAGGAACACATTCATGCACGAGTTATTTCGTCTTATCAGACAGAACGCTTCCCCATCACTGAGGAGTTTTTCCGTCATTCCGTGTTTTTATTGAACTCTGGTAGTTGGCACTCTTTCGTGGAGAAGTTCTGCTCTCCTGTGACCGTAAACAAGACACCTCACTGAGGGAACCACAGAGCCGAGGTGCACGTTGAGATGAAAGAGAGAAAAAAAAGCGCTGATGCTGCGCAAAAATCAAAACGGACGATCCTGTTCGTTTAAAGTACGTATTTTGTGACGTTTTGGTCCCTTGTCTGCTCATCCAGAGGATGATTTATCAGAATATTATCTAAATAACTGTGGATTTACTGTAAAAGCCTTCCTGTGTCCATCTGAGAGATGACAACCTGCGAGGAGAAGGCCACCCGCTTGGGACTCAGTGGTAAGATCTCATTTTTTATGTGGATTAAATGAATCAATGAATAACATCAATACCAGTTTATGAAATTGATGCTACACTCATATTTACAAATGTATTGATAATACGACGTAAACTGCCCGTTAGTCTCTCCCGTCTGATCAGGCACACATATTACGCACCTACGGAGAAAGCGCGCATACGCCACTGCGAGCTCCCAAAACTAGAGAAAAGTTTAACAGGGCTGTGATAAAACAGACAGAGATGGACGGGAGAGCTAACGGAGTTCAATATGATTTATAAACGAACCAGCAGACACTGCGGTGCGCTCCATAACGGCACAGCCGTGTGTCCTAACGCGTGGCTGTGCCGTGTGTGGACAGCTCTGACTCTGTCCATCACTACACAGATAAAAGTGTTTCCCTCAAGTTTTTATGTAAGAAAAGAATCAAACACTAGTTATTCAAATAGGCCTGCTACTGATTTATTTATAATGATTTAGGGGAGACCGGGGATGGTTGTAACACGAGAAGAGTTTAAACACCACAGTTTTCTCCTGTCAGGTATAAGATAGGGGTCACATGGTGATTTCATTTTTTCCTCTCTGATCACATACAGGGGCTGTCAAGGCTGGAAACTGTTTCGTGTGGACTTTACAAAGAAAATAATGTTCAACAAGAAATGTACTACATTTTGCTTTGTTCTAAGACTTACTGTGATTGAAACTGTTCTCTCTCAGGCAAATGTAATGCATTTCTTTCTTTCTAATTTCAGACAACTTTGCTTAAACAGCAAAGCTAAACAAAGCTAAACATTGGCTGATAGGGGTGGGCTGGGTTGGAAACAAAACAGAAAAAAAAGTAGGCAGTTCAAATCTACAAAATTTCAGTGAAAATGCTGGTGCTGGCTGGCAACTTTTTTGACAAATGCTGGCGGGGAAAGAGTTAATAATATGGATGTTTCAAAAAAGGATCTTTCTTTTTTTTTTTTTGAATACTTGGGACCCTTTTTTGCAGGATACTTTGTGCGGCCCAGCCTCACCCAGACTGTAGTTCCAGTGACCCCCCGGTAATTTGAGTTTGAGACCCCTGATTTAAAGTGTTGAATATGGTCTGCAATTATCAGACACTGTTTTTACCTCTGCCAAGGAGGTCATGATTTTGACAGTGACCGTTTGTTTGTTTGATTTTTAGCAAGATTACGCAAAAACTTTTGGACAGATTTTGCTGAAATTTTCAGGAGATGTTGGAAATGGTCCAACTTAAAAATGATAAGATTTTGGTGGTGATCCAGCTAACTGCCATTTGGGAACGATTGTTTTAGCTTAATAATTGTCGAGCTAATAATGATATCAACATGATTCCAAGTGCCAGATGTGGGTTTTCAGGGTGAAGGAATTATATTATGATGGTAACTTTATCATGGAACTATTCTATATAAATGTAACAGCAATATATGAGCTACCTTGGCCGAGGTTTCCGTTCTCTGAGTGCTTTCTAGTTTGACTTATTTCCACTTTCAACTCTTCATATTATGCAGAGTTGTTTTTCCAGTCTGCAGCAAGATATAGCCACGCTCCATGCTTTCTGCTCATCTTTCTCACTATGGCTTGTGTTTTCAATATTGGCGTGCACCCATACAATCCTGCTTCAACAATCCTGAACCATCGCTTTAAGGTGAAAATATTAATACTGATGAGCAGATGTTGGAAGAAAGGGGAACATAGGGCCTGTAGGGACTCTTTATATAGGACATGATCTTTGCTGTCTCCTTCTCTGCACAGGATATTGTCTCCTTCAATTCTTTCATATTAAAGCCAATGAGACAAAATGTAGAGTAGAAATATCTAAAAAATTGATTGTATATAGACGTAGAGGACTGTGGGGTAGGGGCAGCAGTTGCAGAAAGCTCAGGGAATTCTTTTGTAGAAGCTGCCTCGCCTGAAATGCTTTATGTCAAAATCTAATCCTTCAATATACATCACAATGCTCTCTGGTCCTTCTTACTGTGCTGCTTTAAATGCTTTATCCTGATGGGAGTCTCTTGACCCCAAAAGCCCGTAGACTATAAAAAGCTTGTCTTTTAGATATAAGGTATCAAGTATTGCACAGAGGGGCATACAATGAATATTTGAAAGAGAGAGCAAAGCAGCCAACAATGGGCCAGAGGGATGCTTTGTTCCTCTGACTATTGTCCCGCTGCAGCAAGAGGCTTCTTCAATCCCACCACCGCCTTTGAGCCACATTAATATAATGACAAGATGAACCTCCGTACACAAGCATCTTACCAATGATTTTAAAACCAAAGAGCATCATTAAGAGTCAAGTGAAGTATGCAGGTCTGAAAACACAAAGGGGCAACTTTCATTTTTGAGGCAGAGCAGGAAGAAGTGGAGGGACAAGAGGAATGACATTTTCTTTATGTCAACTCTACTACTTCTGAGGCATTACTGGAGAAGTGAGCATATTAATAATAAGTTCAGCCTTCCTCCCCCTCCCTGATTTCCTTCCTTCCTCTTTTTTTCCTGTCCACAAGTCCCCCATCCTCTCTCTCCAGCTCCTCTCCATCTCTTCATCGCCACGCTTCACGTCTCATTGTGATCAATGTCCTCACTGGAGTACCTGGATGAACGCTGGCTGCTCTCCTCACAAATCACACACCACCACTCCCAATGCATCTTCCCCTGCGTTGCTGCTGCTCTGAGTGGAAAAACTTTTACACTGACTAAAATCTCCATCTGTACAAACTTCACCAAAAAATGCTGATAGCCAACCATACAATAACACGGCAGTCGTTTGATGCAATCAGGCATATAGACAACCTGCTTAAATTCACCAAACATCTCAATGAGGAGGACATATTTTAAGCATGGCATGCTTGATGGTGCCAGGTAGTCTGAACACCAACATTTCAAAGGTTTACAAAGAATGGTCCAAAAGAGAGAAAATATCCAGTTAGTGGCATTTTCTGGGCCAACATGCCTTATCATCACCAGAGGTTAGAGGAAAATGGCCAGAGTGATTCAAGATGGTTGATGAGCAACAGTAAATAAAATAAACACTCTCAACATCCAAGGCATGCAGAAGACCATTTCTGAATGTAAACATGTTGAATCTTGAAGGAGATGGGCTACAGCAGCAGAGAAAGATTGGAAATATGTTGTCTGTCCGATGAGACTCAGTTTCTGCCGCAACATAGAGATGGTAGAGTCAGGATTTGGCTAGACAACATGAAGATCCATCATGCGGGAGTACTGGTTTGGAAGAGTGGTAAGCAACCAGGCATGACCCATATCCATGCTTCTGCTGGTCCGGGTTCAAATCCAGCCTGTGGCCTGTTTGCAGAGTGTCTTCCCCTATTCTCTCCTGTTCTCTTTCACTAACCTATCCACTGTGTCTCTCTCTTCTGTCAATAAAGGCCTTGAAATGCCCCAAAAAAATCTAAAAAAATACATTAAAAAAATAGCCGTCGTGCCTTGTTTAGGTAGTTCAGGCAGCTGGTGGTGGTGTAACAGTGTGTGTATTTTCTTGACACACTTTGGGCCCCTTAGTACCAAATGAGCTTCTTTAAAACCAAAAGTCTACTTAAGTATGGTAGCTGACCACATCCATCCCTCCATGGCCACAGCAAACCCAGCCTTGTTCAAACAGGATGACAAATCATGTCATAAAGCTCAAATGATCTCAAACTGGTGTCTTGAACATGATATTAAGTTCACTGTACTCCAATGGCCTTCACAGACAAGATCTAAAGCCAATAGAGCACCTTTGGGATGTGGTGGAATAGGATCACAAATCTGCAGCAACTGCATGATGCTATCAGATCAATATTGACCAAAATCTCTGAGGAATGTCTCCAGTATCTTGTTGAATCTATGCCATGAAGAATTAAGATGGTCCTGAAGTCAAAGGGGGTCCATAGTCTTATGGAGTGCCAAATGTTTTAATGTTTAGGTATCGTTGCCTTCCAAAAACAACTTACCTAAAAATTGATTCCGACAGTAATCTTGCCATACATTGAAAAACTCTTTTGAGGTGGAGTTGCTTGAGTCCATGGCAATAGTAACTTGACTGCCAATAAAGTAACTGCCCAGCTCTGCCCCTAAGGGGAAGACTGCCGGGTATGGATGCTTGGTGATTACAGGCCACCCAAAGCCTTGTAACCGCTCCACTTTTATGGTAAAATGACACTAAAGGAATGTTGGCTCAACTAGATGTTTCAGTAAGGAGCTTTGAAGCATTTGGCTTTTCCTCAACAAAGCCTGTGTTTAGAACTTTTGTGTGCTGCAATGAAGAGGTTATGCATCCTTCAGGCAGCTGATTTCCATCTATCAGCTGTCTGGGTAGTTGGTACCTAGAAGGGACAACAAGAAAACAACTTTACCAGACTGAACTAAAAATTAGCTGTGACTGGTAGAAGATATCTTTATGAACTGGAGTACCAGAGGCAGAACTTTTGCAGATGGAGTAATCAGCAACAAGAGGGACGGGAAAACTGTTGTGAAAACTGAGGAGCAGGATGGACATATGAACTGAGTGCCCATGCCAACAAACCCAGAGGCTTGTTGCTGTCATGAGTGGGACTTTGTAACAAATGCTTCTCCTGGACTTTTCTGGTCCTGATGAAAATGCGCACTTCAAACATGATGTTCTGTATTTGCAGAGGGGGAAACCTGATGTTCATGTTCAAAACCACACGCCAAAGTTGGCAAAGGACCAACGTCATGCAATGGAAATAAAAAGAATGATCATTTGTTTTGCCTGTTTTTACATTCAGGTTAACATGTGATCCAACCTTCTAATATCCAGGAGAGTTACATTTACATCCGTTTGTGCTCTACTGACCCCGCTGCAGCACTTTAACCTGAACATCTGATCAGATGAAAGCAGCACATGGCTGGTGGAATGATATGTGCCCATATGCTGCATCACAAAGTAGTTCTAATTACAGGGGCTTTGTCAAGAAAAAGAAAAATGCTGTAAATAATCTTACTGTAGTATCTAGTGAAACTAGATACTACTAGATCCACTTAAAAGAAAAACAAGCTATCCCCTTAAGTTTGACTCAGAAACACTATCGTCACAAGTTTAGCTATTTATTGGAAAATGGACAAGCTATAAAGGCTCTGCTTTTAGGATGCTGTCTGGGTCAGCTGAGAATGCTAGCAGCAGCCATAGCATATGTGCTGGATAGGATTAAAGCAAAGACTGGCCTAGGCTGTAGCTACATGTGCAAGTGTCCTTAAGTTAAAGAAAACACTTTTTGCTCATTAGCACCTAATAGGTAAGACATAATGGACAACATTCACAATGTCAAAATGTCAGAAAGAATATGCAGAATATGTAATAGCTAGGGGCAGTGTAGGAACTGCAGTGATGCTATTTATACTTTATACAACAGTGGTTCCCAACTTTGTTGTCTTGTGTACCCTCTGAGTCTTTTTGTCATACCATGAGTACCCCCTCACTCATATATCATTGATGATTCTTCAAGAGTGGAACGTAATCATCCTGGCTTATATGGATTCACTTCTATGTCTGTGGACTGCACTGCAGTCTCAGTGCTTCTTTTGAAGTGAAGTCCTGGCAAATAACTCAATGAAACCAGCTCAATTACAGTGAAACCAGAGCACCAAACACTCAGGGAGTGTCTGTAACCTGTGCCACAGGTTATTGTCTCCCCAGGGAAACTAGTAGTAGCGCACACTTCCAAGTTGGAAATAAATTATTAATTGTTTCCACGTACCACCTGCAATGTACCCCTGGTTGGGAATCACTGTTTTGGGCTACCTAACATGCTTTTATATATAAAAATAATCTTTTACTGGTACTGCAAGGTGAATGGGCCCAACAAAACCAATAGCCGAGGGCCCATGACCACCTTAATCTGCCACATAATCTACACATCTTTGTGTAGCAGAGATTACCAACTGCCTTGGTGTGAGAAGTATAAAGTGATTGGATACGAGTAGAGGGAAAAAACTAAACCTGCTGACTGCAGCTGGGCGTATGACTGACGCTACACTTCATGTAACCCAACAACACTGACAACAAGGCGCATCAAACAGGTAAGCATGTAGCTCCAACCTGAGCTGACCACTCCACTCATGACTGTATGTGTGACATTTCTCTCCTCACTCTCATGCAAATACAGAGCAGCTCCTCGTTCAATCTGAGGACACCAGGTCAGCTCTCCACCTGCTGCTAAAATGCGCATCATTCCACTCCCTATGGTCCCTACTTACACACACTTGCACACACAAACACACGGCTCTTTTTCTTTCATTCAGACTTTTGAAACGTGAAATGAGGTCTGACTGAGGCCAGCGGTCAGAAAAACACATTTCACTTCATCAGACCAGTGCTCCCCGACTCTTTCTTTTGAAATGGTGACCCATGTCTTTATGTTCTCAGTTTTACTGAGCCTGTCCTCTTTAGTGTAATTTATAAAGATTTAATCAATAACAAATAGAAAAATGTTATCTTCAAGTCTTTATGTCATTTCACAGGGCATGTATTTTTTTAATCTTTTTTTGACTGCAAATGCAGAAGGATTACACACATAATCCACACTGTGCATTTCAGTTAGAGTAAAATTGGGTTGGATTTAAAAGGATTTTCCACACTCATGGACTACCAATATACTACAAATAATAGTCCCCCACACCACCCCCCCCACCCCTGGTCTGGCCCAGAAAAGAAATGTCCAGGACAATGGTCTAAATCAGGCTCAGTTCCCCATATCCTACAAACCAGAAATGGCCTTTGTGCTTATTCTAGGAAGAGGCTGAGCTCTGGTGAAAAGCATTGACAAGATGAGAAAAAAAATTGTTCACCACAGGTGGCCCATTTACTAAATTATTCAGGCTGTATCTTTGGCAATCTGTGGTGGGGGAACCGGAGCAAGATTTGGCACAGGATGAACCATTGCATAAAGGGATATATCCATCAGAAATGTGTGAAGTTTTTGGCTTGAAGTGTGTTTAGGACCATGTGGCAGCTTTTTAAATTAATACGGAGGATTACAAAGCAATTCTGTTGGAACTTCATCACTGCCTTGTTTGATGAAACTTTTTTGGAGTGTCTTACTGAGAAAAACAAAGATTTTCATCAGCAAAAGATTGATGGTGAAACAATTATTGAAGATGTCAATCAAGTGACAAGCACAAAAGACTGGAGGGTTAAATGCGTATCTCTATAAACACCAAGGTATATCTCACAAAAACATAAAGAAAATATTTCCTCAAAGTTTTAGGCACTTTGTTCCACTGTACTATCCTTGCAGTGCAGCTGGATCTACCTTATTCATTGTTTGTAACTAGTAGATGCATCTTGCAAAGCCACAAGCCAGAGGAATGGAGCTCTGTCTGCAGAGGCACTGACTAATCAGGTAGCGCCAAATGTAAAATGTGCCAATATCCCCTCTTCCTCTGCAATCCTAGGGTTCTTCAGTGAGGCAAGTGTAAATTTTGGCTTTAGCAGTCTCATAGAACTTGGTCCTAAGTTTGGAAATGGTACCAGACTGACATCCCCTGACCTAGCATCCTGTTACGGGGGATTTTTGCATATTTACTTGAGGTTGCTACCAACGTGTTTAGCTGTGTTGCTCATTCCATGGATGTACAATGGTTAAAAGTTGTTTCTTGCTGTAAAGCTGACTAATCAGGCTTCCCAGCAATACAAAATACAATACCTAGTATTACTGTTAAAGCAGAGGCATAATAAACCTAAATACCATTTCCAAACTTTTTCAGGGGTACATAACAGCTAGGGAATATTAAATGTCTAATTATGTCAATAATATTTCATGGTGCAATGGGTTACATTTTGAAATTTCTTTTCGAGACATGTTTAGCTTTCTAAACCACAAGAGGCTTGACAGACAGCCCCTCAGAGACTTAAAACTTTGACACAGGATCTTGAGACCTGACCAGGACATGCAATGGAGACTTGTGCCCATCTCTGGATTCAAAAAATATTCCCGAATCCATCAGATTTAAAATGCAAATGATACTGGACAAAAAAATATTCAATTTAAAACAAAGGGTTTTATCTCACATTGTCACTGTTATTTGCAGTGTTAAGTAAAGACATCTGAATATTCGCCTATACTTAATTTCCAATCCTCAAATCATCTGCAGTTCAGTCAACTTGTGCTATTTTGGGCTGCTAATAATCATTGTAGATTGGAGCTTGGCAAGATGGATCTGCCTGATTTCAGACTTTGAATCAGGCAGGTCAAGCTGCAGTGCAAGGTTAAACTTTCGAGGCAACCTACCGTAAATTCCCCAACTGGCTTGTACAAACTTCGCCCCTTGTAGCGGCCGTTTTCCTGTAGTTTGCATGTTGATCAATGAAGCAATGGTGAAGGGGGAAACACTAGGGGGCAGCAGGGTAACTTTGGGGTGAAGGCTGGATAAATAAACACGGCTATTTGCACTTGTATACAGCTCACCAGAGTAAATTCAGGGAAATTAAAGTGTTTTTTTCTGTGAATGAGTTAATGACTAAAGCTCTTATCCTGGTCATATTTATGATAAGAGACAGGGTTATGGCCGCAGCAACATGCTGCCACAATGTAGTACACATGTGCTCTGCAAGTAAGCAGCAACCTCAGGCATTATGCCTGAAGTCCCACCTCTGCTCTGCCTCTGTGTCTGCTCATAGATTGTTCCAAAAATAGGTTGAGGTGGTGTGTACAGTATGGCTGCATTCATAGATTTGCTTCAACAGCATTCTAAAGCCTCCTTTCATAAATAGAGGGCTAAAGTCACATGGCTTCATCTCCTACATTCAATGGCAAATGACACAAACCTGGCACATACTACAGCCGCATGCATCCAGTGTTTTTTAGCTGTTATATGTAAGAATGCACTTATGCATTTTCATAAATTTAGATAATTATTTATGGAAAACACATTTTGTTGTTCATCTGTTGGCCCATATTTTTAATTGCTGGACCATTAAGCTTAAATACAGTACATACATTTAAAGTAAAAGAGCTATTAGAAGTCAGCACAGCCAAACAAGTGTCACAATATTTCCAGGGTGCAGTAAAGGTGTGATCACACCCAGGGATGTTTTCACACCTGCTGCGCACAGAGAGGCTGAATATAACTCTTCACTGCTAGCAGCAGAACAAGTTCATTTTGACAGGTGAGAATAGCTGAACCAAAATCTGGTGGAAAATAAGCAGCTTTTCCCTTGTTAAAAGAGCTGTTCTCACTCTCTTCCATACCCAGAGGGGGCTCATTCAGGCTCAGTGCTGGCACTTCAAAAAAAAAAAAAAAAAAGAAAAGAAACACTGTAGTGGGCATTTTGTACCTGCTTTTGATCTGCTTAAGGTTTCAAATGTCCCACGAAATCTCTTTTCCTCATCCTGCCCATGCATACTTTAACACCCAAATATGTCGACAGTACAGAGGAGTCTGAGAATTATGTTCTGCTCAAAAATGAGAGGAAGATGAATAAGCAACAGAGGAAGTGGGTTTCTTCATATTCTGAGGAAGGTGTTTAGCAGGAAGCTTAAGAGTAAGACTTTCAGATAATTACTTTAGTAAAAACACCTCGGTTAAGCATTAATAGACATTACTAAACAGCATTTTTGTAAAAGCCCTAAATCTTTCAGACTTTGGTTCTGAGAACATTCTGCCTGTCAGTTTGTGACATTGGTGTTAGCTCGAGCTGTCAGAAGGGTCATTTCAGGGACATCCGTCAGATAACATTAAACTAGTTTAACAGTGTAAGCAGTTTGTCTGTTAGGACTATAGATAGTAACCAGTTAATAAACTGTCTGCTTTAATGATATGAATGTAATCTAAAAATATGAAATCATATCAAGCTAAACTAGCTAATTTAGCCTTCCTAATATGACTTAATGCTCACTGAAAATGAACAAAATCAAACTGTAAAAGTCTCTGTCGACCTTACCCAACAACAACTGCCTCAGGATTTCTCTCTTGTCAAAGCATATTTGATAGTAGTAATATATGATGAAACTGCCAGACAGCTATTTCTCCTGTTAAAAAAACACACCCTACATATGTAGTGCTGGGTCATAGTGGAGTGAAAAGGAAAGCAAGGCCATGCTAAAAATAACAGGAAGAACAGCAGGGCTTCATTTAGTACAATCTGTAACTGTGTGTAAGTCCAGATATTTTTGAGAGGGGGTGTCATGAAGATTTCCAGTTGGAGTTCAATGAGGTTTGTGAAAATGAAGAGCTGGATGTTGTCAGCCTTACAGTAACAATGGAGACCACGTGGACACATTATTTTACAAGGCGGAGCAAATATACTTCCATTACAAAAGGTACACCTTGCTAGGGGGGTACGGACCCATTTTACCCTCATAGCTGCCCTGATTCTACATGGCATATAGTCAGCAAGGTCCTGGAAACATTCACACACAGTATTTAGGTCCATGTTAAAGGAACACTCCAACATTTTTGTTGTTTTCGCGTCTTGCCTCACTCCTGAGTCCATGACAAGCAGATAGACACCATTCTTTCGACTGTACGTCCAGTAACAAAGAAGAGACTAGCAGAGCTCGCCTACCGCTACTTAGCTTAGCTCAAACACTGTGAGTTTATGGGTAGCGCGCTAGCCTGCCTCTGCCTACAGTCATCAGATAAACTCTTCAGCAACTCTAAACTGTCCTGTGTGCTTGATGTGATGACGTTTTTTACCCTCTTATGTTACGTTATCTTCTACTATCTTCATATATCTCCTTCTGCTCATAAACAGAGGCTTTGTTTTGTTGACCTACTTCTGCAGTGGTGTGATGTTCGCAAACCAGTCAAGTCTTTTGAACAGCTCTTAAGTGAATGATGAGAATGGATTCGCAGTTGTGAGTGAGCTGTTTGTTTCTTGCAGGCAATTTGCATTTAATAAACAAACGGCTATACTCCCAGTGTTTGAGCTAAGCTAACTAGTGGTGGGCAAGCTCTGCCCGTCTCTTCCTTGTTACTGGATGCACAGTTGAAAGAATGGTGTCTATGTGCTTGTCATGGACTCGGGAGTGAGGCAAGACACGAAAACAATAAAAATGTTGGAGTGTTCCTTTAACATAACAGCATCTCAGAGTTGTTGCAGTTTTGTCTGTTGTACATGTATGATGTGAATCTCCCGCTCCACCGCATCCCAAACATTCTCTACAGGACTGAAATCTGTAAACAGTGGAGGCCGCTGGAGTGCTGTGGACTCAGTGTCATGGTCAAGAAATCAGTTTGGGTCAGCTTTGTGACATGGTGCGTAATCCTCCCTGAAAATGGCCAGCAGAAGCCATTTGTTATTATCTTGGCTAGTGTGGCCCAGAGAAGTATACGGCTAAGGGTTAAAATAGGCAAGCCATATATTATATAGGTTCAGGCATGAAGTTTGACAGCCTAGATTTAGAATATTCAAGACAAAAGAAAAAATTTGTTACACAACCAACCTGCACAGCCACAAGGCTCCTCTCTGACAGGTCGCTGTGCTGGCCTAGCCCAATGAACAGAAACTTCAAGAGTGAAGTGACAAATAAAGGTATCAATATATGATTGCAGTCTTGCTACAATGAATGCTTTGAGGGTTTTTTTTGAGGTGCCAGCTATCGCGGCATTTTCATTTGTGATGTCTGCCCAACACGACTCTACAAAGTTTGGGCTCTACCCCTTATTTTACCAAAGCAGCATCTACTTTGATAGCACCTCCTTAAGACGGGCTGAGCCAAAGTATGGTAGCATCCTTACAACCAAGTAGAGCAAAGAGGCAACAGAGCTGCTAGCTTTTGTCACCATCAAGTTTTTTTCTAGAGAGGCTTGTAAGTAGCAACACAACACACTTTGAAAGCAGAAGAAATTTTGAAATCTTTAATGAGTTGATAATGAGAGGTTTGTGTTTTGTTTTTTGGTTTCGAAACTCCATGCTATGCCAATATTCCAGCCATTGAGCTGTAAGAAGAGTCCCCACGTTGCATTTTAGTCTGAGCTCAGCTAACTCTTAACCCAAGTAGGGTGTGTACCAGTTAAGATCACCGATGGAAACCATGACAACAAAGAAAAGAAGTTTTGAGCCAATACCTCTTAGTAGAAAAGCCCGAACTTCTTCCTACTTTCACTTATATCAAGCTGCACAACCTAGATTGACTGTTTCACATATATTGGAAGTCCAGCCAAATAACAGCCCATGGAAAGTGTTACAGGAGAACAGAACCCAGAAGGTGATTACACTATGTGTCTGTCAGTTACATTAATTATGAGTGAATAAGAAGATGTACTATGCCTGCAGGTTTGTCAAGTTCCTGGAACATCTGTTCCTTTTGTTCCATTCCTGCAGGAGGAATCTGCCCAATGACAAAAATGGCGACTCTGGCAGCTCTGCAAGGTTACACTACTCATGACTAAACAGATTTAATAACTCTGAAACTCCTATGATCATGAGTGCACTATACTCCAGGAAGGCTGTCTTCACATCTTTCTAGGGCTGTTCTTGAGTACACATGGACCAGACTGAGGACCAATTGTATGCTTGTGTTTTCACAGATCTCATGAAACAGACTTCAGGGTCAAGTGTACTCTGATCAAGGTACAGGTCCATTATGGGAGAGCACCCTACAACTTATCTGAGATGTTTTTTTTACCAATCAAGTTCTGAAATGGTCCAGGTCACCAACAGATCAGCAGACTAAGCAACAGGTTCTCAAATGTATCAGACCAGGGGACCACAACCCAAGCATCTCCTCACCTTTTGTTTATGTGCAGCCAGATAACCGTGCATTTTCTCTGGCTGGATGAAGGACGGCCCACCGTACACAGCAAAGCGAACGTCCAGCATTCTGTCCTTCACGTCCATCAGGCTGAAGATGTTGACGTCGTCTGGAGGTACGGAGAGCATCTCAGAGAGGAAGTCCACCAAGAGATCATAGCGACTCCTCTGCTTCCCTCTCAGTTCAATGAACTCCTTCGCTGTGATGTCTGAGAAACACACACACACACACACACACATTGTTAAAACATTGACCGTATAGAAGTGGCCTCATTATATCCACCCCTGCTAAAGGATAAATCCAATTATTTTCAAACTGGGCACAAGTGCTGCACTAAAACAGCCTGAAACTCCGACTGCAGCTGTTATGATTAATTATTGAAAATGGCTGACTGTATCTGAGAGATATCTGTTGTTCTGAATTTGAGTTAATGTGGATATATGTGTTTTTCTGTTAGTGTGGGTGTCCATGATCTTGCAAGTGTATGTAGTGCAGTAAAATCTAAATTTTATCAGCTAACTGACTCCAAAGGGTAATTCAGGGCGCAGAAAATGATTAAACATCTGGTTATGGCGAAGCAAGAGGAAAGTAAAGTCAACCCAAGATGGACTGTTGAGGACTTGCACATTTCAATCAAGCTTTCCTCATTTTAGGACTGAATGATATATCCAGTTTTTATGATAAATTAATATATTTTTGAACCTCTCTGTCTATTATTCCTTTTGTGTTAAATTAATCAAAAGTTCTATCATTATTTATCATCAATTCATTCATTTATTTATATACATATTTTATAAACACCATTCTCTTTTCTGCTCTGCTATCTGTTTTTTTTTCTACCTGCCATCTGCCCTGCATGTCTTTGTTCTCCATCTTTCCACGAAAAAGGATTAAAAAAGAAATACCAGTTCAGAGAGAGATGACGTACAGAGAAGAAAAGGGGGGATGAAAATAGATTGGACACGTACTTTAAAAAGAATGTAATACTCAACTCATACAAACTCCTTTCATTTTCATAAAAACTATTATTTAGTGTAGCCACATCATTTTGGAGGTAGTTTTATTTTACCTAAGGCAAGAGCAA
The DNA here is from genome assembly GCA_037902135.1 of Cetoscarus ocellatus. NCBI lineage: Eukaryota > Metazoa > Chordata > Actinopteri > Labriformes > Labridae > Cetoscarus > Cetoscarus ocellatus. The sequence goes on along the minus strand of JBAMNC010000370.1, from coordinate 276,576 downwards.
CATTTGTTCAGCATTCAGTAAATTTTAGAGCCATACTTGAACTAAATGCACACACAAGTAATAGTGAACAAAAACATGTCATTATAGTTCTGAGAAATCACTTAAAGAAATTTGATAGCTAATACATATTCCTTGAAATGTGTCAGCTACATGGAGTTTAATGTGATTGTTTTTAGATGTAAGTTTACTCTAGGCTTTTCTGTTTTGGTCTTTTTTTCTGTCCAAGTCACCTGATAATGTCTCGTTATTGTACATATGATGTGTATGTTTTATTAAATGAGATGTAATGTCTTGTGTGTTGTGATTAATGTTATTTCTGTAATTTTATTGTCACAGTCTAACTCTGGACCCCAGGAAGAACACCTTATGGCAATGCTGAAGCAAATGGAGTTCTCAATAAATAGACCTAACCCTAACAAACAATCAAAAGACCAGGCAAAAATAAGTTAGGAAATAGCTAATTAGATATGAACAAAATCCAATATTGTGAATTCATAATCTCAATCACGCATGAGCACAATGTTAAGCATCATATAGTAAAGTAGTGGCAGCAACTAAAAACCTCCTTTAAACAGAACAGAACAGAACTTTTCTTTAAAAACAGACATTCAACACGACTGTAGAGAATTTCTTTTAACTTTTCCCCATATTGTTGAAGCCTGTGTGTTAAGTCCACGCAGTCAAGCTACACAGGTGGATATACAAGGATCCAGTCATCCTTTCAAAATAAAACACCCTTTGATCTCTTTTATTGAACAGATGGTAGTCAGATTAATCACTTTTGTTTCTGGCTTGATACTTAATGATCTAAGGCCAGTGGCCAGGGCCCAGTAGTTGGGAACCTTTGAAATAGACTGTATCAGTACCTCTTTGGGATAGGTGGAAACATCATAATTTGACTGAGTGAAACCACGTTGGCATCCTCAAAAAAAGACTAAGAAGGAAACAGAGGCGATAGAGCTGCCCGCCCCATGTGGCTTGTTGTTATAGTTAGGAGAAGAATTGTATTCAACAGACTTCATGTTGTAAGCAGAAAAACAACATCCTATTTAAGCAGGGGAAGGTTTGAGAAGTCATTCACCATGATAGAGCCAACATAATCATGTCAATACTCGTGACGACACTTAGTAGTGTCTCCACATCACTTTTAGTCGCTACTCAACTACTTTGAAACCCAAGGAGTAGAAATGAAAAACTGTTAATGGAAAACCAAAACAGTGTAAAGTCAAACCAAACAGAGGTTGCACCACATCATGGGAAAGCCCAGTTTGTCAACTGCTCATCCACAATGCAAAATCTCCAGTTCCACTACATCCCGAAGGTGCTTTGTAATATTGAGATCTGGTGACTGTGGAGGCCATGGCAGTCCTGCTGGAAGTAGCCATAAGAAGATAGGTACATGCAACAGGCATGGTCAGCAACAATACTCAGGCAGGGTGCAGTGTTTAAATGATGCTAGACGTGTACTAAGGGGCCCAAAGTGTGCCCTTGTGACATTGTAGCTTTTAAAGGATTTTTTTTTTTTTTTTTTTAAGTTGAAGAGTCAAACTGTTACAAATGCGTAAATGAGCAGTGATGATTGGACTGTTTAAAACATACAGATATATGTTTAAAGGTAAAAAACCCTTGATTAGAAGGTGGTCGAAGTTTGACTCTGGTCCTTTGCCTTCCTGCATGTTACACCAAACTTCTATCCCTTCTTAATCCTCTTATTATTTTTATTTTTCCTCTGGGGATGGTTGCATAAATGTGAAGTTTTGAGCTGAGTAAAAAGGTAGCTCTGGAAAATATACAAGGGCCATGGCTATGGATTTTTTCTCCCCTCTCTCTGACATTAAAATCATATCAGAGAGAAATCTCTCCCTCTTAACGTCGGCATGGGAGCGCTGTTAAAAAAGTGAGAGTTTACCTTGAGGGCTGATTCCAAGGACTGCCAGAAATTGAAAACTACGTCACAAAAATGTCTTCATGCTCGTCATTCAGAGATTCAGAGTGCTCCTCTCTGAGATGGAGGTACAATAACTCACACACATAAAGGGCTGGGCTGGGTGATTAGGTTTGTGGGTGTGCAGAGGGAGACAGAGCCGGGGCATTAAGAGACAAGACAGGGGGCTCAAAGTGAGCTCAGAATGGGCTCAGCGGATACGAGGAGAGGGATCGAGGCTAATGTCAGCTCCTATCAGTCAGTCTATGGGGAGAAACAAGGACGCGGGCAGACAGAGAGATGTTCAGGAGGGACGGGGGCTGGCGGGGGAGGGGAGTTACTCCTAACGCAGAGTGGCAGCCTTTGCACCTGGCTTTGATCCAGACTCACTATTCACCGCTGCTTTCTCCTTCCCAGGGGCTTCGGCGGAGTCGGTGGTGAGGCGGTAGAGCACAGATGCTCTCCTGCCTGTAGGTTTGTGATTTCACACAAAGGGGAACAAATGGGGGAACATATCCTGCTCATGTTGTTGTAAAGTGATGAGAAAGAGACTGAAACAAAACACAGAGACAGACTGTCTGCATCTGGGTTGTTCTCTTCCCTCATGACAGCATTTTTCCAAAGGCTTCAAGGGCAAAAGTTAACGTTTCTGGTTCAACTTTGAGGTCTGGGACACATCCATGAGACTTTTGTGGATTATTTTGTTGGCCTTTGTCAGGGCGAGTAGTTTCGAAGAGATGATGAATGTGGAAAGGAGCAGGAAGGAATAACAGCCACTGATTGGTCACAGGATAAAGCCTGACTTGCTAACAGTTTATGCTTAGGCTGACTGCGCACAAGATGATTTTATGACAGATTTTGCCCCATTTTTCCCCGAACAACTTCGAGAGGATCCAAATCCAGGCTGAGATTTTTCAAGGTAATACATTTTGCTGTCAGTATGAAAATTTTACTGCCCCCAACTGAGTCAGAGCCTCTCTGATCCTAAAGTAAATAACAAGCACGTTTCATTTTCTAAAACTCCAGTTTGGGCTGCCTATGGCGTAATACCCACAAAAGCAGATGAGTGCAGGTAGAGGGGGAAGCATGATCCACCTTCCTTATCTACTTTCACAATAGAGTCAAGTCTAGTCTAGTCAGAATTAATTAATAACAACACATGAACACATTTAAAAACAACATGTGTTGGCCAAACTGCTTTAAAACTACAGAGACAAATAAAATAGAAAAAAAAGGAAATAAAACCATCATAAGGCACAAATCAAACAAGCTTAAATGACCAAATGGGACAAGAAAGCACAACGGTTAAGGGCAAACAGGATAAAAATGAAAACCATAAAAAACAACAAGAAAAACAATCAAACAGGCTACTCTACTCTTGATGTGAAAATACAATAAAACAGAAGGCTCGGGGTAGTTAAATTGAAGACCATTGAGAAGAAATGGGATTGTAGTCGTGACTTGAATGTGATGAGGGACTTAGCAGATCTTATATGGAAAGGTAGTGAATTCAAAAAGCCTGGGAACACCCACCTAAAAGGCTTGATCTTCTCTTAGTCTAAGATTTGATTTAGACATTTCCAAAAGCAGGAGATTGGATGACCTGAGAGATCTGGCTGGAGTGTATTGGTGAACCATATCAGCAAGATAGGATGGTCCTAATTCATTCAAAGTGTTAAAAACGAAATTACATTTTAAGTAAATGCCAAAATCTACAGGAAGCCAATGGGAAGAAAAAACTGGTGTTACAAGATCATGTTTTCTCTTCCTGAGGCGTGCAGCAGCATTTGTATGAGCTGTGGACGGTAAAGAGAAGATTAATCAAGACCAATGTACAATCAGTTGAAATAATCAAGCCTGGAGGTTACAAAGACAAGAATAACTCTTTCAAGGCCACATTAATTTAAAAAGGTCATACTTCAGCAAGTAGTCTAAGTTGGAAAAAGATGGGGTGATCTGACCTTGATTATAGCCAGTTAAAAGTCCTCATTCAAAGTTTGTAATTTTAACAGACTGAATAGGATCCATTGGACATATTTGTTTTTAATCATCAAACTGAGCACCTATGGATGAATTAATGTAGCTTCTGTTCTATAATGTGTTCCTGCATGTTTCTGCACCTGCCTCTTCATTTTGAATCACAATAAAGACGGCAAATGTAGCTAATGAACAGAGTTTTAACACATTAATCATTTGCATAATTGTGTGCAGATGGCTCTTAGATGAAACGTTTCCCCAACCTTAACTCGCAGTAGAGAGATTTCTCTAAAATAAAAATTACAGTTCTTTCACAGAGAATCAGCAAATGGTTGATGCTTTTAAATAATTTTCTGTCAGGACCCCAATCAGCCATGAGAGTAGCAGCTGCTGAAAAAAAAAAACATTTGATTTTTTTGTATTCTTGTTGGAAACTGGTGATTTAAGTTGACTGTAGCTTGATTTTTTCCACAGTCAACACATCAGCACTGCCTGGATTTCTATTGTAGTCACTCCTTCAACTAAATAACGTGAAAATAAAGGAAGCTCTTGTGAGGATCTTCAGTTTGAGTCTGTTTTGTTGCCTCTCAAAGACGTGCACCTTATCTCTTTCGTGTTGTTGTTTTTTGTCTTGCTAACGTGTAAGTTGTGCTGTCTGATTAACAGTCTGGTTCTGCTGTATTTAAACAAACATGTCATAATGCATATCTTTGCTAATGTACTGAACAGCTGTCATGATGAAAATCACATCCTCTAAAATCCACCCAGAGTAACAGGTTGAACCAACTCGAAATAAAACTTTAAGATTCTTCAAGTAGAGTTCAGACTGTCCCTCTCAGCCTTCATGCTGACAACTCAGATAAACAATGATTAAGTGACCAAGCATTACTTTGGTTAGTAACTTTAATTTTATTACAATTCTAATAATTCTAATCCCCTATACTAGCAGTTCCCGGCCTTCTTTGTGCCACAACCTGGTGGTATGAAGACAATATAGCAGCAAAGTAGCAATCCTAGGGGAGTGGGGGGTTAGATGAAATCAGCCACATTGTGTATACTATAACTCGTCTTTTTGCTGGATCAGAAGAAGCCATGGGTACAAACAAAGGCACACTCATGAGAACTTCACCAGCTTACATGACAACTAATAAAAGTGCAACACCTTCTGAGCTAAAGACAGAGTTCATACAGACCTGACCATGTGTGTTCCATCCATGTGTCCTCATTTTGAGTTGATTTTATGTTTCAATAATTGTTGACTTTAATTATTTTGATCATTATTATTTTATCAGTTCCCGTACTCCCGTTACAAACCTCACAGAGGGACAAATATAATATTATGTTCAAGGAACAGGTGGAAAAATGTGCAAGCACAAGGCTTAGTAGAGTATTTAACCCAGATCTTATTGTTTTGTGCATCACAATGGTGATCGAAAACCTGTGTGAAGTCTGCTCCTTGTCTTTGCTATGGGGAAATGTAGCTAGGGACGCTACCACACTACTTGATCAATAGAATAATAAGCTACTGAAGAGCTATTTGACTCAATAAACAACAACACTACCATAAAACTACTGGAAAAAAGCAAAAAACTACTAATGACACTATTTGTAGTGACATTACTGCCCATGACTGCTAGTGATGCACTGGATTTGACAATCAGGGCCCAGATGTTTAGAACAATTATTTCAACTGATTATGATGTTGAAATAAATGTTTTTTATATAACATATTTGGCGTAATTTTCCCAGAATTTCAGTACCTTCCTAGCAATAAAGTGATATGACACAATAAATAAACTTCAAAAACTGATACTTGCTCACCTAACATTTATTTGCTAATGGCCGATGGTTGTAAAAAGGGCAAATACTGGACAATACTGAACCTAAACTGCTGCTGATATGCATCCCTAAAATATACCTTTACAGGTTTTCATGTATGCGTGTGCATCAAAGTGCTGCATCTCAAGAGGGCTATCATCTGGTTAATTTCAATTCATAGAAAGAAATGTGACTGTTAGAAATGTAATCCATACATTAATTTTCATTTTAGTCCTTTTGTCCCTGCCAACCTCTCTCCTAGCAGCTTTTAGATGGAAGGCATGATTTTGATTCTGCCAATGATTTTCTGATTATTTGCATTTCGTTTACTTGCCTCTGTAACTGTTGCAGTTCAGTAAAGTGCTGTACTCTTGGAGATGTAGGTAATAAAATACATTTAAATAAATACATAAATAAATGAAGAAGCGTATGGCTTTGACCAACTCTCTTATAAAGTGTCTTGAGATAAAATTATGATTTAGTGATATACAAATAAAGGTCTATATGCAAATGCATATCAGTGAAAGTCATTTCCCCACAAGATAAACATCTTTCCTCTGTCGCTTGTCTTTAAAAAAAAAAAAAAAAAAAAAAAATACCCTTATGATGTCATTTGGGGATATGCTGCCCCCTCCACCAGATGGGAGGCACTTCCTGAGCCAGGATGTTGCTCAAGAGGATAAAATATGTCAGTGTGAAGTCTGGGAATCCACAACAAACATTAGAGCACAGAATGGACAGTTGAAGACTTATCAACTTCCTGAGAGGGGCATGACCAGATACTGCTCTACATGGATTAACACTTATACTGCTTGTTTTGAGCAGGGCTGAAACAGAGAAGTTTATTGGCATGCCAAAATGAAATATCTAAGTGGATTTTTGGGGAAGATAAACTTCAAAAATATGTCCTGAGAAAATCTGGAGCCAGTTTAAAGTTGTTAAAAAGCTTTTAAAATTGGGATCTTTAAGTTAAAAAACAAAAACAGACTGAGAAATCCTTTTCTTCTGTCTTCCTATATTAAAACAAAATCTATTATTTTACAGCCAGAGGAGGAATAGCTTAAGAGATATGACTGATGCTGGATAAATAACACATATTAAATCTTCAAAAGAAGATTTGAAGAGATATTTACCTATGGTCTGTGTAATGATCCCACATTTATCTCAGAGGGAGCACAGATGGAAAAAGAGATCCCCCTCTCTTCATACAGTCTCTACCACTAATATGTTCTGTTTGTGTTTCCCATTGTTTTCTCTCTGAGCTTTCTGCATTCACCCTCAGCTTGTGCGTGTACACATTTCAAGGACTTTTTGTTTACTACATTGTTTTACCTTTCCATTAATATCAAGAAAAGAGAAGGAACGTAAGCGAGCCTTAATCTCACTGAGGCAGATTTAACCAGCACTGTCTTTGTGCCTCCTTATTGCATTGCACATTCGTTCTTGAAATGGGATTTAGAATGTCAAGGAGGGTGTAAGTAATGCTATAAGTGGAATATTTTCATAATCCCCGAGACTGAGAATCAATGAGACTGTTTACTCCAAAGCTCCACATGGAGAAAAAAATCCTGGAAATGTCTTCGGCTGCACATCCTCCGCACACAAACAAACCAAGCTTTGTGTTGCCTGCCTACACCTCAGGATGATATCAAAGTTAATAATCCCTGATATTACATTCTTGTTGAAGGGCTGAGATTTTTCTTTGGTGAAAATGTCATTACTGGACTGCAGGTTAAAATGGCGTGAGTAGTTTTCACACTTCCAAATAACCAGTGCATGAATGACCAGGCCTATAGAGAGGTACAAGGATGACATGTTTTTGTAGGCCAACGCAGAAGTCAGCATCATGCTGGCTCCCTCTTCTGCCGGCCCAGTAAAAGCCTGTATGTGTTTTGGATTACTGCTGATAATAAGCTCTGTGTTGAGCAAAATGTTAGGAAACTTACATGTCCTGTTCTTTTTGAAATCTTAAAGAACAAACCTACTTTTCATGATGTTTAAGGCTTAACTGAGAATGAAAAGCTATGAGTAGACTACAATGGAACTACTACATGGAGGTTCGACTTGGAAGCAATTACAGTATTTCCAGTGTGACGTCAGCCTCTTCTTTCTTCAGTAGTAGTTTTATCAGATCGTGAACACATTTCTTTATTAAATGAAAAACAAATACAACACTACTGTGAGGATTCACCCTCCTCTCCAGTTTTCTGCTCCTTATACAAACTTCTCTATAGTGAGGATATTTTCATTCCACTTTGACATGTTTTGGCGAGTTTGTTTTACAAAGTGTCTAACACTCTGTAGAGTAGTAGCCTCCGCCTACTACATTATCTAAATAGTCCATAGTATATGTTGATTGACAGAACAATCATCCAATCACCTGCTGGATGTGCATCTGATAGGTTTTGCCCTCCCCAAACTCTTTCCATGGGCTGTTTCCCAGATAGACTAGAGAGATACACTATATTGCCAAAAGTATTCGCTCACCTGCCTTGACTCACATGTGAACTTAAGTGACACCCATCCCTAATCCATAGGATTTCAATATGACAGTAGGTCCACCCTTTGCAGCTATAACAGCTTCATACTCTTCTGGGAAGGCTGTCCACAAGGTTTAGAGTATGTTATGAAATCTTTTGACCAGTTCTTCCAGAAGCAACATTTGTGAGGTCACACACTGCTGTTAGACAAGAATGTCCTGGCTCTAGCCTCTGCTTCATTCATCCCAAGGTGTTCTTTCAGGTTGAGGTCAGGGACTCTGTGCTGGCGTTAAGTTCATCCACACCAGACTCTGTATTCATGTTTTTATGGGACCTTGCTTTGTGCATGGGTGCACAGTCATGTTGGAAGAGAGGGGGCCAGCTCCAAATGTTCCCACAAAGTTGGAGCATAGAATTGTCCACCATTTCTCGATATGCTGATGCATTCAGAGTTCCTTTCACTGGAACTAAGGTGGCCAAGCCCAGCTTCCTGATAAACAACCCCACACCATAATCCTCCCTCCACCAAACTTTACACTTGGCACAATGCAGTCCGAAATGTACCTTTTCTGGCAACCTCCAAACCCAGACTGGTCCACCAGATTGCCAGATGGAGAAGTGTTATTCATCACTCCAGAGAATGCATCTCCACTGCTCAAGAGTCCAATGGTGGTGTGCTTTACACCACTGCATCCAGCGCTTTGCATTGCACTTGGTGATGTATGGCTTGGATGCAGCTGCTCGGCCATGGAAACCCATTCTATGAAGCTCTCTGCGAACTGTACTTGGGTTAATCTGAAGGCCACAGGAAGTTTGGAGCTCTGTAGCAATTGTCTGTGCAGGAAGTCGGCGACCTCTTTGCACTATGTGCCTCAGCATCCGCTGACCCCTCTACGTCAGTTTACATGGTCTACCACTTCGTGGCTGAGTTGCTGTTGTTATCAAATTTTTCCATTTTCTTATATTAAAGCTGACAGTTGACTGTGGAATATTTCGGAGCAAGGAAAATTTCACGACTGGATTTTTTGCACAGGTGGCATCCTATGACAGTTCCACACTGGAATTCACTGAGCTCCTGAGAGCGACCCCATTCTTTCACTAATGTTTGTAGAAACAGTTCTGCATGCTTAGGTGTTTGTTTTATACGCCATGTGGCCAGACCAAGTAATTAGGACCCAACCTGAATCTGATCATCTTGAATGGGTGAAGCAAATAATTTTGGTAATAAGTGTATATTGAACAGTCCATCTGGTGTCAGGTTAAACAGTAAGAGTGGCCATACAAAAGCTCTGTTAAGCAGACTCATGTTGAACAGCCATCCAGGAGGCTATGTTGGGGGTGTGAGTGGGCAGAGGTTGGGAGGTGGGAAAAGGGTAAAAGAGAGTAAAATAAGAATTCATGGTAGCAATATATTCGATAATGCCTGGACCATAAATGCATATATTCATATAATCATATACAATCATATTAGCCTCTACTAAATTTAAATGTGTTAGCCCCTTGAGATGTGGCATCTGGTTTTCAAGAAGGTCCTCATGTCTATATGGTTTTAAAGGTATTTATTATGGAGGCATAGTCAATACCAACCAAGGATAAAGATATCATTCTAATATTAGCATTAACAGCTGTAATTATTATTAGGTGGAGTGGACTGATTTTGATTAACACAGCAGCATGTAGTTGAACAGTATTTAAAATAGGTTTAATCAGTTCAAGTGGATTTAGTGGATTTTACATCTCTATAAAGTTTAGGAGAGCTTTGGCCTTCAGATGTATTTAATATATCTGTATACATATTCCAGTCCCTCATTAGACTGTTGTTGTTAAGCTTCAGGTGACGGCCTCTCATTTGTGGATTTTTAATCACTGACAATGATGCCCTCATACACTCAAACACACACAGATACTTGTCTTTAGCCTAAAGCACAGATCACTCTATGATCTCTCTTATATTCTGCTGGAGTTTTAGCAGACATTTAAAATTAATAATAGGGAAAATATAGAGCATTGTTAATGTCTGCAACCTCACGGCTGAAGTCTTAATCCTTTTATGTCTCAGACAAAAAACAGAACTTCAGATTTGTTTGTGTTTTCACAAATCTTGAAAAACATTAAAGACTCAAGTTGCCCAGACAAACAACCCGAGCTGACAAACTGGTGCTCAACACTCCACTCTGCAGGCTGTGAGTGACATAGGTGATTCAGCGCCTTGGCAAGTGACGCAACAATCAAGGGACATAATAAATCAATGACCACATTTGTTGACAACAAAATCTGGAATCTAATGTTGGCCTTACACTCAAAAAATTACATGTGGTTTAAAAGCTACAGATAAATTTCCAGAGTAGTAAAACCTTAAAATTCTCGCTGGAGTCTGGTACGCTTCAGATTATTACACCGCCAAGGAGGTTATGTTTTTTTCCAGCGTTTATCTGTCTGTCTGTCTGTTTGTTTGTTTGTGTTCAAAATATGTTGAAAAATACTGAATGGATTTGGATGAAATTTTCAGGAATTGTCGGAAATGGGATATGGAAGAACTGATTAAATTTTGGGGGAGATCTGGATCACCGTCTGGATCCAGGAATTTTTTAAAGGATTCTTTAACATTGCCAGATAGGACCATTTTTGCCAAAGTGGACCGAAGCTGCTTGGCGGAGGTCCGCGCTCTCTGAGTGCTTTTCTAGTTATTTTATTATTTTTAGGCTGTAATACTTTTAATCATTGATTTTGACTCTAAAATTTTCAAACTCCCAGCTGAATATTGGCTGATTCTGTCTGACAGGTAGATTTCTGTTAAACAGATCAAACTCAAAGTTATTCCTGAGTAAAATTTTTCAAGTGCAAATGTTTTTGGGAGTTGCATAAATACTCAAAGAGACAAAATGATGCCTGAAAAGAACACCTCTTACCCCTCACATTTTTAGAATTTGTTATTACTCTGGAGGCCGGATGGGAAACTTGATGTGATGCCAAATGATCAGCATTATTATAGCATATGTACCACAGTTTATTATAAAAACGATCAGAAATTATTGCATAAGGGTCATCTGCCATTTTGTTGTCCTAGTAAACAGTTTGTTAACAACTAAATGAAATAAGAAGAAACTAGAAGCCCTCATGGAGCACAGGTCTCCACTAAGGCATTAATGGTCCCATCTCCACGTGCAGAGATAGATAGATAGATAGATAGATAGATGGATAGATAGATAGATAGATAGATAGATAGATAGATTTATTGATTGATTGATTCAGTCTAGGTCATGATCTTCTGTCTTTGATCCTGAACCTCTCAGTCCTGCAAGCAGTGAGATGAGTCTCCCACTGCTGTTGCTTCTCTGTCCCTCCAGGATGTTGTTGAAGGTATGGTTACTATAGTCCAGGATGGTCTGACAGACATCCGAAGACCTGAACCTCCTGAGGAAGAAGAACCGGCTCTGCCCCTTCTAGTACAGGGCATCTGTGTTCATAGACCAGTCCAGTGTGTTGTCAAGGTGCACACTGAAGTGCTTATACGTTTGCACCCTTCAATAACCTCCCTGCTGATTGTGACTGGCCGGAGTGGGTACTCTTATACTGTTATCCAGGCTCAGGTCCATAATAAACAACTGGATCTGGATCTTTGTCTAAATCCAAAGCTAAATGTGTTTACATTGACCAACATGACGTACATCTGCATGAGTTACCAGCAAATGTGAAAAACTGTCACCCTCAGATAATTTTATCAAAATCCACTGGTAACATAAAGTTTTCTTGGTCACAGACAGACAGACAAACAGACAATTGGCAGCAAAACATAACCTTGTGGCAAGGATAAATATGTCTTTCAGTCCCCAAAACAAATAACAGATCCGAGAGCATTTACTCTCATTTTGATATGAAATTACTCATCTTAAGCAAAAATTTTCTGGTCTACATTTTGCAGACAGGCTCATCCCTCTTGAACCAATATTGAAATGTGGGCGCCAGCTGTTCCCCTGCTCACTGTCTCCAGGCTCGGTGCACATTAATTTACCTCGGCCCTGTTTTCAGAAGTAGAGGCAAATCCTTTTATCGTTTTATATGAGGCTTGACTCCCTCTTCAATCCTTTTCCTCTCCTTCTTCCCCTCCCTCGTCTCTCACTCCCGTCTTTGGAGAGAAGCCCCCCGCCCCCCTCCAGCCCCTTCTATTTCAATATCTTTGAAATCATAAAAATCCCTCAGCCATGTCCCATTTCTCTAAAGCGAATTTAATTCTGCGCGGACAGCCGATGCTGTACATCAGGTAATGATGGATGCTGCTCAACATGTGAGGAGAATGTGCTGGCTGAGCAGAACCTCTACACTAATTATTTTCTTCCGGAATAAGTAATGGAAACAGACTCTTTTTGTGCGTGCACTAACATCGTCAGAGGAGCCCATAAGTCAGGGGAGAGGGATTAATAATGGCTGTAATTTAGCAAAGGAAACATCTCTAACTGAGAGTGTGACAGTCCTTTGAAACTCTGCAAACACCTCCAGCTAAAACTAATCAGCGCTCATTAATTTTTATCTGTCCAGAGAGAAACAGAGAATAATGACCGCCGTCTTCAACAAATCCCTCATCAGCACTGCTGAGCTGTGCATAATTCTGTTATTTTTAGGCAACGTTAGATTTTATCACCTCATTATCTTAAAAAAGTCTTTACTTTAAATCAGACCTGTTGATGTGAGTCTGAGTCACAGACCATCAGTCAAAGCTGACAGAAATAGAGCAGCTGTGAGCGAGATCTCGTACAGGTGGAAAGAGGTAAAAGTGAGATTTGATTGCCGTAAGCAGAGATGTCAACACACGATGGATACAAGGGAGATGAAACGTTTGGTGATGTCTGAAGATGACCCCAGGGGCAGAGCTGCAGCCTTTACGTAACGATGATTCCTGTTCTGACTTGTCAATTTCTTTCTTTACAGTTCCTCACTTCGATACAACAGTTTTTGTGGGGTTAAAATATAGCAAATATTTCAATGGAAGATCTTATTATAATTTTTTTTATATTATATCTGATGTAGGGCAGCACAGTGGTGCAGCAAGAAGTATCCGGTCCCAACCATGTGTCAGGCAGACCTTTGCTATATGTTCTCCTTGTGCATGTGTGGGTTCTCTACAGGCACCCCGCCTCCTCCCACTCAATCAAGGAAGAAAGGTGCATCAATAGGAGACTTACAGTAACAGTGGTCAGAAAAAACCTCTGTTTAATCTTGAGTAGATCCAGTCTCGTGTTTCACAGCCATCTACCAAAGCTGTGTTGGATGTGTGGGTGAAGGGAGGTGGACAGAGACAAGTGGACTAAAGCAAGAAGTGAAGGTAGTGACAGATCCATGGGCCAATCATAGACCTGCCCTCATCATAGTTGTCTCTGCTGAATACAAATTTATTCGAGGTTTGCCCCTTGAGATGTGGCATCTTGTTTATAAGACATAAATATATTATTGTTAAGGAAGTTTTTATGGAGGTATGATCAATACAACTAAGGAAAGAGTGATTAATCTTAAATTTACATTACATTTTTTGCATTTAGCTGAACTTCACTCAACCTGGGTTAAATGGAAATTTATGATAATATAATGTCTTTTCTGTTGATGATGGGGGGGGGGACAGGACTTTTAAGAAGAATTTATGATAATAATAAACTTATGGCTACTCAGACCATATTTGTCTCTACTGAATATACATTTATTCCACATTCCACTGACAACAAACATGTTAATCAGGTTAACTGATGACTTAAGGACAGTGTGTGAATGGTCTTCTGTCGCTCTGTATGGCCCTGTGATTGGCTGACTAGGAGTCCAGAGTGAACCCCGCCTCATGCCCAATATCAGCTGTGGTAGGCCCCGGCCCACCATGACCCTGCACAAATGGTTACCCACTTCACCAAAAATCTTATCACCCACTGCACAGCAACATCCATCGTCTTCATCATTCATCACATATGTGAACAGACTGCTCTTCAGGGTCTTGTCATTGTAAACTGTGGTGAAGGGCTCTTGCCCTGGTCTTGCGTACAAAAAACATTATTCAGAACATTTATCTACATAGTTCATTAACCTTAATGAAACTATGACCAGAAGTTTAGTTATGCTTTTGCCTGTGTGTGATGAGATGTTGCTACACCTCCTCCTTCTGTTACCTGTGGCTCAGATTAAGCAGCTTTAAGTGGAAGCCATGAACACACTGAATATGGAGCACTTCCACATGTATACTGATGAATGCTTCATCATACTGAATGTGCTTACTTGTCTGCAGAAAATGTCTCTCCTCCATGTGCTGTCATATTTTTCATCATAGTTTGGCCAAACTGCAGTCTATAAGGATCCTCCTTTTATACAAAGTAATTCTGCCCCACAGGATGTAAGGCTATGGTGACACAGCAGGTTCTTAACGACAGGTTAAACTTTAATGTGGGCAGTTCTCTCACTAAGGTGTAATCCTGAAAGATTAAGGTAGCTGTCAGGAACCCAAAAATGAAACCAAAACGTGTATCTAATTAAATCCATTAATCTTGTAAACTAAGGGTCAATCCCAATTGTACCCCTTAGCCCTTGGTAAAGGGGTATCCCAGTTCTCTGTAAGGTTAAGGGGAAGGGCTACACAGCCCTTGAAGCGAAGACAAACCGGGACCTCACTTCAAAGGAAGGGGTATGAGAAATTACCCATAATACACCGCACCCCCCAACAAGATGGCAGAGCGTAGACCAAAGGAAGCACATAAATGTGAGTAATTAATCATAATCATTGATTTTCATAGTAATGACACTCATGTTATTATCAGATGTTCAATCCTTCACTACTCAACGTAAATACTACCCATGATGCCAAGATGGCATCTTGGAAGTGGATAAAGAATATTCACTTTAATTGTTGGTTGATGACGTAATGGGAATCGAGTGGCGTCTCATTTCTTAGGGCCATGTTTTCACCCCTTCCCCTTGGCCCTCAAAACAAAGGGCCAAGGGGAAGGGGTAGACAAAGGGGTAAGATGAAAGGGGAGGGCTAAGGGGTACAATTGTGTCATGATGCATTCACAAATATTGTTAAGGCTAAAGGAAGGTGCACATTCCTCTAGCACCTGAATCAGTATTTGTGTGAAGAATTTGGTAAATGACTGTTAACATTTTTCTTTAAAAGTATATTTGTGGTCTAAGTGCTGCACAGGGTGTGTGTGGACTTTTCCTTTTAGTGTATTCTGTTTTCAGATCTGTTTGGTTGTTTCCCTTCTTGTGATCACTGCATTTCTTCTCACCTGCACTGTCTGCAGATGTGAGAGTAGTCACACCTGTATTCAGTGAGGCTGTGATTAGAGCTGCAGGTAGCAGAGTATATAAGGTGTGTGAAATCAGCAGTCTGGTTGGTGTGTGGCACATTGGAGGTGAGGCTATGAGGAGAGCCATTTTTGTTGGACTAATGTTGGACTAATTTCTCTTTTTTTTTCCCTCTGCAGGGGACATTTCTGGGAAGAGTTTGACTAATTTGCCATTTTTTTTGTCTTATTTTGATATGGTCTAATAAATGTTCTACTCATTTTGAGAATCTACAACGTGGTTGAGATTTTTCCTTCCACTCACACTGCCAGCCATCCAAGAGTGTAACAAATTGGGATTGACCCTTAGCACTGATTCTGAATTGGAACCAGTTTTTAAGGACCCAAGCCAAACTTGGAGTTGGTTCGTTTGGTCGATTTAAATTTTTACATTTCTTTAATCTTTTTCATTTCCAGCATGTTTCAGTGCTTTAAAATGTTTATGTCTTTTTTAAGAAGGACCTATTAACAGAATCTCATATTGTCAAGTTCCTTCCACATAAAAACTGTTGGAAAGTACTTATCAAATTACTTTCATTTATATTCAGGGGATTGAATAAACTTGGATTCAGCAAAAGAATAAAGACACTAGAGCTGTGATCATCAACTGGTGGCCCAGGGGCCACACTCAGCCCCCAGAATGTTGTCTAGTTTAGAAAAAGTATAGGACAAAAATTTGATGTGGTCTTAAGGGCATTCTTTTTTTTATTGAAACTGTAATGAAACTTCCAGGAATAATTCCTGTAAATCAACCAATCAGCCGTTATTAAGCCAATTTTTTAACCAAGAGAACAAGTAAATTGGAATTAAACCAACTGATTAAAAACACAACAACCCCAGAAAGAGGCAGCCAAGATATTGCTGCCACCCCAAGAGACTGGTGGCAGTATGGGTGATAGGGACTGATCTTTCTTTCAACGGCTGAGAAAAACATACAATTTGGGGAAAAATGTTAGATTACTTTGTTTATTAGACAAAGAAATGTTCTATTTTCAAGAAGAAACTAGGCCTTGCTCAAATGTAGTTGACAACTGCAACAACATGGTTTATAAATACAAGTCAAAGGTCAAAAACTTTTTTTTTCAGATATTGTGGATGTCTGATGCTAAATATACTAGCTAACTCCTTATGCAGCAACATGTTTGGTTTGCAAAAAGATATGAGATGCCTTTCATTCCTATCTGCCTTGGCTTGATGTAAATGCAAGTAAGCTACAGTTACAAAGTAGTTACTTCAACACTGATTTTGCAAACATTACTGTCAATAAAATGTGAGTAAGATTGGCATTAATTAATAAAATTGCTAGTGAGGCAGTACCAACATTAACAATACATCAAAACAGGCAACAAATCTGCCCTAATAGGCAAGCTAGCATGCTGTTTGTATGTTGCTTGCTTTAGTCCAGCATGAATTTGTGATCAGATGTTTCAGGCTGGGATAAGCTGTGTGGTAAACGGTAAACATGGTGAATGCTCTTGAGCTTACTTTGAACTTTTCTAGCCTATCGGACAACAAAAAGCCTTCTAACTCTATACTAACCTATTCACACCCGTTAACTCACGTGGTTTAGTTTCCATGTATGTTATCCATTAGTATTAGCTACATCTGCTCCCTTTTATACCCATGTACAAGCCACTGATGCAACAGTTAGAGCAACTTGACGTTAGGTGTCCTGCTGAAGGACACTCTGACATGTGAGCCCAAACCCTGACTCTTAGATTGAGCCACCTATACCCCAGATGGCCAAGGATACATGCCAATGATCAAGTAAAACTGTCCTGACAGGAATTCTGCAGAAAGGAACCTTTGAGAAGTTGAAGTCAAGTAGTTCAAGAATCTAGACTTGCATATTTGTCTGCTACACTAGATGGTATGTTTGCTTTTCATATATTGAAATGCTTTTAACTTGTCAGGTGAAGGTGGCTCAAACTGAGGAAATATCTGAATGGGAGAAAAGTACTAATGCTTGTAAAGAGGTGAAATTTTGAAGTGGAGAGATCCGACTGTACAGCTGTGAGGAGCCTCTAATCAGTGAAACAGCAGGAAGTTGAGCCAAAATGAACACTAAGAACAGAAAACATGAGCTGTCCCTGCCCACTGGACCAAAACCAAGCCCAGCAGTAGAGAGGGTCAAAGGTTATCCAGCATGTGTCAGTGGACTGGCAGACGGACCAAGAGGGACACACAGTGACACGAGGACACTATTCTTGACCAGACCCAGAGGCGTGTGTGTGCTTGTGTGGAGTGTGTGGTGTCAATCTCACCTGCCAGACGGATGGACCCGGAGTTGTAGATGGCCTCATCTCGCAGCTCCCTCACATGCACAGTGCCAGAGGAGACGGCGTCTGGCCACACTTCATCGGACACGCGCACCTGGAACTGATAAGTGCCGGGTGGAGCGTTCTCCTTGATAATTAGGAAGCCAGTTCGCTTGTTCAGGATGAAGTAACTGATGGAAAAGACACAAACAGACAAAAGCACACAGACTCATTAGAGGGAATGTTCCAAAGAAGTGATGGGGGCTGCTAACAGGGCCATGGATGGTGCATCTGTTCAATCTATACCTGCAGTTTGCTCAAGTACCTTGTTTCCGATTCACAAAGATTTTACCTCTGCCAAGGAGGTTATGTTTTGCCAGGATCTATCTGTTTGGTTGTTTGTCTGTTAGCAACATTACGCACAAACTACTGGATGGATTTACATGAAAATTTTGGTCCAAAGAAGAAACCATTACATTTTGGTGCTGATCCAATCCAGATTGAAGTCACAAAAAAACACTGAAGTTTTTAATGGCAAATCCCAGTCATTTACGTCATTATGGGAATTGTAGTTTATTTGCAAACTCTCGTCAACGTTTTTCAAGCCTAAGTCACTACATTACCCAGTTTCCCTTGCAATGCCAGCGCAGGAGTTCTTCGCATGGACAGACATGAGCAGAGACTCGGCCGTCATACCAAAGCGCGTGGTGATTCAGAAGGTGGAGGTCTGCACTCTCCGAGTGCTTTTCTAGTTAGACAGGTTATTAATTTATTCCCTTTTTCATTAAGTCATTTATTTACTCATTTATTTTACACACCAGTAGGACATAGGAAGGTAAGTCCAACCAAGGTAGAAGCAGTACACTGCATAGAAAGTGCTAACCTGAGACAACAGATAGACCGTTATATATCAATATATTTCACCAGTCCATCCAGGCAACAAGCCATAGACAGTGATTAAGTGATTTTCACACAGCATGGTTGTTGGTGCCATACAGGCTGGTCTGAGTATTTCAGAAACTGCTAACCAACTGGGATTTTAAGAACTACAGGCTTTACAAAGAATGGTCCAGAGAAAGAAAGGAAATGCCTTGTTGATGCCAGTGGTCAGAGGAGAATGGCCTGAATGGTTCAAGATTATAAAAGGCAAAAGTAACTCAAATATTCCCTGCCCAACCAAGATATACAGAAGAGCATTTCTGAAATGCAATATGTCAAATCTTGAAGCAGATAGACTACAGCAGCAGAGGACCGTGCTGAGTGCCCCTCCTTTAGTTAAGGAACCAAAGGGCTTATCAAATTGAAGAAAAGAAGATTAGAAAATGTTGTCTGCAAGGCCAGAATTTGGTGTAAACATCATGAAAGCATGGATCCATCCTGCCTTTCATCAACGGTTCAGGCTGGTGGTGGGATGATGGTGTCGGCTCCCTTATTACGTCACAGTGAAGCATGAGTGGCTACCTCCAACCCTCAGCAGATGTTATGCCAAATACACCCAGAGGCACTAAGAAACAAATATAAACAAAGCTATAGCTAAAGTGCCAGCACCTGTCCGGCCAATCGTGTCTTTGCTCCTCCACAGTCAGTGCGGTGGTTTTGTGCTGTATGATCTCTGCAACCCTCCTCCACCCCAGGCACCTCCAACCATCTCATCAGTGTCCAAGTCCAACTTCTCAGAACTCTGGACCCTCACATCATCAGCACCTCAGTCCATCACATCAGGGTCCCAGCGAGCTGCTCAGAAGTCTACTACTCATCTTATCCTGTACTCCTCACCACCACCAGGGTCTAGACTCCAGGGGTGGTATCCTATCTCACATTCGCCCTCAGTACTCCTGAAGTTCACAAGACATCACGATGAAGCCTAAGCCTCAAAGACATGCTAATCACAAAGACATCGCACATTTTCAATCATACCAACTTGAACATTAAATAATTGTTCAGCCAAACCAGTGTGTCCTGATTGAACTTTTGTTGTAACCTTAAACAAATAATGTACACCCAAGTTGTCCCAGTTAATGACACTTAAGTTAACTTATATTCAACATACAGCAGCGACGGCAACATTGTAGTTGAAAAACTGTGGTGGGGGAGTACTGACAACTAAGGTCTGGGTGAAACTCTGGTTCTCACTATAAGGTTACACAATTCCTTAATACAAAGTCATTCTGTAACAACTTGGCTTGACTGCTATAAGGAGTTATATTTATTTAATATTTACACATAACTGAATACCATCAAAAATTGTGCACAATTATTTAAATATGAATGGCCCAACATATTTTACAAAGGCTAAAGAGGTATCCAACCAACAAGTCCACCTTTAGAAAATTGGCAACGAAAGGTAGTTGGATCAACTTTTTTTGATTTTGAGCACATAGAGGGTTATTACCTCCTCCAAGTCAGTTAGCTAGTTAGTTTGTCTGTTTGTGAACAGGATAACTCAAAAAGTTAGCAAAAGCAATAAGTGAAGAGGTTTTGGTGATGATGCCAATATAGATGCAGATACAGATTAATTTTATCATGATTTGTTAACACTGCGAGACAGAGCAGTTTCCTACAGTTTCACCATAGCTCAGTGATTTCTCAGTGGATTTTCTTCACATTTTAAGGGAATTTTGGTCACGGAACAAGGAATATGTGATAGGATTTGAAGCTAGATGCAGATCCAGGAATTATTAAAGTATTTAATAGCAGAAGATTGTGCAATTTTCCAGATTTTGACAATTACTCGCCCTACAAGTTTGGAAATACCTTGGTGGAAGTTCGTGCTATCAGAGCACTTCTAGGTTGTTTTGTATTCAGAATGGATCATTGATCAAAAATCACTAATTTCCACCCTTATAGCTAAAGACTTTACTTGTAATTACCAACATGAGTGCAGAATTCAATTTGCCATCTGTTGCCCTCACAGATCCTCAGCAGGACAGATTACAGTGAAGAGGGGTTCAAGACAGCATTGTATATTTTCTAAATCTACCCATCCTAAAGGCAAACAATGCATCGCAGCATGGCCCAACATGAGCGATTATCCAGTGGCTTAGTGCCTGAGGGGTCAAGCTGCTGAATCTATAAGCACGACTGCTGGTGTTGTTCTGATTAGTCATTAAGCCGTCACAGTGAGCCCGCAGAGACAAGTCATCTCTGTTATTTCCTCATCAAAGGTCAGCGTGGTAACAAGCTAAGTGGATTCGAAATGTTCATTATGACTGCATGGTTATTGTCTAGAGGGTCAGAGCCATCCAGACAAAACATCAAGCAGGATTATTACACATGAGCTGTGCTCTGATCGTCTGATGACAGTGACACAGCAGGACGGCGTTTCTGTGGCTGAATATAAGGATTGTTTTCAAAGTGGGAAAGTCAGTGCACGGGGACTGGGGCTGGGCTGTATCAAACCATCCATGATAAACAGGTACTGATCTTTACTTGATATAAAAATGCCCTATGACAATATCGATGATGAAGACTACAGACTCTACGACGTGACTAAGGTCAGAGGAGTCCCTTCTTACAGGCAGTGTGGGCAAATGTTCCGGGCGTCACACTCTATGTGGGGTACTTGCCCAAGCCTCATATATCTTTGAATAAAACCCAAAACATTAACCAGCCACCAAGTTGTCACCTGTCGCCTTCATCACTCTGTTAGTACAATTCAACATCTCCAACTCTGGCTCTCTTTTCATATTTCTCTCTCTCAATATCTCTCTCTCTGTCCAGGTCTACCACTTCATTGGCATGTGCCTTTACTCTTCTGCACACGTATTCATTCACTCTGAGCAGGTAAAGAGGAGGGACACCAGAGTGTGCATGTTCCTTGAAGGTGAAAATAGGTTTTGAGAGAATTTAACCAAGCAGAGACAAAAAATGAAGCTGAAGATTAATTTTATTACTAAATTTGATGTTTTCCTAGTTTCTAAGGAAAATACACCAACACACCCATATACTAGTCCAGGCCCTACTCAGCATTGAGGCCTCAGAGGGAACTGTGGACATCACAGCACACGTAATGGTGACATTTTCAAAATAGGGACCTTTGTCAGCAATTATTTAAACTAGTATCTGTTTTAAGTACCTTTGCAAATATCCTTTAACATTTAAAGTGCTAATAAAGACTAATTTCCTACATTTAGATGCACTGACAGCCAACAGTAGCCAGCTAAAACAACTGTTTTTGACTTCAGTTCAGCCACTGTGTGAGAATATGGCAATTATATAATACCTTATTATATATTACCTCAGATTTTAGTATGGTGTTGGAAGGGGTAGAGAGCACCCATCTGGACAACCCTAGATACAGCCGTTTACAGCCTATAAGCATCAAATGTGTGTAGACTTTCTGCCTGGTGACAACATTTTACTTCTCTATGTGCCAAATTGTGGGTAAAGATTTGTTTCTGAAAGTCATGTTTAAGAAAAGTGAGTTTCAAGTGTGTGTGCTTTAAAGTGAAGCTACTTTATCCTTTTCTACTGAACCTCAGTTCAGAGCTTCACAGCAGAAACCCACTCACACTGCCAACACAGACGATAAACAGGCTAGGCACTGTGCGCTACCACTGTGGTGAAGTAGAACCAACCATACTGTTCAGAGTTTGAGGAGATATCAAAACGTTTAATTATAGTGTTGAACAAATGTGCTGCTATAAAATGGTGCAAGGATGATGTAATTTTATAGCCCCTTAAGCCCCTCTCCACACCCTGGAAGTAAGAATTGCTTTAGTTTACTCAACAAATATCAATAGTTGTTCACTGACAGGTTTTTGTAGTATAGCTGAGAATAGGATGGGGGAAACTTTCATGTTTTGTTCATCAGGATTCCTCCCTTTTTGTAAACAAAAGGAAAAGGCTAATGAAGGGCAACACCGTGAGCGCAGTTGTTCACACAGGTGAACCTAGCCCCACCCTTGCTTGGAAACAACTGGGCATTGCAGTGATGCTCCTTTTTAAAGTCAATCATGAAACTCAAATGTTTTCCAAGTTACCTGGTCCCATGTGAAATGTTCCAAACAGGTGTTTTTTGGGCATTCCTCAACTTTCCCAGTCTTTTGTTGCCCCTGTCCCAGCTTAATTACCTCTGCCAAGGAGGTTATGTTTTTGGCAGGGTCTGTCTGTTTGTCTGTGTGTTTGTCTGCTAGCAACATTACACAAAAACTACTGGATGGATTTACACTAAAATTTTACCAGAGGTGTGGTTTGGTCCAAGGAAGAAGCCATTACATTTTGGTGCTGATCTGATTCAGACTGACGTCACAAAAAACATTGAAGTTTTTAATTCCATTCATTCATGTCATCATGGGAATTGTAGTTTATTTGCACTGACGTCAACATGTTTCGAGCCTATGTCACTACATTTCCCAGCGTCTTCTGCTTCTGCTAACACAACAGCTAACAATACCCTGGTAGATCTGCACAGTTTTTTCGACTTTGTAACTGGAGTGCTGATAACTCGGAGATCATGTCATTCACTCTCCCCTCTTCCCAGTTCCAATGTAAATGGAATGCAGCATTTTCCACATGGACAGACATGAGCGGACACCCAGGCAAATCCCAGTCATTTACGTCATTATGGGAATTGTAGTTTATTTGCAAACTCTCGTCAACATTTTTCAAGCCTAAGTCACTACATTACCCAGTTTCCCTTGCAATGCCATTCAATTAAGTATTGGTTGAAAAGGATTTGAAATCATTGCAGTCTGTTTTACTTTACATTTTACACAATGTCCCAACTTCACTGGATACAGAGTTTGCATTAGCTTTTGTGTTATTAAACTTTGTTTTATTGTTATATTCTGCCTTCCTGTATTTACTCTTCCTCATCAGTAAACCACAGTGCCCCAGAAGAAAATAATAAGTGAGCAGAGAGTATACTTCAGGGAGAAGGAGGAGAGGAGGAAAATTATTCTGACTAACAGGAACAAAGACATGCAGGGAGGTAATTTTACCCGGTCCCTCTCTCCATGCTCCCCTTGTACTGTAAATGAGCTCATTCAAGTTTAATTACAGAGCAAATCCAAGGCAGCACCTTGGCAAATCAAATAATGAAGCACTTGTACAGACAAGGGCCAAATTAACTTATTTTACATCATATACTGAACCAAGTGGGTCCAAAGGTGTACAGTTGTCATTGTTTAAGATTACGGGATTACAGTATGAATGACTGAGTGTAGTGTAGATATTATATATCTGCTCTTTGCAGCTTATAGGAGGTGAAAGTCTGAAGCAATGATCAGTTGTACTAATAAATGTTGTTTAACCATAATGGGGCCTGAAACTGGCAAACTCTACTCTGATCCCTAAAAAACCTGACAGCAAAAATGTATGCAGTAGTTAGCAAAGTTAACTCAGGGGGTCCAAACTTTAGTGATTTGGACCCAAATACCTCACTTTTACTGCATTACTTAGGATAAAGGGCCCCTGGTACGCCCTAGTCACCATAGGATTCACATCTAATCAGGACTCAAACAACTGTGAGTGCAGAAAAGAGTGAAAGCATTGACAGTTAGTTTTCAGTCAGGCACAAAACAAGAGCAAACTGCAAGGAGCTGTCAAACTTTGTAGGACGGTTGGAGCTTAAAAACAATGCAATGTGCTTTAGAAATTGGACCTTAACATGGAGTTAGTAGTTCAGAACTGGATCCTGATTAGTGCTTTTTCCTATTATAATCCAGCTGTTTTTGGATTGTTTGGAGGCCAATTTGAAATGGACTGTGGGCCACATTTGGCCCTTGGCCATAGTTTGGACACCCTTGCTCTAACCAATGTGCTCAAGCATTTTGATGCAGAAGTAAATTAGCAATACAGACAGTCAGCTACTGAATTAAAGCCAGGATTTATGTTGATGCCTCTTGTACATGTTATTTTACAATACATTAAATTAAGTCCCTGATCCAGGTCATCATTAACACTTAAACAGATACATCATTTTATCATCGTGAACAACTAGTCATCCATATACTATGTGTATATATTTAGCAATGATATTTTAATACTTAACCTTAAAAACCATAGCCAAAGTCATTAATCATAGGTACATCTGTCCAATCACCAAAATCCAGTGGCAAAAATGAAAAGGAAAAAGGCAATATGAGACTTCATTTGTCAATAAGTCCACAGGAGGAATTGCAGTCAAGCCGATCCCCCAACACCCCCTCCCATCTTCTTAGACATTTCCCACAGGGTGGTTGTTGTGTTGCATTATTTAAAGATCAACTGAACCATGAAGCCATGCAGCACGGCTCAGGGCAAGGAAGTACACCCCATCAGGGTCACTTACAGTTAGGGTTGGTAATTTTATTTAGATACACTTTTTGTTATACTGGTTAAAATGATTGTTATGTCCCGATGGCAATCAATGCATGATGTGTTTTTAAAAGAGAGCGAAAAATAGCCGCTGTCTACAGCAGGAGTTAAACAGGGAAAACACCAACCAATCACCGCGACCAGTACAGAGTTTATTAAACGAATCAAATCCTGTACTGCCGTTCTGCCCACATTCTACGCGTACATTTTGCCAGCGTGCACTGACCCTGATTCAATGCGCGTCGCCGAGCTGAGCTCAGAGGGATCCAAGTACACTGGAGAATGCTTACCTGTCAAGTCTTGGCTTTGAAAGTAAGGGAAGATCGCTGGGAGCCGTCCTACAACCCCAGCCAAGCTCCAGTATCCCTTACATTTAAGACAAGTGTACAAGAAATCTAAAATAAACACTTTGCTTTTCTTGGTTTGTTGCTGCTGTGGGCTCTAATTTCACAACTGCCACCCAGGCTACTGCAGGTGGCAGTTCTCGAGAGGCTTTTTCTTCTTCTTCGATTTTACGGCGGTTGGCATCCATCATTTTGGTGCATTAATACCCCATTTGGCTAGTGACAGAGCTTAGTTTGGAGAGGCAGAGGAATGTTGTCCCGGCCAAAACGGGAGTCTTGACAGCTATGTGGAGAAAGGCAGTGAAACTACCTATATCCCGATTACTGCTCTTCCTGCTAAACAGACGAAGAGAAGAAAGATGAAGGCAGAGAAGGCCGAAACAAAAAAGAATTTGGACAAAGCCAGGGCAAAAACGAGAGTCAACATCGGGTTGTGAGTACTAACTAACTTGCCATGTTGGTTTGTTTTTTTTTAAACTTTACTATGATAATGTTTTGGTGTTTTCTTACCGCTGAGTGAGACATGACTTGGTGTAGTGCAAAACAAACACGAAGTGCTGAGGACCGGTTTTGAGTTGAATTAGGCATATGGTCGCGAATCAGCGGCGCTCGTGCATGTGAGCAGGGGGCGTAGTTTTTGAGGAGCTCCTGGGAGGGGGGGAGGGGCTAGGCAGAGTCCTGAGGAGAGTAAATGAAGGAGCTGCATCTCGTCCTTTACAGGTATTATTTTTTCTTTTTTTAATTCAGCTTGATCATAGCCTTGCGTAATAGACACCCAATGTATGATGTTAACGGCAAAACACACCAGGACATAAACTTTTAAGTTATATTTCACAGAGGCATTCCCATGACAGCAGAAAGTATTAAAAACGCATGCTGAAAACTGTGTCTGCCTCAGGGCCTTCTCCTGCTTGGGTGTGCCAACCAAATGCTTGATCCCCCTCATCTGACTCATTTCAGTCCCGAGGAGCAGCAGGTCTATTTTAGGGTGCCTCCAGATATCACGGCTCCTCCCTTTTTTAAAGCTGAGCCCAGCCACGATCCTGACAAATCTCAATCTTTTGATCATTACCCAAAGCTCATGACCATAGATTAGGGTCTGGATGAAGACACCTGCAAAATGAGTGATGCAGCATCATACACTAAATAGTCTCCTGGTCTATTTTACTCTCACTCATAACCATGACCACAAGAAACTCAAACTGTTACCTCATTAATTATTTCATGTAACAGATACACGACCAGAAATGCTTTAGATCTATTGAATTATGATGTTGTCCGAGCTAACATAAAAAGAAGACTTTAAACATTTATGTATGCTGTTTAGGGGCTGAAATTCTTGGCTTTCACCTCTTGTGTGCATACAATACACTGGGCAGGGCTGTATCAATGTATGAGAGCCCAATTGTTCGTGTAATTATGTGTGAAATATTTCATAATTTCAATTCATACATCTGAGGATGTCAAAGTGTGTGCATCAGTGAGTTTCGACTTGTATAAACATCTGCTGGAGAGTGAAAATCAAGAGCATGCACTCAAGACCTCTATATGTTACAAGCTCGGTGGAAGTGGATCGTCAGAAACAATCTTCACCATAGACTTTAGACCAGGTTTTCTGTGCTTTCAGTCATTTTCTGCTTCATCAAGATAGCAACGTGACCACTCCTCAAGACAAACACACCCCTGGGAACTGACAGCAGTGTTTGTTCATTAGCTGTTTAAAAATAATGCACACAATTAGCATAAAACTGATAACTGCAAAATAGAAAAGACACTTGCACTGCACATTAAAATGCTTCGTGACAGGTGTGAGATGGGGCCCTAAATGTGATTGCTGAAAGGCAAGAACAAAAACTTGTTTTTTGAAAATATCTAATAAAATACACAAAGAATATAGTTTTTGGTTCAGCTTAAGTGCAATCGACGTAAGCCCCCAGAAACAGTAGCTGTGCTCTAGGGCACAGCTATGGGGAATCCTAACAATAAATAAAAATATAAATCCCTTTCTTTCTGGCATATGTCAGTAAGGAGATAAAACAGCATGCAGGTCCAAAGCTTCACTTTACCCACCTTGGAACATGTCCCTCAAACACGTATGTTTTGTTGTCCCAGTCATCAGGATCAGGAGAGTAAACCTTCCCCAGGACAGTGGTGGGCATTCGGCCTGATGACAGAAAACACCAGAATAACGGTTTCAGGGGTTTTGAAATGATAATCATTTTGTGCACTTAGAAGAGCAGTTGAGTCCCCACAGTGACATCTTCACGTCAACACATTTGTTTTAGTGTTTGCAGCTCAAAACAATATCTCAGCAATGACATCTGTATAGATGGGATTTGTCTTACAAATCATGAGCATATTTAACTTGAACTCTGAATAATGCTTTTTAAATGCACAATTACTGTTATGTGGAAATGTCCTACTTTCTATCACTCTCCACCTTGTCTCTTAACTTTGTGAACCATGTGGAAATTATCCTGACAATACCTCTTAGAATAAGGATAGACTCTGACTGATGATGCTGAGTTTTCAGCCTGGAGCTGTCCCCTTATAGTCGATATTCAAATATCTGTTTGAGCGTGGCGGTAAAAATCTACACTTGAACTGTAAATAAACACTCAAATATAAAATAAACTGCTCAACGGCACATTAGAGCACCTGGGCCAGTGAACCACCTGATCTGGCAGAGGGCAGTCCCAGTGCAAATTGTTCAACCAGTGCTCTCTTGACCTCAACAACAGCTGCATCTAGTCAACCAGAAACCAACAGAAGAAGAAGAAGCCTCCAGGTGGACAATAACGTCAATAAGGTCAATGAGACATCTTAGGAGCGCTGTGTGGAAGCACTTTGGGCTCCTCTGTCTTTTGATTGCACAGAGGAACTGTCGCTCTACCACAAATCCACAGGCCCATTTGTTGGCCTTTCACCCACTGTAGTTCAGCGGTGCCTTGTCAAGTGTCCAGTCCAGACATGTGGCCCACCAGTGTGGCTTCATGAGAGGTAAATAAGATGATGTAATGGCAACCGCTCATCTGTGCTGCGGCCTGGGGTGGGGGGTGGGTGTTAGCATACTGTTAATAACTGCATATCATCTGGTGCTAGTGTTGAATATGATTGGAGTTTGATTTTGGGTAAAAGTCACAGCCTTATTTCAGCCTGATGTTTGCTTTTTGCCTAAAAAAGTTATACTGAAGAAAAAAACTAAGTCAGCAAAATTGATATTTAGAGAATTGTTTGTTATCCCAGACTCCTCTACCAAATTCATTATGATTTAAATTTATATGATACAAAAGTTAAATATTGTATGAATCAACTAGAGCAGAACTTTGTGACTGGAGATAAGGGGAACGAAAATTATTGTTTATATTACGCTACCAATATTTGACTGATCCTGAACTAAAGACCGTGTGTTTAATAAGAATGCCCTGATCATGTCTTGTCACCCAAACCAATTTCACAGATGAGTGATTTGGGATGATGTTGTTCTCTTTGTTAAAACAAAAGGTATAGTGTTTGTTCAAAGCACCTGAACAGAAAACCTTTAAAGGAGCAACGCAACAAGTACCCTACAGTAAGGACAACTGAAAAACACAATGTGAGGATTCAGTGATTACAAATGTTAATTTATATGAATGAATTTACAAAATTATTAACAGATAAGACAGATAATATTTAACCTAATGGGCTAAAGAGTGCAAATGATCTCTCTCTCTCACACACACAAACATTCACACACACACACATATGTATGTGTATTTATATATATATATATATATATATATATATATATATATATATTTATATATATATATATATATACTAAATATAAGAATTTATGATGACAACAAACCCATGGAGGCCAAGTCTATAAATCTGTCCTCATCACATTTGTTTCTGCTAAATATAAATGTATTAAATGTTAGCCTCTTGAGATGCAGCATCTCATTATCAAGAGGTTCTTCATGTCTAAATGGTTGTAAAGGTATTTATTTTGGAGGTATAATCAATCATACTGATGGATAGAGAGGTCATCTTAAAATTTACATTAACTTCTAGACAAAAAATTGATTTGTTGCTTCATAAATTTGTGTGTCAGTGTATCTTCATAAGTGCATATTAGTGCACTGGATTGGCTGGATGTTAAAGTTTTTACACCTTCAGAGTGCAGGCAACTGCTTATATCTG
This sequence comes from Cetoscarus ocellatus, assembly GCA_037902135.1. Classification (NCBI taxonomy): domain Eukaryota; kingdom Metazoa; phylum Chordata; class Actinopteri; order Labriformes; family Labridae; genus Cetoscarus; species Cetoscarus ocellatus. The sequence goes on along the minus strand of JBAMNC010000370.1, from coordinate 246,975 downwards.
AGTTCAACAAATCAATACACTTGTGACAAGAAATGTTGAAGATCTCGATGACCCTCTCACCTCTGTGACTATTGATGAAAATTTTCTTCTCCCCTGCCACATGTGCGTGATCGTTCTGGTCCCCGATGGTCACTGTTAGCGTGCTGGTCACAGTTTTGGCCGGTCGTCCGCTGTCGCTCATAATAATGGGGATGAGGAACTCCTTCTGGCGCTCTCTGTCAAACGTCCTCAGAGCTGTAAGTGTGGCTGTGCCGTTCAAGTTGTCCTGGAGGTAGAAGTCGTTGCTGTGGCGATACTCGAGGGGGACAGTGAAGTGGAAGGGAGGGCCGTTCTCCGGGGAGTCCCGGTCCACAGCTCTGAGGAGGGTGGACGTTTGGTTCATCCTTACTACCTAAACAAGGAGGGAGGGCATCAGTGACTGTGGATCAATCATCAAGTCAATAAGTCAAGTCAGGGCGATGGCAGGATTAGGCAGTTTAGGTTAAAGACATGCTTGACGGGGAGAACTGATTTAAAAGGAGGCAAGTCTGCATCCACATGGATGGAAGACATAAGCCCCCTCTTAGCTAGTTCCTGTGAACCCTCCTCTTTTGACTTTGCTGACAAATCATTAAAAAATTTGAGCTTATATACAACACTACAAATTTCATAAAGACTGTATTCTTTACTTTGTATAAATTAGATAAGAACCATGCTTTGGTATTTGCTTCAATCTGACAGCAGACAAAACTGCAATCATGAGCCAATGCTTTGCATAATATGTTAAAACTAACTTTAATTTGGCTAGCATTGTATATGTTAGCTGGCTGTTTGGCCTTCAGGTAAATGCACTGTATTTTTTCAAGGTAAAAGTCAAGGCCCAGCACAGAGGCTTAGAGCATGCTTAAACAACTTGTGTATACATGCAAGAGGTATTGATCTTCAGCCATGTTATTCACAATCCTTAAAAAAGTCTGGAAACATTATTTTAGTTGATTATTTCTTCCCTTTAATAACATCAATTGATATTGTATTTTTATCATTGGAAAGCCTAAATAGTTATCGTTATAACAAGGTACAAAAAATGATCAGGCATTCAAGGAATAAGCAACATAGTTAAATGTGTGGGTAGAGCCCCCAGAAATGTGCCTTGTGTGTTTGTTACACCCACTAAAAGCTATCATGGCATTATAGGCAGGCCTTACGGTTCTAAGCCCACCTACTTGTGCAGTCGGTCACACTTTATTGATTCATAATTGGTTTCCATATGTTATGCTTTCCCAAGATATATGAAAGGATGTTAAACTGCTGTCATGTATAGTTTCATCAGTCAAATCAAGGAGTTGATGCTGCAGAGGCATAAATAATCTAGTGAGGAAGAAGGCAGGGAGCATGACACCCTGTGACACTGGAGTGGAGCCAAAGGATCCATTAGAAACAGAGAGAGAGGGAGTGATGCACATGAAGATACAAGTGAAAATGACATGGTAAAAATCTGTGATAATACAAGGATTTATGATCGTATTTGCCCATATCCACTGTAAAATATATCACGTCTGCTGAGAGTAATGTCTAGTTTTATTTTTTTAGGATACAACCACAAAACAAGTTCAACTTCAGGCTGTGCTGAAACCTTCAGTCTGGTTTGATCTACTCTAAATTGTCTTAAAAGCACAAAACACAGATTCTGTTGAAATACATTCATAAATTAACAATGCAATGTGCTGCTCTCTCTCTTATTCAAAGCCTGTGTTACAAACTCACTCTCTCTATCTCTGTCTCATTTTCCTTGAACAACAAATAATGATGATGACAAATCATTAAAAAAGAGGGTTTTCTGAAAAAGGAATAAGTAATAATGTCTTAAATATTTAGTCATGGATCTTTTAAATTTTTTCAATGAGAGTTGCCAACTTTACCCAACTTGCCCCCATCAATACATCAATATTAGGCCTGTTACTCGCTAAACAAAGAAAGTCTATACATTTATTAAAAGATGGATCTGTCAGAGAAAAAATTTCAGCTGGCCTGTTAACACAACAACGTTGTCACCAGAAACAGAAAGGTTTTTCCTTTGCATTTTGAATCCACGAGGATGACTGAAACACGGCAGCGTGCGTGTAAGTTTGTAGTACTTGGTGAATATAACAAATGCATCTCTGCTGGTCAGAGTACTGACACAGCAAATCCACTTTTTGTTGGAGGTGTGATAACAAACCGACCACAGTTAGCAACCAACATATTGCTTGGTAATGGGCCATAGCTGTTGTTTTGCTGTCCCTCGGTGTGTCTGCAATCTCTATCTGGAATAGTACTACACATGTGCCATGTGTCCCAGTTTTCCCTGACAATGGCGAGTTCTGTTTACACAGAGACCACAATGAAAACGTTTTCAAAACTTTTCACTCTGGACCCCAGTTTCAATAGTTTGTGGATTAATGCACTCCAGGCACTGTTCTCGTGTAAACGGAAGGAGCGAATTTTCAGCCATTTTCGTTGTCATGCAAACGGCCCTAAAACTCCATTCACATGCCAAAGGCTATGTTGCCAAGTTTCCATCAATTTCAAGTTATCTTACTCACTCATTCACACAAAACTGACATGCAGGTAGGAACAACTTGGGTTTAAGTTCCTTGCCCAGGGACACTTTAACATGTGAATGCTTGAGCTAGATTCAAACCCCTACCAGATGACTCTTTGTGCAGATATGTGTTATTACTTATTCTACTATTTAAAAGTCTTCTTTGTATAGTCCATTGAGGTACATTTAAGGCTTTAAGACAGCCAGAATACCTATGGCTGTCATACCTACCTCTTTAAATGTCCATCTAAGGTAGTCAATAAAGATTTATTCAACATACTCAGTCCATGATCAAGCCCAGCCAAGCTTACCTGTGGTCCAGCCACGTTCTCGAACACTATTGGGGAGTACAAGGCCTCAAACTCTGGTCCGTTATCATTAACATCCAACAGAGGCAGCTGGACTGTGGCACTGCCTGTCAGAGCTGGAACTCCATGATCAGTTGCCATGATGACAAGGTGATGCTGCGGTATCATCTCCCGATCCAGGGGCCGAGCCACAGAGAGCAGGCCAGACTGGTCGATGGTGAACAGCCCGTCAGGATCTGAGTCTTCTAACAGACTGTAGGTGATTTCGCGGTTCTGTCCTGAGTCAGAGTCGCTGGCAACAAGCCGTGCCACACTGGTGCCAATGGTGATGTCCTCAGGAAGTGGAGCCAGAGACAGGAAGTGTGGGATGAAGACAGGAGAATGGTCGTTATAATCCTCAACCTCCACCACACAGTGCAGGAGACTGGAGAAGTCCAGGTCCTCAACCTGAAATGAAAACAACATTAAGTCCCACATTCTGCAAGTTCAGTTCAGAAAAGATTTAAAGTGCTTTTACAACCAGCCTGTTTGGTTCAGTTTAAACAGAAGATGCACCGAGATCACATGTTTATGGTCGGGTTAACGGACTCCATGCAGTCCAGTTTTTTATGGAATAAAGTCCTGATTTTAAAACCAAAGGAATCAGTGAAGGCCAGCAGCAGTTTTAATTTAAACAGCACTTTTTAATGCAGTTTTATTTATAGTCTTTTGCTATAAAATATCATTTAGTTTAAGTCATATTTTAGTCATCTAAATTGTTTTAATTCCAGTCTAGTTTTAGTGGATGAACTTTCACAACATTTTAGTTGACGAAATATTCTGTAAATTCAGTCGACTAAAATTTGAAGTGTAAAGCGTAAGGCAGTTTTTATGTTTCCTTGAATTTCTGAAGTCATGTTTTACACTTGGATAAAATGAAACATCTAATAACCCTTTACTGAATGTTAGTGAAGTTTGAATGTATAAATAAACAGAAACAAATGTAACTTTTGTGTGAAATGCGGTCACCTTTATTTAGGAAATCTGGCAAAGCATCTCAGTTACAATACCAGAACTGACAACAAACAGTGGACCTGCTCTACATGAATAAATCAATTTATAAAGAGAGGAGCTCTGATTGGATCGCTCCACAACTTATCCCACCACCAAGCTAACTAAGGCAGCTATGATTGGATGTCCGTCTTAACACATCCAACCTTTCCACACAACCAAAGTAGCTGTGATTGGATATATTCCTAACTTGTCTCTAGTTTCTACATGACCAAATTAGGTCTGATTGGATTGAATCTCCGTCAAACACTTTCGTCTAGTTTTTGTTGACAAAAATGTCAGTTAATTTAGTTTCAGTTTTGTCCATGTGCACTTGTTTTTATTAGTTACTGTCTAGTTTTCGTCAGGAGAAGAAGGTTGTTGATGAAAACCAATTAGTCAACAAAATTAACACTGGCCAGCAGAGGTAAAAGCAGGTCACTCTATCTTTTAACAGTTTTGTCTCTGCTCATCATCTCTTACTTTGTTTTGGTTGAAAGACCCCTGGAGGCAGGTTTTCACAATCTAAGTGTTTGATCTGACATAGTCTTAATAAAACTCTGACAGGGTTTAAAGCACTGTGAAACTGTGCATGCTTAAGAGGTCATATCAGAGGCAAGAACAGTCGGGACAAGGTATCAAATAGCATTTCTACACTTATTTACAGAGCACTTCTAAAGCTGAAGACCTTTCAGAATGAATTAGCAGTAAATTGGATGGGATAACTTTCATCAGCTGTTCGTTTACTGATGGCTTTGGTCTCTCAGACAGATAAAATATCTCAAAATATCACGAAGACCTTTCCTTCAGTCTATAAATAATGCATAAGCATAGATTGGACTGGGGGTGGGGTGGGGTGGGGGTGCAAATAAGTATTTTGTTCATATTACAACGTATTTGTACAGTGAAGTTTTGTTTATTTATGCAATTTTCTGGTTATTTTTCTCAACAGCCTTGCAGATGAGTAATCCGATAATTTATGCAATGAGGCCTAAATTCAAATATTTCGTCATGTGCTGGAAAATTCAAAAACAAACAAAAAAAAACAAAGACAATGATTCACAAATCTGCTTGGCCTATATCTAATTGAATACACAGAGACAAGATATTTGATGTTCAAACTGATACACTTCACTGTTTCTTTTGCGCGTTTTCAATCATTTTGAATTTGATGCCTGCAAAATGTTTCAAAAAAGCTGGGACAAGGGAAACCAAAGACTGGGAAAGTTGAGGAATGCTCAACAAAATCCTGTTTGGAACATTTTACAGGTGAACAGATTAATTGGAAACAGGTGAGTGTCATTGACATAAAATCTAAACATAAAATACTAATTAAATGAATAAATGATAACAAATAAATATCTACTACATCCTAAGGTTTAAGAACAATGCCACTCAATGTACAACTGATGATTTCATCATCACAAATCTGGGTTGAAAGCAGCTGAGCCAAAAACCAACATTAAGTACCCATGAACTTCTATCCCTCAGGCGGCATTGTGTTTGACACCAATTTCATTTCATTTAAAGGATGTGAGCTCAGGAAAACTTCAGAAAATCACTGTCAGTTAAAAAAGTTTGTTGATACATCTACAAGTGTAATTTAATGCTCTACCATGCAAAGCCAAAACCAGATATCAACAACAGTCAGAAATTGCTGGATTTGATGTTGTGCCTTTCAGACTAAAGAGGAAAAGGACCATCCAGACTGTTAACAGCACAAAGCTCAAAAGCTGTGATGGTTTGGGGGTGTGTTAGTGCCTATGGCATTGGTAACTTACACAACTGTGAAGGCACATTTAATTCTAAAAGGTACAAACAGGTTCAGACGTCCCTGCTTATATCAGAGAGACAAAGCCAAGACACATTCTGCACGTGTTACCACTGCGTGGCTTCGTAGTAAAAGAGTGCTGGTACTAGACTGGCCTGCCTGGAGTCCAGACCTGTCTCCCACTGAGAATGAATGGTGCGTTACACAGCACGAACTACAACAACAGAGACCCCGGACTGTTTCGCTGCTGAAGTCTTACATCAAGCAAAAATGTGAAAGAATTCCACCTGCAAAGCTTCAACAGTTAGTGTCCTTGGCTCCCATTCGCTTATTGAGTGTTGTTAAAAGGAAAGGTGATGCAACACAATGGCAAACATGCACTTGCATAAGCTGTTTTGCAACCTGTTGCAGGCATCAAATTCGAAATGATTGAAAATTTAAAGAAAAACAAAGTTTATAAGTTTGAACATTAAGTATTTGTCTTATTATGGGTGTGAACTGGTGTGAACATGGCAATTTGACATGCATATCAGTACAGGGATGACAACTCATTCATCATGATAAACTGCAATACAGCAAGCAGGGAGATATATTCTGCTTCATTTATTACATAATCTTTACAGTATTAAGAACCCACAATATTATAAGCATAGCCACAGTTTCTAATAAATGATATTTATATAAAGCATTGCCCTTGTAACAGGGACAGACAAACAATAAGAATAAATGTAAAAGCGAGACAGAGAGTCAAAAGGTCAAAATTCTGCTGCTTTATCAACACAGTATATACCAGGATATAGTGGCTTATCAACAGTCTCTTCACCTCTATTTAATAGTGCTAAACTGTGGTTAAAGCAATGTAGATTTAATGTCTCCTGATAAGTTTTTCAGCTTTATGCATGCAACATATACTTACTTTGCATCTTTCAAAAGGAAATTTTAAGTAACAGCTAACTTCTGAAACAGTTTCTATACTTTGTAGCTATTTTTAAATGGCTTCCCATCAGTACATCACACATATGAAGCTAAAACTTTGCCTTGTAGTGCTCTAAAGTTCCTGTCTCTTCCTGTGACTTCACACCTTCTGTTCAGTGGCTTTCTGACATCCCCTTCAGCTTGAGTCTCTTTGTCTTAGCATTTGACAGACGGGATGGCAGGTTGGTGTGACAGATTTAGAAGAAGTGAAGAAAAATAAATGACTCTAAGATTAGAGCTCATTAAGTTCCATCTACATCTCTCCCGTTTCTCCCATTTCTAATATAGTTAGCATATTCATGAAAATCTACCACATGCAAATATCTGTTCTCGAACTTCAACAAATCAAAATCAGATACCTGAGCTTAACAGTCTATGACACTGTAAACCTGTTTGACTCACACCCTCTCACTGAAGATATATAACTACACTTATGAAAAAAAATCAGACATAAACAGAAGCTGCTGTGCTTAAAGCTTTACATCAGCCTCCACATACCTTCAGTGTGAGGTTGAACCTCTGCTCGCTGTGTCGTTCAAAGTCCAGGCGTTTCTTGAGCCTCAGGGTGCCACGCTGCTCCTGCTTGTGACTGACCATGTAGAACTTCTGCTCCTGATCTCCAGCTACAACGCTGAAGGTCAGCTGAGCATTTTCTCCAGTGTCTCTGTCCTCTGCTGCCAGTTCCAGGACCTTAGTAACAAGAAAGAAGTCGAGAAACTTTATTTCAGGAGCAAAAAGATCTCGGACTGAAGAATATATATTTTTAGCATTGCTATTGCAGTGAATACATGACTCAAAGCCTGTTGTTTGATGCTGGCTGTTTACAGTAAAAGTTCATGAGATAATAGGCCTACTCAGACACCATAGTTCCTTCATTTTTGTGTGTTCCCTGAATGAACTGGAATAACCAGACACTCAGCAGTGCAACACAGTGATCCTCCAGAAAAAAACGCACAGAGATCCTAAAGGTGAACCCACCTTGAGCATCATGGCATCATCTTAAATCGTCAGTGATGTAGGATGTAAGTAATACAATTGCATGCCACAAACTTTAAGTGTTTAGAATTACTTAATAGACATGTTGCTTCACATTCCCTCCTCTTTATTTGTTAGATCAGTTTTAAGAATTTAGAACACCACCCAATGTGAGGTCTATGCCTCAGCTGCCCTAAAATAACAGCATTGGGGATTACCAATTTTTTTATGTTTCTGTTATGGTTAATACACCACTATAAGCTTATATTTATTGCTAAAATATAGTTTTAATTCTTATCTTTCAATTTTCAGATTTTCTGTTTTATAAATAAGAAAGAAAAAATAGTAAAGTACATTGTTATTTCTCGATTAAAATGTCAAATTATAGTTATGTACTTGCATTCCTGAATGGAAAAATAAGTTTTAGCGGTTGAATGTTATTCTTGATTAATTTTTGATTTCTCAGAGGAGCCCAATGTGCGGCTCAAATTTGGGTATATTTGGTGTAAATGTGAATTCAGCTTGAAATTTCTCCTTCATTGTCAAAACGTGTCTGTCCAATAACAACAATATTTTCAGTTCTAAACAGGTTTCTAAAATTTCTGAAGTAATATTGTTTTCTTGTTTTTATGACAGGCGGTCTAATAAATTTGTATTTGTATATAAAGATGGCGATAGACAGATTGATAGATCCATAGATAGACCGACAGACAGACAGATAGATAGACAGATAGATAGATAAAGTTCCACTTTGTTCTCAGTAAATTAAGCAATGTTTCCTGATGCAGCGATTTAAGATCTTCAATGTATTGTGCGTTGATAGCACCGCAGTATGAATAAAAAAAGCTCAATTACAGCAGATATCCCACCAGCAAGTGCAGGGCAGGATTACTGAAATATGTTCAGGCAACACATTTGGCGACTCCAAACAACAAGCTTTTAAAGTACAAAGCAAATGCCAATATTGACCGGTTGTCCGACAGTCTCACTCAAAGTCATCACGGTGATGGGATCTTGTAATAAAACAGGAAAGCTACTGATTTATCATAAGAATCTCTTCCTGGAGACAGTAATGTAGTTCCAACAACAAGGATATTTAATCATAAATATTCTTCTAACCGCAGGAAAAGCATGACCAGTTTTGACTACTCAGGGTCTTATGCAGGCTGTGAAAGATGAGGTCCACTTTCATCATCATAGCCTGAAGGCTAATGTATGAACTCTAACATATACATTAGCATAAACAAGGTCTATTTAAGTATACCTGCCCCTGAACCAGATACAGTCCATTTTAATTGTTGGCCCCTGGCAGGCTCCTCATCTCCGTATTTCACATCAGCAAAATGTTAAATACTACAGAGGTAATAGGAACTGAGTGTTTTCCACACACATGGTTAAACATGAAGCCCAGCCTGGAGAAGTAATGCTTAATGTATATAGTATAACTCTTTTGCATATGTGGCTTTTTAAAGATGACTTTCAACCGGCCAAAAACATCTAATGCTAGTGATGCACGATATGAAAAATTTCAACTGATACCGATAACCGATAATGTCCTGCTTCTCTTTGCCGATACCGATAAGTTCATATTTTTATATTTAATATAATCTTTTTGCATGTTGAAATCTTGAGCCAACCACTGAGCCGTTAAGCTAAGCTTGCTGACCGGACTAACGTCAGATGTCCATATGTCTGTGGTAAAACTTACGTGTAGTCTGTTCTTGTTTTGTGTTATGTTATCAAGTTATGGATGTGTGTGGCAACGATACCTCAGAGGGCATGGAGGAATACATCCAAGAAGAAGCAACAGCTTGGGAGGGTGTAACATTGCTCCAAATGTACTATTAACTAGCGAAAACCCGGGCTCCCAATGAAAGAAAAGGGCTGGTCATCAAGTGCTATGAACTCCATCACTTTGTTGTTGATGGCTTTAGCCTTTTCACTGTCTCTTAAAAAAGTTTTTACAGTTTTCAAATGCCTGTTGAATGGGTATATCCACACTCCATGTTGTTGTTTTTAGCCTTAGCATGCTAGCTGCTACCGTGGCTGCTTCGTTTTCTTTCAATACTGATTTGCCGAGATGGCGACTTTTCAGGTGAGCTGTAAGATCTGTTGTGTTAAAACCTGAAGTTCTCTTTCCTCCTCTCAGAAATCTTGCTGAACAGGTTGTGCAAAAAGCAATGCTGTTGTTATCTGCTGCCACTGAGAAAAACAACCACATCGGTGAAGCCATGTTCACTTTTGGTCTGGCAGAGACGGGGGCAGGCTTGGGTCCTTCTAGTAAGGCGCGATAGATGATGTAACCACCACGACACAGCTTGTTTTGGGGCTACGCGGCCTGCAAACAATTTCCCCAATTTAAGTAATTTATCTGATCTTTTTGTCGGATAAGATGTACATATCAGGTCGATAAAAAATGACGTAACTTTTGCCAAATCGGCCGATATTATATTGGTCCGATAAATATTGTGCATCCCTATCTATTACTGGTATAATTTGATTTAAATAACTACGCCAACAATCTGTGATTTAAAAGGCAGACAGCCTTTAGTTAGGAGGGTCAAGGACAGTGCTGAGGCCAGGACATTTTAAAAGCCATGTGCACATCTGCAGGATTCGAGGACTACAGCTTCAAGTGTTTGCTAAAAGCACTTGAGCCACAAAACACAGTCTCATTTTATACACACCTAATCCAGTCATTGATCCTTTTCTGTGCATGAGTGGTGATGAGCTTAAGCACATCATACAATGTGCATACATACGATACACACTGTACACAGTTAACAGATAGTGGGACCAAAACCAGTGAATATGGCACATTGTTTCAAATGGCTCATTTTTGTTGTACATTTTTACCAGTTTCCTAATATGTTTAAATGCAGAGATAGAATCAAGTCTGTGTAGGTTTTGTCATGTTTTAACTTTTTTTTTCCCCAGTATTTGGTCAGTGTTTGATATAAAACAAGCTGTACCACAGATGTATCAAAGAGAAGCTTAATATTAATAATAATAGTAGTAATAATAATACAACTACTATTATTATTATTATTTTTATTATTATTATTATTATTACAAAAGTGAGAATTATGTATCCAAAAGTCCTAGTTGCTTTTTCCATTTTTAACCAAACTTGTACCAGAGTTTAAAAGATTGACAAAAATAGATTCCTATCCTTACTGCAAGTACAAGCACATAAATGGCTTGGCATTCTGTTTTTTCTTTTTCATGGCTGATTTATGTTTTGTGGAGGTGATTTTTAAAAAGTGAACCATTGGAAATACATCCAGAATTAAAGTCAATGTACCACTTTCCTTTTTACTGGTTGTACCTTGTGGTTTAAATGAGAGGTTTTTGTTTCATTATTTAGGAATTTTTGAAGAGAGAGCTCTGTAACTGCTCAGGACAGACAAGAAAATCCATCTATCCATCCCTCCATCTATACCTCCATCCATAAGCTAATATCCATCCCCCATCAATCAATCTATCCATCATTCAGCCATCCATCTTTGAATCTACTTATTTGCCATTCATCCACTAATCCATGCAATCATCTGTGGACAACCCATCCATCTGTCCATCTTGCATTCATCCATCAACCCCACCATCTGCCCATCCACCTGTTCATTCAACCAGCTGTCTGTCCTTCCATCAAACAATATTATCAGAACAACATCTGTATCAGCAGATAGTTGCTTAAAATTGTTTTTTGGTATCAGCAGATATCAACATTGTGTGCTGATGTTTACAGATGATATTTTGGACTTGCATATTTGCCATATATAGCCCATTTATTGGCTGTAACACTGGCAGAAGGTAAAAAATTGCAACAATGATTTGCCTCATCATCACTGAATTCTCACTGAATTACAAATCAAAAATATAATTTATTGCAGAATTGTTTCACATCTTATTCTCACCTAGGTAGGCAGTCACCATGAAAGGTACAAGTCAGTTTTAGTAATAAAGAGGTTTTGTGCTCTTGACATAAAATGTTAGTATCAGAGTTGGTGATGATGACTTTGAAAGAGTCAGCATATCAGATATTCAGCAAAAAAAATCCAGTATCCTCTATCCCTAATACGTATGTACACACATTTACACATACACGTATACATACAAGCATACATTTTTCCTCTTCTCTTCTCTGACTCTCCCAGGAGATACAAAAGTTTCTGTTTCTTGAAACATTATTTTGCTTCAAGGCAGATGAAGCTCTTAGGTTTATTTTCCATTTTTCTTTCAGGTTGATGTTTGATGCTGATGTTAAAGTGAATCCACTGCAAAGGGTCCATTAGCTAATTAACTGAATAAAAGAACTGCCTCATTATTTTAAAGTAATAGAGTATAAGAGGTGCCAGACAAACAGGGACAACCACTAAAATCAAGAGAAAAAAAAGCTAAATTTACCTGTGCATTGGGCTCTGCATTCTCTGAGATCCTGGCCACGCAGGAGTGATCAATGAATCGTGGAGCGTGATCATTTACGTCCTTGATTTTGATGGTAGCAGTCCCAGTTCCTGTCATTCCTCCCCCATCCCGGGCCTCCACCACCAGCAGGTAGGACTCCACCTGCTCTCTGTCCAGCCCGCCCATAGCCACGGTGATGGTTCCTGTGGTGGGGTTGATGGTGAACATCTCTGAGAAGGTCGGCACTCCCCCTAGCTCCAGGTTAGTGGCATCCAAACTACCCAGAATCCTATACGAGAGCACGGCGTTCTGTCCCACTGCTGAGTCGTCCAGGTCAGTGGCTGTCATCTCCATCACGGACGTCCCAGCCACCGAGTTCTCCGCTACGTCTCCATGGCAGCTGGGGGCGCAGGTGAAGACGGGCGCGTTGTCGTTGATGTCCCAGACGTTGATGATGACGTCCGTGAAGCCGGTGAGACCTTCCCCGCCCTCATCAGTGGCCAAGACCACAAAACGCCACACGGCCCGTTCCTCTCGATCCAGGGTCCGCTGGGCGTAGATCTTCCCCGTGACCTCATCAATAATGAACTCGCTATCTGCACCTTGACCGTGGAGAGAGTATCTCAGTGCCTCCTGATCGGCATCTTTATCTGGGTCAGACGCTGTTACCTACAACATCAAAAGCACAGCAAGACAGAGAGGGCGATGAGGGTGTAATCACTTTTCAAACTATTTAATTATTGAAATGCTGCTGGTGTGATATCTTGACTGGAAGCTCTTCTCGCCTGCGCTGCATGGTTATAAACTCTCTGGTAGGTAAGCCCCGGTAATGATCCAACCCGCTCAACCCCAATCCCCCCGCTTTATCCTTCCTCTCCTCTCTGCCGGCTCCCTCTCACGCAGCCTCAGCACCAATTACACCCTGGGCAGGCCAGAGATGTTTCAATTTGGTTTGGTAATTGCAGCGTGATGTAGAGCTAATAATAACTTGTGTTCATTTAAAGTGGAAGAAATGTGCTCTCACATGCATTCAGAGAGGAAAAAACACTGGGCTTACTATTTAAAACAGAGCATATTGTTTTAAGACAAATATCTTAATTCGTGTACACAGACTTAGAAAAGGAAAGACTTTACTCTTACTATATAAAGTAAGTTTTTCATTTAGAACTCTGTTGAAATACTCATATTTAATGGAACAAATTGCACAAGCTAAAATCTCTGATTAATTATGCAACAATTTAGCTGGAGGGTTAAAGCTTGAAAGACTTCTCCAGCGGATCCAATCAAGTCATGATAATAATGAAAATATGTGCTAGACTCTCACTGTTCGATTATTTTTTTAATGATTTTTACAGCACCCGTCGTGTTTTTGGTAAACGGCGACAGGATTTCAGCTTGTATGGAGCTTTTCTTGTCATCTTACTAAAGAGCTTTTACACTGCAGGTCATATCTACTCATTTGCACCACATTCACACTCTGATAGCTCATGTCATGATACATAATGTCTATCAGTTGAGGAGGTGCACACTTTTTCTTCTTTAGAGGATGCAATGTCCATATTTTCCAAAATCTATTTGAAATGTGGACACGTCAGATCACAGCACACGTTTCCAGTGTTGTTGATATTTGGCTTTCACTTTGCATGGTAGCGTTTTAACTTGCATAGTAGATGTAGCAACAAACTCTGTTAACTGACAACAGTTTTGTGAAGCATTCCTGAGCCCAAGAGGTGATATCCTTTACAAAATGATGTTGGCTTATGATGTAGCGCTGCCTGAGGGATTGAAGGTCATGGGCATACAATATTGGTTACCAGTCTTGCCACTTATATGCAGATTTCTCCAGATGCTCAAAATATGTTGGTGATACTATGGACTGTAGATGATGAAATCCTTAAATTCCCTACAATTCTATGTTGATAAAAGTGATGAAACTAGCCCCATTCTTGCTTGTGAATGATTGAGCCTTTTGGGGATGTGCCTTTTATACCCAATCATGAAACTTACCTGTTTCCAACTAACGTGGAATGTTCCAAACAGATGTGGTTTTTTTTTCTGTTTTTTAAGGTTTTCTAAATTTCACAGTCTTTTGATGCCCCTATCCCAGCTTTTTTGGTACGTTAGGATTTAGGATTTTTTTTTTTTTTTTTTTGTAAAAATAGGACAGTATGCATTCATGAACATTTACATGTAAATGCAAGGACTTATAGCCAAGCGGCTAATTTCCATCCCCAGTCCCATTAGCAGTTGGTGTCAACACATGAAATCAAAACACACGTCAATAATAGGAATGAAACACAGAGCGTATTAAAACACAAGCAGCAATACAGATGACATACAGTACAAAAATAAAAACAGGCTGAGAGTTGGGGGACCATGGGAATGACACACAATGAATTATAAAGTGCTGGAGTTCTAACTGAAGTGCCATGCAGGCATCATATTCAAAATGAGGGATGATTTGAAAACAAACAGTAAAGTCAACAGTTTTAACATGAAGTATCTCTTCTTTGTAGTGTATTCATATAAATGTAGGACAAAAAGGGTTTGCAATTCATTTAATTTAGTTTTTATCTCTGTTTCACGCAATGTTCCAACTTCTTTGGGATTTAAGTTCATCTGTGATGGGCTTAGACTGCTGGGGTGATCAGAGCTCTTCTTTCTCGCTCTCTATCTCTCTGTCTCTCTTTGTGTCTCTCTTTTGCAGTTGCACTTAACTCTGGTTTGCTTGGAGGCTGCTCTGGATCACTGGTGTGGACAACCTGCTGCTGTGGACCTGCATAGCTACAGCCTTTAACTTTCTTTTCTCATTACTTTTATCATTTAAACTTCAGAGTGATCATTAAGTATCCCTTCTCACTGTGCATTTTTACCGCAATGAAGCTTATCATAATTACTCCACGTTAATCCCATGAAGATGTTATATTTGTGGTAATTGACAGTGTGATACAGCTTTGGGTGTGCATGTGGCAACAGGACATGGTCAAATTATTTGACTTCTTTGTACTTACACAAACTATGAACTCAGAACGTTCTACATCCTCAATTTGATGTCATATTTAATATGATTTATATGAACGTATGTTTCCAGCACAGCCATAGTTTAAGTTTCATATATTTTTTGGTGCTTGAGACAATACAGTTCAAAGGAATTCATTGGTTAAGTCACTTGCAGAATAGGCAAAATAGGTGGAACAAAGACCTCTGCTATGACTATCAATTCTGTATAAGAGGTGGAGAAACTTTACCAAACCATCTCACTCCGAGCCAAAATACAGTATGGATAATGCATAACTTTGTCAACTTTAAATAGCTTAGCTTTAGTTAGCTCTACCTCTCCTGTAACGTAATGTTAGATTCCATATATAAAACACATACCATGTGTTAATTTAACGAATAGAGATGCAGCTGCATCAGACAGCTGGATAATGATGAGTCTGTACCTGTAACACAAACACTGGGGAACCATCCAGCTCCTCTGTTACACTGCCGTAGTACTCATTAACAGTAAACACCGGAGCCTCGTCGTTCTTGTTGACCACGTTGACCGTAACTGTTGTGTAATCCTCCCACTTCCCATCTGATGCCAGGACATGGAGCTTGTATCTGGGGAAAAGATTCGGCATCATGAGGTTCATTCACAAAAAGGCAGGGTTTGTAATTGTAAAAAACACTGACATGTAAAGTGAAACTGTTAAATTTAAGGCACAATTATAAAGAATTTTCCATTATCATGTACAAAATGTTGTACAAAATGTGTTCAACATACTTGGTTAAGCACATTTTGTACAGCACAACAGAGCAGCCATGACCACACACAACATGCTTACTCTTGCCTCTGAACACAAAGATGTTAGGCCAAAGACTACTTCACTGGGACCAGGTTAAAGCTATACTGGATTGACCTACTGCTCTTTATTTTATTCATGTTTAGTTCCGCTTTCTTGAGATGGATCTTTGTTATTCTCTGCACTCAGCTGCTCTCATTGTGAACTCTCCCACCATCCCCCAGAACCCTGAAATGCTGTAGAAAAACATTTTTATTTTGCCTTTAGTTTTATATTTGAAATAAACTTATCAAATCAAATCAAATCAAATGTGTAAATACACTCTTTGGAGTGCAGCTTTATTGAAAACACACCTACATTTAAAATAAATATATAAGAGGGAGTAGTTTAGTGGATGCTTCAAAATGATGACATCATGATGACTTGACATAAGCATGTTTTTACTGAACATAGAGAAAATCAAAGGAACAAAAAACAGCATCTTTTTTACTGTGGCCTCGACTTCATAACATCAAGCTAGCAGCAACAACATAGCACAGTATGTCTTGTGAATGTAAAAATAAAAAATACTTCAAAATTAAGTGTTTCCTGTTGACTAAAACTACCTCATATGTAGATCTTTTCACTTTTCTTATTGTAAATAATGTAAACAGAAAAGTTTTCACACCTCACTGCAATGTTATAACTAAATGCAACGTGAGCTGTTTCATTTTAGGAAACAATTCACAACAAAAGGAGAGCAGTATGTTGCTGCTGAGGCCAGAGCTAAGAAGCGCCTAAATTTCTGAACTGAAAAATGTCCAGTTTAGACAGTTTTAACCTTGCAATGCAGCTGTATCTGCCTGATTCCTTGTCAGATTCATCTTGCCAAGCTCTAATCTACAACGACTGTGCTACGCCCAAAACGACACGGCCCAATTAACATCCTTTGAAACAGGAAGAGATGGTAGCTACTCGTGAGACGACAGCAGGAAGTGACTGCTTGTACAGAGATTAGCATAGATGCTAACGGGTTCAGAAGCAGTTTTATCAAATCTGGACGACATTTCTTTGTATAATGAAAAACAAATAATAGCACCCGCCAACTATATTATCAGACTTGCCCGAAACTAATGTGACTGATGGAATGATTGTCCAATTACCTGCCAGATATGCTTTGCAAGGTTTTGTCCATTTCCAAACACTTTCTATGGGCTGCTGCCAACATGGACTACAGTGAAATATATTCTGCATAGTATATATTGAACGGTCATGCTGGTTTATCAAGTTAGAGCAGTTATGCATATCCAAATAAGAGGTGAGGGGAGGGGCTTGGGCAACAAAAAACTCAGCTGATGGTGGAGTTGTGATCCATTACAAGTAAATGACTAAAAAACAAGTGAGATTCAGAAACTAA
This sequence comes from Cetoscarus ocellatus, assembly GCA_037902135.1. Taxonomy (NCBI): domain Eukaryota; kingdom Metazoa; phylum Chordata; class Actinopteri; order Labriformes; family Labridae; genus Cetoscarus; species Cetoscarus ocellatus. The sequence goes on along the minus strand of JBAMNC010000370.1, from coordinate 229,766 downwards.
ACAGCATTTAAACAGCCGTTCCCTGACGTAGCAGCCTTCAGGGGAACATCCAGTGCTTCCGTGATAGCAATACACAGGTTGTGTCTTGTTATGGTGGCTCTGTCATGGTGGCCACGTTATTAGAACTTGAGATTTCTCTGGCTCAGTGAACTGGAAATACTTGCTGGCAAAATATAAGACTGTAGGTTGCAACTAAGACATAAATATGACCAAGGATTAGCCATTTAAAACAACTAATTTAGTTAATTCAGGGCAAAAAATGAACAGATTCTACCTCTAACCCCTTAAAGCCTGTTGTATCATATCTGATACATACTTTTATGATACCTCGTATCTAATCAAAATGATCAACAAATTACTAAAAACAAAAAAAAAACAATACTTGAATTCAATCAGATAAGTCATCTAAAAAAAAGTCCTCAAGTGGATTATCAGTGGACAAAAACACCAAATGAGATACAAAAATATATATGTTAAATTTTCTGGAAATTTAGATTTTTTTTGGATTTCAGCAGAAAGTGATATAAACATTTCAAATCCAAAAAAATATATACTTTTCTGGCTATAATTTGTGTTTTCAGGCTTTAAAGGGTTTAAGAACCAGAGGAAATTAACTCTCTAGCCTTTTCAATCCTGGAAATAATCAAGTCATTTTTGTTTTGCAGAAAAAAGCCTCAAGAGCGTACGCTGTAGTTGAAGAGCTGAAACTCCCGCCTAAGTGATTCCTCCCTGAATTTTTGTTTTACCTTTTGTTTTGTTCGTAGTCCAGCGGCTGAGCGATAAAGATGGTTCCCACCTCTGGCTCCACATCAAACACTCCTCCCGTGTTCCCTGATGTGATCTGGTAACGCAGCTTAGCATTTCCACCTGCATGGGAGAAGATGAAGCTTGAATGAAGAATGGCATGTTATATAAATGACCTCTGGATACTCACAGAGAATAGTTTATTAAATAAGTGGTTTTGGAGCTGCGGTGAAAAAATAATAGAGCAGGAGCCTAAGATGATTTGAACCATGAAAAGAGCTTTGGTGAAAACCCCGGGTCCCCACGGAGAGGAAGTCCCCATCCACTCTATTTCTGCCTCTTTTTGCCAATCAACAGATCTGTCTCCCTAAAGTGAGACAGATAGCATCAGTGTGCTTCAGCTGGCAGTTGAGAGGCAGACATGGAGTCTTTCATGTGGCCTGAATCCAGTCTATAAATGTTCTGCCTCAGGTCTGATGGAGTGGACTACGGTACTAACTGGATTATAATAACAAAAAAGACATACTGAAAAGTAGGGCTGGGCTATATAACGATTAAATCAATCAATCCAAATTATTTTCTGTAGAAGATTTAAAAATAAAAAAATAGATTTTTTTCTTTATTTCTTCACTTACTTCAATTGTAAGTTGTTGCAATGTTTGAAAATATAAATATTGAAAATGCACAGTTTTCATGATGGTAGTACCCTGTCAGGTTTTGCACAAGCACATGTTTAGGCTTGTATTTGTTTTTTAAAATGAGATTAAATATTGTTCCATGTTTATATACAGTGAATACAGCTCAGCTTTCAGTGTTCATGTATACAATCCTGCCTACATTTGAACTGCATATTCAACCTTTTATGACATGTACTTTAACTATAAGAGGGAAATTCTGTTTGGTTTGGGAATATATTCTGATAACATAAAGGCTAAATTTGCTGCACGTCATTTATGAGTCACTTGCAGTTTTTTTCTTTTTTTCTTGAGAGGAAAAACATCTATTAAAATCGTAAATTGACTGTTGGGAAATCAGAGATTTTACTTTTAAAGCGTATCTTCCAGTCCAACTGAAAAGACAAAACAAAGACATAGCAGAAAGGAAAACTTGATGTACTAATAAGAAATGTGAGAGAAAGCTACAGTGCAGTATCTTTAGATTTATTATGTTGACAGGTGGAGTTTGCATGTTCTTCCCGTACATGTGTGGGTTCTCTCTTGGCACTCCAGCTTCCTCTCACAGACCAAAAACATGCTACTTAGGTTAATTAGTGACTCCAAATTGTCCTGAGGTATGAATGTGAGAGTGGCCCTGTGATTGCCAGGGTTCATGGTGTACCTGCATCTCAACCAATGTCAGCTGGGATAGGCTCCAGCCCCCCACAACCCCAAAAGGGATAAGCAGTATAGATACTGGTTGGATGGGCGGATATAAATCACCAGTTTTCACTCTGTGCTTGTCATCACCAAACCCCTTTCATAACTGGAAAACTTAAGGCTATGTAAATGTATTTAATATTTTGTTAAAATATACGCTGGCTCTAAAATACACACATATCAAGAATCGTCAAGAAATCTGATATCTGAGGCTACAACACTTCTCCAGAATAACTTGAACACAGAGCTGCTGAGCTTTTTCATGAAGGTGCTTCTGTGTAGCTGTGTGCTGGAGCATAAAAACTTCATATTTGAAGCTGATTGTTTGGTCTTTGAGCCAAGTTGAAATCTGTTTGGTCTCATTAACAAACTCCTCTCTATGTAAACAACACTGAATACATTTTGGGCTGGAAATGAGAAATGTCTATGAGTATGTGTACTGACATAAAAAGCAGCTTTGTGCTGGTGTGCAGAGTCTAGAAGGACTGATTTCATGAGGCTGAGATTAAGAGTTGTTGCCTGTAAAATTAAGAAGACTTCACAAAAGGAGAAGAAGGTTTAAATGTGATGGGATTTAGAGGCGAGAAGAAGCTCACTTGGATATTTTTGACATGGTTTTATTTATAATGGACTTGGATCAAGAAAACACTTTCAACTGTGACTCTCTATGTATAAAGCTTACCTACTACTAGCTTTTCATAAGAACGTAAACTTCTTAAGAATAAAATAAATACCAGCAATGGGCCAGGCCTACGAGTAAGCTCATATGACTTACTCAAGCTGAGTGATGTCACATGTAATATTTTCCATTATTTAAAAAATAAACTCCCAATTTGCCATCCATTCATGCTCCATGAAATTAATAAATATATGCATTCAGGGAATGCTCACTCTTCCACACTTTTAAAAGCCCTGATTTAAGGGATAGTCCAGTACTAGGCCATGTGATATAATCTAATGCATCATGTAGTTGGCAGAGTTTTAGGTGAAAATGAACCCAACAGCCATGTTGGGGTTAAGAAGACAGGGCTGGGCATATCAACAATGTTTTACTTTGTGAACAAGAACCAGATCAATGGGGATTTCCAGGCTAAACATAAAGCATCCTAAATGTGTGCAGTGCCATGAACAACTACCCCAACACTGTTGTCTTAGTTTGCTCTGACCTAAAATTTGGTAAACACAGAGCTCTTGACCCCATCTGCACCAGTGTTTAGTCGAACTTTTGTACCAGCTCTTTTAGTACAGGGGCAGAGCTCAAAATCAATGTAGTTAATAAGTTTACTGTAAAGATGGCTCTTTACTCAAAATGGCTGAACTATCCTTTCATCTTCTAATTATTCAATTATTAACATTTGCTGACAGTTAACATTGACACAGGCTACACTGAGTGAGAATGGGGGCAACATCGAGTTACATGGGGCTAACTTATATTGTTTGACTCTCAATCATAACATGGCCATAAGTTTTGATTTTCTCCCCAAAAGAATTAGTGAAATAAGAAACGCTTGAGCACAGAAGAACTTGAGTGATTTTTAATAGAAAAGTTAAAACTCTATTCTTCCAAATATTGGAAAATCATACTGCTGTGATGTTCTTCTTTAAGCTCTCCCCATCTCAGCGTATGATCTCTGTTCTTTTGAAGCTCTGCAAAGCAGTCTTAATAAAGTCTATTAGATGCTGATCAACAAACTGTTCTCCCTCAATGCAATTACTGTTAAAGCCAACGGTCTGCATCTCAATCACAGAAGCATCCAGCAGCCCTCATGTTAATATGAGAGGGAGAAACCTCAGAAGACGAGATGAGATTCCCAGCTTATTAGCAAGATGAAAGTCAAGGAAGGAGAGAGGAGAAAGCACTAATCCAGATCGTTTTGTACCGTCTGTCTGTTGGCAGTTTAAATGAGACATTAGGGGATATATACCAGAGCATCTCGCCGTCTCTCTCACCCTCTGTTTTACTGTTTTTCTTCGATCTCTGAAGTATTTAGAAACTGCTCAGACCCCAGAGGACAAAAGAGACAGCAGAAGATGTAATACAACTGTTAAAATAAACAAACAAAAGGAAAATTAATGTTCTATTTTCCCAGTGGTACCAATTTCAGAACCATTTCCCTTTCCCCAGATACTTTAATTTACCTAACTCAAACTGTTGTATAAAGCTGAAAGAACAACAAAAAAAGAGAAAACAGATAAATGCACATGGCTGACTGATACTTCTAATACCAAACACATCACATTATGGAGATTGAGGATAGATCTTTGAGCTGGAGATATACTTGCAGTTTGCCCTTGCGTTTGCGGTTGCATCTGCTGGCGTCATGAACATTTTTATTAATATACTTGCCTGTAAAAACATGTGTTACTGGAGGACACCACTAGAGGGTGCATAAGGCCTCATATGCAACTACCTGTTGTGTTAGAGCTGAACTGCAAACATGGCAGCAATGAGAGTCAAAGTACTAAAATAAACATAAATTATCTCTCTTATTATCAAATATTTGTAGACAACTGATGACCAGTGGTCAGACCTCAACATCAGAATCATCTGAACTCCATTTTTTTTTTTTTTTCCTCTGTGCACAATCGGAGCTATCTCAGTGTATTGGTGTAATAAGTTACTGTGTTAACTGATGACTTGCCATCGACTGTGTTGGCAAAAATTGCAGTTAAAGCACCATTAAAAGCAGGGGGTGAATTATTTCAAAGCATACTTCATTAGTTTATATGTAAGAAAACCAGCAGAAGAAAACAAGCTAACACAAACATATCTACAGACAAAATCAACCGTGGTGTCAACACCAGGTCTCCAATGTACACAGTCACTAGTTGAATTCTTACACTAAACCAATTTCCTTGTTTCCTGACTTTTAAAGGAGGATTTATTGGTCATTGGCAGGATGAACTGTACAATCTCACAGATCATTGAGATGTTGATGATTGTGGTCTTGATTCATCAGTTTGTCTTTAAATCTTTATGTTAGTTGTTTCTGCTGCTGTGATCAATCTGTCATCTCTCCTCTGCCTCTACACTGATCCTTCTGCAGCTCACTACTTATCATGTGTCCACGTAGTTAAAAGCAAGTATATCGCCAGCTTTATCCTGACTTTTTCTCTATAGGCCCTGTTTTACCCTGGCACATAGCATCTTGTCAAGAAGCACAGCATGGAAATATCTGCTGCTTAAAGTAGAGGACCAACACAGTCTGAGCAGGCAAATGAGAAGCTCTTATGGGACCAAAGCCCATTAAACACACATACAGCACTCAGGAACATGTAAGAACATAACCCAGAGGAGCTAAAGGTGAGAACACACACATCTAAATCCATTCCACCAGACATCCAACAGCCTCTATCCTTCCAGCATCCCAGTACAACAATGGATTAATGTAGGAGTGAGCTGATGTGTGGATGCAAGAAACAATCGTCTGGACCATTTATAGCAAGCATGTCTTTTCTGTGTGCTTATAGAGTGGTGCAAGGATGAAGTATTTTTGTAGGCCACCGCTTAAGTTAGCATCGTGCTGGTTCCCTCAACTGCAAGCTCACTAAAAGCCAATGGGATTTTTCACTGTGTGTTGGATCACTGCTGATCTGTAGCAAACAAAAAATTACGACACTTATGTTCTGCTCTTTGTTATTATCTTAACAAATGTATAGACTTTTCCAGACATTTTAAACCTGAACATAATCAAGGATAGTAAAAGCTCTTATTAGGCTACAATGAATCTGTAACGCTTCAACTTAGAAATAGCTAAAATATCTCCAATGTTTAAGATCTCATTGTGACTTCTTGTTTCAGAGTTCTCTCATAATGGAGTGACCGGTTCAAGTTGGTGCTCATGGCTGTGGCAAAAGTATATGAATAATTGATTATTTTAAAGCAATTAGAAATGCATGCTGGGGGTTCCCACCCATTTTTGTAGTCCTGTTAGCAGTTGGTTGCCACTTGTCATTTTAAACACACAAAAATGGTTTAAGACTCAAAAGCAGGCAACATCACATGCATTTTATTTTTTCAAATTAAACACTTAAGTCTCATGTGTGTGTTCACCTCTAACCTTATTTCAAGCATTTTTCCAAAACTAGTATTCTAAATCCTGTTTACTTAGGGTGTTTGCAAAACAGGAAGTGCTAAATGCTAACTCACTTCCACTTTTTGGATTAATTCCTGCACAACACTCTTGTTTACCACACCAACTTTTGTTTCAGAGATTTTACCTTGAGGCAAGGGTATGGGCAGTGTAGCTCAGTCTGTAAGCACTTAGGCTCAGGACTGGTGGGGTGGCCAGTTCAAGTCCCGATGAAAATGGACTTGGAAGTTGGTTTGGCAGCAGTGGAGATGCAAGCTTACTTCCTGGGGCACTACCACAGTTACAGCAATTGGTAATGCAGCTGAAAGGCGCTGGTGTCCCTAGCTTCCAGAGCCTCGGGGCATAGCGTTTGCACCCTTGTGCCCTTAAGTTCATCACACTTTAAAATCTCTGAATAAAGTTGCTGGTGGTGCAGTCATGTCGTCAGGGATGATGAATGGCCAAGTGCTGAACTGTCATGTGCTCCTAAACCTAACCTGACCAGACCAAGGATATGCAAGGTAAAGGTAATGAAAACTGAGTCATTTGGAGTATGTACATACTAACACAACAGGAGAAGAAATGTCAAGGAGTGCATGTCCTGGCAGGATAAAAGAGTAAAAGAAGAAGTCTGATCCTGATGTAAACCATTGGCGTTATTGCTTAATTTGTGCGCCATTACTGTGTCATCACACTCAGGATGCTTTTATCCGAACAGCTGAATAGACGAGTGGCAGCTGCAAATGAAAACAGAGGAGAGAGAAACAGCAGCAGATGATGGATACAGACAAAGACCAGAGAGAACGGCAAACAGCCCATCACTACATTATCTGTCAACCAGACATCTGAAATGCATAGAAGAAATAAATGCAATGAGCCAGCCTGATGTTTGCAGAAATGCACTTAGCCCACTTTCAACCCCTATAATTAGATATTGGCAGGGGTGCATCAAATGTGAGGCAAATAGCACCACATATTTTTCTGTATAATAAAAAGAAGTAAATTCTAGAGTATACATAAAGTATGGAAATAACATTGATTGTGTATTATCATAAAGTGCTGGATTAAATTTGCCAAGTCCCCCCCCCAAAAAAAAAAAAAAAAAATTGTAGAAGATTAAACTTGCATGTTAACTTTTACTATTTATAACGTCTGATAAACAGAACAAGTGGGACAGTTTAATCATCTGGGAACGTGTCCTCAAATTTCTCACGACACCCCTTGGTTCTTGATTGTAAAGCCAGAGATATATTTGCAGTTTTCCCTGTCTACTGGTGTTTGCGCCCATTGAAGTCATGACCGTTTTTGTTTATCCCTAACTATACTTGACATCAATACTAAAGGACACCACTAGAGGGCGGAAAAGACCTCAGGCTGTATACTACCATTGTGTTCGCGCTGAACTGCAAACGTGGTGGTAGTTCTAAGAGTAAAAGTAACAAAATAAACACCAATAATCAATACCATTATCAAATATTTGTTGAAAACTAATGGCCAGTTTTCAGGTCTTATCATCAGCATCATCTGAACCCTGTCTCTAAAATGTTTGCCTCTGTGTACCTTCAGAACTGTCTCAGTCTATGGGTGTATGCTTCACTTCTATTAATCATTGTAACAAAGAATACTACAAACCTCCCTGCCCTCTTTAGATGTTCAAAGTGCCTTGTTTAGCAGAACGCTAACAGTTCTTTCCAGTAACCAGTCCTTTTTAAATAATCCAAGATTTATTGGTCCATTAGAAGCACTATAAAACTGTAACATCCACAAAAACAAGGCAAACAGTGAGGTACGAAAAAGTCTATTAGGTCAATGCTAACATTTATGAGAAAACGAATTGTAAGGCTAATAGTTAGCATGGCAGCAATGTCAGTGATAACAAATGGCATTTAAAGAGCAGTGGCTTGTAAACCACATTTATGCAGCGGATTCGAACTCAAAAATTACAATCCCATGCCTCCTTGCTGTCTTAAAAAGTGTTCTTAATTACTAGCCCAAAATTCCAAAAACAGGAAGTGACAAACCCAAAACCAAAATTGACAACAAGAACGTTAAAGAGGTAAAATTCACACACGTAGAGGAACAGAAATTCATAATGGAAACCACAAAGGATGCGCAAGGAGCAGTACACAAACATATCCACCATGGCGTCAACTCCAAGTCACCAATGTACACGGTCAACAGTTGAATTCTTACAATGAACTTGTTCCCTTGTTTCTTGACTTCTAAAAGAGAATTTATTGGTCATCAGCCAAATGAACTGTCAGGTTTGTGTCTGAACAGTCTCTCACAAATGTTGATAATTGTGGTTTTGATTCATCAGTTTGTCTTTTAATCTTTCTGTTTTTTCATCTCTCCTCTGCCTCTACACTGATCATACTGGTGACCAGTGGCGGCTTGTTAATAGGGGGCGCTGGGGCGCCGCCCCCTCCAAAATTCAACAGAGAAAGTCCACTTAAACACAACATAATTTGTCTTTAAATTATAAAAAATAATGGATAAAAACATTTATTTTTACCACATAGTAATAGTCTGTCAGCAGCACCTGTCACCATTCAATAAAAGGGGTTTCACAATGTTTTTACGTAGTAACTCTGTTGTGAATACATAGTTTACGTACAGAGGGGCGCCGGCCTAATGGGTGTCTACGCAAGTCCTTAAACTTTTGCTCAGCATGTGACCTGAGGCGTCTTTGGGATTGGCCGCTTAGACTTTGCCTGCAGGGCGCAGACCGGTGCGCCCCGCTCACTCCCACTTGGACTGGCAGCGAATCAGTATTGTTCTGGTGTTTCTTTTCCTCCTGTGACTGGACAACGAGCGCTGTCAATCACATCCACACGTCACCGCAGCAGATATGATTTACTCATGCGCAAGTATCTCACGTATCCTCACGCGTCCGACCGATGCTCCCATGCACCGAGGAGGCGTCGTCCAGAGATCCATCAGAGGATCACAGAAGAGGTGAGATTGCATTGGAGAAGAAAATCAGTAAGAGGCTATGCTGCACTGAAGATTAGATTAGGATGTGTCTTTAATAGTAGACATAACATAATTCAGGGGCAAAGTTTTGCATTTTATGTCACACATGGCACTAAACAATAGATCAGGAGCCACAAAATGAGTTTGCCAAGAGGATATAAATGCTTTGTTCAGTAGAACATTATCATTTTGCAGACTTAAGTTCTAAAAAATCTATATAGTTTTTAATTCTTGCATATTTTAACAAAAACAACATACTTTTAGGAGGAATTGGGGCTTTTATTGGGTGGGTAAGTTTGTTTTTACCCTACTAGAAGTTCATTTTAAATTTAATTGACAAAATTGATGCATTATTTTGATTATAACATTATATTAAGGGACCTATAAAAATATATTTTAAAAAATCATGGCAAAGCAGGAACAAGTTAGGAGAAATTGTAATACACAAGTGCATGCAGATTATTGCAGAGGTTTTATTGCAGTGCTCATTAAATATTTCTGTTACATTGTGTGAAAGCCTTTAAAAAATTACAAAAAGAAGACTTGATAATGTCATCAAGTTATGTGTTGCAGTTTACTGGTGAAAACAGTGGGGTTTTATTAGTCCCAAAAGTGTGAACGTCACATATTCTTTACCTCTTAGGTGTATGTCCATTACAGAATTATTTTTTAATCTACTGGAGCTTTTAGATTTGACACTTACCTTGTACCTTTCCAGCTTGTATCACTGTGCACAGTATAAAATCAATAAAAACAGACCAACAGAATGTATATCTTGTCTCTAAATGTTGTAGTTTTATTATGGCAACTAAACATGTGATAAAAAATAATAAATATCAATATAAATATATATAGTGTTGTCATTATATATAATTGTATACCATATGTTTAGTTGCTATAATAAAATGTTCTATTTGGATACAGACATTATACATTCTGTTGGTGGTTTTTGCTGACTGAATACTGCACATAACGGTACAAAGTTAAAGTATTGAAAAGCTTCAGCAGATGGAAACAGACTCCTGTAATGTAAAGTTTATTTTTTTGACTTTTTAAAATTTGAAGTAATTTTGCTGAAAACTATAAATGTCATCCAAACACTGACAGCCTCCATTTCAGTTATGAGAATCAGTCAGCTGGTCTGAGCCGTCTGCCCTTTGTGCTGCATGCTTGTATCTGATTTTTTTTTCTTATTTTTTTTTTTTCTTACTTGTTTTGTTTTGTTCATACTTTTTACAGTTAATCTACACCAAAACTGTATCACATAGTTTTACCCTTAGTTTTACAGCATCAGTTTAGTGGTACATAAGATTCTGTTTGTGTTTACAATCTTGAGCCATGAGACATCATGTATAAGATAAGACACTGTTCAGCTGACACAAGAAATGTTCTTAAAATAGTGAAACTGACATAAATTACAGCTTTATTTTATGGGAGCAGGTTAAACTTTGGCTGTTTTATTGATTTTTTTCAGTAAATACTGATGTTAACTTTTGGTAATAAATGTGCTTTTCTATGTATGTTTTAATGACAGATTCACACAGTACCACACCATGTTTCCTGAAGATTCTCTCAGCAGCACCTTGAAGGCTGACCCAGTGCTCAACTAAAGCTGAAGACAGAGCTCAGTCTTAATCTACAGCAAGGAGGAGTTCAAGGCCTGCTGTGGTGCTGTGGACTTTATCCAGTTGTTGATGGAAAATAATCTTGGAGAGGTATTTTCAGAGACTGTCACTCTGCTAAAGATCCTCATCACCACACCCATGACCACTGCAGAAGCTGAGGTGCTTCTCAGAACTTTCCTCAGAAACACCATGAACCAGGACAGGCTGAATGCACTGGCCATGCTGTCAATGGAAGAGAGACTGGTGACGGATATGATGGACTTCAGTCAGAGGGTCACTGAGAAATTTGCAGCCCCGAAGGAAAGGAGGGCAAAATTTCTGTTCAAATAGTGCATATTTTAAAGTAGGTTGTATTGTGATTATGTTTTGTCTTTAGTTTCTTTTCACTGTAGTATGGAGCGCTTCTTTCGTTTGTTTCCTCCAAAGCTGCGCCCCCCCTTAAAATTTTTGGCACCAGCCGCCACTGCTGGTGACGTGTAGACCGCAGGGGACGCATGGGGGCCATCATGACTATGTGTCTGCATAATAAACAGCAAGTTTATCTCCAGCTTAAGAATGAATCCATGCTTTCAAAGGCATGATAGGTACCAGGAGAGAGTTTACAGTGTCCCACAGTGTGTTAAAAAGCAGATTATGAAAGAAAATAAAGCAGCAAGACCAAACATTTACACTTAAAGCTGCCTCTAAAAACACTCAAAGTTGGCACATACTTTATGCATGAGGGTTTAAGTGGGTCCCAGACAGATTTCAGGTTTTAAGATAAGCCACTTTGTACACAAGTTTGGGGGAGGCTGTCTTGATTTTTTTTTTTTTATTTTATTGTTAAGGCATATTCATGATAAAGCCATAGTCTTAAGGTACACTTTTCACATTCGAGCAAGAATCCCTTTACAGCCCATGTCACAGTTTTTATGTATACCTATCTATATTTTTGTCTACATATGCCAACTAAATGTAATAATTATGTTGTTGATGAAATATTCCCTAAAATAAAAGCTGATTAGAATTCTAATAAAGTTTCTTGAATTCAGAAAAAACTCATATTTGACAAGTCTCAAAATAAAAAAACCTGTTTTTAGTGTTTTTAGTGACAGACTTTTTAAGCTGTACATGGAGGGGTGTAAACGTTGTATATCATAATAATGACTGGCTGATATCATTTAATAGTATTTATAGCCTATCTATCTTTCTATCTATAGATAGATAGATATGTATATATATGTGTATGTATATAAATATATATATTTATATCTATATCTATCTATCTATATATATATATATATATATATATATATATATATATATATATATATATATATATATATATATATATATGTATATGTATATATGTGTATATATCTATATATATATTTATATGTGTATATATGTGTATATATATAAATATATATATACACACACACACAAATATATACATATATATATATATATATATATATATATATATATATATATATATATATATATATATATATATATATATATATATATATATATATATATATATATATATATATATATATATATATATATATATATATATATATATATAGTAACTTCTGCTAACAGCTACCGCTTTAGAATTAGGACGTTAAAAAAGGATATTTACTCCTCTCTCGTATGTGTGAAAATGCCTTGGCCTTAAAAAAGGTAAACTGGTCTAAAAAACAAAGTTTGGTGCCTAGAATATTTGGTGTTTCATAGTCTCCATGTTTTATCCCTTGCCCAATTCATACTGCCATTTCAAGGTGTAATATTTACCTCTCTGTGGTGTTTCACCTCCACTGTGAACAAGCAGGAGGTGGACTGTGGGGACAAGTTGACCCCCTCTTTGTTCCATCTGAGTGAGGTGGGAACACGGACTCAGAGGGAGACAGGAGCGCCGAGAGTGAGTGTCTCTGCCTTCATGTGTATGTAGGAGCATGTGCCATGTCACAGGCATCCAAGTGTATGGCAGTGTGAATTGACACAGATATTACGGCCTTGGGGGATTAATGTGAATGTCTGATATGTAAACATAGTGGAGCCTCATTGCGGTGCTTTTGTACGAAGGCACTGTGAATACTGATACACGTAAGTATGTTTTGTCAGGGTCACTGACTCTAAATGACTCTGAATGTAGTAAAAACTCAGATCTGACTTCACTTAACTCTTCCTATTCTCTACTTCTGCAACAAAAAAGGATTTCTGAGGAAAAATTCTGAAGCTTCCGAGAATGTTTCTCTACTGTAGGCAACCTTATAGAGGACAGGTTTATTCTAGCAGCGCATAGCTCTACAGCTCAGGGTAAAGCAGCATGCACAGGGTTAGCAGAGCCAAGACTGATCAGAGTAAAGTGAGCTGTTAAGTAGAACATGTCATTATGTAGGAGTGGATTGAAGAGAGAACATCTTGACACATAATTAGGACAAAAATGTAGGCTGCTATTTAGATACACTCAAACTTCTGTGAATATAAGTCGACAGCTGCTAACCTCACTAAGAAGGAGGCAGCTCTGGCTCTTCTTCTATGAAGCGTGTGAGCTTGCATGTGTCTGCAGAGTGTGAGTGTGTCTGTGTCTCCGGGCATGTGGTGCTGATGCAGGTGCTTCCTCTCATCGGTCTGTCTATGGATATTTCTGCTGCTGGACTGGACCGTGTATGACATCAGTCTTTGTGAATCTTGACTGACTGCAGCTGCCCTTCAGCAGCCAGTAAATCCAGCACAGGTCTATGCTCTGATATCCACTGATGGTGAGAGCTGTTTTTCTAAAGACAGAGATGAAGTGTATAGTGCAGAAGTGAATTATTGTTTTCTTTGCTTGCTTAGCTTAGCTTGAGATTCAGATGACGAAAACTCAGGCCATATAATAAAAGGTGACGAAAACTGGACAGTAACTAATAAAAACAAGTGCACATGGACAAAAACTAAAACTACATTAACTGACATTTGCATCAACAAATAAAACGTAGAAATATTTTTTACAGAGATCCAATCCAATCAGACCTAATTTGGTCATGTAGAAAGTAGGGACAAGTCAGGAATATATCCAATCACAGCTACTTTGGTTGTGTGGAAAGGTTGGATGAGTTAAGAGGGACATCCAATCACAACTGCCTTAACTTGGTGGTGGTGGGATAAGTTGTGGAGCGATCCAATCAGAGCTCCTGTCTTTATGAATTGATATATTCATGTAGAGCAGATTCACTGTTTGTTGTCAGTTCTGGTATTGTAACTGAGATCCTCTGCCAGGTAGCCTAAATAAAGGTGACTGCATTTCACACTAAAGTTCAATTTGTTTCTATTAATTTATACATTCAAACTTTACTAGCATTCAATAAAGGGTTATTAGATGTTTCATTTTATCCAAGTGTAAAACATGATTTCAGAAATTCAAAGAAATATAAATAGTGTCTTACACTTTACACTTCATATTCTAGTTGACTAAATTTACAGCAGATTTCATCGACTAAAATGTTGTAAAAGTTAATCAACTAAAACTACACTAAAGTTAAAACAATTGAGATGACTAAAATATGACTAAAACTAAAAGATATTTTAGACAGAAGACTATAACTAAAAGTAAATAGATACACACGAGTCGTATTGGGTTGGACCCCCTTTTGCTTTTAGAACTTCTGAAATCAGATTCAACAAGGTGCTAGAAATATTCCTCCAAGATTTTGGTCTAAATGGACATAACAGGATCCACAACGCTGTTCGAACACATGCTGTTAATGTAGGGCAGCTCTGACATAAGCCTTGCATTTAGTGATGGTCAAAAAAAATGTTCAGCGCTCTCTATATTCAAAAGTACGTTTTTCCATGCATACATACACCTTCCAGCACTTATCCAGGGTCCGGGTCGTAGGGGCAGCAGACCAAGCAGGTCAGCCCAGACTTCCCTCTCCCCTGCCACAATTTCCAGGTTCCAAGGTGTTTGCAGGCCAGATGAGACATATAATCCCTCCAGCAGGTTCTGCCCAGGGGTCTCCTGCTACTTGGGTGTGCTCTGAAAAGCTCCACTGTAAGGAAGGCGACAAGGAGGCATCCTAATCAGATGCCTGAACCCCCTCAACTTACTTTTTTCAATGCAAAGGAGCAGCGGCTTTACTTTGAGTTCCCTCCAGATGTCTGAGCTCCTCGTATCTCTAAGGCTGAGCCCAGCCACCCTCTCATTTCAACTGCTTTTATCCGCGATCTTATTCTTTCAGTCATTACCCAGAGTTCAAGGCCACTGGTAAGGGTTGGAACGAGGATGGAGAGGTAAACTGAGAGCTTTGCCTTGCAGCTCCACCCCTCTATGTTCATATGAAAGACACACTAAAATGTTTCAATCTGACAGCAGGTCTTCCAAAAGTTAGTCGTCAGTGCAGAGAATGAAAAGAATCACAATGAAAGCTTTATACACTGGCTGACCAAGAAAGAAGGTGCTAACATAGGTCACACACTCTAATATTTCATTGGACCGCCTTTAGCTTTGATTACAGCACACATTCACTGTGGCATTGTTTTGATAAGCTTCTGCAATGTCGCAAGGTTTATTTCCATCCAGTGTTGCATTAATTTTTCATCAAGATCTTGTATTGATGATGGGAGAGTCTGACCACTGCACAAAGCCTTCTCCAGCACATCCCAAGATTCTCAGTGGGGTTAAGGTCTGGACTCTGTGGTTGCCAATCCATGTGTGAAAATGTCTCATGCTCCCTGAACCACTACTTTCACAATCTGAGCCCGATGAATCCTGGCGTTGTCATCTTGGAATATGCCCATGCCATTAGGGAAGAAAAGATCCATTGATGGAATAACCAGGTCATTCAGTATATTCAGGTAGTCTGCCTCTATAAATGTCTCTGTCTTACACCCACCAAAAATATAAATCAGACATGAACACACAGTCACGATTATTACTGTCACCCTTTCTGTCCATGGTGATAAGCTTATTTTGCCTTCCAGCAGTTTTCTTATACATAACTAAGCAGCAAATTAGTGCTGTACAGCAGGGCCGGCTGGCCCATTAGGCACTATAGGCAAATGCTAAGGCTGCCGTGGCCTCCAGGGGGCGCAACTAATTTGGGAAGAAAAAACACCTTCAATGTATTTCACGAAGCTGTCACCAGAGACAGAAAAAGGTATGAGTGATTTAAACTACTCCTACTGAAACTAACCAAACTAACTCCTCGAGTTTCCACACTATCCAAATAATTGTAACGGATTCTGAAAGCTGAGAAGCGGAGCTTTCCAGTGATATACGATATATTACGGTGAAGGCTGGATTGCCTGAGAGAAGGGGCAGGAATCAGGAGAGCAGAGTGAGAGGTTTATCAGTACTTTTTGTGTAAATAACTTAAAAATATTGTAAATAATAGCATAAGTATCATTTTGGAGTGTTTTCTTGCTGTTCTTTTGCTGTGTTTAGTCTGTGGAGGAAGCAGAGTACTGTGTGCAAAAATAGCACTTCTTGGATGTCAGTCGTCAGTAAAAAAACAAAACACCTGGACATGATCTAATATAATGAGCTGTAAGATGAACACTAAATGTTGTAGACAGACAAAAATGTTTAAGTGTATGTAAAATAGGTTAAGTTCATTTTTGGTCATCTCAGAGAATTTTTACATGTTCATTTACAATTGTTTATAAAGAAAATCCTGCTGAAAATTTAAATCTGTTTTTATTCTTTTATTGTCATTACACACCATTTTAAGCATTTATAACATAATAATGACAAATACTTGCCAGAATTGTTTAATTTTATTTCTCATGAAAAAAGGATGAAAAAAGTTTACTCAAAGGACAGTTATTGACTAGAATAAGGCAAAAATAAACCCCTGGTCTGTTATAGTTATGGTACTAAAAAGGTTGATTACTAATATCTCTTAAAATGAAAAGGCTTGCATTGATTCAAATGCAAAGCAATGCCCAATAATATTACTACAAAAGACAATACCAAATAAGTCTCCTCTCGGCCACCATTTATAGCTTTGCATACGGTTGTATATAGGTAATTATTTTATTTGGTTTTTGTATAACGTTATTGCAGAGTGTAAATGTCGCTTATGTATAAAGTTATTGTGTGCAAACTGTGTGGTTATTTAAATAGTGTGATATTGATTATTGTATTTAGAATTTATTACAGTTATTATTATTTATTCACTTATTTACAGGATTTTTATTTTGTGGTAAGGCAATTTACATTGTATTTCAGATTGTTTTGTATGTGATTTTTTTAAGCACGTAAATTTTATGTAAATACATGTTATCTTATTATATAAGATATAATATAAATTGAAGAAAATGGTGGAAGTGGTGGTGGTGGTGGTGGGGGCGGGGGGGCAATATGAAATCTCGCCTAGGGCATCACATTGGGTAGGGCCGGCTCTGCTGTACCGTGATCTCCTGTGCACATGCAGCTGTGGAGGCTCACAGCAGGGCTCTGCACTTTATTATACTGAAAAATGCTCATTTTACGAGAGTCACAGCAACCTTTGGCTCTGCGCTGAGTGAAAAGCAGCATCTGTAAAAACCTTCTTAATTTAAACCTTTACAGTTTATCGCATCAATCAGAAGTGAGTGTGGGTTTAAAGATTATTCCTCTGAGGGACATTTTGACAAATTGTGGGTAGAAAATAGAAGACAATGAGGGCTTTATGAGTGTGAGTATTGATTTGCTTTGGCTTTAAATCAACAGTTAATCAACATTTTGCTTGAGGGTAGAGGGTTGTTTAGTAGATTTTGTTATGCGTTCACACAAAAAGACGTTGAACTCTATTTTAGGGCTCTTGTATAAAAACCTAAACAGCTTTGAATGATGAAAATAGCTCATAGTGTTTCAATCCAGCACTCACTTCTCCCTCTTGTTTTACAGACATTTTATTCACAATCAGGACAAGCACCATTTTGAAGGCTGATACAGAACAAGCTTGTTATGGTGTCCAGAAGTCTGCTATTTGACTCAACTTAAAAGACTATGTAACAGTGGAAAGGGGCAATTTTGACCACTTTGTACTCAGCTACAGAGAAAAGTTTGGAAGTCAGTTCAGGTAAACAAGGGCCCTGAACAGTAGAAACCTGCTGATCTCCATGGAGACACACTGAATCTGTGCGGTCCTTTATCCAGGCCAGGCTTACAGTGTTTCTAGTGTTGCCACATTGTGGGGTTTTCTGCTCGGCTGGGTGTTGTTCGGGGAGATTCTGCAAGCCTGTGCCTCTGGTTTACCATGAGCTGGGGCAAGTGTGGTGGACTCAGAAATGCTACTCATCATACATGCACATGTCCTTTAATTATGGTTGTATTTATTATTATTAGTTCATCCTATTTATTTATTTATTTGATTCCTCTTAATCTGTTTTATTTCTCCATTTCAGTTCCAATTAGGGATTTAACGGTATGAAAATTTCACATCACGGTTATTGTGACCAAAATTATCATGGTTATCATTATTATCATGAGATTATTGCAATGTTCTCAAAATGTTCAAAAAGTACGTTCTCACACTTGAAATCATTAAACCCGTTTAAAACTATAATTGTAACAGGTCACATGGTCTTTTTGTCTTGTTTTGTCAATAAATGTGTGAGGAAATGTCCTTGGAGGAAATTGTTTCACCTTTGTTCATGAGAAATAAAAAGTAAACAATTCTGGAAAGTATTTGTCATTATTTTGTTAGAAATGCTTAAAACAGTTTGTAATTACAAGAAAAGAACAAAAAAAAACAGATTTGAATTATCAAAAGGTTTCCCTTAACAATTGTAAATGAACATGTTCAAAGTTTTTGAGATGACCAAAAATTAACCTACTTAATTTACATAAACTCAAACGTCTTTGTTTGCCTACAGCATTTAGTGTCCATGTTAAAGCTTGTTATAGACCATGTCCTGGCATTTCTTTCACTGATTATAGTCCCTGAAACAGTTCCTGTCCAGCTGAAGACAGACCCCCACTTTGCCAACTCAGCTCTGGCAAAGTCTAGTGTTTTGCTCTCATTTTATTTTATTTTATTTTATTTTATTTTATTTTATTTTATTTATTTTATTTTATTCATTCATTTATTTATTTATCCCTATGGTATTTTTATCTCATTTCTTATCATGCCTTTTTTTTTTTTTATCAATATGTCATTTAGTCTGAAGTATCTGATGTGAATGTTTTAGATAAATAAGTTTCCTTAAGGGTGAGGACATAAGAGGACTGCAGTTGGCCTGTTCTTACTCAGGATACAGATGGCACGATACAATGCCCAGGATGCTTCACACAAACATTCTTCACATTCTGGTTTCTTGAAAGACTGAATTCCTGTTGTTAGAGTGATAAACCCTGTGTTAGAGGTTAAAGGTCCTTCACTTTAGGCTATCATGGGGGTTTGCCTTTAGTTCACGGGTTATTATCTAAGATGCTCTGGTCCAATGAGAGTCCACGCTACATGCATGTCTGTGTATAGCTCAAACAATGAGTCTGGTATAAATACATGTACTCTTAAATGTACAAGAGGTTCCTTTTGGCTTGGGCCTCTCAGGCTGTCCGGAGTGCCTGATTCAGACACTTGCTTGGTTTGTAATAAACTTCCTTTATATGCAAACAAGTCTGTGTCGGCAAAGCTTCTTCATCATCTGTATCTGCACATCAACATATTGAGAAACAACAAGTCTTAGCCCCTGTGTTTCCTCATTTTTAAGTACAGATCGTGTTTCCTTAGTTAATTCAGTTTTTTGTTAGAATATCTTCTTAATGTCTTTCTGTGTGTGCTGTATGTGGATCGTGAGGGTGGGTAAGGTCTTGTATTTTCATTGTATTCAATCTTCTACTTTTTATGTTTTTATTTTCATTATTTATTTATTTTTTATGTAAAGCACTTTGTGCTACAAGATTTTGGATGAAAAGTGCTATATAAAGTTCGATTGATTAACTGATTGATTGATTGATTGATTGATTGATTGACTGATTGATTATTGTCTTGTTTTTGTTGCATTTTTTTATTATTTCTGGTCTTTTTCTTTTTGTATTTGATAGAGTTGAAAGTTGGGAAAAAAGAGTGGTATGGCACATGAGCCACCTTAAACCAGACCAGCCACTTCCAAGGACTCCAGTCTACATGGGGGGTGCAGATTAACCCTGAGACCACTGGCATTTCCCAAACATTGATATAATTATATCACATCGGAGGTGGGCACATTCACAAGTCCTTTCAGCAGGCTCGACATTTTCATGGGCGAGACTGTCCTATCATGGTTCCAGATTTTTTCCACATATAAATCCATCTCTGGGATCTCCTCATTCAGCTCTCTAACAGTATTTCTTGATCCCTGCATGTGTTTACTCTGCCTGGTTTAAGTCTGAGATGGCAGTCCAAGAGTCTGCTGAAGCAGATCTTTATTATCGACTCTCCTTCACTTGTATCTTGATGTCACTTTTGTTACTGCTCTTAAACAGAAACATTTGCTTGTCATTGATCTGTAACCACCAGTCCTCTCTCAGATCACAGTCTCTGCCAGTTTACTGATGCCTTTTGTTATTATCCTCCAGCAGAGTCTCTTTGTTCCCTCAGAATAATAATAGCCTTGTCTTTACTGTCTTGGGTTGACATTTCCCGACAGCTTCAGAGCCGAGTGTCTCCACATGTTCTCTGCTGACATTAATCACTGTATTTCATGAACATGTGTGTGCTGAAAAGGTCATCTACTTAAGCCTACGTTACTAATATGAGTTATTAAGGAACTGAAAATAGAAGTAAAGTTATCCCTCTACAGCTGGTACTTGACACATCACTGGAGATATAGGTGTGTATGCTGAGTAAGAGTGACAGTCGACCAGTTTGTCCATTGAGCTTACTCCCGTATACTAAAAAATGTCCTTATTAGATTCAGTGCTTTGAAAGGGAACGCATTATGACAAACTTAAACAGATGGATGCTTCTCTCACATTGTGGAAGAACAAATGACTACAAAATCACCATTTCCAAGATGAAATAAGAAAACCAAAGACAATAATCAAACAAAGTAATCAATTTTATCTAAAAAATGCCCAAAATAAAAATTTCATAGCATATTTCTTTGACATCAATATGTTAGATGGGGGTCAGATGGTCTTCCCCTGACCTTTTTAAACTTAGATCATTTCTTTCCTGCATAATCATGAGGTAGTCGTGTGATCTTTGAGGTGCTTTTTGAAATCTCAGTGTTTTTTAAGCTTATCCCACTTAAATAATTAGTCCATTTTTAGTTACATGTCAATCTTGATGTCTTATGAAAAATATGTCTGACAAACAAATCACACATTAACTCACACACCTGAGTTTGTAGTGATTGATTGAGAGAGAGAGAGAGTGAGGGGGAGAAAGATTGACAGCTATCACATCACAGCAGACATGGTAATAAAAAAACATCCACCTGATATCTTTGAGTAAAAATCCCCCACTTCAAAAACGAGGTCCACTGTATTTATCGTCTCCCTGTTTCTCTCGTCTTTCCTTCACTTTATCATCGACACGCCTCCATTTTAAAAGTTTGATCAATTCATAGCAGCTGATGTATTAAAAGTAAGAGTTCATCAAACCATCGGCTGGAAAAGCTGCATGAAATGTTTGGAACAACATCACGGGTGAGCTCACAGCTGAAGACGCAGCAGCGTCCTGCTCTCCCTCTGCTGTAGGTCACACATAGGTCATAGGAGGCGCACATAATAATACAAAAAAAACCCCACTTTTTGCAGGTAGTGCTAAAACATGCAGGAATAACATCAATTAATTAGAGTTTAATTCAAGACAAAGAATGAGTTTTTTGCTTTCTTGTCCTCCGAGTTCAGAGAGCGACATGTGAAGGGCAAAAGAGCCACATGTGGATCCGGAGCCATGGGTTACCGACCTCTGGGCTAGGTCAACAATATAAGATTTATTACCAAGAAACATTGTTACAAGAAAGAAGTAATCTACTAAATACTAGTTTCTTTACTTTTTGTGCTGTATATCTCTGTATGAATATACTTAACAAATTTATTAGACTGCCTGTTAAAAGAAAAATGAACAGGAATGAGGAATTTTAGAGTGAATTCAATGTTTTATACCCAAATGATAGCACGGTCACTGGGCTTCTCTAAGAAGTCAGAAATTAATCAAGCATACCATTCAACAACTAAAACTAATTTTGTTCATGAATGCAAGTCAATAACTACAATTTGATTTTGTAGTCATTTGTTCTTCCAAACTGTGAGAGAAATATCCATCTGTTTAAGTATTTGTCCATAATGCAATCACTTTAAAAGCACTGCCTTTTGAGATAATGACAATTTTTTATTATCTGAGAATACGCCTCAATGGACAAAGTTGGACAAATGGTGTGAAGTCGACCGTCACTCCTAATCAGCGTACACACCTACATCTCAAGCAATGTGTCAAGTAGAGGGATAATTTTAGTTCTATTTCCAGTTACTTCACAAAAATGGCCACAATTTTTTCAACTTTTCAATCATGAGGAATTGCAAAGGGCTAAGTCGTAACTGACTTATGACATTAATGTGTATTAATTCAACGTAATTTCCCAACATTTATTTTGGCTAATTTCAAATTATTTCCCCTTATAAAATGACACTGCATTCACTAAAAATTAACCCACAACACAGTGATACACTGATATCTATTTTATGACGCTGACTGTCATTCAAATACACTCACTGGCCACTTTATTAGGTATTTCCATTCAGCTGTTCATCACCACAATACTGTATCAACTAATCACGTCACTTTACTTGATGTTTATTTGTTGTCTGCATCTATATTATTTCTACAAAGTGCTGTATTGTTGTATTTCCAGCTAATCAATGCCAAGCTAGGCTGCTGGCACATTCCGGAAATGGACTGAGGAGCAGGATGTTGAAACCAACTGAGTAAAAGACTGGGTATGACTTGCTTAAGAGTGTGCAGCATGCACAGAAAGCTACACAATTACGTGGAAATTGGGGGTCAGTACCAAGTGAGTATTGTTATAACATCATGTTGTTTCTCACCATGTCCATCCCTTTATGACCATAGAGTGTCCCATGCTTTGATGGCTTCTTCCAGGACAATAACCTGCCACGTCACAAAGCTCAAATCATCCCAAACTGGTTTCTTGAACATGACAATGAGTTCACTACTCCAGTGGCCTCCACAATCACCAGATCTCAGTGTTATAGAGCACCTTTGTGATGTGGTGGAACAGTAGAGACACATCATGGAGGTGCAGCTGACAAATCTGCAGCAACTGTGTGATGCCATCATGTCAGTATGGACCAAAATCTCTGAGGTATGTGTCCAAAGCCTTGTTGAATCTATATCACGCAGAACTGCAGCAATTCTTAAAGGAATACGCCAACATTTCCAGTTCATAATCATTATAGCTGTTAATGTAGATATTAGCATGATCTTTCTATCCATGGTTGATACATCTATAGTAACTATCTCTAGCTCCACATGGACATGAGATCCCTCTTGGAAATGAGGTGTCACATCTCAAGAGGTCTATAATTAATACATTTATACTTAACGGAGACAAATATGGTAGGGATGCACTTGTGGTCTGGGCACCCATGAGTTCGTCACTACCATAAGTTCTTATTTTTAACAGGACTTTTATTGATTATACTTCTATAAAATTATCACCACAACCACACAGACATGAGGACCCTCCTGAAAACAAGTTGTAGCATCTCAAGAGGCTAACCTCTAATAAATTTGTTTCCAGCAGAAACAAATTTGACGACAAAAGGTCTATGATTGGTCCATGGATCTGTCACTAGCTTTAGTTCTTACTTTAGTCCACTTGTCTCCACTTACCTCCCTTCCTTTGCCCACACACCCAACACAGCATCGTGTGGATTTGCTGTTCATCATGAGACTGGGATCCACATTCAAGATTTCCTGCTGCTTAACAGAGGGTTTTTTCTTGCTGCCCCTGAAAACTAGTGAAAGCTACAGACATGTCTGAGCTGGAGCTTCTCTTTGGCTATGAATGCTCAGTTGTACTCCATCATAACTGAAAAAAATGTCTGACTGCACTGAAGAAAAAAACAGTTTTGGGCCCGAAAACATTGAGAGTGCACATTTGAAAGCTCCTTTCTTTGCCTTACATTGAAAGGTTAGTTTAAATGGTCTCCTCAGCAGCTGCTTTTTCATGACTTTGAGACATGTTTTCAGTGCAAATCATTTTTTCTCCTCAAAGTAAAAGGGGTCAGACAAAGCAGTTGAAGTTTTCCTTGAGTGGAGGAGGAGGGACGCTTTGTGATGTGTGTGTAAGGGTGCTCAATTATGGATTTTAAGCATCCCCTCTCCCACACTTTCAGCCTCGTATTTGCATCACAAACACACACAGGCTCACATATGTATACTCCTTCATCCGTGCCACCCACCTTCGTCCCCATCAATGGCGCTGACAGTGAGAATAGCAAAGCCAACGTCTGCATCCTCATCCACGTCGACTTCATAGGACGCCTGTGCGAACGCCGGCTTGTTATCGTTCACATCGCTGATGAAAACTCGAACATATGCTGTGTCTGAAAATAATAAGATAAGAGGGAGATGGAGGGAGAGTGTGGGAGAGACAGAAGAAGCCATTAGAAACATGTGGTTGTTCTTATTCTGTCAACATGAACACCAACATCTGTCCGTCTCTCTGGAAACAAACATTCAGTCACTTTTCACCAGCGTGTTGGCTCACAGAGACAGATGGAAAAGGATATAATAATATAACAGAAGAAAGAAACAAAAATAGCATTATTTCTTCTTCTACACTCACAAGCTGTCTAATATCTTTTGGTTCATTCTGTCATCTGTCTAAACTGTGTCTACCTGTTTCACCATTTCTTTCTAAAGTCATCAAGGACAAGTTTTGACTTATCAATACTGTGCCTGGAAGGATTTTACTATCAGACCTACAGGGCTGCTAAGCTACTCAATGAATCAGTGTTTCCCAAACATACTTCACCCACCACACATATTTACCTGAGTGTATTCTGCTATTTATACTTTTTAAAAAAACTTTTCTTTTGTTCTTTTAAATTCTTCTACAACTGCCGTCTATGTGCCTTAAACAGACATTCGCTGTTACTTAAAAAGCCATCATGCTTTATTGAGACTTGTATGTCCTTTACTTTGTTTGACATGCCCCCTTCACGTGATACCAGCAACATTATCATGCACAAAACAAACAGTCAGCAGCATCAGGACTTCTCCCTCTTATTATGACAGTAGCTATGGAAGGTCATTGGGCATAAAACTGAAGTTGGTGATATCAACCATAGTTCAGCTCTACTAGTACTCAAATTTGGAGTACAGGTACTCAATTTTGGTTAACCAGTGCACAAGTAGACTTTATTATGAAGTAAAGTGTCACTAGTACTAATAGTAGATTGAAAACGTTCACTAATACTACTGTTTGACAGTTTTTGGTCTACTAGAACTACTAGTAGACTTATAAATGTTCACTAGTACTACTAGTAAGCCTTATATGCTAATAAGGGGGTGGGAAAAAGCTAATTCAGGCTTCCAATTGGCTTTTGAAAATATTACAACCAATCAGGCTTTGTTTTAGGTTAAAATCCCTCCTACTCCATTTGCATTAGGTCTACTAGTACTACTAGTGAATCTTTTGGCTTTAGTAGTACTACTTGTAGACTAAAAACAGTCTATTAGTACTACTAGTAGTAATATATTTGATTTTTTTGATAACTGTCTACTAGTAGGCAATTTTGCTCTCCTAGTAAGGTCTACTCACGCAATAGTTTTTCGATCTACTAGTAAAGTCTACTAGTGCACTAGCTGACCAAAACTGAGTACATTACTCCAAATCTGAGTAGGCTACTAGCAGAGCTGAACAACGGTTGATATCACCAGTATCAATTTTATGTCCAAACGCCTTTCCAGACCTACCAGTGTGACGTCCTACCATTGATTTGTTGGCGGTCTAAGCCCACTGGCACAGATTGGCAAGCCTAGTGCAGAGCGTAGATGAAAGAATGAATGAAGAGCTGTTGACAATATGACTGATTTAATAACCAAGGAAAAGGCTGAGGCTGTTTCATCTTGTGAGGGATGCTCCATCTCATGGAGACACCCTGCAAATGGTTTTCAATGAATTCTAGGCACAACCTCAGAGAAGTTGGGGGCTTCCATAGGCTGAAAGTCAGCTGGTAACTGGTTGGAAGTTGGCAGGCAGCTGGCAGGGAGGGGAAAGTTGAAGCAGCTGGATCTGCATCCTAATAGTTAAATCTTCAAGCAACAATGTCTTCCCTCCTTTGCTTTGCTGCTTTGTGTGCTTATGACTTGTGACTGGTGACCCACTGGTCAGCCTCTCTGATGTGATGGAACAATATTCTTGTATGAAAATTGCAACGCAAACAAAGTTTGATGGATTAATTGAAGAGCTTCATGACAGTAGAGGGTTAAATCCAGCTGCTTCCTTTCCTGCAGCATGGACCTGCCAGCTGTAGTTGAGTACAAACCACCCTGGAGGCATCAGCGTACGGCTCCAAACAAACACACCTCCTCTGTTATACAACACAATTTCCAATGCACAGTTCAAGAGAGGATAAAATATTAAAGTCAGGGTCGGAGATTGGGTATAGTTCATGGCACAGATTGAAAACTAAGACAGCTCCTCTGGCTAACGCCGAACCAGAGGCAGATGTCGAGGCGCTCCAAGAGTTTAGAATCAGTGGGAGGTAGGACCAAAACAGAACGAGGACGAACAGATCTAACAACCTCCCTCTCACCTTACAAAATGCTCCCTCCCTCTGAGGAACTCACTCATCTATCAGCACTCAGAGTTTGTAATTAGCATGTCAGTTTTACTGCCTGTGAAGAGCTGCAGGTTTGTTTTTATAATCACTTGATATCATGGTGTCTGCAACGACATCAGCAGATGTGCAAAATTCAATACAGCAACAATCATGTATGTCTTCTAAGAGTTTTTATTGAATAAATTGTTGGTAATTGGTTTATAAAAGCAGATTACATACTTTAAACAGTGAGAAGTGCTCTGTTTAATTAAAGCGTAAATATGTCATATCTGATTTTACTTTGAAATACTGTCGGGAGAAACTTTAATGAAACCCTTCAGAGCTGGGAACGAATCTGTTAATCTGCAAATCATTAATTAAAGGTGCTAATTCTTTGGATGCTAATGGATGTTATTTAAAAGGCTGCGTTCTTTCAATTAATTGGATTTTCATTCAGGTATTCCCTTTTTTCCAAAATCAATCAGTTATTGTCTTGAAAGCAAAGTTTTCACACACTTCTGTTAAAGCATTATGCCCACTATGGAGTAATAAATGCATGGTTATTCTTGTAATTGATGACTTGATTGATTCTATATCTTTCGTTTGGCACTTGCTTTCCGTCAATTCCCCTTCACCGATGCAGCTGTGTTACATCTTTATAATGTTCCAGTAAACATGACTAAACTCACAATCAGTCAGCATGAAGAACTGAGAGGGGTAAAAAAAGACAATCACCTGTTGCCATGATGAATGGATGTAAAGATGGTTCATTAATGTTTTTTAAGAACATTTCTGAACTTTTATGTCTGTATTCATAGAGAGAGACAGTGGATAGGCTTGTGAAAGAGAGTGAGAGAGAGCAGGGGAGGACGTTCTGCAAATGGGCCTCAGGCTGGATTCGAACCAGGCCAGCAGAAGCATATATAGGACGTGCCTGGCTGCTTACCAGTCTGCCAAACCAGCACCCCAATGTTTTCTTTTTATTGCTGCTGTTCACAAGTCAGAGTACACTGAACTCAAATCACCTCTTCAGGGAACAAAATCTGAGTGTCCCATCTAGTGGCAGAGTAGCTCAACCTGTAAGGACTTCAGCTTGAGACCGGCTGGTTCAGGTCCCGAGTAAAAACATGCTTGAAGGTTGGTTGGTTGCTGGGGAGGAGCCAGCTGACCTCCTGGGGCACTGCAGCCAGCTATGCAAAGGCTCATGCAGCTGAAAGAAGTTGGCGCCCCTTGCCTCCCAAGCCTCAGGGGAGGAGGGCTCACACTTCTTCGCCCTTAAACTTCAGGACACATAAACACCTGGAAGTAGGGTTAACGTTGATGGTGGTGTAGAAGTGTCATCAGTAATGACGGATGGTGAAGTGTCATCCTACTTCATCCTACATAAACACCTACGAATGAAGTAGGAATGATGTTGCTGGAGGTGCAGAGTTGTCATGTGCTCCCATGCCTGACCTGACTCATCTGAGGGTATATCAAGTCAAAGTTCAGGTCAGTGATGGGTGGTAACATCTCCACTAATAGCAACATCAGTAGTTTAACTACTTTCTTCATTGGCTTTGTGGTAGTGTTAATGTTTTCTGGGTCAAATGTCTTCTCACAATAGGTTAGTTATTTTGTTGATCAAGTAGTGCAGTAGTGTCCTAACAAGTTACATTCCTTCAGCAAAGAGAGAGGGCAGCTCTGCACAGAAGAGCAGCAGCAGAGAACTCTACCACTGTCCAAAAACACTTGAGAGATGAGCAAAAGACACAAGTGGACACAGGGAAAAATATCTTTGCAGACAGTCAGTGTGCATGACTGTATGACAGTGATGTGGTCTGATCCTCAAAGCCTTTGTCTTTGCTGCTGCTGAACCTGCAGGGGTGCTCTCACAGGACGCACATGCACACACGGTCATTTCCAGAATAAAGGAACAAAAATACATTTGAGGTTAAGTCACCAGTTTAGTCAGGAAGAAGCTAGTAGTGACCTTACAGTGACTACAAGATCTGGTGACTGTGGAGGCCACTGGAGAACAGGGAGCTCAGCGTCATGCCAAAGAAACAGACATGATTTGAGCTTTGTAAAATGTGTTATCTGGCAAACAGCCATGAGAAGAGGGGCTTAATGTGGTCATCAAGGGTGATGCAACAATTCTCAGGTAGACTGTGGTCTACAGTTGGTACCAAGGGGGAAGTCTGCCAAGAAAATATTGCCCGCATCGTCACACCATCGCCAGCCTTAACTGTTGATACCATGTTGTTATGATGTTATGTTGTTTACCATTACATCTGATGCTTCAGCAGAACTTCAGACAAGGGAACAGTTTCTTCCAAATTTCTATCGTTGAATTTTGGGGAGACCCGTGAACTGTGGCCTTAGTTTTCTGTTCTAAGCTTACAGGAAAGGTAATATGCTACCGTGGCCTGCCTGCTTCAAGATTCAACATGTAGGTTCAGAAATGGCCTACTGTATTAAATCGTTATGAGTGAGTTCTGAGTTTTAATGAAAACTTAAAATTGCTGGCAATAAATCAATTTTTCAGAAAACAAAACACAATGTTTTTTGTTGTTTTATAAAGTTAAAATAATTTATCTTACGTATCTTAACTAAGTTTTTAAGAAAATTTAGTCTCATTTCTTAACTTAAGCAGGAAAACTTGAAACAACAGATTTCTGTGGTGCTGGTTTGGCCCACTCGTAAGAACCATGAATGTTGTTTTTTTATAGTATTTTCTCTTGATCATCTTGAACCACTCAGGTCATTAACTTTTGACCTCTGGCATCTACAAAGCACCTTTCCCCTGAGACCTGCACTCACCAGATCAATGCCTTCCTCCTTCATTCTGATGCTTGATTAGAGCAACAGCAGGTTGTCATGATCCCGCTTTTGTGTCAATTGAGTTACCCTATGTGTTTCCATGTTTCACGTTTGTCTTGTGCTTCCTGTTTAATTTGAAATGTCCGTTGTTTGTTTCCGTTTGTTTTGCTTCCTGTCTTGGTCTCATCACACCAGCTGTGTCTAATCACCACCAATAACCTCATGTATTTAACCTCATGTTTCCCTTTGTCCTGTGCCAGTTCATAGTACCTCACAGTCTTGTTCTAGCATTCCTTCTAGTCTTGTCTTGCCGTTGTTACCATAGCCTTGTTTTGACCTAAGTTTTTGCCTCACGTTTTTCTGGACACTTTAGCTTGATCTGACTGTTCTACCGTGTATTGACCCTTTTTCTGGTAAACCGATTAAACACTTTTAAGCCTTCCAACTGATGTGTGTCTCGCATTTGTATCCTGTTTCTGTGACACATATTGTAACACAGGTAGTCTTGACCAGGTCTACACGCCTAAATGCATTGAGTAGGTGCCATGTGACTGGTTGATCAGCCATTTGCATTAACAGTCATTTAAATAAAACCTTGCACAGCAGCCAAGCTCCAATCTACAACGATTGTGAGTGGCCCAAAGCGAGACGGCCGCATCAGTGTCCTTCAGAGCAGGAAAAGGTGAGAGCTACATGCAAGACGACAGCAGGAAGTGACTGCATGTACAGAGATTAGCATAGATGCTAACAGCTCAAGAGCAGTTTAATCAGATCTGGACCGCATTTCTCTATTAGATGAAAAACAAACAACACTACAAACGTCTCTATAGTAAAAATATTTTCTCTCCATTTCTGACATGTTTTGACAGGAGTTTGTTTTATGAAGGGGCTCACATCCTGTAGCGCACCAGCACCCACCTACTACATTATCTGACTGGCCCGTAATGAATGTGATTGATGGAATGATCATCCAATCACCTGTTAGATATGCTTCTGAAAGGTTCTGACCTTTGTATGGGCCTTTTCTCTTGCTTTTCTTCCCTCTCAAATCTGCTGAATGTTTAGCTTCTGTTTATATTACCACAAATGTCACAGTGAGACAAACCTAAAGAGAAAGTCTGTTTGTAATCTATGGTCATGTTTATTAAAGAAATATCCTGAATTATCTGCCTGCTTCTTCAAAACCTCCCTCCATCCATTCATCCGTCTGCCTCCACATCTGCTCCTCTCTCTGTCGGCTCTACTGTTGAAGCATGTATACTTTTCATCTGGCAGCAAATGAGAGAGAAATGGGCGGAAGAGGCAGAGAGGGAGACAAGCTTAAAGAGAAAAAATGGCCTTTGGTCCTTCAGAGGAGAGAGAGGAGCAGATGTTGAAAACAGACCAAAAAAACTCACAGAAAACAGCGATCTTTGCTGCCTTAGATTAAGATTTGGAGATTTAAAAGGAGCTGTTTGTAGCTCCGTCTGTGCTTGTCATCTTTTTTAATGTGTAAGATGGCAAAAACGACATTCATACTGGGAACACCTCTCATTATCACAAATAGCCCATCAGTCAATCACATGGCATCAATTTTTCTTGAACTTTAACTTGTGCAGCCGTGTGCTGTGTGATGCTTTCATGTCAGTTTGGACCATAATTTCTGACGAATGTTTGTAGTGCCTTGTTAAATCTTCTGTGCCATGAAGATCTGGGGCACTTCTGAACTCGTGACTCCAAATTTCCCCCAGGTGTGAGTGTGAGTGTGAATGGTTGTCTGTCTCTTTATGTGGTCATGTGATTGGCTGGGGACTGGTCCAGAGAGTGCCCTGCCCCCTGTGACCCCAGAAAGGTTTAAGCATTATAGATGATGGATGGATGGATGTTTCTCTCATTCTTTATCTTTTCTTTTGTTGTTTATTTATTCCATAACCTTTTACATATATTTGCTTAACTATTAGTTTATTTACCTATTTATCGATTTATTCATGTAGTAGTTAATTTCTGTTATATATTCATAAAAAAAGTGAGTTTTTGGTCAGTGCTATGAATCCTGACATATGTTTTTTATTTTTATTACTATTATTTATTACTATTTTTTTTTCCTGCTTTGGGAGTTCAGTTATACATTTGTGTTTGGTAAAAACTTTGCATTTGTATGATTTGTTGAAATAAATCTCACCAACTATCTTCTTGTAACTAACAAAGTTTTCTCACCAGAGTTGGGCTGTCCATGTTTTCCTGGCCGTGCAGACTCTCTCCCGTCCACAGACTGAACCTCCAGCAAGTAAGAGCTCTTGGTCTCTCGGTCAAACACAGTCTGCGTATAGATAAAGCCCAGCTCTGGATCGATGCGGAAATACTGGTGGTCCCCACTGCGATCCTCTAGCAGGGAGTAGGAGATCTGGGGAGTGGGGTTGAAACAGACAGACATCATATGGAGGATCAGGTGTTACAACAGCTAATAAAAACAGGTCATATTTTACCTCAAATCATATTCACGTCTTCATTTTGATGGCTGCTAAGGAATGTTCACAATCACGAATATTCATGAAACCTTCTTTTCGTCATATAGACCTACTGGGTACCCCTGATAGTTCTGTATTCTCTCTCGCTCTATCAGAGCTCCTGTCTCTTTTAGGCCACCTTCCCCACGTGGGCCCAGTCCACTCTGATTGGTGAACATGCCAACTCCTTGGTAACTGGTCGGTTCAGTTCTGCTTGGGGCCATGTTGTCAACAACTCTGCATTCATTCTACTGCCTATGATCTGCACTGGGCTTGCTACCTTGAGCCAGTGAGATTTATCTGATGAAAAAACAATGGTAGGACATAACACTGGGAGGTTGGGGGGAGGGGCGTTTTTGGGAACTGCTGGTGCCTTAAACTTAAAGGGAGGGGGATGTCCTGATGTCACAAAGTTGTTTCTTGTTTATGTTAACACTCTTTCATGCAGAGGAGACATGTTAGACACACTACAGGGCATATAAAACTCAAAAAGCAAAATTTAGACTCTTTAAACAGACTAAACTTAATGTGCTGCTTGTGGATTTGAGGTGGTTGGGTTAAACCACCCACAGACAAGGTAGTCCTTCCATCTTTCCGTTAAAGCCATTGCACTGTGGATTACCAATTTGTCCTAGATTACATGTTTTTGGGATGAAACCAGAGCACCTGGAAAAAAATGGGCATGCACAGGGAGAACAGGCTGCTCTGAGACAACAGCACTACCTGAAACCTCCTCTAATGTCTTGCAGAGAATAAAACATATTTCAGTATTTAGAGAATATTATACAAATCTTTTTAATTAACTCTGCCAAGGAAGTTATGTTTTTGCCAGCGTTTGTACTTTTTTCAGTCTGCAGTCCATCCGTTCGTCTGTGAGGAACATGACTCAAAAATTTCTCAACAGAATTTGATCAAATTCTCAAAGTATGTTGCTCACAGAGAAGGCCACAAGTCACTTGTTGCAAGTCCAAGCAAAGTCTCAAGTCTCTGGGTGGCAGCCACAAGTCAGTCAAGTCTCTTATGGTTTGATTTTTAAAACTTAATTGGATGAAATATATTAAATATTGTAAACAGAATAGCATGAAAATATTGTCATTATCAGAGATATAATAATACATGTCCAAGCTTGAGTACTGTATAATTACATACCTAAATACACTATAACGAACAGAGAAGAAACTTTTAGCCTTTCGGACAGAGCATAAATTACTTAGTAGGTGGGGAAAACTATATTACATGATCACTAATGTACCTGTCACCTAAATTTGCATTTGGATGGAAACTCCAATTCCGGTAATGCCTTAAAATGTTTATTTGTGATGTCAATCTGGATAGGATCAGCACCAAAATGTCACCTCTGGTAAAATTTTCATGTAAATCCATTCTGTAGCTTTTGTAATCTTGCTTACAGACAGACAGACAGACAAACAGACAGACGCCGGCGACAACATAACCTCTTTGGCGGAGGTAAAAATCCTGCTTTTTGGCTTCACACATGCAGCTCACCAAGGTAATTTTAGGATAATTTCAAGGTTTTGATGCAAGTATTACAAGGGTTAAGTATTTACATGTGTGTATGTCAAACTGTCCCCTTTTAAGGCTCCAAAATGGCGAGGCCAGAGGACCAAGAGAAAGGCTCTGTGGTTTCATCAAAATGCAGTCAAAACTTAAAGCGAGCAGTTAGTCTAGCTGAATGGCTACTTTAGTTCAAGTATTAAGAGGCCATTTGGTAAAAAGCCCTCTGAAATGTATGCGCTTAATGGTTAATCTGTCTGCATTTAAGGTTTGGTGATTGTTGGATGTAGATTCTGCAGATTGTGTTTGCCTTCATGAGTCTGTCTTTTTACCTTTCCATTAAGGCCCAGGTCGAGGTCATTGGCTGAAACCTGGAAAACCAAAGTTCCTGATTCTGCCCCTTCAGTGACGGAGGCCTCGTAGATGGAGGAGGTGAAAAATGGGACGTTGTCATTTACATCTGAAACACAGAGGGAAGAAAGAGTGTGGAGATGCACCAAAGGTCTTTTAATTTTGGAAATTATTTTCTGGTAACACCAAAATGATTGATGGGATCCTTAGACAGCCCAGCGAACCTGCAGGACATCATTTGTTTACCATGCTTACTCATCTGCAGTGAGTGCTGCTAGGTGGTGAAGTTATGAATAAAACAGTTGATTGATTGACAAACTCCACAGAATTACCTCTGCACAACTTATTATTCCTCCTTCAATTCACTCTCCTCAGTCTGGAAACAAAAGTTTAGCCTCATTAGCCTGCTCATGCAGATAATTTAAGAGTAACAACTGTTCAGTAAGATTTGTTTAATGACTGTCATTGCAGTTTGGAAAACAACACTTACTTACCCATGAATTTTTCCACTTCGACACTCCGGAAAAGGCAGTTATACAGCAGTAAACAAGAAAACTTTTAATATTCTCAGCCGTGCAAATGCTGTGTCACTTATGTAGAATTAATAATGCAAACTTATTTACTCAAATTGATTTGATTTAATAAAACCATGGAGAAGTTGCAGAAAATCTCCGGTAATTGTTACTATTTTCACATAAAAACATATTCGAACCATTACTTAAATGCTACCCAACCATATCTAGAACAACATTGGCAGTAAATGAAAGTTCATATTGAATTTTTCAACATAAAATCCAATTTCTGTCACTCCAAGTCACATCTCCTCTGATGGATCTTTATCTGAACCTTGTCCCGACTCCTAGTCATACATACTTTAAACCTTTTACGCAGGACACGTTCTGCTCAGAGTGAAGGGAGGTCAGCATGTTTTATTTTTTTTATTTTTCATCTAATCAGATGAATTTTCTCATTAAATAATTTCTATTATTTGGTAGTTGTGCTTTCTTGGATCCCTCTAACACATCTTTGCTGGGAGTAGCAAGGATGTGAAGGAAGAGACGGACTCAATGACTTAAATCTAAGACTGAAGTTGAGTGTTAAATAAGAGTACAAGGAGGTTTGGGTATGGAATAATAATAATAAAAATTAAAAGTATGTGTTAGAGATCCAAATTAAGGTATAATTAAATTAAGGACATTTAAGATACACTGCATTTATCCAATGCAAATTCCCTCTAGGGAAATAAATTATTGCAATGTCACTTTTCCCCCAAGACTCTCCAGCTCTGTCGTTTCCATTTCCAGTCCCTAACCCCGCATTATGTGCCAATGTTCTCATAGGCCATGACTAAAAGTGTCATGTTTAGTAGTCAGACTAATAAGTGGAGCATTGACAGTTGAAGGTCCATTATAATTAAAAAGCCCTTATGTTGGTATTGACAGACACGTGACTGACATGACGTCACTGAGTTCTGTGGACAGATGAAGTACTAGTGTCAATAGACTGTAACACATTTTAGCTGATAATTTATGCAGAAAGGCATTTTTGAGTCACTAAAGTAACAGAAAATATAATTTACAGGAAAAAATGTCACTGAGTCTGTCAGAAGAGTCTGGTCGCCTTACAAGACTCACAAACAGAAACAGGAGCGTAGACTGGACTGAAAAAGCTGCTAAACAGCAGCCGGACAGCGTGTGGATCAGCTGTTTAATAAGACCACTGCCCAGTGAGATCATTTTTGCCGTATTTTCGCCTACTTCATCTTTTTTGTCAACGTCCTTTTGATCATAGTTCGTGTTTAATGGATTTCATAGTTAAATAATATATGTTTATATATATATATATATATATATATATATATAAATATAAATAAATAATATAAAATAGGTTGAGTTTTAGTTTTTATTATTATTATTAAAAAGGCAAAAAAGACCAGGCGGTCATTTATATTCATAGTAGTAAAAGGGTTAATATTTATAATAGTAAGTACTGCACTGGACCACAGGCATTATTCCAATGCACCTACCTGTCAAGATACTGAGCATGTATGTGTCATGATGCAACACAAACTGCTCAGGGTCATCTTTTTGGGTTTTCAGAAAATGGTCACCCAAATTAAGTTCCATTTCAGCTGGATGGTGTCCTTTTTGGCGTCCAGCTGAAATGCAATGGAGTCTGAATGGACAATAAATAGTCATTAACCACAATTCATTTAGTGCAGAATTTAGAAAAAAATACTAAAATATCCCAATTGTAGCAACACCAATAAATAAGAAAATTAAATACATCTTTTAATGAATCAAATATTCACTTTAGCTGATCCGGATAATTCACACTCTGTCATGTCTCTTTGTCTGGGTTTTATAAATATAAAATGCCAAAAAAATAAAGAAAAATCATCTTATCTTTTGCCAGAATGCAATAAAGCATCATCCAGCAAGGCCCTGTTGGAGCCAAACACATACTGGCACACACTTTGTCCATTTTTCTCTGTTTACCTTACAATTATAAAACAAATGATAAATCAATTCGTATAACAATGTTCCAGAGTTTTGTTTTGTGATATGAAAGTATTTTAATTAGCAAAGCCATGTTTGTCATCTGATAAGCCTTCATACACTTTGACATTTCATGCATTCTCACAGGTACCTGAATGTGGTTACTCTTGCCAAAGAAGCCGTCTGTAATGTTCAGACAGAGAGCTGTAAAACAACTTCTACTATGTGTTTAAACAGTTCTCTTTCAAATCAATTTGTTTTCAGGGACTTATGAGGGATTGTGGATTTAAAAGATGTAACATATCATCTCTCATTCCCATCTGACACAGATGTCAGTTTTGCGCCCAGCCCTTTTGCTGTTTGAATATCAAACGATTGTGTGATCACATTTGTGCCCAGGGGTGGGTCTGTCTAAAAATGAGGCTCAAAGCAGGTGTGTGCCTATGGTGAGGATGCAGAAAATGGCAACATTTGCATCTAAAAACTGGTCTAAAATCTAAAGTCTGTGGAACAATGTGTTTCTGCTATTATGATGCATCAGAAACATGAAGTCATATACACAAGCTTAAAACACACACTTTACTGAGAATATTTCACTCACAAAGGGCGCACAAAGGCACTTGATTAACTTTGAATATCACTGTAAGTGGTGTTTAGTCAGCTCAGTGCTGCTTGGCGCCATGTTGTCAACGGCTCTGCATTCATTCAACAGACTCTGCTCTGCACTGTGTTTGCCAGCCCAAGCTAATGGGCTAAAACTAGTGATGAAACAACTCTTAGCCGACCTTCCAGACAATTTGAAGTTCATTGATGGACTTAGGCTTTACATTGTGGGTCTTCTGCAGTCAACTCTTCACTGAAGAAGCCTTTTGGAGAAGAGATGAAATGTCTTCAAGAATCTGAACCAGTCCAGCTTCTATTTTGATCAGTGTTGTATAACCATGGCCTGAATGACCGAGAACCTACACAGATATCTTAAAGGTATCTTCACCCATTATTTTACAGAATCATGAATGAGATGATTTGAAGTATGACTGTGTCATTAGGCAATAGTTATGCTGAAATATGGTTATTATGGCCTAAAAAGAGCCTTAAAACTTAACACTAGTTCTCACAGATGCAGGGTCTGGAGTTCCTTGAACTGCCAATTTGAGGATGCCAGGTCAAAAATGTTGGTAACCTCTGTCTGAGAGCTAACAACACAGCTGCATTTTTATGGTTTTGGAACTTGATTAATATGCTTGGATGACTTTTTCAGACCTTAAATTTGGCTTGAGGCAGTAAGCTATGTCTTTAAGGACTTGGACTGGGTTCAAATCCCGATTGAACCGTGCTTGGAGGTTGGTTTGGGAGCTGGGGAGGAGCCAGATGACCTCCTGGGGCACTGATGCCAGTCACAGCAGTTGCTCATGATGCTGAAGGGGTTCGCTTCTGGAGGCTTGGGCGTAGGGTTTGCACCAGTGTTATTTTTGTTATTTTAGCCTAAAATACCTTTTAGTTGTAGTCATAATTTCTCATCTAAATTGTTGTAATTTTAGTCTAGTTTTAGTTGATGAACTTTCACAACATTTTAGTCGATGAAATCTACTGTAAATTTAGTCGACTAAAATATGAAGTGTAAAGTGTAAGGCCTTTTTTATGTTTCCTTGAATTTCTGAAGTCATGTTTTACACTTGGATAAAATGAAACATCTAATAACCCTTTATTGAATGCTAGTAAAGTTTGAATGTATAAATGAACAGAAAAAAACTGAACTTTTGTGTGAAATGCAGTCACCTTTATTTAGGCTACCTGGCAGAGCATCTCAGTTACAATACCAGAACTGACAACAAACAGTGAACCTGCTCTACATGAATATATCAATTCATAAAGGGAGTAGCTCTGATTGGATCGCTCCCCAACTTATCCCACCACCATGAAGCTAAGGCAGCTGTGATTGGATGTCCTTCTTAACTTATCCAACCTTTCCACACAACCAAAGTAGCTGTGATTGGATATATTCCCAACTTGTCCCTACTTTCTACATGACCAAATTAGGTCTGATTGGATTAAGTCTCTGTCAAACATTTTAGTCTAGTTTTTATTTGTTAATAAAAATGTCAGTTAATTTAGTTTTAGTTTTTGTATATGTGCACTTGTTTTATTAGTTACTGTGTAGTTTTTGTCAAAGGATAAAAGGTTGTTGACGAAAACTTTGACGAATATAATTAGTCAACAAAATTAACACTGGTTTGCGCCCCTGCAGCCTTAAACTTCTGGCATGTAAACACCTACAAATGAAGTACAGTTTATGTTGATGGTGGTGCTACGTGACAGTCGAACATGTGCTCCCATACCCAACCTGACCTGTCTATAAACCACCCTTCTGCTTAACAACAACTTTGACTGTTTTTCTTTGAGATGCTTTAACTTCTTCCGTTTAACAAAGACTTTACAGATAAACAAGTGCAACTCTGAGGACATTATGGATCAAGATCTGATGATGTTCACATTGCATTATTGTGGCACAGAAAACCTTGCCTGGAAGTTTTCAACATGAACTCACTGAAACCACAGAGAAATGAAAGTGATCCCACTGGCATATTTGTCAATCAGACCATGATAGGCCATGACAAAGGTTCAGAGATTGACAAGCACAAAAATATAAGTTGGCTTGAAAAGCAGAAGCTAAAGTCTGTACATAGATGATTTAAGACATAAAAAATTACGGACTGGGACTTGAATGGAGTAACATTTTTTTTCTCCATGTGTCATTTTATCTCTTCTGCTTTCTCTTGAGCAAATGCCTCAATATGAATTAAAAATGGGGCCTTAAATCCATTACATTCCCCCCTGCCTCTCTCTGCTGCTGTGCCTCTGGAGGAGTCAAAGAGCTTTCCTATTAAGAACGATAAGGGAGGGAGGGCCGAGCGACAGGGGGAGAGAGAGAGGGGAGTTAGGAGTGGGACAGAGCCTGTTGGAATTAATTATTTCTCGCTGGATTAATGTGTGAAATACTTCTGTGTGTGTTTATGTAAGTGTGTGTGTGCATGCTGTAAGGGGATTAAATGGCGGGGAGTTCTGAGCATGTGGCGTAGGCAGGGTAATTTTGAGAGGCGAGGTCAGGGGCAAGAAAACACCACCGTTTAACAGTGATGCTGGCGATATAATCCTAGTTACTAGGGGTTTAGAAACAGAGCCTCACCAGACTGTTTATTTATGTTTAGGAGGGGTGTAAAATCATGCTTTTAGACCAAAAAAAAAATGATAGCAGGGATAATGTATATCTCTTATCTGGAAATCCTAGGGTTTTAATTTGATGGCCCAAACACTGATTATTTCATCCCATGTTCTGAGTCATAGAAAAAAATATCTAAGACAACATCTAAGCAGTATTATAAGCTTCCTGCACATAGTCTAGCATGCTTGAATTTTTTCTCTGCTATATAAAGTTTGTTTAGTTGAGTAACTGACTGTGTAATGAGATCCCAGAGTGCTGTATAGAAGTCACAAGGTGTTTCTCAATTAAGAGTTCACAAGTTTAAACTAGCTGTCCGAAGAACGATCCTTCAACAATTTGAACAGCAGCGTACTTTGCCGGCGTCCCCTTCCACATACCTACTTGTCACATCTGGTTGTCTTGCCAGTACCCACCCACATCTTCCATTTAGAATTTATCAAGAATGAGTTTTATTCAATGATCAGGTTTCAAATGCGGCTCTATCACAGATAAGTATCTCAGCCATAATTTTACTTGGCAACAACGGCTACTACAATTGTGCAGCTTCTCCACTGCCACATTGGAGTTTCCCCCTGAACGGTGCAAATTGCATTGTGGGATTGTAGCTGTGAAAAAGCCGCTCAAGTTATGTTTGGTAGCAAACTTGGGAAAAGGGGCGGGGCGAGTCCACACGGTACGTGAACCGAACTTGTTTCGATGCGGACTTTGAATTGGAACAGAACTTTGGCTATGATTGGTTACGTATCACGAGTCTGCAAGTCCAGAAGTATGCTGAAGTACACATATTGAGAAACAGCTTTAATGTAGGCAAATTTGTAGTCAAAGAATAACTGACCCTTTGCTAAGCCCCGTCCTTTACAGGAATTGATTCCCCATCAAGCCCTGCCCTCTTAGTAACTGTTACTAGTTGTCAGCCTGACAGTATGTCATCTGTCATTCAGTGTGCACAAAGACATAGAGGTGGATTTACAGCTGACTTAACGGCTCTCGACCAATCATTGAATCTGACATGTTTGATATCCTGGTCGTATGACTGCATTCACTCACAGTGGGAGCAACTGT
This sequence comes from Cetoscarus ocellatus, assembly GCA_037902135.1. Classification (NCBI taxonomy): domain Eukaryota; kingdom Metazoa; phylum Chordata; class Actinopteri; order Labriformes; family Labridae; genus Cetoscarus; species Cetoscarus ocellatus. Next base: position 189,299 of record JBAMNC010000370.1, on the reverse strand, counting down.
GCTCTAATGCTTTAACTTTATTTTCTTTGTAAGATGTCAAACAGTAAGAATATCCACATGATATGTGGCCTCCCCTTGACCAACTTTTCCACTCAGAACTGCCCCAATGGCTTATTTTCTTTTCGTATATAACATATACATTAATGCTGTCACCTTATATTCGATATTCGAATAACCGTTCAAGTACGGGGATAAATATCCGTAACCGAAGAGTAAATAAATGTTCAAATGTAAAATATTGAGTGTAGCAGCACATCAGGGCGCCTGGAGCAGTGGACCATTTCATCCAACAGAGGGCGCTCTCAGAGCAGCTTGATCATCAGCCACATATGCTGCTATGTTGACCTCAGTAAACCAAGAGGTGCCACTCCTCTACTCAACCATTCATCCAAGTTCTACAGCCGAGTGCAGCGGCTCTTCGCCAAGAGTCTCTGTCCCTCTGTGGGGGGTGCAAATAACCGAATATCTTCGGTTATTTGCGTTTATGTTCGAAAACCGTTCGAGTTTGATTTTGAGATAAACTGACAGCGTTAACAAACATAAAATATATTTTACGCTGAATTGCTATTACTGTCAGCAGCAAGCTAGCAATCCATTTACCGATTGTCAAACTGTAATTTTACTATCAGATATCAAAAAAGTAGAGCACACTGCATGTTTGTTTGCTGTCTGCTTCATTGATGTTGTTCAGCCCTGATCCTCTTTTTCCATCTGTGGCTCAGTCTGGTAGTATGCTCAGAAGATCGGGGGTGGAGTCAGGCTCTGGCTGTTACATGTTGATGTGTCCTTGAACAAGCCACTTAACCCCAAGTTGCTTCGTCTGCTGTGTGAGTGGCATGTAAATGTGTATGAAAGGGTGTGTAACCCCCAAATTCCACATAATGCGAAAGCGCCGCGCTGCGCAGCGCCACACAGCATCGCACAGCGCCATGCTCTTGAATCGTACTGCGGAGCACTAAGAACCCACTCTAGTCCATCAGAGAAATTCCACTGCCCGCGCCAGCGCCGCATCGCGTCGCTGAAGCACCGGCGCGTGCCATGGCGCTGGAGATTCGCTTCAGGTGTATTTTCTGCGCGGCCACTTCAAAACCTCGTAAATTCACTGTCGTTGAGAAAGCACCAGACAGGAAGTCAACGTGTGGAGTATCCGGAACTTTCAAAAATAAAACACAATGCACGGACTCTCAAACATAAATTTTCTCAATAGTTTGTCATTACTTCACAACCGGAGGCACGAGCATTAGGTCAATAGTTGGTCAGAGGGTCCCAGAGGCAACACGACTCCATGGACAAACAAAAGTGAAATGTAGAGGTACAGAAATGTATAACATTGTATATATGACACCAAACATCCTTTCTACAAGGATATAGGAAGATAGAAGTGAAATAAATCACAAAAGCTGTAAGGTTGGGACCAGCAAAGGGACCTTAGAGAAGCGAAGTGAGGTGTTGTTTACTTCTTTTCTCAGTCTATAACATGTTTTATGAACGTGTGACATCGCTATTCGCACAAGAGCTTGTGACTCTCCGGGGATCAGCCCCCCACCCTACAGGGGTGCGCGCCGCAGCGCTGAACAGCGCAGCGCATCCAGTGGGGTTTGCAGGTTGGAGCAAGACCGCGGCGCTGCACGGTGTGGCGCTTTCGTTTTATGTGGAATTGGGGGATAAGGGAGCTTCTACTGATGGACCGCAGAACCATCAGTTAATGAATGTGAGAGTGAATGGGTGTGATCTGAGGCCATTAACCATCAATACAGAGGTTATGATGATTGGTTGGGTACAACTGTGCAGTTTGTCATGTCTGCGTAAAAGCCTGGACCTAAAATTATGGCTCTGTGGTTGTATAATCTGACCCAGTTACAGACAAAAAACTGTGTAGCTGACCACAAAACTAGATTCTGAGTCTATGATAACATTTCTGCTCAAGTATTTGCCTTGCAGTGTACAGCTCATCTCACTTTCAGCAGGCAGCTCTGCAAACTATGCGTTTAGTTTTGGAATCTGAGAAAACTTCAGAAGAGCTACACAAGCCGTTGGAGAGCCATACAATGTGAGCCACCCTTCTGCTCTGTCCTAATACTTTGATTCTTTTGTTATCAACTGGCTGATTTGTGGAGGATCTTTTCGGGTGGAAGCAGCTCAGCAGCTGAATTGCTACAGCACACGCTTCAATGAAGCTCAGATACAACTGTCACAGCTTTGACGCCAGCTGGGAACCATTGTTTTAAGTTCCTTCTCTGTTTTTCCCCCTGTTTTCTGTCTGCATCGCCTCTGTTATTGTACAATATCTGTGACAATGAGTGAAGGAGTTCATGTAAGTATACAGTGCATGAGTGTAGTGTTATGGATAAAGTCTGCAATACAGTGAGCTATTTGGAAGGAAATACTTTAGTAACTAAAAAAATAGACAGTCATGTCTAAAAGTGTTAATATATTTAGCATTAATGTTTTGGAAGAGCACTTTCTAATAGATGAGGAATACCACTAAGTGTCTCTTTCAGTCTTTGATAAAGCATGGCGCCTGCTGATGCTCTTGAGTTCTTATTTATTTGTTATTTATGACTGAAAAAGTCCATTAGGCCCATCTTGCAAATTAAATAAGAAAAATGTTTTATTTCAATCCATTATCTTATATCCCCAGCATCAGAAGAATAATCATTAAACTGCTGATTTGCCTTCTGATGCTTCAAACTTATGGACTCATACTGCTATGTGGTCACTGAACAAAGAGCTGCTTAAAATTACATGTATAACACGTTTAATTGAATTCAAAATGCAAAAGGAGCTGTTCATTAATGTGAAGAAAACAAAAACTTTCATTTCAATTTCAGGACAAACACTTGAACTGCATCACTAAGCCTCATAAGATCCACCACAGCCAGTTTACGATGAAGGCATTAAACAGTGCAAGCACTCAATATTTTTCTTTAACTTGATTGTAACACAAAATCTAAAATATTCCCCATAGGACCACAAATATATATAGTGTATAAATACAAATATATAAGATGTATATTAAAATGTGTCTGACTATTTTTATTAATGAGTGTCACATTTTATGTGACTTTATTGTTAAATTTAAGTTTACATTGTTTGATGTTTTATTATAATTTAAGTATTTGTTTGTGGGTGCCACGGTGGCGCAGTAGGTCGATTAATTGGTGATTCTAAATTGCCCTCAGATATGAGTGTGAGTGTGAAGGGTTGTCTTTCTCTCTATATGGCCCTGTGATTGGCTGGTGACTGGTTTGGCTGTAGACCAGTTCATGGTGTACCTTGTCTCTTCCTCAGTGTTGGCTGGGATAGGCTCCAGCCCCCCACGACCCCGAAAGAGATAAAATAGATAACGGGTGGATGGATGGTATTGGTTTGTATTTCACACAATCGCTATTCTCTTTTAACCTTTTTAGCATGTTTTTTTTTTTTTTTGTATGTATTTAAAGCTATTTATTTATTCCTGTCTGTTGATTCTTGGTTTTATTGCTTTGCTTCTCTTGTTTCTTTTCTTTAATATTTAAAACTGCCATATTGACCCTATTGGTTTTTTACTTTAGGTATTTTGGTGCAACCTTACACAGCACCTGGATCAGCCTGATTCAGTGCCTGTAATCACGCACAGCAGATAGAGTTTTATTGTAGAAATATTTATTACAATTTCCTCTTCATTTGATATAGAAATTGGAATTAGCTAGCTTTTAGAAACAGAATTAATAAGGAGAATTGGAACGCAACCCAAATCAAAATGTGGTTGACTTCACTGAGTCTAAGTTTGTTTTAACCCTTTAATGCCTGAAAACACAAACTATAGCCAGAAAATTCTAATTTTTTGGAGCTGAATTGTTTATTTCACTTTCTACTGAAATCCTAAAAAATCAAAATTTCCATAAAATTTAACATACATATTTTTTTGTATCTCATTTGATACACTAGGTGTTTTTGGCAACTGATCATCCACTTGAGGACATTTTTATCATTTATGATTGTATTCCGATGTTTTTTAGTCATTTGTTGATCATATTGATTAGATAGAGGTATCATAAAAGTATGTATCAAATATGATACAACAGGCATTAAAGGGTTAAGTATCATACATCAGGAGGCTTTAGACACTGATAAAATTAAGTCTCACAAAACTCACCTGTGACATTAACGTAAACCGTGGTGAAGGCAGCGAGAGGTACAGCAGCAACATTCTGCGCCCGAACCCTCAGCATGAAGTTCCTGGTGGTCTCGTAGTCCAGGGGTTCTGCGACCAGGATGGAGGCCGAACCGTCTTCTCTGTTTGGGGTCAAGTAGAAGCGAACAGGCATGTTGGTTTCTGGGACCATCCCGTCCTCCAGGTTGTAGGTTACCCTGGGGTCTCCGAGTGGGGATGTGGCCTTGATGGTCTGAACAAAGAAGAGAACTGAGGTTAATGTCTCACGCACTGAAGACATCAAACTGCGATTTACACCATTGATCCTGAGGTTGTGGGGTGCACTGACATTTCCCTTTTTGACTGAGAGAGTCTGTAGGGAGATTTATTTTGAAGAACAACCAGATTGTCTCACATTTTCTGTGTGGCTTGTCTCTTAAGACTTGGCACATTGGCATCTTCACTCTGTCACAGATGTGATGGCCAAAGGAAGTAAGGCCTGAGATAAACTTGCAGCTTAACCCTCCTTTCACATAGTTGTTTCGATGCAACATGAACGTAGTTGCAAAACATTAGACTCACATTGTGTGTTGCCGGAGGACACCTGAAGAACATCCTAATATAAGAGGAGGCCATTCAGAGGTGAGGACTGAAAATTAACTTCAACTACCAGAAGTATAGACGGATCATCTCAGACCAAAGATAACTGAACTAAACACAAAATCAGCCCAATACTCGGGCCGTTAAAAAAATATTTAATCTTGTGAGGATGCGTCATTCTTGTTGTAAACCCAAATTCCAATGAAGTTGGGACATTGTGTAAAATATAAATAAAACTGATGCACATGTTCCAAAAAACTGGGACAGGGGCATGTTAATCACTTTGTTACATCCTGATCCTTTTAACATGACTCAATAAGCATTTGGGAACTGAGGACACTAACTGTTTTGTGGGTGGATTTTTTCCACATTTTTGGATTACTTCAGTTACTCATAAACATAACGTGTAGAAGTTAATTTGGACCAAAGTGTTGAAACATGAAAAATGACCAATCAATCATATTAAATTCTAATTTTCATACTGTAGATATTTTTCTGAAAATGTTCTCTATGGTAAGATTCATGGCTTAATAAGATTTTTTATTGTGATTTCCCAAAGAAAAAAACACAGTCACTTTTTGTTTTAAGTGACAAAAAACAATAAAACCAAATCCAAAAACCTGGCAACCTGTTTCCAATTAGCACCTCTGAGCTGAAGAAAAGGCTGAATGCCAGCTATGATTCTCAGGACGGGAAACTAAAGATTGTTCTGCTTCAACGGTAGTGTGCATACTGAAGAGAGATATTTGCCAAATTGAAAAAAAAAAGATGGTTTATAACATATAATAATGAATACTAAAATGCTTTAAGTCTCATACTGTGGGTGTAGACAAACACCAGCTGAAATCCAGTGGGATCAAAGTAACACTCCTCATCCGGCTTTCTCCCTAAACTAATTAAGGAGAGACTACGCGAGGCTGACGCCATAAACACCCCAATTAAAATCAAAAATGCCATCTTGGACGTGATGCGGCTTTTCTGCGGGTGACCTAGCTGTTTCTATTCAACCTGCAAAGCCCAGCAGCTCCAATAATGAGACACCCCATCAGGCAGGCAGAATTGGCAAACATGTCTGACTATTGTATACGCTGATTTAGACCATTAGAAAAATATCCATGGTGGAGCTTTAACATCCAACAGAGAGTAATTGCATCTTTGCATAAAACTCAAAGCAACACTGAACAGCTATCTCAATTAATATGGCGTACTGCAGGGAACAGGCTCACCCTCTTTCTCCCACAAACTCACATGTTCACACTCACTTTCTCATGTGAAGTGCTCCCATACGACCTCTAATTTCAATCTTTCCCCTTAAAATGTTTTTTCAGCAACTTTGATTGAGATTATTGCTTTCAAGAGATCCTTAAAAATCATTTTCAATTAACTGAAACTGTGTTAGTGGTAGGAAAGGGCAATGCTTATGATCAAATGCATTTTATGGGCTTCACCATAATTACATATAATGAGGGCGTATATTGGACATGATTTTGCTTTAATTCCGTACAGATTTGCTACATTTAATGTCACATATTGGATTAAAATTGAAAACTCCATCTTTAATATTCTTTTGGGGGTAATGAATAAGCAAGACAGTGGTCCTATTTTATCAGTCTGGTGTAGAAATCTGCACACTTTTGGTTGCAGGAATAAAATTATACGCAGATCTACATGTAATGTATGTAACATGCATATCAGGAAAGACCTGGCATAATGTCTAAAGGGGGCATTGATAGTGGACTGACCACTGATAAAAAAAAAAAAAAAAAAAAAAAAGTTGTCTTGAGTTCCCCCATTTTTGTACCACTCCCCGGTTTATCTAAGATAATATAGTCCCAGACTGGTTGTTTCAGAATCACAGGGGAGGCCATGAGCTTGTTTCTAAACCAAATTAAAAGATATTCATGAGGAGTCTGTTTTCATCAGCTGCAATGCAAGGATTTACAGGAACTTTATCCCCGGCCTTACTGTGGCCATAGAAGTTGCCAAATGTCTTTACCTGGTCAGAAAATTCTTCACAAACAGCTTTTATCTGCTGAACCACAAGTTCACAATGAATGAAATTGTATGTATGCAAGCTCACACCTGGTTTGGGATGTAAGCCTATCCACCCATGTTCAGGTCTTTGTGTGGAAATGAATATACTCATTTTTCAGTCACACTCATGTTTAATAGAAGAGGGCCATTGTATGGAGCCTTTTCCCCTATTTTTATTTTTAAAGAGTAATATTTCAATGAGGATAAAGCAATCAGAGGCTTACTAAAACAAATTTTTTAAGGTGTAACATAAATTCCACATTGTGTCCTTATACTTTCACTTCATGTATTGAGGGCAACAAGTAAAACTCTCAGCCGAGGGCTTTAAAGAGGAAATTAAGTCTCCGAGGCTTCTTCTCTATAGTCGACCTGGAGACCTTGTCATAGCTGCAACATGTCTTTGATTTGAAGAAAGAAACATGTATTGAAAGCTTACAAAGACACAGACAGCCATTACCCTCACATTCAGTCTGTGAATGGCCTTTTTCTTTTCCTCTAACCTTTATTTAATGAGAAAATTCCTCAGGGGGCCTCAGTTTTCTTCGCAGTTTGTGTTAAGGGTTCTTCAAGGGCATCTCCATGGTTGTAATCATTTCCATCTCAGCTGAATGGGTTCACATGTCAAACCATGCCTCAAACCTGCTTCATTAACCTCTATACAATAGGAGAGACTCCTATGTGCATGGCAAAGAAAAAAAATCATATACAAGCAAGAACTCTGCAGGTGATTGAGGTACACAATGATCCTCTGGGTTTGTAGGTTCTTAGAAGCACAACCTCACAATGACTGAGTGAGCAAAAGAGAGAGAGAGGAAGAGTTTCTGAAAAACTGGCTGTTGTTTTTATCACCAAAATCTGTTGTCAGAACTGTAGCCACAGACGCTTTCCTCTAAAAGTCACAGTTAATCAAGGTCGCTGTTTCAGCCTTAAAAACTAGCATTGTCTTGTTTTTACAATCTGGTGTTCTTTCAATCTCACAGGTCTTTCTAAAGATATTTTCACCTGGAGAAGCTGAGATGGCACATACTGTAAATGGTTTCTGTCGTAGGGAAACATTTCAAGAGTCCTGAGGCCTCATTTATACACACTGCATACACACAAAAGGAAGCGAACGCCACTTATAAGCAACTTTTGGGATTAATAAAAACGAACTTGATGGGAGAATGTGTAAACCCCCACGGCAGTTCTGACCCTGCTGTACGCACAAAATCTGGAGAAACGGGAAACTGCGACTCCAACAGTAGAAGGATGAAATTAGAGGCAGCTCTGTGAAATCGATATATTGGTGTGAAATATTTGACTATTACAAATTTTTTAACCCATATCATGTATGAAGGACATATTTGCAAAAATGAAGAAAGAGGAAAAATGCATATTGATGCCCCAGGGAGCGAGCGAATGCACATACGTAGCCTATATTATTGAATCGATGATGTTCTGTCATTGTGAAATGACGTTACGTTTTTTTATGAAATCCATTCATATAAACAATCAACGAGGTAGACAGTAGCTGTGTTCTCCAACTGTGCCATACAAATAAAGTTTTAGATTAATAATAATTGAAATTAAAATGACATGATCATTGTGCGAAACAGCTGATCAGTTAGGCTACAACACCTGTAGCTGTTCAGGAAACGAAGTGATGGTTGGATATAAGAAGATACGCACTCACGATGCGTAAAGACACGCAATCGCTGATCTGGCACTGCTGGAGGATGGGAGACTCCGGCATCCGTGTCCCTCCACCTCCGTCACCACACCGCTCAGGAGGGATTCCCGAATGATCCCCGACAGCTTTTGGTCTGTGGGGTGAGCTCAGGTGTGCCCTTTCCCCCACCTGTCACTCAGACACTCTTTCTATGGAGAGCGATTCGCCTTTTCACCTCCACTTTTATGTCGGATCATTTTTTTACTTCAGCCACAATCCGACCCTCTGAGGCAGCCTTACTTACAGCATCAGCCACATGCTTCTACTACTTTGCCTTTCTGGCATTAGTGATGCCCGAAATGTGCCCACCTATCAATATGCCAACCTCACATTAAGTAAAATTTATTTTTTTTCACCCGTTCTCCTTATCGGTAAATCATGAAATTGGTATCATTGAATATTCATCAAGTGCGTCCACCTGACCTTTTATAGGCACCATATAGGCGGGGCAAAGCGTTCCCTGATGTGCGACAGCTTTAGAGTTGATTGTGATTTATAAATGGAAACAGGCGTCGGACGTGCGTGCACACTCATATAAATCTGAAAGTTTTTGTGCGCACGCATTTCCTGTGTTTCTAGCGTACGCCATCTTTCCTATGCACAGTTTTATAAATTGAGCCCCTGGACTGGACGAAAAATACTGACAGGGGAAATTTGTGATCTTCAACTGCATTTGAGCTCCAGTGTCGAGTACCTGGCTACTGCTTTATTTTCCACCATGAAGGTTTTGAGGTACAGCATGAAAACTAGCAGGTCTGGTAATCATAGTAGACTTTGCATTAGTTTAGATAGATAGATAGATAGATAGATAGATAGATAGATAGATAGATGTACTTTATTGATCTTAAGCTGGGAAATTGTGATTTTAAAAAGGTCATTAAGTCAATATTTGACTTTGTGCAGTAACCAACTTGATAAACAAGTAATAAAGATAGCAGTATGTTCAAAGCAAATCTAAGAATGTGACTTGGTGATTTTTAAGATGTCACTGATTTAGCAGCCTTTTCTTCCCCGGCAGATTGTTCCAAAGTTGAGGAGCTCTGACAGAATAGACTCGATCACCTTCAGTCTTGAGCCTGGACTTTGTAACAGGAGGCCTCCACCGGAGGATCTGAGGCAGCGGGCTAGCTCATGTGGAGTCAACAGTTGATATTTAATTTTGAGAGCTTTAAAAATGATCAGTAAAATCTGGAAGCCCAAGAAGAGAAGTGAGGAAAAGAGTGATGTGATGCTGTCTGTTAAAACCAGTTAAAAGTTGAGCAACTGAACAAATACAAGTACAGAAAAAAAAATTGTACTCCGGACAATACAATACTCTTTATTCAGTACTGGAGCCTTTTTTTGGATTTCCTGTAAAAGTGGCGATTTTGGCGATAGGAGGTCTGTGCCCAACAGATGCTCTGTTAATGTACAGGATTATGACAGGTGGAGCTACTTCTTGTTTTAAATAACATTTATATATGCTTTATGATTCAGCTTCAAAACAACCCTCTTTTTAAGAAATAAGCCACACCCAAACCCCAGCCTACCACTATAGGAGTGTCTCTGACGGTGTTCTCCGGGATGACCACACTGTAGCTCTCCTTCTCCCACTGAGGAGGCTGGTTCTTCACATTAGTGATGGTGACAGCAAGCTCCACTGAGCTGCTTCTGTTTCCTCCGTCTGTAGCCACGATCTCCCTGGTGATGTAGGTCCTCTGTGGAAACAAGCAGAGGAGGGGAGGAAAGGAGGTCACTTTAATGCAGGGTGATGAACAGTGTGAACAAAGATAAAGTAAAAACAACAGAGCATTTCCTTTGCTACGCTTAAGTGCCAGATTTAAGTAACTACAAGCTGCAATCTGGTCAAACAAACACATTTAAAGATAATTATATTGATTAAAGAGCATTCAGACAACAGAACAGCAATTATGTCACCTTTAAAGTGCAATTAGCTTTGGCCAGTGCAGTCAAGAGAAATGATCCATTTAAGAAGCAAATGAAAGAACTCCAAGACCTTTTTCAATTGTTTACTTAACCCTTGAGAGTCAAATAACATTTACTTTGCTAATTGCCTGTTTAAACATACTAATGTATGACATCCCTCTAGTCCTCACATCTTTAACTCTTTAAGCTTTTCTTAAACTTTGACGAAAATTATTAAATATTCAACCTCCCAGAATAAGTTACAAAATCAAAAAACACACCAAAATTAATATTTTGTTATGAAACATGTTTGAAATTAGCAAATAACCAGATTAAGAATGAAAAAATAAAACTGTGTATATTAAATATAAATGGGTAAAAAAAATTCATACGTAAGCTAAAAGTTAGTACTTTCACCAACATGTGAGTGTAGCCATGGGTGGGCTGATTCTTTTTAGCTATGCCCAATTTTAATGAAAAAAATTATAATAAAAATAAAACTTAATTACACATATATCATATTGCAACTTTGCATTCATAAACTGTAAACAATTCAAAAATTTAGAGGCTAAATTAATCCTAGGATGAGTCATAAGATTGCCAATTTCACGCATATTAAAACCAAATGCAAATTAATTCCTAGGTCTTATAATTATAATTATTATTGTCGTATTAACAACAATAATAATAATAATAATAATAATAATAATAATAATAATAAAATAATTGTTATTATTGTTATTATATATATATATATATATATATATATATATATATATATAGTTTTTTTTTTTTATTTATTTGCCAGCGAGCAGGGAATGTGGAGACTAAATATGCCCAGTGGTAAGCTTCCTGAAACACTCATAACAGTGATGATTTAGCTCCTCTCTTTGTCAGCTTGATTGTGATTTGTTTTCCCCGACACACACTGTTTATTCCCAAAACAACAATTTTGGACCCATGACCACAGTTTTTTTCCCTGTGGATGTGCATGTTTTTATTTCCAAACCAATATAGTCCAGCTTTCTCATTCCTCAGCTCCCTATGAAAAAAAAGATGCCCTCAGCGTCAGCTGTTTTTTTTTCTCTGCCAGCGCTCTCAGCTGAAAAGAGTTCGACTTCAGAGACAGCGCCACACTCATCAGTGTCACTTAACCCTCAAGTTGAACAGAGGCGGGACTCCTGCTGTCCTCTTGGTGAACAACAATGGCAGAGGTGAGAATGATATACACAAGGGAACTATTTCCAAACCTTGGGCTGCTGTCATTGGTAAGACACGATTTCTTGACTTGTTTCATGTTTCCTTGGTGATGATTCAGTGGATTCAAAGAATGACACACACAGATCGATTTTGTGCTCTGGGCAGCGGTAGTTCAGAGAGGAGCAGAGGTCAACTGTCACTACCAGGCAACTTTAAGCATCAACGAGAAGCACTCTGAAACTGTGGTTGACCATGCTGTTGTGCTTCCTGCTTTGACCAATTTGCCCCCTGACTGTCAACTGTTTCAGTCCATGTGACAAAAACAGATGCCAGGCTCAGCTGTCTTCTTGAGTTTCCCTTGTATACTGAGATTTCTGACTGTCAGTAATGACTTTACAGACACATGACTAACATGACGTCACTCAGTAACTCTGTAGATGGTGGAAAGTACCGCTGTCAATAGTCTTTAACACATTATAGCTGGTAAATACTGCACAGATACATTTTTGAGCCACTAAAGTAACAAAAAGTGTCATTAATATGGGACAAAAATGTCACTGAGTCAAATAAACACTTTAAAAGACTCACAAAGAGAAAAACAAGCGTTGACCGGACTAAAATAGCTGCTGCACAGCAGTCACACAAGTGGATCAGCTGTTTACTGAGAGACACACAAGAGGAAAAAACACTGCCCAGTAAGATAATTTGGCAATTTTTCCAGGAATTATGACCAGGGATTTTGTTTTGGATACATGACGGATACTTGTATGAACACCGAGTTCACAAAATGGAGACTTAGCGGGTTTGAATCATAAATGGCAGAAACCTTAATGGGAACTGGAGGACAAGAGAACATCCAGGTTACCTGTTGATGCAGGTGTATACATTTGTGCCTATGTTGTCAAATTCAGTGAAATACCAGAGTGACTTCATAAAAACACTCAGGATGCTTCAGGATCCGAGGACAGCAGCAGCTGATGTGTGTAAATCTGCAGATCCTCCTTCCTGTCATGAACATTTATACGCATACAGACCCAAATCAGATTTTTCAAACTCAAAAGACAAACCAGAAGAGCTGAATGAAAGTTTATCTTTAAAGTGATTATTCAGCTTACACTGATTGTGTATAGCATAAAGACATAGCTATGATTTTAATGATAATTTCACTTGATGAGTGCTAGCATTAGCGTTAGTGTTTCTGTTGCATATGATAGTTTAAACTTCATAAAATGACTCATAGATCTATAAAACTGACATTTAAGGCCTCTTAAGAAGTGTCCGCAACAGAGCAGAAAATAATTATGGTTGGATATGTAGGGGTAAGTTCACCACGGGTACATTTATTTCTATTTAGCGTAAACATCCATTAAGTTATATGCTGGACAGCATTGAAATGGACCAGAGAGTGACGTCATGTGCAAATGGTGAATTGAACATTTTAATGTGTACAATATCATGTCGGGGTTGCCATAATACTCTCCCAAGAGGACAGAATCCCTCTAAACACACCTCTCACAACAGGATGATCAGGTAATATCATATTTCTATCATACACCTTGAGGTCAGTACTCAATAAAATATCACGGCGTTCAATTATGGAACAAGTATTTTTATTTACTGACAGAGTCTCTGTCCCTGTCCAGATATAGATTGAGGCTAAAAATGTTTTAATGTCAAGGACTTTTTGGTCATGATGATCTGTGTAATCATCAAATTTCAATTTTGCTTAACATACGGTTTATGTATCACTTTCTTTTGTTGTATTCTGTTTCTGTGTTGGTGTAGTCTCTCATTTTGGTATGTTATTTGATTTTTGTTTGCTTGCTTTTCTTTGATAACAAGGATTTATTCCTTTATTTCTGCTAATTTATTTGTATTTACTCTTAAGGTGAGGTTTGTAAATAAGCCCACATTGGGTTTCTCACCTGCACATGTAACTTAACCTTGTTCACTGTTTTCTTTGATTTCTCTTTTAACTATGTGCAAATAGATAAATAAATAAAATAGATATTTGGGACCACTAGATGACTGAGCCTTTGCTGGCTTTGGTTATGAGGGGGAATTTGGGCACAAAATTTGGTGATTATTTTGTATTATGTGGTCTACTGGAGAGGGAGGCTTCTATAGATGTGGTAATTAAAATTCCAGCTGTAGTGATGGTGACATAGCAAACCAGTGCGATGCTAACTTTCAACTTTGGCTTCAAAATAACTCCAACCCTGCACCATTCTCGACACAGCACCTTTAAAATACCTTCTTTTCTGCTTTGTGAATTTAAGCTTTTGCCTTGTAAACAGTTTGGTATCTTTTGGTGACATTTTTATTATAATAGTATTTAACAACCATGGCAAAATCTCACCCAAAATCTTGCAGTAACCATCCCTCATTTCTCTTTCTGATTATAATTTATTCAGTGGTAATCATTAGCAGCAGACTCCTGGACCTTCAAACACAGGTGTGTCAGTGTAAACTGCTCTCAAAAGCACAAATACTGGCACAGTGTTCAAATAAGATGCAAGGTGCCGGAGATGAACACATTCTTTACTCTTGGTGAAGGGAGACGCTGAGTTGTTGCTTTCTGGGTTTTTATAATTGTGGCACTCATCCGAGCAGCAGACTTGTTTGTGCTCACTATGTGGCGGTTTCCCCTATTGCTTTTTCATGTTCCGGCCAAGATTGTTTTTCTTACTGGTGCCGAAGCAAAGGGTTGGAGGCAGTCAAGTGAGGAAAATATCAGCAATGTTATTTCTCCTGATGCCAAGAAAAAGGCTCCAGTGAAGACATTATCACATATTCAGGCTGCCCGTCTGCTGCTGCCCCCCCAACACTGTCAGCATGAAAGTGCCTGAATGCAAATAAACCTGTTTTTGTTTTTTTTTTTTCTGTTTTTTGGCCAGGGACTGGAAAATGTATCATGTTGTTTGAGATGCGATAGAGGTACGTTGCTAAAGTCTCAGGAGAGCTTCGGCTAAATTATTACATTATGAAACTTTTTTTTTTCCACTATAAGTAAGACTAGGCTTGCTTCCACCAACTGCATCCAATCATCGGCAGTAAAAACACCCACATAAATATAGAATTAAGTACAGCAGAAAGTCCATTAAAAATAGTCCCAAGGTGGCCATTTTGACAGTTTTTTGGATTTTGCAGTGCTACAACTTTGCAGAAAATAATCCTTGGTGGCTGTCTGACCCTGACTCTTCCTAGTTGTGTGAATTTTAAATTTCAAAATTGGATTTTTATCAATATCACAAAACATATATGAGCTCTACATTTATGTAACTAGAACTAACATGGAAGTCATTTTAACAATATGCAATTTTAACAGTGTATTATTCATTGTCTTCTTTTTCCAGCATGTTATTTTTGCCCAAGATATGTTGTTCAATATTTGTTTTAATTAATTACCTTTTAATGCCATGACAAGATAACACAATAAAAACAAGCATGACAGGAAAGCACTTTTAGATCGTTTTTTTTAAGTGAGGAGAATATATGTTATTGTTAATTGTGCAGTATTTTATTCATAACGCTACAGCATGGCTATTTTTAAGACTAAACTAAATGTTATATATACATTTTCTTCCCAAAGTTCAGCATTCAACATCATTTTCCCATCTGACATTCTGATCAAATGTTTTAACAAATTTGGTAAGAAAAAAAACCCAAAAAACATATCAGTGCTTAAGTGATTGTGTCCACATTAACAATACAAAAATTCAATTTATTGTTTTTACCAAGAAAGTTTAAGAGTACGTTTACCAATTGACAGGGCTGCCAACTCTCACGCATTGACCGTGAGACTCACGCCTTTGACTGGCTTCATATGCTCTCACGCCACACCTCTGATTTCTCACATTGAAGTGCACATCAAGAGCCTTTTTTTTTCTTTTGACTAAAAACTGTTTTGTTTATCTGTGATCTATCTGTTGTGTAACGTCCACCGAGTTACACCGCTACATAGGCTACGCATTCATGGAACGTGTAGCAAGACGCTCTGAGCACAGAGCTGAACGGGAGCTTGACACGACCCAGCCATGAGATCAACTACCAATCATCCAATCAAAAAGTAACATACAGCTGTACATCAGCCAATCAGATTTTAGCACTGCTGTATCCGGGTAAGATACGGTTGAGCTGACTGCAGCCACATTCTGAGATGAGGATGCATACTTCACAGGCACGGCGGGAGAGCCTTATCCCATGACTAAAGTAGGTTATCTCATCTTTTGATTGTGCAGCCTGCTGAATCATGAAATTACTTATGGGGAAAATGGAAAATGAGAGCTTATTCCTATTCTTCCTCCACATCAAATCACATTTACACACATTAAAACGAAATCATCAACGCTCAGTTAGTTGCGTTAATAGTTATACTTAGAACATGAGAAATGTTTGGCTATAATTAAAATAAAAACTGTACATTTTTAGTTTGACAGAGCATGGTCAACAGTTGGGGATAAATAATAAAAAAAGAACAATAACATTTGGATTATTATGTTTCATCATTACTTATATATAGCCTATATATAGCCTAATATACTAACATCACAAAGTAACAATAAGACAAAATAACAGCACCTGAATATTGATAAACCCAATTTTAATTTAAAAATACGATAAGTGCATAAGAATGGTCACTGAGCCTCCCCCCCACAAAAAAAAAAAAAAGCTGCAGCCCTGAATCGACCTAAAATGACTCACAGTATGATCACAACAGAAGGCTCTGTAATTGTATGTTAGTACAATGACAATTCTTAAATAATAAATAAATAAATATAAAATTAAAAAATGAATGTTTTCCCATCCTTTGTCAACTATCATCTATCACAACATTAAAAATTGATCAGTTTTTGTATATGGGTGCTGGTTTTAGGGAGTGGGTATCAACCATGCACACAAGATATGAGGGCTCTGCTCAGCAAAAACTAGAATTGAGCGCTAGGAGCTGCAGTGTGAACGTTGCCTTAGTAACTAGCCCTTCATAGCAGGTTTGCCAAAAGCCTTTGTACCTGAGATATGGGTTGGTTGACGTACACCCAGCCTGTCAGAGGGTTGACCCTGAGGTACTCCGGTTGTTCACTGGACATGGAGTAGGTGATGGCTGCGTTGGTGCCAAAATCATCGTCATGAGCAGCTACACGCAGGAAACTAGTCCCAATCATTGTATCCTCACGGAGGAAATCTGCAGGACAAGAAAGAAGAGCTTCGAGTCTTTGTTAAAACACTGTAGGGTTTTTTTGAACTGCATTTTGTGTTTTAGCAAGACTGAGTTCAAGGCTCCACAGCTTCACAAAAGTCCAAAGAAAATACAAAAGAATCTTCCGTATTTTGACAGCACACATGCCACTGTTAAATTAATGTAACCAGGTGTCAGGGATGAATAATGGCGACAGAGAAGCAGAGATTCTTCTTGTTGATGGTCTGCTCCGCTTATGTAGATCATATAAAGGCATCGGTATTCAATGGAGTCCTTTCTTAAGTCTTCACAGTACATTTAAGGAACACATTCATCAACCTGACAGCATTTCTGCTCAATAAAAATAACATGAAAATACATTTGAAAGAAAACCCTAACATGAATACATATGACATTGGATGTTCAGAAAACTTTCTGATTGTTATTGTGGCCCTGACACAAATGATATAATAACAGCTAATATAGAGAATAGATAACAAAAAAGTGATGGCAAAAACAACCACAATAATAATAAAATTGTAATCACAATGACAAACCACAACAAATGAAAAGCTATAAGAAACAATACTACACAATATGGACAAAATACAGCTTTAAATGAAAAATAGAACACAAGAAAACACATCAATGAATATAAACAAAATCACAAATGATAAAACACTACCACTTTAACACAAAAAAACAAAGGAAAGTTTATCTACTAAGAAAATAAGACAACACATTAAAACACAAAACATATATATATTTTTTTATTTAATCCCACCAATCTCCATTAGTTATTAACCAATTATCTAGCTTCACAGTCTTTATAGATATAAAAACTTCCTTAGTGATCATATTCTCTTATCCATGTGTGACAGAATTTGGCTCAATGGCTTTAAGAAAAAAAATACAATAATATAAAATAAAAATACAAAACAACAAATAAAATGCTCTTAGACAACCCAAAAAAACAAAGAAATCACAAAAATGTCAACAAACATAAAAAACATCACAATCAAAAGATGTGCATAAAAAACAAAACAACAAAGCAGCAACATATTGAGATAAAAGGACAGACTTAAATTGAAGTCATTACAGAAACAAATGAAATAATAATTAATAAAAAAGACATCACGTCAATAAAAACATCAATCAAAACAATAAAAAGCAAATTTAAAAACAAAAGAAAACTTAAGAAAAACAAATACAATTACACCTTAAATAACATGATAATGAATAAAACATGTTATGACATCAAATGATGATAACATGTCATGCACTGTCACTTATTGAACTTAAACTTAAATATTTTAATTATGCATCACAGGGTTTAAACAAAAGTCAGTTTCAGGCTTTGATCTCTTCAGTCATCGTCCCTCAGACTATAAAATCAAGGAGATCTACTCACACTCATATCGGATGTTCTCAAACTTTGGACTGTTGTCATTCTGGTCCAGGATCAGGATGTTGAGCTGGCAAATTCCAATCAGTGGGTCCGCAGCCTGGTCAGTGGCGGTCACCGTCACCGCGTACTCCCGTTGGCGTTCACGGTCAAATTTTCTGGCCGTCACAATAACCCCTGGAGACAAAGACAGAGAGAGCAGATTATCAGAGTGATATCTGACAATAAACCTCTGGATCACCCGACCAGAGAGAATGATCTGTTCAAGATCTGAATGATTTTCTGAGTCGCCTCAGAGCTGAGTTTGAAAGAGGAGGTACAGCAGATGAGGGACGGAGGGGGAGGGGATTTTCAGCTTTAGTCACTCAAATCCAAACAGAGTCATATGTTTTAATCACCTTGGAGAAGTGCTTAAGTGATGTCCCAGTAGTTCACAAACTTTTTTTGCTGGGCTCTCCCGTCAAGGATAAATATACATTCCAGTTCACCCACTACACATCAACACTAACATATACATCAACTTAAAATTAATTACACTGTCAGCCACTTTCCTTCGATAACAAATCTGATAGCTTTATAATTGATTATAAATATTTTCCACAAAAAAGTGCAACTTTAGCATCATTGTTAGCCTTGAAATTCTTTAATTTAATGACATATTTCTACAGACCAACCAAAAAGTTAGCATCATGTTGGTTCCCAAGACTAAAGCCTGTGGGATTACTCACTGTAATCTTGTATTACTGCTGATAATAAGTTTTGTTTGTAGCTTTGTTCATCATGGTAATCTCCACTGAGTCATTTATTTCTATGATTTTTTGAGCTAAAGTATTATTGGCGAAAGTATAAAGCTATTACCAAACTATTATGGGAGCTTTAACATGGCGGTTTGACTTAAAAACAGCTGCCACTCTTCCAGCATATCAGGCCACATTGAAACCTCTTGTTTGGGAATTTCCTCTTAATCTAATAATCTGATCAAGTTGGTGCCCAAGGGTTTTGCTGAAGTGTATGTATCATTACCTCTGCTATGTTTTTGAGAACTGTGAACTGGATAACTCAAAAAAGCTATGACTGTATTTTAATGAAATAGTCAGGAATGGTTGATCATGGCATGAGGAATAACTAATTAGATGGTGCTATTTCAAACCCTGCTGTGGATTCAGGATATTCTGAAGGATTTCTTAACAGTGAATATTTTTCCACATTTTTCACAATAACTTGCCCGACAATGTTGGAAATGCCTTAGCGGAGTTTTGTGCTCTCTGAGTACTTACAGATTTTTTTATTAAAAAATGATCAGCAATTATTGCATAAGGTCCCCGAACATTTTTGTAGTCCTTGTTAGCAGTTCGTTAGCGACCATCCCTTTTAAAAAGACAGAAACGCTTCCAATAAAAAGGCAGGAAATATCAGATGCATTTTTTGTCAAATATTTTTATTGATTTTTGTCGAGGGATGGGCACAAAAAGAACACTGGGAAACAGAAAGGACAACCACAAACAGGCATTCCTTTAACCCACGCTCTTGCCACCTTAGAAAAGGGGTTCCTTTTAAAAATAAAAAGTAAATAAATAACGTGCATCAGTGGGCATGAGGCCCCTTCCCCAACTTGATAAAGCTCATTCACACATATCAGTCAGACCAAAAGTGACCAAAATAACAAAAAATAAAAAAGGGACACTATATTAGAGGTAATTAAGGATAATAGGGGGCAAATGAAAAATAATAAAATCATAATAATAGCAAAATAAACTAAATTGAAATAAATGAAAAAGAACTGTGATTCAACCATTTTCAGCATCAAAATGTAATGTATATATGTAGTAGAAAAGGCTGCCAGGTTTTGCAGAAGGCCTGGAGGGAACCTTTCAGGGAGAATCTGATTTTCTCAAGAAAAACACATTGCAGAGTTTCATGAATCCATCTATTATCGGTAGGTGGGGAGGAGTGAATCCATTCAAGAAGACGGAGCCTCAGATACATTTTTTCATTGCAAAATCAATAATTTATATCTCTGACGCACATGTTCATCACAGGCCTTATTTCAAGTATTTCTCTCCCCTCTACTCTAAAATCCTTTTGTACGTTCACCTTTGGGAGCCGGGGGTGCTAGCATGCTACCTCCAGTCTGTTTCTGGACTCATTCCTGCACAACTCTATTGACCCTTCGTTAGCTCTCTGATTGGTCCAGTGATCAACCAATTAAAAGAGAGTCTTCTCTCATAGCAACCCTCACAAATCAGACAGATTCTGTCTTAGCAAAGTTTTTTAATGTATTGAGGTGGAATTATTATCTTAAATTTGTTTCTTCATATTGAAAATCTGGAAGAAATCTTATGTTCACTAGAAGGTAAGAGAAAACATTTGATATTTGGTGCTCTATTCATATTTAGTAAGAATAATAAAAGCATGTCACTGATGTGACCAGTTAATGTTATGAAATATCATTAAATACCTGTTGTTGTTGTTTTTTTTTTTCTTTTTTTACTTTTTTCCTAGATTTTGACTAACTGTAGTTCTGTCTTTATCCTTAAATTGTATAATGAATCAAAAAATTAAATATGAATAAAAGATTGTCAAATAATGAGCTGCTTTTTGTTGTTTAGAATTTGCCATGATTTGGTAGCATGACAAATGAACACACATTGATTTGTCAAGTCTTACCAAGCCCTCTTGATTTAACTTTTTAAATGAATAAATAAATATGTAAATCAATAAATAAAACTCTGGACTACTGAATATTGTATTGTCCTAATCAAAAATTGGTCATTTGAAATTCACAAAACCCAGGTGACCAAAAGCGTTGTTTAACGAAGGAAAAAAAGGGAGATAAGAGGTTTTGGCACTGCAGCGATTAGTGACAAAATGTCTTTCCAAACTAGGGTGACCATATTCTGAAAACCCAAAAAGAGGACCCTCAGCAGCATGTGTTGCGTCATGACAAGCTTCCCGTACCTCCCTCTCAGGCAGCTCAGCTTTACTGTAACATATCAGTGGAAAGCTCTGCTTCTCAGCTTTCAGAATCCGTTGTAATTATTTGGATAGGGTGGATACTCGAGGAGTTACGGTAGATTGAATCATGCATTTCTTTTTCTGTCACAGCATCATCTGTAGAACAAGCTGAGCAAAACCTGAAGATTTTAGGGAATTTTATAAAATCCCCCCAGACATAATTTTATGACCAAAGAGGAGGACATGTCCGGGCAACAGAGGACGTACGGTCTACCTATTACACATAAAATATTCTCATGTCACTGAGGAGCATAATTTTTGTCCTGAGTACGAAAAAGTGTGTGAATGACATCCTGTAATAGTTAGCAACTCACCTCACCCAGTCCCTGTGTTTTGGGTGGGCCTGAAGGGTCTGAACCCACCCAATTGTGCAGATGGCCCACCCTAAAAAACTGGGATATGCTAGCCTTTCTTTGGTCATACTTCTTCTGATTCATTATTTGTCTATGAATGCTATTCAACACCTGAAATAGAATTATTTAACAGAAAGTGTAAAAACATGAAATGTCATGTGTTGATGCTGCTAAGGCTTAAAAAGAACGAGGAGGGAGGTTGATTGAGAGTGACGTCATGTTACTCTGCTGTGCGGCTAAAAAACCATAAGAAATAAAGAGAGAGGGAGCTGCAGATGAAAAACAAAGTAAAATAACAAGGTAAAAATAAGATAGTTATTAAGGAATTATGATCAGCATTCCTCTAATCCTCAGTGACTCACTCCGATTATGCTGAGAGTCACATCGAGTTTTATTTATTATGAAAAGAAACCTGGAGGATGTGCTGAATGCTTCGGTGTAGTTTGATAGACTAAATTGTCATAAAAGCACTCTCTTTCTCCATGTGACACAAATGATGATGACAAATCATGAAACGGAGGCGGATTCTGAAAAAGGAATTGAATCACAGTGTTTAAAAAGTAATTCATGAATCTTTTCTTCTTTTTCTTGTAAACAAAGATCATATATTTGTGTATTTGCAAAATTTATTGGATCCATTTTCTAACGTGCATCAGTTAATAAATCAATATAAAACTCATTAATGGTCCACAGGTGAACAAATCCCTGTCTCTACTAGTTAACACTAAAAAAGAAGTTGGTTGTAAATTTGACAGTAACATAGCAACAAGATGATAGTATAGTATTAGTAGTAGTATATTTTTTCCTTTCTTTCTTTAAATCAAATCATTTATTTATTTGTTTATGTAGTTATTGTGATCATGTATTTATTATTTCTTCATAAATAGGCAGTTTCTTTTGAACAGAAGACCCCAGAACTCCTCAAGGGGATTATTTTTAAACTTTGAACAGATATCCATCTGAGATGAAGGATGGATTAGAGGTCACAGGTCAAAGGTCAAGGTCAGAGGGCCTCATAGTCATTAGCTATTTTGAGAAAACTTGAGGGGATTTCCATTTAATTTTGCACAAATCTCCACTCTGATTCTAAGATGATCTTATTACATTTTGGAGGTCACAGGCTAATGTTCAGGGTCATAAAGAGCCTCGTGTTTATGTGTTGTTTGTGAATACAATCTTGATCCTTTAAATGCATTCATTGTGAATGTCATATCACAGGATTCTTGAAAGGATTTAAACTGCACTTTAACTCCAAAATCTCATTTGCCACACATGTGTAATGGTGGAAATTTGTGGAAAGGTCAAGGTCAAAACCACTTGGGACAAGGTCAAATGTCTGAGTGTTACACCAGAAGTTCTTGTTTAGGAATTTT
Organism: Cetoscarus ocellatus; assembly: GCA_037902135.1. Lineage (NCBI taxonomy): Eukaryota > Metazoa > Chordata > Actinopteri > Labriformes > Labridae > Cetoscarus > Cetoscarus ocellatus. Next base: position 166,392 of record JBAMNC010000370.1, on the reverse strand, counting down.
AAATCTCAAAAATCCTTTGAAGGACTTCTGTCAGACTTTGTACAGATTTTTTTTCAGGAAAGGGGCAGATTATTTCTGGGATTTACAAGGTTAAAGTCCAAGGTTATTAAGTCTCATGTTCATCCTTTTTCTTGTAGTCTTCACTTCTCCACAAAAACACTGTTTTTTTCTTTGTTAGCTTCAACTATATCTAAGATTGGGTTATGTCTTTACCTAACAGAGGCATAAAACCACTTAAAGGTAGACCCAGACTTTCCTCAAGGTACATCAGTGTGCCCCTCCACATCATTTGGCAACCACTGGGCTAAAATATACTATTAAAAAGTGTAGTTTACGGTAAGGTATGTATTAAAACTCTCTGACTCCAACCCACCACCATTCCTGACATCCCTCACTCTCTCGCTGATGTTTCCATTATGTCTACAAGTCCTGCGTCCTCACTGAGGCCAAAGAAGCCTTGGGCCAAAAATAACATTAAGAGGATGAAAATAAACATATATTATTTGTAACTCTTGCTCAATCTGGCAGCACTAGCACATCTTAAAATATAGAAGCAAACATACTGTGCACAACATTAAAAAAGTCTTACAGTTTATCAAAAAAGCAAAATGAGGGAGGTGGATGGTGGGGAGGAGACCTGGAGGGGAGACACCAATGCAGTGTCCACCCCGTGTTTGACAATTATCCTAGCCTGAAGATTACCAGCTAAATGAAAAATGTGTCTCTGTGCTATCATTAACTCCCAACCAGGATAACTAGCATGGCTTTTGCCCTGCAGGTGGATGTTGTTTGTTATGCCTGCTGACAGATGCATGCCTGCTCTCAATGGCTGACTAAACTTCAATGAATTAAAACAGGTTTCAGGCCCCTGCTGCTGTTGTGTTCAAGCTCACAGAAACATGGTGGACTCTTGTGTTCACTCAGCAGAGAACAATCAAATATTTATCCAGTTTATCCAGAGTCAGGAGAGAGAAGACATCTGGGTCAGATCATTCAAAGTAAAGAAATGAGGAAGAGCAGGGTAAAGGTGGACTCCACATCTTATGCCAGCAACGAGGTAAATGACTTTGAAGAGCCTGTCTTAAGGGATAAAATTAAACAGGATGACTAAATATCCTCAGTAAAACAAACTGAGACATAAGAGCCAAAGAAAGTGGAGAACGCCTGAGAAACAACATCTGTGAAAGGACCAACAGGTTGGACATCCAGCTATGAAGACTACAGCCTCCATACATGGGTGTGGTTGATCCTCTCTCTGGTTCAACAGATCTTGTGTCTGTTGTCTGCAACTCAGGATATAGAGCAGAAAATAATTAAACATCACATCAACTGACCTTAAAATACAATCATCAGGTTTGTAGTTTTACTGTTTTTATTTATTATTGTCTCTTCTTTTTACACTTCTGTCATATGCTTCACCCTTTTTATTGCCTTTTCTCTTCATTTTTGTTAATTCTGGTCCTCGTCTCATTTTACGTGCTGGGTTCTTGTTATATCTGAGTTTCCGGGACATGGGTGGTCCAGGTCCGGCTGCTTGGTATGGTTTTGGGAATATGGTGGGCCTTGATTGCCACTGGGAGCTGTTTTGGGGCGTCGGCTTGGACCTTCGTTGAGGTATAGTCGCACAGTGAGTCCCTGCATATGATGCCCGTTGTGGTCTCTGATGCTTTTAGCCCTATGGGTTTGGGATCCTTGTGTTTTCAGACCGCCTTGGGCACCTGGGTCTAGATAGTTGTGTCACAATTTGGGATCTTAGGTTTTCATAACATTCCTTAAAAATGTTTAACTCCCATGAAAATTGATTGTATCTCCCCTTGGTTATGGATGTGTTTTGGTTAATTCTGCTGTTTGTGTGTTTGTGAGGGGACTGGTTCATATTTTGCTTTTTTATTTGTTCCTTTTGTGCTTTAAGCTCTTGTGTTTTGTATGTTCCTGTCTGTTTGTCAAAGCATTTTGTAAACCTTTGGTTTTAAAAGTGCTATAAAATAAGGTTATAATTATTATTATTATTATTATTATTATTATTATTATTATCATTATCATTATTATTATTATTATTATTATTATTATTGTTATTATTATTACTACTAATAGTATTGGTAGTAGTAGTTGTATTACAATTATTACTATTATTAGATCCTTCCTCTGTGGAGTGAATCAGATTTCTTCATTCACTAAAATATAACTTTTCCTTCTGAAAACAGTAGTTTAAAAAATGTAAAACAAGTGAAATCATTTTCAACTCGAAAGCAGTCAGAGAGCGCAGACCTCCACAAAAATAGCTCACATATGGCTGCTACATCTGTAAGCAATAGATCCATGACAAAGTTACTATCATAATATGATTTCTTGACCTCGAAAACCACATCTGTTACTCAGAATCATGTTGATATCATTATTATTTAGACAGTTATTGAGCAAAAACAATCGTTTCACAAATGGCAGTTACCTGGATCACCACCAAAATCTAATCATTTTTAAGTTGGGTCATTCCCAACATCCCCTGAGATTTCAGCAAACTCCGTCCAGTGGTTTTGTGTAATCTTGATAACAAATAACAAACAACCAGGCAAACAAACATACAAACAAACAACAAGCAAACAGACTAACAAATGCCAGCAAAAACCTAACCTCCTTGGCAGAGGTATCAGAGAGAATGGTCAAAAAGTCTGTCCATCATACGAACTTGAAAGCCAATGAACTTGGGACGTTGTGTAAAACTCAAATAAAAACAAGCACAATGACTTGTGAACACATTTCAACCTATATTCAATTGAATACTCTATGAAGACAAGATATTTGAGGGTCAAACTGGGAACAAAAGACTGAGAAAGTTGAGGAATGCTCAAACAGCACTTGTTTGGAACATTTCAAAGGTTAACATTTTAATTGTAAACAGCTGAGTGTTGTGATAAGGAATAAAGAGCATCCTTGAGAGACTCAGTTGTTGTTAATGAGCAAGGATGTCTGGAGTGCTGTCAGTGCTGTGTGTCTTTGCCTTTGTGTGTATGGGCAGCATGCTCCCCAGAGATATTACAAGCTGACAGAATTAATGTGAAAGTCTCAAAATAAAATAATAAAGCTCCGTTGTGAAACTACAAACTCTAAAACTTCAAGATCTGATCCAGTTCAGAACAGCACAAATAATATTCAAAGCAAGGAATAATTTACTTATAATAATTTACAACATAAGGTAACTGTTTACAGAAAGAGAAGGAGCTTAGATTAAGAGGGGAACTGAACTTCAAAATACATCGTGCCAGAACAACATTAAAAGGTATGTGTGTGTCAATCTCCGGGGTTAAACTATGGAACAGTTTAACTGATGAATTAAAGAAAAGTGAAACCATAAGCAAATTTAAAAGAATATTCATAACACATACATTAAATAACTATAAGGCTAAAGAGCAGCAGTTTAACCCAAGGCAGTAATGGCAGAGTCTAAGTCAAGATCGATATATTGTCTTGACTATAAATGACTATAATGTCTTTTTTGTGCTAGAGTAGGAGTGTATTATATGTATGGAAATTAAGAATGTATGTGTATGTGTGTATGTGTATATGTGTGTATGTACGTATATGTATATGTAAATATATGTATGTGAATATTGTTCATATGAATCACGGTAGGCTGTGGTAATACCAGGGGTCAGATTAAATAAGTTTAGACTTCTTCTTACTCCTTTTCGAGCATGTGAACTTGCTGCACGTGCAGGATGTCGTCAGTGGTTTACATTAATTTGTTTTCTTTTGTTTTTGCTATATGTATGTGTTTGTTTATTGTGACTACCCGTGTTTGTTTTGCATGTTTGAAATAAAGCACTCAATTCAATTCATTTTGTGTGAATGCACTGTGAAAAGAGCTAAAGACAGCACAGAGGGGGGTTCAGTTTGTCCCTCCTTTGTGCCGCTGTGACCTTCACTGTGAATAAGCTCAGTGGCTGCAGGTCCTCCACTAGTTTATTAATATTAGGTGGCAAGGATACAAGGTCAAAATTCTGCCATGACAGCTTATATTCTTGCATGTCCAAATGCGAATTTGATGTAAACAAACATGGAGGACAATATCAGATGAATTGCTAAACTAAATGTGGCTTGCTGTTAGCTTCTCATGACACCCCTGGCAGTGGTGATTTTCATCCAGCTCCTCTCTTTATCAGTCATATATGATTTACAGGTTAGCCGTTTAGACGCTTGTGTTTGTGCAACATATCAACAAGTTGGTCCACTCGGATGTTTGTCTAACTTTATACTTCATCTTTACTCCCGTTGCTATGGCTCTGTTTGCTTCCTGCTCCAGCCAGCTTGCTCACTGATTGGTCACTTTGTTCCATTGTTTTGTTCCATGTGACAAAACACAGAGGATGTGCTCAGCACTCTAGACATCCTTGCTTGTGAACTCTACCCACATAAGGATATCTATTTACAAATATTGAAAATGTTTAATATTTATGATTTCAAGTCAGAACAGACCCAATCCTCTTCTGAGAGGGTAAAATGACTCTTAACATGCCTCAGGTTAATCAGGTAAGATAATCTTTTGGACTTCCAGATAATCGGGCATTTGCTGACTTTTGCTAGAAGCAGGGATCCAAGCTGAAAGTCAGGCAGAAAGTCTTGTTGTGCTTACCCTGCTGTATTCTGCAAATGTAAGCACGGTGTCTGTTGTGAATGTTTTTTGTCCTCAACAAATCCACAACTGGTATTTAAGAAAACTCATTGTTTTCAGGCATTATTCAAGAAATTAAAAAGTTTTCTTTTGTGGCCTTTCCAGGAGTATGACACATATAAAGATTCCTCTAAACAAAAGCCTTACCTTTGAAGCTTGGAAACATGCTGAAGGTAGTATAGAATATATTATATGTATATCTCCACTGGTAAACAAATATCTAGACTTTGCTGTAACTTCTTTTAAAAGAGAGCGAGTTTGTGTATGTGTCATACCGGTGTCAGGGTGGATGCTGAATGCAGGCACGGTGGAGTCTTTGTGCATGAATCCATATGTGACCCGTCCATTGGAGCCCTCGTCTGCATCCACAGCATGGACCTGCAGAACAAACGTCCCCGCCGGCTGGTTCTCCAGGACAGACGTGCTCTCTCTGTACTGCTGACACTGAGGAGAAGGAGAGACAGCGGGCAGAGAGGACAGGTGGGAGGAGGAGAAGATCGAAGGAATATAAGTATGCAGAAAAACTCAGATCAATATTCATTTCTTCTCAAACTGTAAACAACTGAGTGGGCAGAGGATGCATTAATTCTAAAAGGACAGATGAAAGATATTTCCTGATGGGACAAAAAGTGTAACATGGACACAGAATAATGAATACAAATACAAAAAAATGATGTTTTTCTACATTTAGTTGACCTTTGTGAGGTGGAGGTGGGTTAAGGTGCTCAACAACAGCTTGATGAGGTGCCTGCTGGGGCTCTGTGGAAGCTACAGCAAAAATAAAAATGGCTAACCTTTATGCATCTGGAAGGGAAGGTATGATCCAAAACATTTTTTTTTTTTTGCAATGCAATTCGGGCAGGGTTCACTGGAAATGTTCAGCAGTGTACGTGATGATAATCTCAGTAGTACTGAAAATAAGGGCTTAATTTGGAGGAAGTAAAACTCTGACTTGATTAGAATTTTCATCAGAGAAACAAGATGGTTTTTCTACATGCTATAAAATAGGGCTGCATGATGGTGCAGCAGGTAGTGCTCATGCCTCATAGTGTGAAGGTTGCTGGTTCTATTTCTTAAGTCTGTTGAGGCTTTCCATAAGGAGGTGGAGGCTTTGTCCACACATAGACAGGTATTCCTAAGAACAGAGGTTTCCCCCTCTGTTTTAAAAAATGGCCCTGTCCTAAAGAAAATGTAAAAATGAACAAATGAACACAAGACTGAAGACTTACAGTAATATCAAACACATTTAACTTCGTCAAATGGGAACAACTAGAGAAAGTCCACAGCAAAACTGCAAAAATCAGGTCACACCTCACCACTGCAATCGCAGTACAACACCCCAGCTTCCACAAGACATTTGACATTTTACAATAACCCTCAAAATGTGTATTGGACACTAAAATCACAGGAAAAATCAACAGAATACAGCAACACTGCATAGATAAAGTACGCCAACACAGTTTGTTGTTTTCTGGAACAGAGGTTGGAAATTAAATAAAAAAATGTAAAAAAAAACAACAAAAAAAACAAAAAACGAAGCAAACAAACAAACAAAAAAAAAATCAGATTATTGAAAGTTAAAAAAAAAAAAAAGTGAAATTTGTCATGCTCAAGATTTCTTGTGGCTCATCAGGCAATCTCGACTCAAAAACTCTGAGGGGGTCACTGTTGAAGGCTATTTTTGAAAATGGAGGTCTTCCTCCTCTGTTTTTAAAAATATCAAGGTCCACACAATTGAGTTTTTAAAAATATCCTTGTCAACAGAGGTGAGTATTTAAACTAAAAAACAAAAACATCCACACAAAAATGCATGAATGCATTGTAATACATACAATACAATACATGTAATAACACAAATACATTCCTAATTTCCCGAGGGAGTCTTCCCAAGGGATTAATAAAGTTCTATCTAATCTAAACTGTTAAAAACTGCTATTTACCTTGTAACGTTGTCCCTAATATGCAACTCTTTTGCAATATCCATGCAAAAGCTGTTCTATTTTCATATCAACCTGTACCACTATGTCAGACAAATGTTACAGTGAAACTTGTAGCTATGTTGACTGGTGATATCAGCCGTGTTGAATAAATATTTCTTTGTTTATATTTCAGTTCAAGACATATCTAAAAATCTTGATCAAATCCTGCTATGAAGAAGTTTTGTGGGTACTCCTGTTGGTTTCTACAACTGTTACAACCATAGCAACCACAGAGCAAGCAGCCATGGGTCACCAGTCGACTTGGCCTCAAATGAAACAATTACACCGGGTCTGGTCCGAAACGTCTGCAACGTTTGATTAAGTCTTTATAATCCAGCATCATAGTGAGGGAGTGAAAGAGTTTGTGTTGATGTGTAAACGGTCCAGTTAGAGACACTGTAAAACAGCTTTACAGTTTTACAACGCCAAATACAACACGAGAGACACGTGGTAACATCAACCTGCAGAGAGGTTGGCGCAGAGTGTCAGGCCCAAAACACTGTTTTCCATGTTTTCTTAGTCCACACTGAAACATCCAACATGGCACTCTTGAAAATCTTCCCCTTGGTCAGAGTTTTCCAAAGTATGCATACTCAGTGAACAAAAAGGTCTGTTACGTGTGGACAGAAGGACAATACGCACAGATAAACCCCTGTCTTTAAAATTCCTGTCAAAGTGTGGACACAGCCTGAATGTTCTCCTCATGCATGCCTGAGTTTTCTCTGGATGCTCTGGTGTCCTCCCACAAATCAAAAGCATGTCCATTAAGCTGGCAAGATTGATGCCAAATTGCCAGGTGTGATGGTGTGCGTGAATGCTTGTCTGTCTCTGCATGTCAGCCTTGTGATCAGCTGGCAACCAGTCCAATGTGTACCCTGCCTCTCGCCCAATGTCAGCGGGGTGGGATATGCCCCAGGCCCCAAAAGGGAAACAGTAGAGATGGTGGATGGATGGATGCAATAAGCCAGTTTGGCAGATGGTGGTCGCAAGAACATGGTGTAAACAGGTGAATATAAATATGGAAATGTAGTTTAGATGACTGATAAAAGGGGAGAGTGTACTTCTGTGCCACAAGATGTCAGAGCAGGAATGTGAAAAAAAACCCCGATTTTTTAAAACCAGCTTCACTGACAATCCTCCTTAAGCCTCCATGGTCATGTTTTTGCTGGGGTTTGTCCATCTGTGAGCAAGATGGCTCAAAAAGCTCTCAACAGATTTTGGTAAAAATATCTGGGAATGTTGGTCGTGGCAAAAGGAAAAAGCAATTAGATTTAGGTAGTGATCTAAATCCAGATGCAGATCCAGGAGTTTCTCAGAGAATTTTTTAACATTGTGCTAAAGAGCAGTTTATCACATTTTCTGAAATAACTCTGCCAAGAATGCCAGAAATGACTGAACGAATTTTGTGCTATGTCTGCACTTAAAGTTGCCAAAGTATTGATTGATGATCATGAAAAGCCGTTTCATTCCATTTAAATGGTTATTTCATTTATTAATAATAAATGAGCTGCCACTTTTTTACAAGAACATTAACACTGAAACAAAAACATTAAATCAAATAGCTACAGGGCCAAGAAAGCCCTCACTTCCCTCTATAAGATACATGATTTTAATAAACACTTTATCCAAAAAAGAGGGTAAAAAAAAAAGAGGTAATGAACCCGTCAAGTGTGAATTCTTTTGCAAAATTCACAACTGGAAATGCCCTGAGAGCACCAAACTTCTTTTCTGACATTTTTGGTTCAGTTACTGCTCTTTCGCGGGCGAGGACGTGCTTGGCTGTCCTCGGTGCACTGCACACACGTCAGGACTTCTGTTCGTAAATGTTGAACATGTTTAAAACTTATAATTACAATTACAAGTCGGGCATCCCTGAACCTCTTCCAAGAAGATCAAATGACTCGTAACACCACAGGATAATCTGTACGATCATCTTTAGCACCTCCAGATAAGCCTTAGATCCAGGCCAAAAGTTGGCTCGACTGACATGTGGTGTGTACCCACCTTACGCTCTGCTTAATAGTCATTAAAGGTCACTTTTCTCTGCCACCATGTGACACGGTTTTCCAGTGTTTTTTTTTTTTCTTTTTACTCGCATGAGAGTTGAAACATTTTTAACTTTTCAGCGGAAGAAGCAGAGTTGTAGTGTGCGTTTATGTCACTTCAACCAAAGCAGACACAAAATTAAATTAACAGACAAATAGATGGGTGAGGCTGTTTTTTGATGCCTTCAGTGACTGTGGGTTTTTATGGCGATATAATGAATCATCCTGACTGAGAAGGGGGCAGAAAAGACACTAAACCCCTGACTGATAACCCATTTAATGCACAGAGTGTGTGATTGAGCAAAGCTGAGAGCATTTTGTTTGTCTAAGCCCAATCCCCTTCTGGTGTTATCTGGCTGCATGAATGCATCTACAAATTCTCCCTGCATTTTTTCCCTGAGGACGTTTCTGGTGCATCTGTGCCTTGAGCGACAGGTCTCCGTGTGATTGGCACGTAAGGCTGTCTTTTCCCTGGACAATCAGTTTCCTTGTAGAATTTTAGCTCTCATTTTGATTTGATTGAGGTGAAGAGTCAGCCAAACGGAAGAAAAAAAATGCCATGAGAAAAATCCTCAGTATGGGGTCGAAAAACAGTCGAAAAGCATGAAATAAGATGAAGCTGTCCTGTCAGAGCTCGAATCCCCGTTTACTGAAGCTCAGCGCTGACCTCCTTCCTCCATATTTCTTTTTTTTCTGATATCCCTATTCAACGTTTCTCATCAAATAAAAGCAGAGTTGATCAAAACCTAACCCTGAAATTAAAAAAAAATGGCAGGATGATTTCCCCATATTATCCTTATATAACAGTTACCACATGTCTATCACTCACTCTCATTTATGAAAAATGATAAGCCAACACAAAGGAAAATAATTTCTATGCAGCTGTCGATGTGTTGTTTCTGCCCCAAAGGAGAACTTTCCCAAATAATGTTTGTCATTTTCTCTTTTAAAATGTCATACAATAGCAGAGATAGAAAAACATCAGGCACAAGAATAGAATATACCTGATGATGAAACATCATGTTGTGCACAAATTGGAAAAACCGTTTTCTTTGTGTGTTCTTTTTGTGAGAAATTGTGAAACTTAACCAGACAATACCAAACCTTTCTTCATTTATCACCAAATAAATTCATATTTATTTTTAAAATTCATTTTCTGATTTCAGTTTCCAGTATCTTGTCTCTCAGAAGCATCTATACTTTTGATTTTTTAGGGTTTTGTCAATGTCTGAACTTATGAGACACATAAAAATCTTAATCAACCCACATTTAAAAGCTTGCATGGTTCCTTTCTCTTTCTTAGGTCTATTCATGTTTTATCTCTGTCAGAATCATCATATTTTTCTGTTTCATTTGAACATTGATTTTTGATGTGCTGCAGACAGAGGAGAGGGGGAGATGGTAGAGATTGGCAGGTTTCTATTTAAGCTTTTACCAGAGCAATCAAAAGAAGAGTTAGAGGAAGAGATTTGTGGAACCGGACAGAGATTGTAGACTTTTTCATTTTGGGCAAACTTTTATCAAAGCATGCCTAACTAAAAAAGCCCCCTCAATCCCCCATCCCCTCATTTCCAATGGGCTGCCTTAATAATAGTTGTTACAGTGCACACATATGAACACAGTTCAATACTGTAAGGGTCAAATGCACTAAATTGCTAAACTGGTCCAAATGACAGAGGAATCTCCCCTCTAATCCACAGAGCTTATGCAAAGACTGAAACCCTCATGGAAAGACACAACCCTAACCAACTAGAATGGCTCTTGTGAGTACATTAAAACCTCATCGTGTTGGTGCCACTGCCTCATTTAACAATAAAATAACCCATGTATTGTTGACCCTCAAAGGGATAGTTTGGATCTTTTGGAGTAGGGTTGCTCAAGACCCATGGTACTAGAAAATATGATTGCCATCAAAGAACTGGGCTGGTGTTGTCGCTGATGAGAGATAGCCGGCTAGTGATGCTAGTTGAAATGCAGCAGTCCATGGTGCCACAGACAGCCTTCAAACAACATTGGCTTGACTAGATGCTACAGTAAGTTCTTTCACACAGCATATCAGTTTTCCTCGACAAAGACCCTGTGTTGAGAACTATTTTACGTTGCGCGGTACAGGTTAAGTATCCCTCCTCCAGCAGCTTGGCAGGCTGTAAGAAGAAACAACAGACAACATCTTCACAAAAACTTCACTAATAAATGAGCAATTTTAACCAGAGTGACCGACATGCAACTGTGAGCCCATGTCCACAAAACCAGTAGCCCATTGTTTCTAGCACAGCTTCTCCTGGACCTTTTAACTGATCTCTTTACTTTCGGTAAGCCTTCAAACTAACCTCGCAATGCAGATGGATCAACCTGATTCAACGACAATAATCAGGAGATCCATCTAGCCAAGCTCCGGTCTGCAAGGATCATGAGCGGCCAAAAGAGAAACTGTCACCGTCCTTTAGAGGAGGGTACTACAAGCAAGACAACAGCAGGAAGTGACTGCTCACATAGATGCTAACAACTTCAGTAGCACTTTTGTCAGATGTGGACTGCATTTCTTTATTAAATGAAAAACAAATACCAACATTGAATGCATTTCTTGATAGAAAGAATAATTTCTGACATGTTTTTCAGAGGGTTTGATTTGCAAGGTGGCTCACGTTCTGTCTTTAAGACCTCAGCAGTAGTGCCTGCCTACTAAATTATCTAGTAAATGAAAGTGATTGACGGAACAATTAACCAGTCACCCGCCAGATATGCTTCTGAAAGGTTCTGCCCATTCTCAAACACTTTCTATAAGCTGTTACCCTGAAGGACTAGTGAAATATATTTAACGGTGTGTCCTGTAACCTTCAAACTGCTGTCATGTGTCTTAGTCCTGATCAGTAAAATGGGATCTGCAAACATAATGTTCTGCTGCTGCAGAGGAGGAGTCCTGATGTCAATATTCTAAACAACAAGCCAAAAAAGGGCAAAGGGCCTTCATCATGCAACGGAGTGCAGTGAATTTTGGCCTTTTATTTAGCCTGTTTTTATATCCTGGATAAATACAGGATAGACTCAGCATTGTAATATCCTGAAAGTTGATTCATATCAATTTATGCTCTAGTAACCGCTGCCTGACCCCACTGCAGCACTCTGGCTTAGGGGCCATTTGCACAACAACAAAAAAAGGACGTAAAAGGAGACTTTTCGCTGCATTTTAGCCTTCAGTTTACACGAGAACGGTGCCTGAAGAGCCTGAATCCGCAAACTTTTGAAGCCAGGGTCCAGAGTGAAAAGTTTTTAAAATGTTTTCGTATCTGTCTCCGTGTAAACAGGAATCAGTGTTTTCAGGGAAAACAATGACGCGAGGCACATGCGCAGTACTCTTTCAGATAAAGGTTGAGTGTGCACCTAGGAACAACCACAAATCTCCTGTTCCACACACTAGTCCAATTGGTGGCAGTAACGCCCCTCTAAATTGTTTTTTTAACTGCTTTTAAACAACATAGAAGAAGAAAAAGAAGGCTCCCAGTCAGAATTATCCTGACATTTTGTAGTTGAGCACCACGTCCAGTAGCAGCCCAACTTCATTGACTGTCCAGACAAAAAAACTCCCGCGTCTTCTCGTGTCACTCGCCATTGTTTTTGTGTAAAGTCTGTCTTCACTGGAAAGCACTGGTGCACAGACCGTGTTGAAACACAGCTGTTTCACTACAAACCTACATTGCCAACTACTGGCCTGGCATGCCTGGCATTTTCAGTCGTCCTTGTGGATCCGTGTGAATGTGGAATGTTATCACATCGTCTTCGAGTGAACGCAGAACACTTTTGAAAACGCAAATGAAAAACCTTTTCGTTTCTGGTGACAACTTTGTTGTGTTAACGGGGCCTTATACAGCTGGAGAGAGAGGTTGGTGGCAAAAGGATATGTAGACCGACATTGCATCACAGAATACTTCCAAACGCAGGATCTTTGTTGAGGAAAAGTGAAACACTGTAAAGAATCTGTAGCGTCTAGTTGAGGCAATGTGTAGTTTTGCCCTTAAAAGAGGGGTAATTACAATGCTTCCAGTGCACCATTGACAGCAAAAAATCACCCAGCATCGCTAGCCGGCTATCTCCAAAGCTAGCCGGGTTATTTACTGGCAATCATATTGACTGGTGCCATGGGCCTCAAGCAACCCCACTTCAAAAAACCCGAACTACTCTTGTAGAAACCTGACCTGCTGTTTAAAGGCATTTGTGAGGGTAGCTGGCTAGAGTGCTATCAAGCTTAATGAAATGTGTATGTTGTCTGATTCAGACGCTTAAACAAGTCGTCAAGATAAAACAAATAAAACATCCTGACCAGGGTGAAGGTTCTTGAATATGTTCCCTCTCTCATATGAAAGGCTTTTCAATTCTAAAGCAGAATGGGCCTGAGCTTGAAATGTGTATAAGCAAATTTAAAGTGCATATTTCAAGATCACTTTCACTCAGCTTTAAAACCAAATAAGCCTCTTAAAAGGGGGTATTTTTCTTCAAGTTGTTTCTTTAAAGTGTCAGATTAAAATGACCTGGATGACTAAGGACCTAGAGTGATATATCACATAAATATATTCATTCAAAAACCTATGGTGATCACTAAGCTCACTGAAGCTTCCACAGCCTTAGAAAGCCAACGTCCTTTCACTGGATTGCTGTGATTTTCTTGCCTATTTGTATTTCTTCTACAAAATAAGAGTCAGAATGTTTTCAGCTATGTCTTCAGCTCTCCTCTTTCTCCTCATGTCCACAAATACATGATAATAAATCAATACTGAAGTGGACCACAGGGTTATTGATGGTAAATGAATAAATGTAACCTACGGCAGTTAGTGTTTGTGCTCGATATCCTTGCCACAAGGAAATGCAGGATCTCTATATCTCAGCGATCTCCCTCCTGTGAATGTGCGGCGCTCTCTTTGTGTGTGTCTCCTGGTCCAGTGATTCAGCCCTGAGCTCCTGAGAGGCTGCACTGTGTTATGAGATTGAGCATCAAAAGAAGATAAAAAGGCCTCTCTGCTTCAGTATCCTGCTGCTGGCTGCCGGTGACAGAGCCAACACCAACTAACCTCTGACGTCTCTACTAAGCCAACGCTCTTTTCTCTTCTTTTCTACTTTTCAGCCATTTCTCTTTTGGACTTTAACCTAGTCTATATTCATCCAGGGTAATGGTACTTTTTATTCCCATAATGTTACATCCAACAATAAATCTAGTGCAACTACAACGTACAGCAGAAATCAACACAGTGGAGTCATTCAGGGTTAAATGTTCGGACAAGGGCTGTCATGATACACCAGTAAGGATGATAACCATTTTCATTGAAAACTGCTATTAGAAACAGAATTTGTATTTATTGCCAAGTACATTTGCACATACAAGGAATTAGACTTGGTAAATTGGTGCATAAACAATAAACACAAAATAAGAATAAAAATAAAGGGTCAGGAGGAATAAAACGGAATATGAAAATAGGTTGAAAACAGTGCAAAATTAATGTGGTTATATATAAAAAATATACAAATAAAATACAACCCAACAATATATACAGGAGGTGCAGTGAAGGAGCTGGAAAGATGAGAATTAACTGTTTTAAGAGTATAAATATGATGTAAATATAAATACAGTGTGCAGTGTATGTAATAAAATTTGATTGGATGACAGTCTATTTATTGGAGGGTGGGGGTGTAGGGAGTAGGACTCGGGTACTGTTCAGAGCAGAGAGGAAGAAACTGTTCAGGTGGTGTGAGGTTTAGTCAGTATTATCACACCTACTGTTCATATTTTTAAAAGCAAACTCAAGACCTACCTTTATAGTCTGGCTTTTAGCTGATTATATGTATTATTATTATTTCATCATATTTATTGATTTATTTTAATCCTCTTAATCTGTTTTATTTCTCCATTTCAGTTATTGTTTCGTTACTTTATTCTCTGTTAATCAATTGTCGCTCATTATCCTACTTTAGCAGATTTTATTACATATTTGATGCATGGCTATGTCATTTGACCAAATTTCATTTATTCATTTATTTATTTCCCCATATTATTTTTTTTTATCTAACTTCTTATCATGATTTTTTATAGCCATTTTAGTCTTAGCTACTGTGTTTTCTCATTTTAAATTCAAGAAAGCGTTTCCTCAGTCCTCTAATTCTGTTTTCTGTTTGAATTTCTTCTTTATGTCTTTGTGTGTGTGTGTGTGTGTGGGGGGGGGGGGGGGGGGGGGGTGGTGGTGCTGTAAGTGGATAGTGAGGATGGGTAGGTTCTTGTATTTTCTTTGTATTCAGTCTTCTACTTTTTATTTTTTTATTTTCAATTCTTATTTCTTTGATTTAAAAAACTTTGTGCTACAAGATTTTGTATGAAAAGTGCTATACAAATACATTTTGATTGATTGATTGAGCAAAACATAGGCATGCAGTAATACTGTGTGACTGTTTGCTTCATAATTGGTGCACAACTTAGCTGTCCTGTGACAGAGACGGGCACATAAAACAGCAGCACAACGAGAGGATTTCTCTGACACAAACAGCAGAGTGAAGCAGACCCATACGCACACGTTAAAAAACATGGAGCAGCACAGTGTCCACCCCATGTCTGTTTACAGCATGTCCCCACCCTGCAAGTTTGTCTGTCAGTGAAAGCATCATAAATGAGGGTGTCTGCTTTGACTCAGTGACATTTTTGTTCTGTATTCAGGATGCTTAATACTAAATGCATCTGACTAAACTGTCTGTTGGCAACAGTGGGACATCCGCCATTTGCAGAACTGAGTGACGTCATGTGTGTAAATGATCAATACTGCTTTTCCCTTTCAGGTCTCGGGGACTGGAGCCTATCCCAGCTGACATTGGACGAGATCAGTAGTTATTATCATTAATATTTTCTTGTACACCTCTGACCTCTGACTGTGAGGCAATAACATAAGGTCAGTCCTGCCTCTTTGTGTGATTGGCCTGCTTCAGAATGCCTCCCCAAGAACATGAAACGAGCCAAAGGAAATATGCAAATGTCTGGTGTTCTTTTAAACTGACTTGGGACCAAACAAAAGAGCTAAAAAAAGTGTTTTACATTTTATATAAGCTTCCAAATTTTAAGACAGTTTAAATTATGCAATAAAATGTCAGTTTTTGGACAAAATGTGAAAATTTGAGGAAAAAAATTCTGAATAATGAAGAAAATCTAAATCATGCAAAAGAAAATAACCGACCAAATAACACCAAACCTTCGATGTCTATACTAACAGACACTCACCTCACTTATTCTTACTCTTTAATTTTTTCAGACAGCTTCTTTGACTTGAACTGAAGCTGCAGACATGCACGGCCGTATCTCTCTCCTCCTTCTACCTTTGTTTTTCTTTGTTTATTAGCCTTATAGGTTTTGTTTGTTGGTCTCTTTCATCTTCAGTTATCTTCCTTTTCTTTTTAAAATTCTCTCTTTGACTCAGAAGCAGCATGGTGAATAGGGGGCTCTGGGGTTTGTTTGTCCGTTGCAATTAGCGTCATGCCAGCAGAGAAGAATAGTGAATCATAGACTTGGAGTATGATGCCAGCAGGAGATTCCTGAGAGATACAAGCGAGCACAGAGAGCGCATGAAACGTCGCAGACCGGGAGGCCCCTTCTTCTTTTTCTATCCTCTCTTTCTCATGGCTCTCATCCTGTCGCCTATGCCTGTATCCTCCCAGAGAAGGTAAAATTGAAATGGGAAGCACTTGGTGTCTATTTTCCACCCCCCAGGAGAGAAAGCAAGGTTTACTCAGCAAGCCCACCATCCTAATCTGGGCTTGTGATACCTCGGGGGGGGGTCTGAGAAAGCCCCTTATTCAAGACATAGCCAGAAATATCAGGTTGGGATTCAGCACTTCCTGAGCAAGTCGGCCAAAATGTCTGGGACACTCTGGGTAATTTCAAGACAGAAAATAACACATAAATAGACAGTAATTCTTAATAATGAAATAAAACTAAACAAGACAAAAATAATGGGCCAACTAAGCCTGATTTGTAAGATACACTGTCAAAACTGTGAATGGAAAGTCAATGTCATCAGAAAAATGGTCATATTTTGTGATAAAGGTTTACAGAAACACAGGATAGTGTGTCATAATTGCTCAACTGAAATTAAAATGTACATGAAAATCTTAAGACCAGTTGAAAAGGATGCAAGATTTTGCATTTTGCACCATTGGATCCTAAGAAGAAAAACTCTCATAACAGAAATAAAAGTGTCAAAAAGGACTCAGTAATGCACAGATCCACCATTCTTGTTGATCACTTCAAACATTCCTTCAGCCAGTGTTTCCAGGAGGCTAGTGGGAACATTGCTCCAAGTAGTGAAGATGGTTTCACAAAGGGCATCCACTGTCTGTAACTGATGTCCATCGTTGTAAACTTCCCTTGGTCCCCATCCCCAAATGTTCTCAACTGGACTTAGATCAGGGGAACATGCAGGATGGTCCAAAAGAGAGAAAATATTCCTCTGGAAGAGGTCCTTTGTCATGCAAGCATTGTGAACTGCAGTGTTGCCCCGTTGTAAAACCCAGTCATTACCACACAGACGAGGGCCTCCAGTCATTACCACACAGACGATGTCCCACAGCCTTTACAACACAGAGGAGGGCCCACAGTCATAACCACACAGACGAGGGCCCTCAGTCCTTACCGCAGACAAGAGGGCCCTCATTCATTAGCACACAGACGAGGCCCCTCAGTTTTTACCACACAGACGAGGGCCCTCAGTCATTACCACACAGACAAAGGCTTTCAGTCATTACCACACAGACAAGGGTCCTCAGTTGTTACTACACAGAGGAGGGCCCTCAGTCATTTACACATAGATGAGGCCCCTCAGTCATTACTACACAGACGAAGGCACTCAGTCATTACCATACAGACGAGGGCCCTCTGTCAGTACCACACAGACGAGGGTCCTCAGTCATGCGGGATGCCCCCTGCAACATCTCCACATAGCCAGCTGCCGTTTGATGCCCCTGCACAGCCTGAAGCTCCATTGTTCCACTGAAGGAAAAAGCAGCCCAGATCATGATGGCGCCCCCTCCACTGTGCCGTGTAGAAAACATCTCAGGTGGATCTCCTTGTCATGCCAGTAACGTTGAAGCTATCAGGAGCTTCAGGGTCACATTTTTTCTTGTCAGAGAATGAAACTTTCTTTCACCTTTCATTGTTCATGTTTGGTGTGCTTGTACAAAGTCCCAACAGGCAATTTTTTTTGAGCCCTTCCCTGACGGCCTTTATTTGGTTCCAGGGTCGTTCTGTGTCTTGATGGACAGCCAATTGGATCATCCATCTCAGCGCTGGTGATTTTTTGGGGGGTTCCAGTTTTTCTATAACCCTCAGGATCTTTGATGAAATTCAAAATGACTGACATACTGCGTCCAACCTCAGCAGCGATGACGCACTGTGAGAGGCCTTGCTTATGCAGCTCAACAATCCGACCGCGTTTAAAGACAGAAAGCTTTTCTGCCTTTGCCATGAGGAGATCATGTCAGTGTGAATACCTGACAAGAGAATTGATCTTTTTGGCTTCTACAGGCTGTGGTCTTAAACTTTTGATCAGCTGACAAAAGCATGTTTGAGTTTAAATGCAGTTTTCAATAAATTGCCTGCTCTAAATAGTTTGTCTCTTGCTCCCATTTCTCCCTTTTGTATTTGAAGCTCTACTAAGAGCCTTCTTAAGATCCAACAGTGCAAAATGCAAATTCATATTTTCAATTTCTCCTAAGATTTTGATTGGGAGTGTATGACATAAAAAGACTAAATTTGCCAATCAAACTGTCCATCTGAGAATAAAGTCAAAGTTTCGATTTGAGAAGTCGAAGTCTAAGGTTTGTTGTGTAAGTTATGAGATGTGTGCAGTGTTATGAGATCAGTGGTTGAATAAATGATATCTACTTTAAATTCATAAGAAAAATAGAATTAAAAAAATAATACATATCGAGTAAAAACTGTTCAAAGAGAAGTAGAAATAGTAGAGGAGATGGCAAAACCAAAAGGGAAACACTTGGCATCAATCCCCACCCCACAGGGAAGTCAGCAAGGTTTACTCAGCAGGCCCACCATCCTAATCTGGACCTCTGATACCTCAGGGGGGGTCCCTGAAAAAGCCCCCTAATTCAAAACTGAGACATGGTGAGAAAAAAAAAACAGGTGGAGACTTTGCTTCTGGAGAGATTCAGCAGGGATTTCTGCCACATTCCTCAATGCTTTAATTAAAAGACTGAGATGATGTGGGAGAGAGACGAGAGAGCAGAGACTGGGGTCAAGCCGGCTAATCGCTCCTCCAGAGAGGAGAGATAGAGGCTAATAAATAGAGGAGATAGACGGACAAAGAGAGAGAGACAAAGGAGTGATGGAGAGGAGCTATGTGCACAGCTTGAAAGAAGGAAGGGATGAAGTTAGAAGTCATTGAGATGAAATGAGAAAGAAAAAAAGGGTGACAAACGGCACAGAACGCAGGAGAGCAGACAGAGTGTCAGACACGAGCAGATAATGAGGAAGACCAAACATTGCCCCACGTCCTACCTTCTCAAAGACAGGCTTGTTGTTATTCACATCGTCCACTCCCACTATGACTTGTGCTGTGGATGACAGGGCCTGAGGTCCGCCCGAGGCGTTGTCATCCGTCGCTGTTACGTTGAGGACATACTCAACGCCCTGGAGGTGAGGGGGAGGGCTGGAGCGCAGGCGGATCAAACCTGCAGCGAAACAGAAACGTGTTTAACACCAAATCCTTCGGCTGGAACTAAAACACTTTTTAAGATACTCACTGTCTACATGCTCGCTCTTTACTCTGAGATAGAACCACATTATTACTTTTTTCTTCTTTTTGCAGTGAATGATTACAGATTTGCATAAGCCCCTGAAAATCCTCAAAGGTAATACTCTTTGAATGAAGATGGATGTGCCCTAATGAAAGGATAAACGCTCAGAGGAGAGACCCATGATCTTACTTATGCCCCAATACACAGCTTAAAGTTACTTGATCTACCACATGGCCCTTTGCTGCCATAGCACCTTCAACAGACAGGATCTTCATATATAAGCTCCAGGCAGTGACAATACTGATGCTGCCCTCTAATCTGACACACCAGACCGACAGTCCCATATATCTGTCACAGAAAAAGTTTTCAGAGGGCAGAACCTTCAAAAACAACTGCAGCTGGTGATTGGACGATTGGTCTGCCAGTCACACTCATCACAGACCAATAATATCAAGCCACAGTATGACTTAGCAGCTTGACCCTGCTGTTAGCCGTAAGCTTAAACTATATTTCAGTCCTTAGACTATCATCTTACATTAAATTATACCACACAGATGTATCATTTACTTTTACATGTGACATGAACCTCATCAACAACAATCCCCACCAAGTAAACTTCTGAGGAGAGCATTTAACCAGGTATCGTTGAGTAACCATGACTACCACAGACTAACCGGTATCATCAGAGGATTTTCACATTCTCTCCCAGTTTCCCAGCAGTGATCCCCAGCTTCCTGGCTCCTCTGTTTGATCGTCCATGAGGGCAACCAGCTGAGACACAATTATCACAAAGGGGTTTTGGAGTCCTTCCCATCTTTTTCACAACCAGAAGAGCCAGTTGGTAGATCAAACTATTACTGAAACCGTTCAGGAGAAGAGCAAAAACATTGTTTCCTGTAAGAAAAGCTTTAATTGGTGTTCTTTGCTCTTCTTTCAAAGAAGAAATTGAGTCAATTTCTGATAAATCTGCAAAGATATTGCCACATCCACGGGGACCGCTTCAGAAGCCGCCATTGTTTTCAAACATGCAGTCACTTCCTGCTGTAATCACATCTGCAGCTTCTCTTCCCTGATTGGGTCGTTCAGCTTCTAGCTGTTGTAGAGGATTGGAGTTTGGCAAGATGGAGCTACATGATTTCAGACGATGAATCAGGCCGGTCCATCTGCACTGCAAGGTTAACTGTCCTCTCTACCCCATGGCCCTGCATGGCCCTCCAACCCAATTGTGTAGAGCAGAGGCCCCCATACATTTAAAATAAACACCCATGTTTGTGCATCATATGACACAACAAAACCCAGGATCAGAGGGAGCCACTGGCTTGTTTCTAAACCCCAATAAAGAGATGTTTATGAGGACTCACTCAGTTTTCATTAGCTGCTCAACAATGACATTTAGGAATGCAGGCAGCCGATCTGAGTCATTAAGAGATATTTTTACCTCCGTGTGCTCAATAGTTTATTCCAAAGGTCATAACTGACTGACAACAAGGGGATCAAGCCCACATTCAAATGGAAAACATCCAGCCTGACGTCCACAGAGCAGATAAAGCTGCATTGTGGCATTAACAAAAGACTTAAAAAATTGACATGGATTGTGAAAAACAGCACCTGTACGACTAAACATAAACAATGCGTTCACCAAGTGAGCAAAAAGGCTCTGATATGACCATTAGAGATGAATCAAGAATTAAATCAGACTATGCCTCCACTTCATACATGTGATGGCCACAGCCACACATGGGTAATATTCACCCTCACCTCATCATCAGTTGCTTACCTCATTAGTATGACACATATTTTGCAGTCACAAGAACATGTCTACACATGAGTTTGATTCAGTATTAGTTAGTTACTTTATGTCTTACACTGTATAAATTTAATTTGCACAATGTATTCATGTAAGATTTAGATCAATTTTCTGTTATTATTCTGGTCTCTTTTCTTTGAGATACATGGATGTTGGGGAAGGAGATCTTTCTGGTTCAGAGGCAAAAGGGCTGACAGGACTTTTAAGCCGGAGCCGTTGGGATGGACCAAGTCTGCTGATGTCAGGGGGGATTTGGGTTAAGTTAGTTTTGATTTGTGTTATTTTAATGTGGCAGCCATTTTGTTTCCCCCTTTTGTTTTCTTTGGTTTGGCCAAACCCCGGAATATATGCTCCCTTTGTTTAATTTTGTCAGGTCTGTTTGTTGAGTTGACACTTATCCTTTGTTTAGTTTGTTTAGCGCTATATTAGTTGACCTCTTTTATAGGCCTATTTCTTAGCATTTTGGTTTGTAAAACTGACTGACTTCCTTTGGGTAAAATAAACACCCATCTTACAGGATTAATTTCTTTAAATTAATCCTGTGTCTTGAGCTTTTACTGCTTGGTCCCCTACCATCCATATAAAGCATTCACACATGATGAAATCTTGCTTTTTATGTAAGTTTTCCTTTCTTGCTCTGCTTTGTTTGAACGCTCAACTTAAATCATTGTTTCATTCATGATATACATGTGGTGTATGACTGAACTGTGTTTGTTATTTTTAATGTTTTACATGAATGATCAGACTTCGTGCAGGCAACAGTGGATGTTAAAAACAGGGCACGGACGTTAGCTGTCAGATATCCGTCTAAAGAAGAATCAGGAAAACTGTGCCATGCGTGCATTTAAATATGCAAGTATGTCTCAAGTGAGTTGAGTCATTATTCCAAAGTCCAAGTGAAGTCACAAGTCACTGGTGTTCAAGTCTAAGTCAAGTCGAGTAAAATTTCTGGTGTGATCAATTCCGGTCAAATATCGTCAAAATTATGACTGAAGACTGACTCAGGTAGATGTCATGAGAAAAATACTATATTTTCACCTTATTTTTCACAGTCCTATAGAGTCCTGTGCTACTTCATCTCCCTGGTGTGCTGGTGAGTCTGCTGTCATGTTATTAAGCTGCACAGTTTGCATGAGACAAGACCAAAGACTGACAATAAAATCAAACGTGATTAATTTTGCGAACAGCCACGACCAGAGAAAGACTGCCTCGAAACTGCCAACTGCACAGGTCACATGAACATTCTGACAATATTATCGCTCACTATAACAAAGTGTGTTATAACATTTACAGCTCATTGTCAAAGTCTTTAGGTTGCTTCATGCCAAACTAGTGTTTTATGAAGTCCCCGAAATGTTCATCCTGCCCTGGATCTTCAGTGAAGAACTCTGGATCTCAGCCAGGGCTACCGCAGCCCAGAGGAGACGGTGGTGTTGCACATTATTTGTAGGGTTAGTGGGTCTGTGGCTCCTCTTTATGAAGGCCATTACTTCTAACAGAGCTCTTAACCTGTAAATATGTCTTAAGAGGAATTTATTCATGAATGCATACCAGCCGCTAAAGCACTAATGAGTGTGTGGCATTCGCTCGGATCGTGCTCTGTCTCAAGGTCGAAATCATAAAGAATTGTGTGATGATGATATTTGGGGCACAGAATACTCTTGTGGAGAGAAGCAGCATGAACCTTATTCTCTGAAAAGATGAGAAACAGTCTAATCCTGAATAAAAGTAACATCTATCTACACTCAACATTGAGCTACAGAGGGCGGAGGTGATGAGTATACAATATGTTTCGACATATTAAAAAAGCTTCTCCTCTGATGAAATAAGCAACTCATCAAGGACAACACTCTTACATGCAACAACTGAATCATGCATATCTGACTACCAGATTCAGCCTCTGATGCGACCTCTAAAATGGTTTCAATGTGAGGGTAAAATTTTTAAATCCCCTCAGATATTGCAGTTCATTCACCATCAGTGCTGACTCTTAATTGGCATTTTGGAACAATGCTGGCTTGCATTGACTTTTTTTCTGGAACAGCGGCATAACAACACATAACCTTTTCATTTCAGGCTCAATGGCATTTATGCACATATAGAGCATATCTTTCATTTATACGCATCAGTTTAGTAGCCTGTGCTATCTGTTTATGACAGATCACAGAGGCTATATTGTAGTTATCAAATACTTTTCATAGAGATTCATTATAGGACTGGGTGCAGCAGGTGCAAGCTACAATTTTAAATAACAGGAATCTGCTATCAACCTTCATAACCCCACAACATTATTTGTGCTCTGAATTTTTTGTGTTTTATATTCTTTCTTTTATTTTTGTAATAATGTCGTATAACCTCAACCCATCCAAGCATAATTAAATTGAAGGCCTTTTTTCCAGACAGCTACTGAAATCAGAATAATAATGCTGTGATGGTGTCAAAGTAAAGTACTAAAAGATGTTTGATCAAAGAGTATAATAAAACATTGATATCATTCATCCCACATAATAAGTGAAAATTGAAGGTGAAAAAAAATCACCCTTCAAACTTCCATATATCTGAACATTGTATCCTCGAGCTTTGGATTTTGGGAAATAAATATATAAACATTTTAACAGACCAACAATGAAACTCTTTATATATTTGCACTTATTCCTCCAGACATCTTGTGCTTTAAATAGTTACTCATGCCACCCCCGGAAGGAATTTTTGTCTTAAGTGAAACCACATTTCTCAATTACCTCCGCCAAAGAGGTCATGTTTTTGCCGGCGTTTATATGTCCGTCTGTCTGTTTGTCTGTTTGTTTGTTTGTGTTCAAAATATCTCGAAAAGTTCTGAACGGATTTGGATGAAATTTTCAGGAATTGTCGGAAATGGGATATGGAAGAACTGATTAAAGTTTGGGAGTGATCCAGATCACCGTCTGGATCCAGGAATTTTTTAAAGGATTCTTTAACATTGCCAGATAGGACCATTTTCGCCAAAGTGGACCGAAGCTGCTTGGCAGAGGTCTGTGCTCTCTGAGTGCTTTTCTAGTTTTTTTAATTCTTTTAAAAGCTGGAAGAAACTTATCTGGTCTCTTTTTGACCTTTGGCTGCTCCAAACTGGATGTTATCACCAAGAATCTAGATCCAAGGATTTTAATTGATGACGAACTCACATGAAAGGACTATATCAGCTTCGTCTGCAGCAAAGTTAAAAAAAAATCAATCAAGACTCCTAAAAACTTTATTTCATTTACTTTTCTATAAAGCACTCGGAGAGCGCAATCCTCTGCCAAGGTAGCTCACATATTGCTGTTACATCTGTAAGCAATAGTTCCATGATAAAGTTACCATCATAATATGATTCCTCGACCCTGAAAATCCACACTTAGCACTCAGAGTCATGTTATCATTATTAGTTAGACAGTTATTGAGCAAAAACAATTGTTTGCTAATAGCAGTTATCTGGACCACCACCAAAATCTAATCATTTTTAAGTTGGGGCATTACTAACATCTCCTGAAGATTTCAGCAAAATCCATCCAGTTTTGTGTAATCTTGCTAACAAACAGACAAACATACGCTGGTGGAAAACATTACCTCCTTGGTGGAGGTAATGAATTTCAATACCATCTACAGATGTTGGAGCATCAGTGTTTTCCCCTTTGTAACTTAATATCATGAGGTACCTTTACTTACTCTATTTTGACCACATCCAACACGTCTTAAGTTTTTTCCAAAATAAAACAAGGTAGTATCATCTGCAAAAGAATGGATTAAAGCAATTTAAAAACATGAACAATATCATTTACTTACAAAAGTTACTTGTTTTAGTAAGTAATACATTAAACAGTTCTAACATCTTTAATGAAAAATAAGCCAAAAATAGCTTTTTTTATATTTTTTAATCACTTGCCAGGAACGAATGAAGACCAAAAGTGTTATGAATTTAAAAGTGATGACACAACTAGGAATTTAATAGAAAATGAAAAAAACACTATCAACTGAGCTGTTAGAGGGTGTAATATAAAAAAAAAGTCAAGAGAGATGAAAAGTGTGTGACCATGATTTCAGTCTTCTCATGGGGAAATTTTTTTTATGTAACAGTTTAAATGATAACTAGGAAAGCACTCGCACAGCGCAGACCTCCGCCAAGCAGCTCAGTTACGGAAGTGGCTTTTCCACAATCCCTGTAAAAGATACAATTCTGGATCATCATGTGCTCTGATTGGATGGCTGAGTCTCTGCTCATGTCTGTCTATGTGGAGAAGTCCTCTGCTGGTATTGCAAGGGAAGCTGGGAAATGTAGCGACATAGGCTTGAAAAACTTGACGTCAGTTTGCAAATAAACTACAATTCCCATTATGATGTAAATGGGGCAAAACCCTCACAGCAGCCGAGGAGAAATGAATGGGATTTGCCATTATAAAGTTCAGCGTTTTTTATGACATCAATCTGGATGGGATCCAGATGAAATTGACCATGATGATAGAGTTGTATAATATATATTATCCTGTAAAATTTGAAGCAAATCCATCTAGTGATGTCAGAGATGTGAATTTTTTAAAAGACAAGTTATGGGATTTTCAGAACAATTTCAGGGGTCTTCAGAACAAATATGCAGATCACCACCAAAATGTATTGGCTTCTTCCTTGGACCAAACCACACCTCTGGTAAAATTTTCATGTAAATCCATCCAGTAGTTTTTGTGTAATCTTGCTAACAGACAAACAAACAAACAAACAGACAGACAGACCCTGGTGAAAACATAACCTCCTTGGTGGAGGTAAAAAACAGCTATTACAGAGTCCAAATGGTTTCAGAGTTTATAAAGCAGAGAATCCCTTATAATATACACTAGCCGTGCTGCTTTTAGTATAATTTTTGTGTGGAAGGTATTAGGATTAAACATTAAATTAGATTTCTTCTTCAGTGTTAGAAATCATTATTAACTTAACACAGGAGAGTGCAGGGCATGCAGTGCTCTTAGTAACCAGGGGTTGAGAGATGAAATATTCAACACGATCAACATGACACCATAAAAGAAGTAAGAGCCAGTTTGAAAATAAGCTGCATTAACCTTCAATGACTCTGTGCTGTTTAAAGAACATAAAAGCTGCTTTTGTAAGTGAGAAGAAAAAAGGGCAAAGCCAGAGGAGCCAGTTTCTGCTGGACAAAGGCAGCTCTGCTCGGGGAAATATTTTTTTTAATTATGGTTAAAAAAAAGCATGAATAGTTAAAGTGATTGGTATTCCCTTTCAGAGGCATCATTCTGGCATTCCACTTCATCCTCCATGTCTTTCTCTCTCTTACTGACTCTCTTTGAGTCCAGTGTAGGCGTCTCATCTGCATCCCACTCTCTGCTCTCAATGACTCTCTTCACTCAGTATTCAGCTCACCCTTTGGTGCTCTGTTTACTCAGTGTGTGTGTGTTTGTCTGACGGTGTGTCGGTGTGTGTGTGTGTGGGCTCAAAGTGCAGACACACTTATTACATCCTCCTTATCTCCCGCGGCAGGGGCAGGTGCTGTCGTGTGTTCATTTGGTTGCTGTTTCACAAGAGACCCTGGAAGAGGAATCATATGTACACTTATCCTGGAAAATGTGTGTTTGCGTGTGTGTAAAAGTAATCATCGTCTTCTATGTGTTTACCAATGCGAGGGGAACAGAAGAGAAAGATTAAAGCCTGGCCATGTATGATTCTTATTGTCTTTTGTCTGTTTATATATGTGTGCACTCGAGTGCTCTTAGCCAGGGCACCATGATGAGGGAGGAGGATTAGCATTAAGTGATTTGTAATGAGTCTTAGAGAATGATTAAAGAAAGAGGTAGATGCAAAGGGAGGATTTCTGTTTTACACACATTTAACACAAAAGGGGCTCTGCTGTATGCCCTGAGCGTGCTGCATAGTGTGGTGCGCAGGTGTTTTTTCTTGCATTTGTCCCAAACAGGTGCTGTGTTTACACCTTACCCCCACACTGTTTTAACAGCTTATGGTCATGTTGCCGTGCTCCTATCTTGAGTATGTAGAAAATGGCGGCCCCTAAAACCACCAAAATCTGGTCTAAAGTCTAGTCTCTTGTGCAGAGGAAGTCATTCCTGCCTTTTGCCATCAGACTTAATAGCTCCTCCCTATAACATCACTGCTCTGTCAGGTCCTGGAGACTAGAACATTTTTTCACTGTTTTCACCTCTAATATTTGTTCATAACTTAATAAGCAAACAAAAAATCCAGTGCAATACTCAGTCAAATGTGGTCTACTGTCACACAGGGCTGTCATATTATAGTCATATTGTAACTTTGATAGTGTAAATTACTTTTGTTCATAGTCTCACTTTACTGATTTTATTTATTTTTCCTTCATAAGAAAGTTGATTTAGCTTGAAGATTCTGCATGTTGCAACCTGCTTACTTTTTTTTTTACTTAATTTTTAATGCTCTCATGTATTTTAATGTATTTATTTGATATTCCTGCTGCTTTACTGTGTATAAGAGCAACTAAAACAACTAATTTTCCCCCTCTGATTCTGAGAGTGATTCTAATATTTGGGGGACATACTTCAGTGATGGACGCATACGATGGACCATTCAAAATGTTTCACTAGTCCATCTGGTAGAGCAAACAGAAAGTGTTTGGGGAGGGTGGATCCTATCAGAAGCATATCCGGCAGGTGATTGGATGATCATTCTGTCAATCACATCATTACAAGCCAATCAGGTAATGTAGTAGGTGGCTGCTACTGCGCTACAAAACGTAAATTTTGTTAAACAAACTCGTTTAAACATGTCGAAAGTGGAGTGAAAATATCCACACTATAGAAAGGTAGTGTAGTGTTTTGTTGTTTTTTTTTTTTTTAATAAATAAATGCTGTTTTGATCCAATGAAACTGCTGCTGAAGCTGTTTGCATCTATTTTAATCCCTGTACAGCATCCACTTCCTGCTGTCGTCTCGCTAACAGTTCCTCTTTCTTCCTGCTCTAAAGGACTCTGATTGGGCCATCCTACTTTGGGCTGATCACAATCATTGTAAATTGGAGTTTGGCAAGATGGATATGCAAGATTAAAACACAGTGAGGTCACACAGGATACACAATAGCTCACACATTCCACAGCTTTATGTCAGGACATTTGTTGATAAATTAAACTCAAGTTAATAATCAGACTGAGAGCCAAAAGGTGGTGTGACTTTGTTGAAGTGCTTATCCGTTTGTTGTTCTTGTTCATGCTCCAGGGCATGCAAGACACAAATAAGGCAGAATCAAAGATTCTCATGCAAAATTGAGAGCCTATAATTTGCTCACAGATGTAAATACAGGCTGTCCAATGTATTTATGCACACAAAAGAAAAATGAGAAAATAAAAAGTCAACAACCAACAGTTTCAGATAAACAGTAAACAGGTCTATTAGACACATAATATGTCTGATTCTGTCCATTTTATCTGACGATTTGGAAAACTAATAATGTCTTGGTATTTTGCTCATCTGGTAGCGTCTAACTAGCATTTTTTTTACAGTGCCTCTTACGGATAGAATAACTTAAATTTTGCAACTCTTACTCTCAAGAGTTGGCTTACTCTCTGGAGGTTGGCTTACTACAGCCAATCTCCAGCCAACTGGAGGTTGGCTGGAGATTGGCTGAAACTCTGCAGGCTTTTGGCTGGAGTGGGAAAATTGAAGTGGTTGGACCTGTATGTGCTCTGCATGTTTGAAGGAAGTAAATGATCCAGCTGAAATTCAGAGCAAACAATAAACTACACTGTGTATAATCTAAATGCCAGCCAGCCAGCAGCGTGCACTGCTTGAATGCTTATTCCACCATCAGGGGGCCTGAAAATGTGTCTTCAACAAATGTTAGATCAGCCTTGCAGAATAAAAAAAGTAAGAGTTAAAGCCACACTGTCTAGCTTGTTCTCCCATCTAGTGGTGAAACTTTATTTTGTATTCAAACAAATAGCGCTCTCTAGCACCTTGCTTTTTCAAATGTGTGTTTCAACCACTGAACTCTACGGTAGCCGGTATGTGCCTAGAAGCTATGTCAACATGTCATCCAACACTTTCTTTCTGGTGAAGAGGTACGTTATTTCAGACAAACTGCAGACATTTTTAGCTCATAAACTACTTAAAACACTACACATTGTCCCTTTAAGGGCTGTTCCACTGAAATGAACTCGGATATCATGGCCTGACATGTCTGATATCATGGTGTTGCTGCTTCTGTCCACACTGCACCTGTTAAAAATGTATTTCTATGCCCTATACTTCACCATGTAAAGAGAACATCAAGTGATTTTACTAATCAGATAGGGAAACGGATGTGTAGCGCTTCGTTATGAGGAGAAATTGACTCAAAGGCTCAAACATACACAGCTCTGAGTGAGCAAATTAAAGTTTCCCTCAGTACTGAAAGTAAAGTAAAGCATTTCCCCGGCGAAAATAGATGAATGCTCCAAAATCTCAGAGATTCTGAACAGAATAACAAGCTCTGCCTAGAGAGAAAAGTCAAAGAAAGCCATGAATTCACTCCTACATCTTGTCAGTCTCAATGTTTTCTCTCTTCTTGTCTGTATAGACTCAAGCGATGGAATGGGAAATTGAGTTTTACGTCAAGGCAAAAATGTCGCATTGTGTTGCACAGCTTTATACTGTATCACTCTTGGTCAGTTAGGACGTTCACTAAGATAAAACTAAATGTAATTAACTTGATTTTGTCACTTTGTCACTCACGAGTTCAGTCAAGACACAGTGTTGATAAAAATACTGAATTTTAGCTTATCTATAAACCCCACTTTTTCAGCCCTGCTCAGAACAGGCTATCTAAGTGTAAATTCCCATGAACTGTGTGTAACCACCCCCTCTCAAGGCAGGATGCATATCTTCTTCATAAGCATTCATTATTACCTCCACCAAGGAGATAATGTTTTTGGCCCCACATATTTGTTTGTTTGTTTGTTTGACTGTTTGTCATCAAGATTACAAACTACTGCACAGATTTTGCTGAAATTTCCAGATGTTGGTAATGGCCCAACTTAGAAATGATTACATTTTGGTGGTGAGCCAGATAACCACCGTTAGCAAATGATCGTTTTTGCTCAATAACTGTCTAACTAATAGTGATATCAACATGATTCTGAGTGCCAGGTGGGTTTTCAGGGTCAAGGAATCATATTTTGATGGTAACTTTATCATGGAACTGTTGCTTATAGATGTAACAGCAATATGTGAGCTACCTTGGTGGAGGTTTGTGCTTTCCAAGTACTTTCTAGTACATACTGTTGCCCATTCACCTCTGACCTCTGGCATCACCAAGACAATGGCCTACGATCCTCAGCTCACCGGGTTTTGCTACTTTTCATACCATTCTCAGTAAACCCTTGAGATGGTTGTGTGTGAAAATCCCATTTTATAAGCAGTTTCTGAAACCCTCAGCCAAGCTTGGATGGCACAAACAGTTATGCCACATTCAGAGGCACTAAAATCACCTT
This sequence comes from Cetoscarus ocellatus, assembly GCA_037902135.1. NCBI lineage: Eukaryota > Metazoa > Chordata > Actinopteri > Labriformes > Labridae > Cetoscarus > Cetoscarus ocellatus. The sequence goes on along the minus strand of JBAMNC010000370.1, from coordinate 135,647 downwards.
CCTTCCCTATTCCAAAGCTCAGTTCAGACTCCAGGTTATTTTGACAATGTATACATGCCTAAATAAATCAGACGAAAATCAATGTTTAACACAATGAGCACAATCAAAACAATTAGGTCAACAGAAATTACTTAAAACCCGGCACTTGTCAGTTGATCTAAAAGTATTTTGTCTTTTTTTTTTTTTTTTTTCTTAACCACCAAATTCAATTAGAAAATGTTGCTTTCGGCTACTCAGCAGGTGAAACTGCCAGGGTGGCACACAAATTGTGACGTCATGCATACCCTATTGCTCTGACCATTTGAACCTTTAAAGGTTTGGAGTGTTGGATCTAACATGTGCTCTCAAATATATACACAAAACATGGGACTGCAAAAAAAAAAAAAAAAAAAAAAATCTATGAACTGCACCTTTAATGTTGCTTCTCATGTCTTACTGCATGTACAGTATTTCCCTGAGAGTGTGTTTGTTCAATAAGAGATGGGGGACTGCCATGGAGGAGGTGTGTGCCTCCAGGTGTTTGTCACAATGACTGATTCCCTGACACTTCTGTTCACGGTTTCACACATATATAGTTTGTACTGTACATATGTGTCTTTGTCTGTGTGTGTGTGTGTGTGTGTGTGTGTGTGAAGACAGAGAAAAAATAGATGAGGAGATTAAAAAAAAGTAAGATGACTCTAATTTACAGCCTTACAGGTGTAACAGTAGAAAGTGCTGCCTGAGGAAAGATGTGTCACATAACACATAACATATGTATATATATATATATATATATATATATATATATATATATATATATATATATATGTTTGTTTATTTGTTTTTATTTATTTATTTATTTATTTATATAAGTGATATATTTATTGTGGGTTTCACTAATAGCCAAATCTGAGACCCTCTGTGCAGGCATTTTATTATCCTTTTTTCCCCTTTTTTAAAATTTACTTAAATTTACTTTACTTTAATTTAATTTATTTTGTCTTTTCTGTTCTTAAGCCACAGTCTCTGGCCACAGATATATGTCCTGCTTACAGCTGGGTTCTGTAATTTAAATGAGACTGGAACAAAAGCAACTTTTCTACCCTCACCCTTCCCTGTTTGTATAGAAAGCCGTTTGAGCATAATATCGGTGATATCAACCATAGTTCAGTTCTACTGGTACTCAAATTTAGAGTAAAAGTACTCAATTTTGGTCAAGTAGGGTGCAAGTAGACTTGAATAGTGAAGAAAAAAGTATCACTAGTACAACCAGTAGACTTTAAAATGTTCACTAGTTCTACTAGTGAATCTTTTGTCTGTACTAGTACTACTAGTAGACTTAAAACAGTCTACAAGCACTACTAGTGAGATACTTTGAGTGCACTAGTAGTACTAGTAAACAAAAAATTTTTTTTTTTACTGGTATAGGTTTTTGGCGCACTAGTGTAAGAGTAGGCCTTACTAGTAAAGCAAAATAGCCCACTAGTAGACAATTTTGTGGTAGTAGTACTACCAGAAAAGTTTGAGTTATTACTTGTGACATTTTTTAGCACAACCTGGTCAGATGGCAGGAGAAAAAGTGCAGCTTTGAGGACCATAGGACAACATGCAGCAATACTCGTATAGAACAGCCATGACAAGTCGAGGTAGTGTGCCTTTAGCTGCCGTTAGCCTCAAAAGAGCCACAGATAGAGTCCTCTCATAGACTGCTGATCCTCTTGAAGCACTGCCAGCTCCTGGTCCTGCCTCAGACTGATCACATCACACAGTTGTCTCCACCTTTTGAACGCCATACAGATGTTCTCCCTCATCATTTTCTCCTCGTCTTTCTTGTCTTTGGTTGTTTACCTGTGTGGAAGGTGCTGCAAGTACCTCTGTCACTGTTTACATTTCTCAGCACACACATATCCCTCAGTGGAGAAGCCACTTGGATCGCCCTCTCTGATTCACAGAAAGGCTGGTGTACCTCAGGAGTGCAGCCAACAGAGGCGCTTTCCCTAAGCTGAACCTTATTGGCTGAAAGCGTGCTTCCCTTGCTAGACTTTCTGAAGGCTGAACACCAAGCCAGGAGAGGGTACAGATGTCTAAGTGTCTCCCAGTCAGCTCAGATAACATGATCCTGACGGATGATTATGTTTTTTGGAGCCAATGACCCAAAAAATAAACTAATACTGCAGCTTTAATGTTTCAGTCCTGCATGCGCACATCTGCATCATAAGGGGAAATGACTGACTCTAACTTGTCACATTCATTTGAATTCATGTAGTTTCTTTATTTACAACAGCTAAAGATGAAAACCCACAGTGTCTGAAAGTCAAATTAGCCAGCAACACAACTATAGTGTCAGAGGGGAACAAAAACTCTGCAGATGCTTCTGGGTTTTTCTTCTTCACACTTGGTCATCGGCTACAGCTCGCGACACTGGAAAAAAACACCTTCAATTTTCCGGCAGGGGGCTTAATTCTTTGTGTTACTGAACCAGGTGAACTTCAGTTGAAAAGTAGTGATGTGCAGATCGATACTGAAAAATCGATACCAGAGATTTATGTTCTGGAATGATTCTCATATAAAAATATTTATGTTTTAATGATTTGGAGTAAATTTGTGGTTTACAGAAATCCAGTGGAAAGTAACAATACTAGCTACTAACTCATCTAAATGCTGCCCAGTTGGTAGGAACTACTTCTTCTGCCTGTCATACTCACATGCGTGATGCCGCTCATAGTCAGAGGCTCACAGGCTCACAGCGCTGCCCAGTGCTCACTCACTCAGTTCGCCTGACAACAATGGCCCAACGCAGACGCAGTCATGTGTGGAGATTTTTTATCTCCATAAACAGCAAGGACGCAGCATGTGATGTGTGTGTGAAGATGGTGAAGTATTGTGGGAACACCACAAACCTCGTTAAACATCTAAGAATTAACCATGAAACAGAATATGATGAGGTGATGACGAGGTGATGAAGAGGAGAGGGAAAGACAAGTTCTGCTAGGGTGAGACAGACATCACTTTCCAAGTCCTTTAGTGCTGCAGACACTGCAGGCACTGCAGGGAGGCACTATCCAGGTACAGACAGAAACATGAGAGATAACTTTGAGCACAGGTTGAATTCAGTGGAGCCTGATTAACATGTTACTACACAAAACGTGTGCTTGTTAACTGCTTGTGTTATAATGTTCAGGCAAGCAGAGGCTGTCAAGTAACCTGTGTGATAATTCTTCATAATTAAACAATAACAAGTAGTCTGATGCCTTGCATTCATTATTAAGGTATTATTTTTAAATACACTACTTTTTAATTTAATTTTTCTTTTTAAGAAAGTAATGGTATCAGATCAGTGTTGACGACACCGGCCTGGTATCTGATCGGAAAAGAAATCAGTGGTATCACACATAACTTTTGAAAAGCATGAAGTAGGATTTTATGGAGTTTTAGGGATCTTACTTTGAAAAGGACACAAAGGAAATGTAAAGGCTCTTTTTATGGATTTTCATCTTAGCGTGCATGTTAAAAGGCCAGTCGTGAAAAAAAAAAAAAAAATAAATAAATAAATAAAATAAAAATAAAAATAAAAGGTCAATCGTGAGATGTCTCACAAGCATCTTGTGTGTCCTTCATCAGGCAGATCCATCTTGCACAGCCTTTATTTCCAGTTGGAAAATTACTGGACCAATAAGAATCTCTTCAGGCATGATTTAAGGGGTGCACACTACAGGATTTTCAGCCCAAGTTTGGCTCATATCCTTGCTTCTGAACAAAGTCAGCAAAGGTCCAGTAAACTTGGGGAACCAAAATTAATTCGGCCTGGTTCTCCTTTGGTGTGAGGTGTGTTACGAGTCATTTTATCCTCTCAAAAGAGGATCGAGGCCGGCCCAACTTGAGATCATAAATATTTAACGTGATCAGCATTCAGCTCGTCCTCTTTGTTTAGGCATATGGAACAGAGCAAACCCATCAGAGAGCAAGCTGGCTGAAGCAAGAGGCAAGCGTAGCCATGGCAACGAGAGTAAAGGTGAGGCATTAAGTCAGACTGACATCAGAAATCGGCACCAAAATATATGTAACAAGTTGAGTCTCAAGTCACTTCTGGATGCAAAATAAGTCTAAGTCTGAATCTTAAGCTCAAGTCCCGTTTCCCATCTCACGAAGTCAACTCATGTTTGGTGGCTGCTCTCTAACATCAGCACATGTCATTGAGTTTGCTTTTTTAGATTGTTTATTTAGATTTGGTTTGAATCAGAAGTTTATTTTCACCAACATCAAGCAGCTCCTCTACATATAGGTCCACATAAACATTAATGTTCAGCTCAGAGCTGTTTCAGAGGATTATATGAGAACAATACAATCCAGAGGTGACTTTTTCAGGCTAACAGACCCAGAGCAGAGGGAGAGCTTAGGGGGTTTATAGCAAAAGCAGATGATAAATGCTCCTCAGAGCAGTCTTTAGGTTATGTGCCTTAATGGTACACAGCATGCCTCTCTCCTCAGGGAGTCCAAATTCTGTTGTTTAAACACAAATGCAGTTTCCTGTTGTATTATCTTTGCAGCACTGACCCAATTTTCACAACATGCCGCTCACAGCAGAGTGTTGACATGCCCTGACAGCCCAGAGCTTCAATCATCTTTGAATCTGTGACACAGAAACGCTCTGGATATTTACTGGAAACACAGCATAACTCCTAAACGCTTACTGCTTAAGTGCCTGAATGTCTTTGATTTTGTCAGAATCAGCAAACAGGGTTTTGCAGTCCTGCAGCCTAGATATCTAGATACAAAGAATACAGATTGTCAGATTAACTGAGCTCTGTAAAAGATCCTTCACTGAGAAAATCTCTGATGAGGTGCAGACTCGGTGACCACAGGTTAGCTTCAGAGACAGGTCGACACAGGAGAGCTTGCTCCCAAAGGAGGACAGACTCTGTCCTCACTGTGACACCAAACAGGTCGAGACAGAGCTCCACTTCCTCACATCCTGCCCTGAGTATCCGGTGTGACAGAAGACAATTATCCCCAAATAACACACTCCACCTTGGCCACCCGAAATATTATTTTATCAGATTGTTTTACATTGAATTAATTTTCCGTTAATACAATTTATTATCTACTATTTTGTATAAATTTAATTATTTTTTTAAATCTGATTTATTAGCTATTTATTTGTTAATTAATGACTTTTGCCATAGATCTTTAAAGTGAATGCAAAAAATAACTTCAACAACAAAAAATAACAACAAAAAAACAATCCCCATGCCTTTCTTCTGTGTAATTGCAGAAGTAAAATCCTTGCATCTTTTGCATCAGATATATCCCGTAATATAATATGTATACAAAAAATAGGCAATTTTGAACACTTACAAGTGCATATTAGGCTTTTCTATCTTTTAGCTCTACCCACTAGCATGAGAAAATATAAAGGTCTTTAGAAAAAACAGATGATAGAACAAGACAGATGTATAATCTGCAAAGTTTAGAATCATTTGCAGGGTTACATGTTCAGAGATTCATCAGGATGATAAATAAAACATTTGAAACACTTAAAATGGTCCAAATTTCAGTAAATTAGATGAGATCAGAGATTATAGTAGATGGTACTTTATTAATCCCCTTGGAAAAACTAGTACTTTATAGGACACATTTGAATCAACCATTTACTCTATGAATTTGTCTAGAAGGTATTTTCTTCACTGCGTGATGTTTATCTGTGTCTTTTAACAGAATGACTTGGCTCTAATGATTATAGTGGTCAATAAATAAAAATGTATATCATCACATTTATTTATCAACTTGCTTAACAGATGCTTTGTTTGAAGAACTGTGACTAGCTGGTTTGGGACAGGGTGTAATCAGACATCTTTACATGGGCCCAAAATTCCTATATATCAAAGTGTGTGGCGGCCTGAGGACAACCAGTGGAGCCTGAACACAGCAAGAAGATTTTGGGTTTGACCCCCACATCATTTGCTTGTTCTCCCCATGAATGCGTGGGTTCACTCTAAGCACTCTAGCTTCCTCCAACAGACCAAAAACATGCCTGTAAGGATAATTAGTGACTACATTTCTTCTCAGGTATGAGTGTGAGCATGAATGGTTGTCCTTCTCTCTATGTGGCCCTGGGATTGGTTGGGGACTAATTGAGAGTGTTCCCTGCTTCTCGCCCAATGTCAGCTGGGATAGGCTCCAGCCCCCTTCCAGCCCCAGAAGGGATAAAAAGTACAGGACACCTGTACAACATTTTTTTCTTCAAATTCTTTCAACATTTAATATAACAATATCAAAAATTTTGATCATTGTAAATAATTATTTCCCTTTTAGTTATTTATCTATTCATTTATTTTTATTATTTTGTGAAATACTTTGGCAACAATGCCCCACATTCATGCCAATAAAGCTCTTTGAATTGTGAATTGAGTCATCTTTCCTGTAATCTCCAAAAAGAGTTAAGCAGATGGTAACTGTTTATCAAACTCACATAAAAGTGATGGTAGCACACAAATGTTTCATGGCAAAAAAATCAGAAGTCTAAATGAAGACATGGTGGATGGGAAGGCCCGAGGGTGAATAAAACAGGGATCAGTGTGAGCGAGAAAAACAGTGTGAGTCAGAGAATTTAATATGTGGGTCTGACGTCATGCTGTCTGTGTTATAAAGCTGAGATAAACAGCATCATGGCCTCACATATCTAATCAAATTTGCCAGTGTGATGAACCCAGCTCTTCATCCTTCCTGCCTGCTGTTGTCTCTGCACTGCATTTTATTTTCTTGGTAAAACAGACACATGCTGCTGAACTTTCACCTCAACATGAAGGATGATACTGAAGAGGATTTCACACCCATTTTATGGTTCCTCCTCGACTTCTGATGTTGCTTTATTCCAAACATGTTGCTTAAATTGCAGTCAAAGAAATGTCATTAACGTTGTAAGATGGGTTATCTGTCAGGAGGTTCGATGACATGATTTAAACCAGCTCTGCTCCCAGAGATGCTCACACTGGCACCCAGGAACATGAGGGGAAAACAGCACGATATAAAATAAACATTATAAACGGTAAACACAGTATCTGCATATGTCAGGCCCTCTTTAGATACCGACTCTACCCGCGCTTTTAGTGGGTCATAAGATTAGTGAGCAGGATTATTTTTGCATGAGTCCATACATTGCTTTTTAAGAAAACCCTTGTCCATGAATAAATGATGCACACATTCAGTATGTTCTACATTATTAAACACACAGTATCATGGTGCTGTGTGGTTGTTATTCCCAGATGGTCAAGCTCACAGGAAGTTAGTCTTTAAATGGATGTTAGTGGATGAGCTAATGTACAGCCTGAGTAACGTGGAATTTAAATAAAGGCTTTCAAAGTATGGATGTAGCCTACAGGCTCACGCTGACACCATAAACAGATCTTTAGAGTTAATATTTTCTCTCTACCAGGCTGTAAACTAACTCTGCTGCTCCACTATTGAGGTTCTCCTCACTAATGGTCCAGGAGGAGCCAATGGTTCAGCCCTTTAACATGTGAGCACATGGAAGAGCAAATAAAACTTCTCCGTATTCACAACCAGTTTTCTTTTACCGGCCGACTGTGCTAACAATAGACTGTATAACACCATAAACAAAGCAACAGACGTCTAGAGATGAAGCCAAATGTGAAGTTCTCACTACAGACGAGCTGCAAAGGAAGTACCTGACAACACACCCTCCATTTTAAACATGTGAGACTGCTCAGATGCTCTGCTATAAAATGGTTTCTTAATTGATTGATTGATTGATGAATTGATTGAAAAAAAACCCCACTTTTTTCATGCAGTCACTTAAATCTGACCTTTCAATATCAAAACCTTAAAATTCTGATTGCTAAAAATGACCAGTGCGACAGAATCCTGTTACTTTCTCGTACTGATGTACTGATTTTTGATAACCTCGATGCTAACAGCACCTCAGGTTGCCCCCTGAGACCCTCTTGACCTGGAGACCTGGATTCCAGGTTGGGACCAAAGGCTTAGATCTTTTTAGTAAAGAGTTCATGATTTACCACTATAGAAATAAAGTTAATTGATTAAGTATTTGATTAATTCATGGATCAGGTTGACTCACTAAGCACAAGCATGTACAAAATTTCACACTTATTTCATGCAGTCACTAAAATCTGAAATTGTATCTTTGGGCATCACAAAGCAACACTTGTTAGATTGTTCAAATTTGACCAATCCAATAAAATCCTGGTGTTTCCACAATGTTCCCTTAAACAAACATTTTACTACCTGAGCTGGAGCCTGCCCACCTCCTACTGAAATTATTTAAATTCATTTATATTCAGAACACGTTAAGCTTGAGTTCATTTCTTTTATTTAACAAGAGAAAGCAAGAGAATGAGAGAAAAATAAATAATTCACAGCTCTGATGTAATATATGACCATTGAACAGCAGTGTAAATATAATGAGGCTCTATGATTATACTGGAAGCTTCTTCAGAAACACATTCAATACAATGATTGAGTAACTAAACTCTCCATGGCTGATGATCCCTGTTTATATTGTGATATGGTACTGCAGAGGGATAAAGACCTGGAGTCAAATACGAAGTCCAAAGGTACAAAATCAACAATAATCATTATTAATATGTGTCCATGCTTATTTTAAAGTTTATTTTAATGTTTTTCAGTCACCCTGCTGTATGAGACTAGACCCACGGACACCTCCTCAGCCCCATAGGACCCAAATTTGGGTCTGCTGGGGCTCAAGAGAAAATCTCCTGGACACGACAGAACAAGCAGTGAACTGTGCCTTGAAGACTATAGTCATGTTGGCTTTTATTTGACAAATACATATAATTTTGACCTCTGGCTCAATATGCACTGTTTTTCAAAATCCTTGCCTGACCATAGTGTTATAAAACCTCTTTAATTTTTCTCTGCATCACTTTATAACAATAATCCTTTGCAGAGATGATGTAAAAAAAAATTATTATTCATTTTAAAAGTTTCACAGCCACTCCAGCATCATTTCTGAGAGAGATATTCACAATAAAAAAATGTTTTTGTTTTAGGCGAGGATGAAATTTTCAAATTATTCTGACTTCTATCTTCATTTACTCTGTCCCAGTAACACATATACTGATAATTACACATCTGGATAAATCTCTCAAGTGTTACTTTTGTTATGACACTAAAATTATTCAAGTAGACCTTGTGGTTGCAGAGATACACTCTTTTCTTTATGGGTATGGGTTTTGAGCAGAAGGCTTAAAAAGGGGCTGGGGCTGAACAGGTTAAAGCTGCATCAATAGCCCCCGTCATCTCAGTCCAGACTTTACTGTCCCCTCGTAGAACACGAAGTCTGTGTAAGCGATTCAATCTGCACCTCTCACATAGACCAGGCTCTCACTTATGAACTCTTATTCAGTGTTAGTATTGCCTACTTTCAGTTCAGCTCCACTTCAGCAGCTGAATGTATTCAGGCCAATCCCTGCCACCTGGACACCTTCTCTATGATAAAAAAGCAATTTGCCCCCTCTCCAAAAACGGCCGTCTGGATGGTTTGCTCCCGATTTCTCATTATCCAAACCAAAATAGGCTATTGTGCCATGTGTGGCCTGGGTTGACAGGGGCTGTGCGGCGGAAAAGGCTTACAAGAGATCATTACACAAAATAGAGAAATACAATACAACTAAAATTAGAACAATTGTTTTTCTGGAGACAGAGCATCTAAATCGGGTCAATAAAACACTTCACAAAGCAGTAATAAAGTCAACAACTCATTTAAAGCTTGATCATTTTAACTCCACACACTGACACCATTTTGTATAATTTAAAGCATGGGTGTCACTATTGTGACAAGCAGACCACATCAATACTTTTCTTCTTGCCAGGGTGCCAAGTTGTTCAAAACTGTTGAACTTGATGAACAAGACATTTATGATTTTTTCATGATTTAAAGAAAAAGGAATATTAAGCTTTTTTTGATGAGTATTGCAGTACTCATGGGCTAGAGTCAACCTCGAAAGAAACTGTCGAAAAAATGGTCATGATCCTGCTTCTGTGTTAGTTAAGTTACCATGTTTCATGTTTTGTCTTGTGTTCCTGTTTTATTTTGAAAATCTCTTAACTTGTGTTTGTCTCTGGAGATTTTGCTTCCTGTCTGGTCCTGTCACACCTGATCCCTGAGGTAAAATACCTCATGTTTTTAACCTCTTGTTTCCTTTGTCCCGTGTCCGTTCGTAGTACTTCTTGTCTTCCAGCACTCTATTCCTTGTTCTTGCTCTTGATCACAACCCTGTTACCTCTGACTCTGCCATTTTGCCTCACATTTTTGGAAACTTCTGCCAGTGATTTTGCACTTTTTTATGAACCGAACCATGGACAGTCAATAAACCTGTTTCTAATTTTTTGGACTGACTTTGTGTCTGCATTTGGGTCATTCTGAGTCCTTGTGACAAAAATAAAACAATTAAACATGTTAAGTTTCACTTTTGTGGGAAAGGAGAGAATCATTGCAAGGCATTGGCTTGATATAAATTCTTACTGAAACAGGGTTACAGGAACAAAAAGACAATTACATTTATCTATATATTTTTTTTCAATAAACAAATACTAGAATTTAGAGGTTATTATTCATTGTTGTAGAAAAAAAAACTTTGATTAATCATGTTCCAATGCTTTATTCTGTATGGATGGCTGTGGGAATTCAATTGAAATCCTTGTTGCTGATTTCTACATTTTTTTTCTGCCGGTTTACTTTTTATGTATTATTGACAGTGACTTGGGGGGCTGCATTGAATGAGTTGGAGGACTGCATGCTGCCCCCCAGGCCAGCAGCTGCCTAGAGGCTGGTATAACAAATAGAAGGAAGCACAAAATATGAAATACTGTTTAAGAAAATTCTTATGCCTGGAAAAAAATGCATTTTCACTTTTTTTCTGCAGATAATGATTCATACAAGGCAGCTAAAGGTTTGCAAGACAGAGTCAGAGACACATTTTTCCAAAGGGAACAATAAAATTAATCACACCAACCTGTTGTTTTTTGCGCTGCATAGTACTGCATTATTGTTTTGTATTGTATTTTGTCATTCTCTTTTCCATCCTATCCTATCCTATAGTTGAATCCATTCCAGATGCAGCTGCACTCTTGACCTGAAGACCCCTGACTCAGAATTGGAAAACCATGTATATCCATAGCAAAGATGCATTAAGTGTGTAAGTGCTGATCTACCCCACACCCTCTCTACACCCACGCTGCTCTGGCAGTGCCGGGGAGTGCACTCATGCCTAATGAATTGAGACAGAAGGCCAGATAAATGTGACCGGTTCAGCAAAGGCAGCGAGCAGACACAGAGAGAGGCCACGGCCCGCTCGCTGTGTAACACAGGGAGCACCAGAGGCGCCCTGTAGTCCGATCCCATCCTCGCTCCACCTCTGGTCGGCATAAACATCTAATAGAGCCTAAAAGCCTCAGATGAGAGCAACACATGCTGGGTAAGTGGTTGAAAATGGGACATGGAAAAGGTTTCAGGACATTCCAAGAAGAAAGAACACAGCAAGCGTCTGTTTTAATCGAACAGATACATGTCCCTGTGGTTTGGGTCAGAGCTGTGCATGGATATATGAACCCCTTGTCCCTGTGGGTGCTGGCTGTATATGATGATGATGAGCCCCTATTCAAGGTCCCCACTCTTTATGAAGATCATTTTCCAGGATTTTTCAGGTATTTTACAAAGAGACAATTTAGCTGTATGACAAGAGGGCATCATATACAAATAAGCGTGATTTATTGGGTCTATATTTTGCAGAAACTAATGTGATGAGGACAGATGTATGATCTGGGCGTCCATGGGTTTGTCACCATTATAAATTCTTATTTTTAGTTTGTATATATGCATATATGTGTATCTATAAAATGAAGAGTATGTCCTCAGCCTGTTCTATTGAAAAGTGCCTTGAGATAACACTTGTTATGAACTGGGGATATACAAATAAATATTGATTGATCATGTCCATAAATTAAAATGTTCCTCTTTGGTGAATTTTAACATAATATGACAAGTCTATGGCTCTGAACATGAACTTCTATAAGCTTAAAAATGATGGCACATTTCTAATAGAGTAATTCTTATAAACCTGGTCAGGCCTGCCCACAGAAATTGTGCAGGAATGGCATTAGGGCTTATTCGTACCCTGGGCCTGTCTTAAGTCAGTTTTGGCACCTACTGAAAAGTTTTGTAGCAGGTCTGAGCACAGCTAAACATTAACATTTTTTGACCCAATTCAAAAACTCTTCAACAATGATAATATTATACAAAAAAGGCTTGCACCATTTTAACAAGTGTGGTCCTCCATTATGAAACTAACAACTTAAAAATAAACAGCAATCTCACATGGTGTGCATAGTTTACCTCACCATCACACAGGATCAGAGGGAGCCATGAGCTTATCTCTGAACCTTAATACAGTGATATTCAAGAGGACTCACTCGGTTTTTATCAGCTGCTTAACAATGACATTTAGGAACCCTGTAACGGTCCCCACCGTCACACCCCCTCCTCTCTTGTGTTAATCTGACTTTGAAGTGCTGTGTGTGTGTGACCCCACAGCTGAGCTGAAGCGATCAGGCTGATGTGGAGCAGCTGCAGGACTCTTAAGCTGTGTTTACACCAAAAGCAAAAATAAAAAAAATTGTGTTGCGCCTTTGCGTGACTAAATTTCATGCAGGTATTCCTGAGTTCAAATACTGAGGTGATTTTCCGCCAGATGCTAAAGGGACAAGAGAAGGGGGAGGGTCTGTCTCCCAGCCACAGCAACGTGTGTCTCCTCCTTCTCAATCCTTGATCAACCATGCTGGATGTTTCTGCAATCATTGTCTTCCTCCTGTTCTCAAAAGCAAGACACTAAATGTCCCAGAAAAGTCTGAAATAGAAACACATCCATTTCATGATCCATCCTATCCTTCAGAGCACATAAAAAGTTTCAACACGATGTCCAGGTGATGGACCCTCTGTTGCTGAACCTGCCTGGCTTTACTTATCTTTTTCCCGGGACAATCGCAGACCCACTCTTCTTCTTTCCCCGGTCTATTCTTTCTCTTGTGGGTGCTCTTGTAGTCCTTCCATAAAGTTAGTCATATTGTCTCTGGTGATAAACACATTAAATCACCGCTAGTGAGCCAGAAAACACAGCCAGCTTGCCGTTGAGCTGGTGGACATTGCTCACACTACAGTCCTTAAAAAGTGTTAAATAAATATGAGTTGAACTTACCTGATTCTCAAAACTTTGTATGGACTTTCTCCCTATTTCTTCTCTCTATGGTTTAGTCTCTGAACACTACAACAACAGGGTAGAGGAGCTTTGCTTCCTTAACCCACTTAAAGGTTAAAACTACTCAAACAACAAGATTGGCTCGACAATATGTATGATACAGTAAGATTCTTTACAATGTTCATTTTTTCCTTAATTAAGCCCCTGTGCTAGAAGTATTTTGTGATGTGAAGGAGAGCTACGTGTTCTTCCACCAGCAACTCCCCTCATTGCTTCAGTAAGCGGTCACTGAAGCACCAACTGATAATTCGAACTCCCTGAACAGTACAGAGATGTGTCGCTCCTGTATCCATCCTCAGATTTCACAAGTCCTATTTTTGTTTTCCTCTAGCGTTTGTTAGTGTGTTTGTTGTTTTCTCTGAATACCTGACCAGCTGATGGTGGAGGGATACATAACACCTACGTCCTAATATACAAAACTTCTAAACACAGGAGCTTTGGAAGAGTTAAACACTGTAAAGAGTTTTACTTTATCATATTGTCAAGATAGTGTAGTTTTTTTGAGCAGTTTTAACCTGTATGTGAGTTCATTACGAAACCTTCAGTGGCGCCATGTACCGCTGTGTACTGGCTAGCTTCCCCCCGAGTATCTCCCTCCAGGCACTAAGCTAGCAGCTCCTTTATTGGCTTTCATATTTACTAGGCTTTGAGGCTTTAGCATCCTCACTTCAAATAACACAAATCAACCCTTTAAGTTTTCTGAAGTTGAAAAAGAGGACTGGATTTGATAGTGAGAAAAACAGCACAGGTGAGACAGGTGAACAGACTTTGACGTGAGATTTGTCTGAGATGAGTGAGAGCTTGAGGGTCAGGGTGCTAATTGTGTCACACACCAGGAGCATGAACTATGCGACTCTGCTGATTATGCAGCCAGCAGGGTCGACTCTGTGATGTGAGTTGGAGGTGTTCACAGCGTATCACCTGTATTCTCTAATATACTGTCTTTACACTACCATCACTATTTGATATAACCTTTCACAGAACCTTGACCTCTCACACAGCAATGTCATATTAGGGGTGAATAATGATTTAAAATCAGGATAATATTGGAGTGATGTCCCATGACAGAACACATTATAACAGAATATTTTGCATTTTCTCAAATGCTTTATTCACTTGAAAATTGTTCACCAGTTTTCCGTGTTTTCCAAGGAATTAGATATCTTAGATTGTATTTCAAAATTTCCCATAATGTTAGAGAAGATGTACTTACTGTATGTGCAAGCAAAGAAAGAGTGTTTGATCATATCTCTGCTTTTGTGTTGATCTCTGGTGTATGCATTATTAACTGATGCATGCAGAAATTATAACCAGTCTGCCCTCATGTTTTCTTCAGTTTCTTTGTGAATTTGAAATGTTTTATTTGTTGGAATTCAGGCATGAATTTGTTGGTTGTTTTTTGTGTTTGTGTTGTTGTGCGTTTGTGTGTCAGAGCTAACAGAGCCAGCACATATCATCGCTGATCTGAGATGGAGAAGATGTTTCCTCGGGGGTCAGCAAGCAGCCGTCACTTCACATGAAATGTAGCCAGGAGGGAGAGACAAGGAGGACAGAGCAAAGGGAAGGAGTGAGAGACGACACAGAGGATGGAGGAGAAACAGGAGGGGGGTTTGTGTAGGGGGCCATGCTTCCTTAACTTAACATCAAGACAGAAAAATTGCAGATGCAGCTGGAGAGGACAGGAGGAAGAGAGAGAGTGAGAGAGAAAACGAGAAAAGATGTTTAATCCTATTTAGTGAGAGAGAAAAATTGAAGTATTACAGTAACCTTCATGACAAGAGCTGTTTTTAAAACCATTTTGTTCAACCTCTCTTTAGAGAGTAAATTGGGCTAACCTTAACCAAAAGAGAGGAGAAAATATGATTCAAAATTCCTTGTTTCAGTTTATATTTCTGTGAAACCTGTCCATTTCAAAGAGCCCAAATTTTGCTTTGAGTCTGACTCATATTTTTGATTTTGATGACTTCACAATCACTGGTGTAAATAAAAAAAAACTTTCAGTTTCCCTAATTCCCTGATCCAGCTGTATTCTCAGTCTGTCTGAGATGCTCTCTCGGAGCTCCTGTCACTTTAAGCCCCCCGTCTCCAGGGGCAACAAAAGACTCTGAAAGTTGACCACCATTCTTTTGATTGTGCGTGCAGTTACAAAGAAGAGATGGACAGAGCTCGCCCACTGCTAATTAGCTCAGATCAAACACTGGGAGTCAATGGGTAGTGTTAGCCTGCCTCTGTCTACAGTCATCAGATTAACTCTTCAGTACCTCTAAATGGTCTTGTGTGCTTGTTTCGACTTGTTTTTTTTTTACCACATTACGTTACATTATCTATTTTTAGACTAAGATTAGCACTTTATGTAATTTTTCAAAATAAAAAAAAATACAAAACTAAACTGCAGGGTGCATACACAGACCACAGCGGATGTGCTTGTAAGAAATCAATGAAACAAAGCATCTGTTTACGAATAGAGGAAGATTGGTACTAAGGGTTATGGACAACTTTGTAAGAGAAGACGAGTATGATTTCTTTGGGACTGACGAGGACCCACAGCCTTACCTATTTGAACCAGAATCTACGGCGGAGGAACCACATGTTTTGGAAGCTGAGCGTGCATGAAGAGAAGCTGAGGCAGTGAAACAGTTTTGTATGTTTTTCTTTCTTGTCATAAACTTGGGAGTGAGGTAAGACATGAAAAAAAAAAATGTTGGCATATCCCTTTAAAAGGTATGATGATTTAGATGATAGCTTTTTCAGATTTTCTCAAGAGAAAGTTTGTTTTTTTTATTGATGACCTCTGACCCAATTCAAGTGTGATCAGTTTCCCCCATACTGCCGTAGTTATTCATGCCCTCTAGCCATTTTTTCTTATCCTGTGGTTTATTTTGCTCTTCAAGGTCAAGTAAAAGTGGATGGTGAAGATATAAGAGGTAATTTTTTAGACTTCCTAAACAGGCCTTACATCTGACAAACACAGCAGGCTGTGGTGAACGGAGGGGAGATGGGGAGATAGAGGGAAGAGCGGTACATTTTCCAAGGTGAAGAATGAGGACAAAACAATGTGGGCTGTTGCATAAAGCTGGGATGAGACACAGGTCGGCACATCAGGCCAAACACAATATACAGAGGTGAGCAGTTCAGTGGAAAAAAACGAAATAACAGGAATAAAACAAGACAAGCGGGCGACCAAGGCCTCTGTATCACGCTTATCTCTGAGTCTAAACTGAGAACAACAAACTCACCTACAGCCTCTCTCCCCTCTGCAGGAAACACTCTTTTCTGCAATGCAATAAAACTTCACCGAGAAATAAAGTAGTTGATCGAAGCCTATTTATCGGCGCCAGCATTTCCCTCAGCTGTCAGTAAATACTTCCCGCCTCCAACAGAGCGACTGTTTCTGTATTTATGGGTTTTAATAGGAAGAGCCTGATCATCATATTGACCGGCCTGCTCCAGTCCTAATGGATGCCCTAAATCTCTGGGAAACGCACTGTATTCTGGGGTGAGTTACAGGCAAATTAACATGGAGAGGGAGGCCGGCCGGAGGCAGGGCCGCTCCAGCCAGAGGGGAGGAAAACAATCGCTTGAATGATTGTCGGACATTTAGGATGAGCAGGGGCGAGGGGGGCGTAGAGAGGGTGCAGGCAATGAGAGGGGAGAGGAGGCAATAAACGATTTTCATCAGGAGCAGACAGAGAATGAGATGGGCTGGAGAGGGTGGGAGGAATCCAATGTGTTCGCCCTCCATTATAGGAATCATAAAACAGTTTTAATGACCAAATATTGGCCTCTTTGAAACAAGATATTGGATCATATTACAAGCATTATGGTGTCACACTCTGGCACGCACACTTTGCTGCAGACAAATAGTGTAGTGCTTTTCTGCGAGCATCAGCATTCGTCTCACTTCTATAGGTGAGTGTGTGCGTGTGTAGAAGTGCTGAAATGACTTGTCGGCGGTCGTTTACCTATGAATCTATCACTACTAAAGGTGTTTGATGAGGACAGGTGCTGTTAAAGTAACAGAAGAATAACAAAGCAGCTCAGGTCTGTGTTGCAGAAATGCATTATTAAACTTTCACTGATCGTTTCTGTGACTTTTTATGGCTTTACACCACAGATATGTTGGTTATCTACTAAAGCTGAGTCTTATCCATTATCTATGAAAGGCCTTTCCCAAACTTCAGCATGCCTAGGCCCAGTTGGGAACCTGAAATTAATCTGGTACTTGGGATATTTTAATCATTTAGTGACTCTACAAATTCTTTCCACTGTCACCAGCGCTGGCTAATTCTTGTAATAATGAAGCAAGTGGTGTAAGTTATTGAACAGTGTCACCAGTTCATTCCACAACTGTGACATCTGTTTCTCAGACAATATAAGGCCCCATTTACACGACAGCTTTGTCACCAGACACAGAAAGGTTTTGAATGACAGAATACGCTGTAGTATGCATGCCAGGCCAGTACATGGCGATGTCGGTTTGTAGTGAAACAGTTATGTTAGAACATGCGTACGCTTTCCAGTGAAGGCAAACTTTTCATAAACAAAAATGGCGAGTGGACGCACAAAGATGCTGGAGTTTCTTGTCTAGACAACAAATGTGTCTGGATATTTTTGTCTGGATAACAAACCGGGCACGGTAAGCAGCACACATGTTGCTTGGTAGACGGCCAAAGCTGTTATTGTTGTTGTTTCATGTGAAAGAGTACTGCGCAAGCGCCGCATGTTAGCGTTTTCTCTGGAAATGCTGAATCTCTTCGACACGTTTTCAAAAGTTTGGAAATGCAAACACTCCGGGCACCGTTCTTGTGTAAACAGGAGGCTAAAACACAATGACAACTCTCCGTTTTCGTTGTCGTGTAAACAGGGTCTGAATCATTAAAGGGATATGCCAACATTTTTTTTGTTTGCGCATCTTGCCTCACTCCCGAGTCCATGACAAGCAGACAGACACCATTCTTTCGACTGTGCGTGCAGTAACTTGAAAGAGACAGCCAGAGCTCGCCCACCGCTAATTAGTTTAGCTTAAACAGTGGGAGTCAATGGATAGCTTTAGCCTGCCTCTGTCTACAGTCATCAGAAAAACTCTTCAACTACTCTAAATGTTTATGTGTGCTTGTTGTGACTTGTTTTTTACGACGTTATGTTACATAATCTATTTTTAGACTAAGATTAGCAGTGTGTGTAATTGTTTTAAGAAGAAAAAAAACATATGAAACTAAACTGCAGGGCGCATGCACAAACCACCATGAACGTGCTTGTAAGTAGGTCAACTAAACAAAGCCTCAGTTAACGAGTAGAAGGAGACTGGTGCTAAGGGTTATGGCTGACTTTGTAAGAGAGGACGAGGATGATTTCCTCAGGACTGACGAAGATCCACAGCCTTACCTATTTTAACCTGAATATATGGAGGAGGAACTACATGTTTTGGAAGCTGAACTGCACGAGAGAAGCTGAGGCAGTGAAGCAGTTAGTTTAGAGTGTATTTCTTTCTGGTCATGGACTTGGGAGTGAGGTAAGATATGAAAAACAAAAAAATGTAGGCGTATCCCTTTAAAAGGTACGATGAGTTAGATTGTGGCTTTTTCAGATCTTCTCAAGGTAAAGTTGTTGAAAAAAGGACAGGTTTTTTTTTTTTTTTTTTATTGATGACCTCTGACCCACTTCAAGTGTGATCAGTTTCCCCCCATACTGTCATAGTTGTTCAAGTAAAAGTGGATGGTGAAGATATGAGAGGTATCCCTTAAAAAGCTACAGCGAGTTAGATTGTGGCTGTTTTGGTAGTTCTTAGCCTGGCTGTGCAGCTGAATCTGCCTGATTCTGATAATCAATTCTTGCAAAGCTTCAAGTTAGAATGACTGAGCTTGGTCTTCAGACGTACTGCCCAATTAAAGTCCTTAAACAGGAAGAGGCGTAAGATACAAGCCCAATGATAACAGGAAGGGACAGAGGTTAGCATGTATATCTATATCTATAAATGTAATATTCATCATTCCAGTCATTACCCAC
Organism: Cetoscarus ocellatus; assembly: GCA_037902135.1. NCBI lineage: Eukaryota > Metazoa > Chordata > Actinopteri > Labriformes > Labridae > Cetoscarus > Cetoscarus ocellatus. The sequence goes on along the minus strand of JBAMNC010000370.1, from coordinate 116,349 downwards.
ATTACATATGGAAAGCAAAAAGCACCTTCTTTACTATTAATGCCTCGGCAAACTAATGTGCACACAGCTGTAAGTTTTTAAAGTTCTTAGTCTGAAGTTTTTGAATCCACAAGTTGACCTTGAGCACATTCTTGTATAAATGAATGATGCCCAGCACATGAAAAATGTGGTAATCGTTCCTTGATCCTTAAGCTCAGGATTTTTGTTTTTAGAAAGCCCTTTTGTCCAAACACCTGCTCAAAGCAAACTGTTTCATTATGAATTATTAATAACTGAAGAAAGCCTTACTTTGTCATCAAGTGGCCCTGTCATTAAAAAACTTCAAGCTGTTACACCAGACCAATCATCATTTATTGTAGAGAAAGCCACAGAAGCAACAGGTGTTGTTTGGTTGTGCCAAAAGTGAGAAGCACCCGTAAGACTGTAAATAATAACTGTCTGTAAGGAGACTTGACTTGAGGGCTTCAATGGAGGCGGTTTTATCAGAGGTAGACAAACATTTCTTCACAAGATCAAGAGCGAGAAGCGGCACTGAAAGTTGCTTTTCTCTTCTCCTAATCAGCTTTGGCAGGTCAGCTCTTGTAATCGAGTTAATATCTTAGCAGCAGTTCCTGCCTACTACATCATACATTTTATTGATCTATTTGGCCTTTAATGAATGTGACAGACAGGTTGTTCAACCAACTGGTTCCTTGTTTTTAGAGATTCTGTCTTTCCAAAATGCTAAATATATCCAATGGACACATGAAGCAGCATCTGGAGTGTCAGGCTTATCATATTACCAGCAGAAATATACCAGACATTGGCCAACAAGGTTGAGTTCAGAGTTCAGTTTTCTACTGTGAATTGAGAGTAAGGTTCAAGTGTACAGAGAACAGTGACAAAAGAGTTGCAAAGTGAGTCTACCAAAAAATGAAAAATGAAGGTCAATGTAATAATAAAAAAGCTTTTTTCATTCCACAGGCTGTTGTTTTGGAGTACAAACATAAACCTGATTCACACTTGTAGAAAAAATATGAAAACATCCAGACTTCTCACAGATGAGTTGTATGTGTGAACTCAAAAAGCAAAGTTTTCAGTTGGACTTTACACTGGAAATTTCCTAGCACCCCTCTAGTATTTTATCAATCAATAAATCTTTATTCGTCCGCAGCCCTTTACAATAGAGCAGACAGAAGCCAAACTCTTTATTTTATAGATAAACATATACATAAAGATACACATAAGTTAAGATTCATGACAAATATCAAGGCACAAACACATCATTGTTCTTTGAATGACCCTCTTTGGCCATCTGTAGGCACATTCTGGTTTATTAGGCCATATTTAATCTGCTCCCCGCATATTTGAGTCATTGGGCTCTAATTTCCTGGCGCAATGCAGTGGTAATTTTGTCCGATGCACCGCTGTGCGCCGAGATGGGTGTGATGGCGCACCAGGGGGAGGTGTCGAAAGATTCAGCTTGGCGCAGTGACAATTTTGTGCCAAAAAAATGCGTGAAAGGTGAGCTGAAAGCTCGCCAGCTCCAACCTGGTCTATTCTCGGCGCAGGCGAGGCATCCCGGGCAGTGGTAATTTGGCTGATGGGCGCACAGTGCGCACACGTCACCAAAACCTCACAGGCAGGTATCCACAGTGTCAGGCACATTTCAATGCAATAAACTATCACAACAACCACTATTTAATGTAACCATCTGAACCAGCACATACATTTGTATCTATATTAATTGTCCCGTCACATCTGAAGTCAGATCAGAGATGTTTGTCATAATGGAAACTCAACCTGATGGCAGCTGGAAGAGTGACGCAACTAACGAGTTCACATCTCTCAGCCAACCACATCATCCGATACGGAGTATCCGGCTTCTCTCATCTCATGAAATTCAAAAGAAAAGAAAAAAGAGAGAGACGCTCGCTGAATAAATGTAAGTCACTCGGTGTCTTGAGGATTTACCTGTGATTGCCCATATTTCTCTGTTTTAATCTTTATTTTTAACGTGATCTAAAAAGATGGAGTACATTATTGCAAGGAGGATGAGGAGGAGATATTGGGGGGGAATATTTCACCAAAGGTTCTGCTTTTTGGCGATGACAGACCAGGAATGCAGGTGGATCACAAGCATGATGAATGGATTAGCCCAATGCTGTGTTTAAATGTAACAATCACTTAATTTTGTACTCCTATTATGACACAGGAACAGATTACATCTGTCCTGCGAGGTGGTCCACACGGTGACGAGCATCATGGCCTCTGATGGGCGGCCCGGTGGCCCCTGCCCTCTCCCAGCTGCTGCAAAAGTGACAGCGGCTCTGACCATCTTCTCCACCGAGGTGAAATTGTCACTGCGCCTCGCCCGTGGCGCATTTAAAGGTGAGGAGAGGCGTTCATTTGATTGGTGAAGATTACACTCGGCTGTGTTAAACCCACTCACGCCTACTCTCCTCCCTCTCTGCTACTTGCGCCGCTGGGAGGGACGAAGGCGTGGGTGTGCCTCCCTGCGCCAGACTGCGCCGTGCACGAAACTTGCAAAATGCCCTGGACACACCCCGTTGGCGCAGCGCTGGGCAGGTGCGCCCCGCCTGCGCCTGGTCTACGAAATTAGAGCCCATTATTTTCATGTGAAAAGTGTTGGGAGCTAAAGCCGTCTCTCTGTGACTCAGCCACAAAACTTGTTTTTTTGCTATATGTTCCCAAAGTTCATCTTAAAATGAGCAAAATAAGTTTTGGTAATCCTGCTGAAGAAACTCTGGTCTTTTTAATGACGAGTAAGACTACACAATTTATGAACAATTATTACCCGACCCAACAGTCATAGGGTTTTGTGAGCTGTCGGCCATGAAATTTGGTCGTGTGGCTTGTCATAATGACCAACAACAACAGACCAGTCTGGGACGCCACAAGACTCCACAACAGAAAGTCTAGCAGGTTTGATTTTTGTCCGGGTTCCGTTCCTCCACGTCCGAGACATTAACCGATGAGAGCACTTGAGCTCTGCATGTGGGACCATCATGGATGTAAACAAACTGAGGTTTGTGCCTTCAGAGCTACGAGACAGGAAAAGTTGCAAGCTCTGAAAAACCTCCCTGCTCTTATGATGTGTTGAAGAGGAGCTACTACAGACTGTAAACAGAGAAATGTTGGAGAGAAACAGCATAGGAACACAGGGAGTGACTGTGCACGTTTATCAGCAAACAAACATCTCATTCAACTTAACATTTGTAGATACAAACAAAAGTACTGTCCTCTGAATACAGTCTGTTTATTGGGGGTCTTTGGTGTTGCCCCTCCTCCTTCCACCATCGTCACATCAGTCGTTACGTAAGGTCAGTTTCAATCGTCTAGACTGTCATGCTCGTCTGGCAAGTTACTGCACAAATTTATGGCTCTTTGGTTGCCTACTCTCACATACCAAACTGTGTTAATTATGTTTGCTAATTATTTTTGTCATAGTTTTTGTCAACAACCTTTTTTCCCCTGATGAAAACTAGACAGTATCTGATAAAAACAAGTGCACATGGACAAAAACTAAAACTAAATTAACTGATAACATATTTGACAGAGACTTAATCCAATCAGACCTCATTTGGTCATCTAGAAAGTAGGAACAAATTAGGAATATATTCAGTCACAGCTACTTTGGTTGTGTGGAAAGGTTGGATGAGTTAAGAGGGACATCCAATCACAGCTGTCTTAGCTTCATGGTGGTGGGATAAGTTGGAGAGCGATCCAATCACAGCTCCTCTCTTTATGAATTGATATATTCATGTAGAGCAAGTTCACTGTTTGTTGTCAGTTCTGGTATTGTAACTGAGATGCTCTGCCAGTTAGCCTAAATAAAGGTGACTGCATTTCGCACAAAAGTTCAATTTGTTTCTGTTCATTTATACATTCAAACTTTATTAGCATTCAGTAAAGGGTTATTAGATGTTTGATTTAATCCATGTGTAAAACATGACTTCAGAAATTCAGGAAACATAAAAAATGCCTTACACTTTACACTTCATATTTTAGTCGACTAAATTTACAGTAGATTTCGTCGACCAAACTGTTGTGAAATTTCATCAACTTAAAATAGACTAAAGTTACAACAATTTAGATGACGAAATTATGACTAAAACTAAAAGATATTTTAGGCAAAAGACTCTAACTAAAAATAAATGAATAGGTGCTGTCAAAATTAACACCGATACCAAACATTGTTTCCAACAAGAAAATTTCGTATTCTGATCTCGGCATTGGGGGAAGATGCTTCATGCTGTAGATGTTTTGGCTGACTTTAGTTGTTCTGTGCTTGTTATTGTTTCATATCTGTAACTTGATGAATGATCTGCTGACTGTCTTGGCTAGAACACTGTTGTAAAAGAAATTCTCAATCTTAATAATGAAGCTTGAATTTTGATATAAATCTCCAAATTCCTAATTTACCAGAGTGAGAAAATATGACCAAAAAATATCTTTACGTGACCCTCACAGCTTCCACATGATCCAGGTGACATTTATTTAGCAACACAAGTCATCTTACAAAGCTCTATGACCACCGATGAGAGGAAATGCAGCCAATATCAGAACATGCTAATGAGAAACAAATAATATAAAATGCAAAGCGATGACGCTCTTATCATCTGATAACTGATGGAATCGAGTTAAAGGCTGCAAATCATCTTCCTGCTCGATAAAGTGACCGCTGCTATCAGCTGACAGTGAATGTCATCACTGGTGAACAGAGCCTTGAAGTTTTGAGTAATTGAATTTGTGAAAGTCATCATATTACCCTATAATACAGTATGCAGATTCAGAGGGGGTTGCAGTTTACCAAAGGGTCGAACTAATATGAAAACGCCACCATCCCCCACCTACTTACTGCACACACACACATAAACAGCGTGTGCTTCATTATGCGGTCTCCTGTTTCACATTGCTCCTGGCATCACTGCCCCTGCCTCAGAGGAGGCTGAGATGTACGACTATAAACATCACTTGATATTTTGTTACAAAGACACGGTGGAAATGCTCCTTGCGCTTGCTGATTATCTCAACGGCTCCATGACATCACCTGTCAGGACTTAAATATCCTTGACAAAGCTCCTCGCAGCTGAAAGGACGGCTGCTGAGGCATTCTCATCCCCTGAATAGAGGAGTCGATGAAGGACATAAAACTATACACCATGCACCGTGTGAGGCATATTTTCAGGAGCCTCTGGGGCACACTTGACAAACTGCAGCACTTTTACATTTCTACAGCGTACGTAAATATAGCAGGGAGGGCAGACAGCAAAGCAGGGTGGAAATAACGGAGAAGAAAAACAAGCTTTGTGGATATTTTAGGGTTTGTGCAGAATCCATATGAGCGGCACATTAAAAAGAGACCTCTGAGCAGCCTAAAGTTCAAAGACACTTTTACAAACACTTTTGTGGAGTAAGGAAAAAAAACATTTTACAAAGAAACAGCATATCAAAGATGTGAGAGCCTAAAGGAAAGTTAGCAGATTCTGATGAAGGCTACATTGATTCAGGTAACTATATCCTGAAGGACACAGCTGGTATTAGCAGTGAGGGCTGGGTACGGTAACAACTCATACATGTTCTACAGTGAGGCTTTTATGGTATTAAATTGTTATCTCACCATTTTCATGGCCAATACACATCATAGAAAAAATGGGAGAATGAACTACAAGTCAATTAATCCAAATGCTTTTTCTTTGGCCAAGAAGTGATAAAAAAAAAAAAAAGGTACAAAAATGTGCATGAAAATAAAGATAAAAGTAATGACTAAGTGATAAAAAAAGGGGGTTAACTACGTATCATAAAGCAAGCTTTTTTTTTCATGTGTTTAATTATTTATTTATTTTGCTATTCTCTCTGCAATAATATTATATCACTATATTATAAAGTTTTTAAAAAAGTGTATTAAAAATGAAATTTTAAGCACAACCCCTTCTTACCCCTAAAAACAACCCCATGATTTCAAAAACACATTAAGCAAAAATTAAGTATCTGTTTATTTAATGCAGTGTTTCTTAAATAGTAGAAAGTCACCCCAAAGGGTGGAATGGCCAACATGGAGCTTTGTTTGGCCATTCGATGTGACAATCCAAAATTGTCTGATTGGCTACTTGCTTTGTTAGAGGTAACCTTGCATTGCCACTGGATCCCCTTATCGTCTGTAATCAGATAGATCCATCTTGCAAAGCTTCAAGCCACAAATGACTCAGTCTGAGGGGGCACGGCCCAATCAGCCACCATTAAAGCAGGAAGAGGTGGGAGCTACGAGCGTGATGACAGCAGGAAGTGAATTCTCTTGTGGTGTTGTGGTGTGTTGTTTTTTTTGGCAGATTTGGACAGCATTTCTGAAGTAGAAAAAGCACTCAGAGAGAGAAGACCTCCACCAAGCAGCTCAGTTCCAGCAGTGGCTTTTCCACAACCTGTAAAAGATAAAATTCTAGATCACCAGATCCAGAATAGTGCCAGAATCTGGACCAAACTCAGCACATACATGGAGGTTGTTATCCTGTAAGAACACAAGTTTTGGGAACATTACTTAATATTTGGATTTTTTTTAAATCATTGAGTGTCATCAATGGGATTCCCCATTATAAAGTCCAATGTTTTTTGTGACATCAATCTGGATTGGATCAGGATGAAATTTGCCTTGATAATAGAGGCATGGACTCCAAATTATCCTGTCAAATTGGAAGCAAATCCGTTGAGAAATGGCAGGGATATGATTTCTTTAAATTCAGCCCAATAATAACCTATGGGATTTTTTTAAATTTTGGGAATCTTTTGAATCCAGACCAATATCTCTATCACCACCAAAATTTTATGGCTTCTTCCTTGGAGCAGACTACACCTCTGGTAAAATTTTTATGGAAATCCATCCAGTAGTTTTTTATTAATTTTGCTAACAGACAAACAAACAAATAAAAAAAAAAAAAAAAAGCCCCTGGTGAAAACATAACCTCCTTGGCAGAGGTAATTAAATGGAAAACAAATGCCACTGAAAGCATTTCTTTATCAGAAGGATATTTTGCTCCAATCCTTGTATTATTTGGCTAGGGGACTAAAAATAATAATTTATTATAGTGACAAACCCATGGATGACAAACCCTCTGCCTAATATAAATGTATTAAAGGTAAGCCCCTTGAGATGTGGCATCTGGTTTTCAAGAGGGACCCCATGTCTATATGGTTGATATATGTCTATATGTGGCAAGATAGTTACTATGGATGGATAATCTATAACTACCATGGATAGAGAACTCAATCTAGACATTAACGTCTATAATGATTATAATCCGGAGAGGAATGTTGTTGGTTAATATTGCAGCTTCTTGTTGAACTACCATTAAAAAGGGTTTAACTGGTCTAAAAGTATGAATGTATGTTCAATGATGTCGTTTCTGTTGATGGTTGATGCAGGATAGAGCACATGGAGCCGAGCAGGTCCACAGCAGCAGGTCATCCATGGTTGTTTGTCAAGGTCATACTTATATATGTGTGCTAACTACCATGTATTCAATTTATTTATTGCTTATTGTTTGGCCACCAGTGTAGCTGACTCTTATAAGTTTGAAATCACTAATAAAATCTATGACTTCTGATTTGAGGTATTTGAAGGGTTACTTTAAGGAGCAGGAAAAAATGTTTAAACAGATATATTTTCAAAGTGTCACAAACTCTTAACATCTTTCTTTCATATTTTAGGTTTTAGATTCTGAAGAGAAGATAAGAGGAGGGACCAACTTTAAATATTTAATACTGAATTACTGTCAGTCTCTTTAATCTGTATTTTTAAGGGACGTTGGGGATTTTTTGGAGTGTGTAATTATAATGCCAGACAAGTGATTAACAGGATGATGACATGACAAGGCAAGAGGGAGAAACAACAATCGTGAAAAGGATAAAACAGAGATAAACTTAAGTAATTAACAGGAAGTACGTGAGTCAAATTCAAGAGATAAGTTCAACGTCACTTAGAACTCCAAGCTGTTTTTTTTATGGCCGCCTTTGCTTCAGACTACTTGCCCTTTAACACACCCTGCACTTAACATTTTGGCGTGCAATGCAGTGGTCTTCTCTCCCCATTTTTATGCCCAGCGCTCACATTATTCAAATCGCGAATGAACATGCATTCCCGATAGTCCCCAGGAATGTGTTGGACTCAAAAAGCTGGAATGATCCCATTTTAAGGATGCAGGTAATAACAGTGTCATAAACCACTAACACTCAGATTAGAATCTAAAGGACATGGGGCGGTGAGATCCTGCTATCAAGAGGACACATGAAAAGGAAAGCCCACATCCTAAAAAATCAAGACATGTGTGAGCTTGTCCCACACAAAATGGATGCACAATATACCCTCTTATCAGTTTTATATTAAGTGGTATAAAGGGCTGAATGACATGTCCAAGCTGTTCACGACGCACACTCTTCTATACATCATACACCCAAAACTTGTGAATAGGAGGAGTGCAAACATTTCACACACATAAAATAATAAAAAAATGTGTATTAAAAAATGTAGAATTCACGCCGTGATCTATTTTTTACTGTCTCCATGTGGTACAAATGTATTCAATCTGTCTCCCTGCTGACAGTTTTCAGGCCATTCAGCAAAGTCTGCAATGTTCCGAGTCTTTGCTGTTGTTCAAGTCCCATCAATTCTCTCCCTATTGAGTTAAAATCCATCTGTCTTTATAATCAAAGCATCACTCCTCAGGGTTTATCAACTTAACAGTACACCACTGTTAACGTTTAATGTGAGATTATGACCTAAGATAAAGATATGAATTAAAAATGGGGTCACAATACATGGTGTTGCTGAGTATGCATAAATTTAGCCCACAATAATCCATAAATAAAATGACATTTTAACTGCCCATGTCCATGTGGAATGGGTGTTGGTGGTGTCTCTACTTGCAGAAATGACAAGATGTTTGTAATATCTTTAACCATCATGACTATCTTTTTACCAGTCAGAGATATTAACAGGACACAGCCCACTTTTAAGATGAAAAACTAGTCACAGGAAGTACACTGTATGCACCAAAGTTATGTACCTCCAGGGTAACTATGTGACCAGTAGGCATATTTCTTTGTGCTCCTCCAAATTAGTTCTGCCCTCGATACACCTTTCTGCTGCAACAGCAGCATCAGGGGGGTCGTCCCAATTTGTGAGAATCATAGGTATTTGCCAGGAGTGAAAAAGGTAATAATATAGAGTATACAGAAATAAATCTGAAGGAAGGTCTCGGAATAAATAACAATGAAAACAGTTTGCTCTTGCTCTTCAGTGCGCTCATAACAAAAAGTGGAGAGCTGAACTTCCTTCAGCCCGGCCTTTTCTTAGAGTATCATAAACTCAGATCTGATCTTATCCCCCGTCTTTGGTTTCAGTCACATTACACACTGCTACCTTCAAACCCCTTTTCTCTGTTCCTTTCTTTTCTCACAGTGGGCCCTGAAGGGGTTATCGTGCCCAGGAGCAACAGCAGATCCCCTAAGAGGATTCCCAAAATTTATGTCAGCAAGACATAAAACATGACCTAATTCCCTGTCATGCTTTATATATTCTCTACACATAATTGTGAAATGGTGTCATGCTGATGGTGTGGTTCCTGCTAGTAAAGTCTCTGTTATATCTGTGTTCAAACATGAAATAATGGAATGAACTCTCTTAGCAATGCAGCAGATTTTGGACAAAACTCTTGAGAAGAAGACTTTTTATGCCATAAACTGCTGTTGAGATAAGAAAAAGTGGCCTTACCTTTCTGACTGTCAATAACAAAGTTGCCCTCCTCGTTTCCTGTGGTGATCTTGTACGTTATCCCGTCTCCGTCAGGATCCTTCGCCAGCACCGTGGCAACAAGAGTGTTCGGACCAGCATCCTCTGAGACGAATGTCCGATATCTGAACACAGACAGAAGCATCATCAACAGAAACATTTAGTGAAGTATTAAAGCCACTCTGAAGGCATAAGGCAGCTGGTATACTTGCAGTTTTTCCATGTGTTTGCATCTGTTGGTCATGAGCATTTTTGTTTACATACTTGCAGGTATGGAGCGTGTGTTATTGGAGGATGCCACTAGAGAGTGGTAAAAGACCTCAGGCTGTATGAAACCATCTGCTGTGTTAGAAGCTAACTGCAAACATGGCAGTAATTCTGAGAGTAAAGAAAGACTCCCTCACACTGTCCAACTTGCAAGAAATTCATATATTTGCACAACTGGTCTCAGATACTTTTCTCCATGAACCATTGCAACATTTCTCAATGTAATGGTCTAATGAGTGACCCTTTTTGAATACTCACAGCCAACTCTGCTTAAAGATCCATCCATCCGTTATCTATACCAGTTATCCCTTTCAGGATTGCGGGGTCTGAGGCCTATCCCAGCTGACATTGAGTAAGAGGCAGGGTACACCCTGAACTAGTCACCAACCAATTGCAGGGCCACATAGAGAGAAGAACAGCCATTCACGCACACACTCATACAAAAGGGCAATGTGGAGTCACCAATCAACCTAATAAAAGCATGTTTTTGGTCTGTGGAAGGAAGCTGGAGTGCCAATGCATGAACAGTGAGAACATACAAACTCCACACAAAAAGCCCAGACCAACCAAGGGGTCAACCCAGTGATCTTGTTGCTGTGAGGCACGCGCACTACCTGCTGTGCCACCCTTTCTCGTAGATGCTGCAGTTATAGCACCAGTGAAAACAGAGGGTGTTCTCTCCAGTGCTTCATTGTGAAGCACTGTTATCATTGTATCAAAAATATTAATTAGTAGTTTTTAATGTGAGAAAATACAGCTGGAGAAACTAAGCTAACATAAATACACCCACATGCAGGGTCAACAATGGTGTCAGCTCAGGCAGGTTTTTCTCTGTGCAGCCTCACATTTTGTTTAGATATTGTATATTGTGGTTTAGATATTGTACATTATTAACCTTGCAGAGCAGATGGACCTGCCTGATTCATTGTCTGAAATTACACAGGTCCATCTTGCCAAGCTCCAATCATCAAGAATAGAACAGAATAGAATAGAATTCAATAGCCTTTATTGTCATTTTACTTTGGGGGTACAATGAAATTTAGAGCGGTCTCACAGAGCCACTGTACTTCAGAAAAGAAGACAACAAAACAGTGCAGACAGCATACCACAGAACCATTGTGATAATCGTTAATGAGGTTCATGTCACATATAAGTGTTAAATGATACATCTGTGTGGTATACTTTAATGTAAAATGATAGTCTAAGGACCGATTGTAGTTTAAGGTAATGGCTAACAACAGGGTCTAGCTGCTACGTCATACTGTGGCTTGATATGGATTGATCTGTGATGAGTGTGACTGGCAGAACGATCGTCCAATCACCAGCTGCAGTTGTTGTTGAAGCTTCCGCCTCTGAAAACATTTTCGAACGGCTCTTTCCCAGATGGACTAGCGAAATATTTCCATGACGGATATATGGAACTGTCCATGGCGTGTCAGATTAGTTAAATTGTAATATTTGGAATTTCTAACCTTCTAGATAAGTTGATCTTAAAGAGTGAAATATAACATCCCTGTATGATGAGATGACTTGATTTACAATCATCTACAACCAAAGCTAAGGCTTTTGAATAAGACTCATGAAGGACACCATGACTTGTTCACACTTCATATAAGAAACAGCGGTCTGAAAAGAGTTCTGGCAAAGTCCTCCTTGTTGGAGATCTTTAGTCGTCAGAGAAGAGAGTTACATTTGTTTTCATCTTAAGCAATGAGAATCTGGAACTTTTCCTTTAACATAACAGCAAATAATAACACATGCAGACTTTGAGATACCGAACAAGCTACATATGGCATTGCTAAGATTTAAGTCATATGACTGTTTAGAGAAAAATCTCAACCAAACACCGCATCGCCTGCTCCCTCACATCAGCCTGATAATTGCTTTCACCGTGAGCCCCTGGTGTTAATCAGTCCCTGAACATTTACGAGAATATAAACCAGCAGAGTCGTGAGCAGCAGCATACAGAGCAGCAGCACAGCAGCAGAATGATAAGTAACCGGTACTTCAAGATTTGTTTTCTTCATCCTCAACAGTTTATACAAACATGAAGTCATATCTGTTGTCATCAGTTTGTAGGATTTCTGACCATCAATCCGTCATTACATCTTCAGTCAATTTACAGCATCTAGAACTAACCCAGGCTCTTCCCCCAAACCTCCTCCTCACTTCTTGTTTGTATCTAGGATTCGCTCTTTAAACTTTGTTTTGAACAGTTGCTTGACCTTACACATCTACTATATTTCCAAACTACTGGTGTGTGCAGGTAAATTTTTCTTTAAAGGCTGCCCTTTCTACCTTGTTTACTTCAGATCACACACTGCAGTCTGGAGAAACAAACATTTCAGCTGCTCATGTACAAAGGAAGACATCATGGCAAAATAAAACAAGGAGCCTTTCCGTGGGTGTTAGTTTAGAACAAAGCTCTGTTACACTACAGAAAGATTAAAATAATTAAATATGATTAAAAACAATGGAATATGAACACAGAGAAAACGTGACTTTCTGGACTACAACTTTACAAACTCACTCCAATGTTCTTGAAATAGAAATCATTATTGTTAGACTTTTCACTTTAAGCATATTTTACCTTAATTTAGGCTCATTTATTCATTTTGATGACTGCTAGAGTGTGTTCACAATCTCTAATACTTCTTTTCAGTGTTTATTTTATTTATTATTAAATGAAAGTCCTTCAATACAAACAAGTAAAAAGCAAAAATAAACAAAAAGACCAGAAAGAAGAGTAATCTTACATGATCTGCCCCCTTTTTACAAGACACTAATTAACAATGCAAATCATAAAACACAAAAACTACTCAAAAATCATTTTAGTTTCACAGACTGAGAATTTCCTGGTCCAGCAGTCTTCTCAGTCTGTCTAATGCGGCATTCATTAGCTGTTTCAAGCTGTCTTATTTACGCCCCTGTGACGCTTCACCTCCACTCTGAATGACCCTGAGACTGAATGAGAGGCTGTTGTTGCAAAGATGCATTGCAACATAAATTGATACAGATATTGCATCATCATGGAACTAATGTGAATGTCTGAAGGTGTGGTGATGACGGAGCTTTGTTGTGACCCTTTTGGGTAAAAGGGCTTGAGACGCTCTGTTAGAGCTCCTGCCCCCTTCATGGTCTTCCTCTCCATGTGGATCCAGTCCACCCTGATTGGTCGACCTGTCTTATCTGTGGTGATTGGTCTGCCAACAACTCTGCATTCATGCACTAGGCTTGGCACTCAAAGAAAACCAGCTTAAACAGCCATTGAAGCAATGATGTCACACTGGTAGGTCCATTCATGTGGCTGAGGGAACAAACTGTTTTAAGCAGCTACTGATGCCATAAAGACTGAAGAGGGAGAAGTACTGATGAGGAAGACATTTCTTGTTACAGGAGAGAGCATATAAGATCTCACAGAGTTATGAGAGAAACACACTAAACAACATAAAACCATGAAAAGCATAATATCAGCCTTTTAATCTGCAATACTTATCCATCAATCATAATCAACTTATTATTTTTTGGTAATGTCATGGTAAAAGGTAATACAACTTCTCCTAGCTATTCTTATTCTGAGCAAAATTATTTTAACTTATTAAATTTGTTTTTTTTATTATTATTACTATTATTTTTTTTTACTGTCAGATTAAAATGTATAAATACCTACTTGTAGATCATTTATGAAATCAAAACTTCCATTAATTTAAAGAAATACTTTACTTTTCTGCATGGCTAAATTTTTAGACTTTAGACTCAGTTTGATTCAAATCAACAGGCTTTACAGGCTTGAAAGTTGTGCAGTATTATTGCCGAAGCATTTTGTCAGAAACAAAATGAAACAAAATAAAAATGTTAATGTTTGATCATCACTGCTGTCAGGCACACACCTCTTATCTCCAAATTTGCTATGTTTCAGGAAATGAACAATAATAATAAGGAGTGAATGAATACTGTATTGTCTTGACTACAAACTATTCTTTACTTTGATTTGGTTAAAAATCAAATCTTGAACAGATGGACTACAGCAGCAGAAGACCACACCAGGTGCCGCTCCTGTCAGATAACAACAAGGAACTAAGGAGATGATTCACACAGGCCCCTCAATATTGGAAAATGTTGCCCAGTTTGATAAGTCTCAATTTTCTGCTGCAGCTCTAAGATGGTAGGGTCAGAATTTGATGTGAAAAACATGTAATGATGGATCCATCCGGCCTTGTGTCAACACCTCAGGCTGCTGCTGGTGTTGTGAGGGTGTTGGGAAACCTTTTCTTGGCACACTTTAGCCCCCTTAACACCAGTTCAGGTTACTCCAATGGCCTCTACAGTTCGTAGATCTTAATCCACTAAAGCAGGGGTGGACAACTTTGATTATCAAGAGGGCCACTCTGTTACATATTGTTGGGCACTCTCAATGAGAAAAATAAATAAATTAACAAAAACAGCAAATATAAAGCTTCAGAAAATCATTACACCAACAATAATACATTTAAACTAAAACACAATTAAAATTCACAATTTCATGACACAAAACTAAAGCAAATTTAAGCTTCTTTTTAATAAAATAAAAGAATAAATGTTTACCAGTTTTTACAGCACAAATGTATTACCTCCACCATTGTTTTTAAATATAACTAACCATATATTTAGTTTTAATGTCTCATTAATGTATTTAGAGACACAATCATGGCAAAGAAAGTCTTTTATTGACTTATCTAATTTGTGCTTTATGTACAGCTGGTAACTCATGATGAACCTTATCAAGCAGTTGCTAATTTTTCTTCATATTCACAATTTGTTTATTTATTATTTTGGACATTTTTGACAGGCTGCATTGAATGAGGTGGAGGGCCACATGTGGCCCCCGGGCCGCCAGTCACCAATCCCTGCACTAGAGCATATTACAGATGTGGCGGAACAGGTTAAAAACCTCATGGATATGCAGTCGACAAATCTGCTATCATTGATTGACTGAATGTTTATCTCGAACTTGAATGGAAAACATATATATTTATGTATACATTTAAACATACACAACAAGATAAAATGTAATAGTAAGCAAATGGAAATGGCTTTGACAGCATTTTTATTTCCACTACCGTTAATCCTTTCAAAACCAGACTCCATTTGAAGAGGGTGTAGGAAGAAGTAAAAAAAAAATAACATATCTAGTCCCCTCCTTATTCCTTCTCAAAATGTATTGCTTAAATTCACTCTGAAGCACTGTTCAGGTCATAGCCAACAATAAAGTTAGCAACAAAAGGCAACAACAAAATCAGATGAATAACAGCATAAACAACAACATTCAAAAACGTAACACCCTCCCATTGCTCAATGGTAAAACAGCTGTCCTTTTCTGTGACTCACATGTAAAATGCAGGTCTGGATGCTCTGACAGTCTGACGTAAATATCTGCCACTCTACTCTTCCAAAGAGACCTATTTGTTTTTCCACAGAAAAACAAGGCACCCTCATTACGAGCAGAACACTGTGATCATGTTTTGTCACTCTGCCTCAACAGCCGCTGCAGCAGCTCTGCCTGTGAAGTTCAGTGATGTCCCACTCGTTTACTCCGTTTGGTAATTTCAGCTCACACTCTGCACACCGCACACTCCCCTGCAGATCAATACACAAGTCAGACGAGGGGAGAAGCTGTGCTGTGTTTCTTTATTATGTCGTTTCTCCACGAGTACAGAGGGCACATTGATCAAATGGCTTCCACTTGTGGTCTATGGAAGCTGTTTGAAAGATCATTAGATAATTGCTTGTATTTATCTCACCTGAAAGCCAGAAAGAACTCCTTGTGAATTATTTGCCTGCAATTTGAAGGTAAAATTACAGACCCTGTCTGCACAGCTGAATTTATGCATGTCTCGTCCACAGGGGTTGCTAAGCCTCTTTTGTCCTGAAACCTCAAATTACCTCTACTTATGTATTACCAATGCAGACTGAGTAATCATAGCTTCAAATGGAGTTGGCTCACAATTAGGCTTAAGATCATAAGCAGCCTGACATGGAAAAAGCAGCTGATGTTGGACTATTTTGTTAGCAGGCTTCACTTTGAAAAACTTTCAACGAGAAAAATAATTGCTGATTTTTCACAGGGAAACTTGAAGTCCTTTGTGTTAGAACTAAAGTTGTTATGAAGATTTCCACAGCCTTTGCTGATGAGGGGAAACATTTTTCTAACACCTGTTTTTTACTGAAAGTCGTGTCTTTTAGATGTTCATGGAAATGTCTTGTGCCCTTAAAGTAAATGGTTTACTGTGTTAAATGTGATCTATGCTTGTTTTCTAGTTAGCTGACACTTAACCTCAATTTACAAGGCCTTTCACACTGCGTCAGTGGCGTGAAAACCCTATTTATATTACACATTAGGGTCTGCTTTGGATTTTCAGATACCACGTAATTGTCCTTAAAGCTCTGTGTGTACAGCCATCAAACTGGTTTGACATCAGATACCTCAGACTTCATACAGAGATGCTGAGATGCAGTCATTCTGATTGATTTCGTCAAACATACTTAGTCCAGATTTAAATTCACGTTTGCGTCTGCAAGCATCATGAGTGCTTTTTTTAATGTGCTTGCCTGTATGCAGTGTTTGTTACTAGGAGGTACCATGAAAGGGGATATAAAGACCTTAAGCTGTATGGAGCTACCTGTTGTACATGAAGTACTCGGCTAATATGGCGACAAGTATGGTATTTCCAAAAAATATTAACAAAATAAACACCAATAATCTATGCCATCATTAAAATATGTTGAAGAATGATGAACAGTGATCATGCCTTATCATCAGTATCATCTGCACTCCAGTTCTGCTATTTTTCCCTCAACATTGTAACTATCATGGTGTTGTGGTTTTCTGAGGGACTGTTTAAACTGGTAACTTTCAGCCGACTGGTTAAAGCACCAGTCAAAAAAAGTGTATTCTCTGAAATGTTATTGTCAAGTGTCTTTTTTTCATTGCATAAAAAAACAGTTATCAGTAGTTTATATGTACAAAAATACAGCCATGTATTCTGACACAATTAAACACACTGATAAAGTCAACAGAGAGTCACCAATTTAACTAGTTAAACTGAATACGCTAATCTTATTTCAAAATACATTTTTCACTGAAGTGTTTTTTTCAAAAGCTAGATTAACATACATGTTTGGGTCTGTATAGCCTTTGTTCGGCTCTGTTTATAAAACTTTCTGTCTGAGCTGTTCCTGATGCTGTGTAAACTCCATATATTCTCTGGCTGCATGCTAATACAGGCCTGTGTATACTACAGCACAATGATACTATTTACATGAAAATGTGTGTATTGATAATAATAAAAATAATGATCAACCAATCAATCTTTATTTTTTTAGCAGCAATTCATAACAAGTGTTATCTCAAGACACTTGCAAGAGCAGGCCAAACCCATACTCTGTATTTTACAGAGACACATGTATGCATATACACACATATGCATATATACATATATAAAATACACATATGCACATATATACATGAACATACATCCGAACCAAACATAAATCCACCATGAGCACAGCACTGAGCCAACCTACAGTGCAGTGCATCTTTAGGAGGATTACAGAAACAGTGACAAGAAAAAAACTCTGTTTAGCAGAAAAAAAAAAATTCTTATTATCATCATCTTAACTATATATCTACTTAACAGATGAATATGGCTCAAATGTGGTTAGCTACTTTTCTCCACGGTGTAACTTTAGTGTAGCGAAGCTGATTTTTTTCATGAGTAACTAATATCTTAGCTTCCCGTATTTTACAAGCAGCTTGTGGTGAGCTATGTTAACCTGATACCTTAACTATAGTGTGTCATGTCTGGGCACAGAAAGTGAACATATTGGATCCAAATGATTATTATTGTCTATTTTGCCATCAGTTGAGATCAAAGTTGCCTTATAGCCATACCATTTTGTCACCATCCCGCTGCTGCTGGATGACCACAGAAGTGTGATAAGTGAATGTGCTAACACCAATTAAGCAGGACACACACATAGAGATTGTCCGTCTGTTTTTGTCCCGACTTTCCCTCTTCCTGACCAAGGACGGCAAACGCCAGATTATCCTATGTCTTATAAGATTGTCCTATAAGTTTATCCTGTGGTCTGAGGTGTGTTAAGAGTGAGTTTGTCCTGATAACCTGTTTTAAGGTCGGGGCCGACAATCATAAATATTAAACTTGATTCAATATTTACGACCAAAAATCTTCGTGTGTGTGGGGAAAGCCGACGACTCCTGAGTCCTGACTCTGTGAATTGTGTCGTGGAACAGAATGTAACCAATCAAGAAGCAAGCTGACTGAGGAAAAAGGAAGCAGGAGTAAATAAAAACAAGCATGGCCGACCAGAAACATGAAGTTTCGTGGATCTCAGAAATGGAGGACCAGCTAAGGTGTTCACGCTGTCTCCAGGATTTTTTCCACAGTCTTTCCTTCTTTTAAGTTCTGGATTTTTTTTGTCAAAAATAGTCCCAAGACCACCATCATTCCCTCTTCTCCTATGTCCTCTTCCATGTTGCTTGCTGTTTTCCAGTTCCTGCTATGTCTCTTCTTCTTCTTTGTTTTTGTTAGATCATGTTTGATCAGATTTCTGGCTTGGAGGACTAGATTCTAGATCGGTGGTGGGACAGAATCATTACCATTATCATTGTGTGGTGTGCTGTGTTGAGATTATCAGAGCACACCACACACAGTACGATCAAAACTGTTCAATGCCTGATTTTTTCTTCACGTGTGGGGTCTCTAACAGATCAAAAATCTCTTTAGGTTTAGAAAATCCTTATTGGTGTACCCAGCTTTAGGTTGCACCAGTTGCATCATCTTGACTTCAGCCCCATTACGGTGGCCCAGAAAGCCATTACTGTCCTCATTTTATGCTTTGTTGAATTCTTGGTTGTCTTTTAATTCATCGTGTCAGGCATTGTCTATTTAAAATGTTTGTCTGAAATGATCTGATTATTTTTCTGTTGTTATTCTCACACTTTACTGTGGATTATTCTTCCTTTCATCTCCCCAGCGGTTCTAGGCAAGAGCTTGTAATATTGTCACCTGCTGAGGAAAATTGACACATGAGGGGAGTGCAAAAATATTAAATTAAAAGTTATTTAAATGACACAGTGAGTTAGTGGCACCATCTGCAGCGCTCTGTAGCCCTAGCTTCCGTGCTGACTATTTCTGTCCAGACATAGAGCTGATCTGTACATTATACAAACCGGCTTTCAAAAATCCCAAACCATGCCTTTAAGTTGCCAGAACAGATGGTCCCAGATCATTAGAAAGGAGAAAATAGAACATTTCTTCAACAAATGTGTTTAACTCCAAAGAAAGGCCAATCTTTGAATTCTCAGTTAGACCAAAAATATCCATTAAAGAAGATATTTGGAGGTATCAACTGTGAGGACCATCACTAATGAGAGCATCCAGAGGAGAATCAGTTCAGAGAGAACAGGACTTAGGAAGCATAACCCTCAAAAGTCGTGCCTGTTTAAAAACTTTATGCAGCCACGTTTGAGCTTCACCCCGACTCTAATTTCACCATCAATGTGGAAATCAATTGAAAAGCTCCTCAGACATACACCACCACATTCTAATTACTTTTCCAGCCCTTTGTTTTACCTTTTTGATTCGCATTGTTTTCATTCTGCTGATCAAAGATGAAAACAGATTCTCTTCTCCGGCTGGTGCCTGATTTCAGATGTGAAAATTAATTACTAAATTTAATTATTGGGTTCATTCAGTGTGTCCAGATAAGGTAAACATGGAGAATGGAGAAATGTGAAAAGGGGTTTGTTGTTGAATAATTGGGTGTCATTTTTTAACCTGGAACACCAGATGGACCATTCAATATATTTCACAAGTCCATTTGGGAGAGAGCCCATAGAAAGTGTTTGGGGAGGGTAGAATTTTCAGAAGTATATACAGTAGGTGACTGGACAATTGTTTTGTCAATCAACATGTATTACGGGCCCATCAGATAATGTTGTAGGCGGGAGCTATTGCACTACAGAACATGAGTCAGAAACTCTTGTCACAATATGTCAAAAGTAAAGAGAAAATATCCTTAATATAGGCATCCAGATCACACATCAGGCTCCAAATCCGGACCAGATCTGATAAAACTGCTACTAAAGCTGTTAGCATCTATGCTAATCTCTGTGTGAGCAGTAGCTTCCTGCTGTCGTCTCACTTCCAGCTTGTTCCTCTTCCTGCTCTAAAGGACTCTGATTGGACTGTCCCGCTTTGGGCCGCTCACAATTGTTGTTGATTGGAGCTTGGCAAAATGGATCTGCCTGATGACAGACATAGGACTAGGTGGATCCAGCTGCTGTGCAAGGTTATGTATAACTAGTCCATCTTTGCAACATCCCATAGAAAGTGATGGGAAAGGGCAGAACCATTCAAGAAAAACTGGAACGGGGTTTAATGATTTTTTGTCCATCACAATTATTTTGTGCCAGTTAGACATTTGCAGTCACATCCTGCTTTCAGCACAACTAAACCTGAATCATTTCAACTGCCTGTCTATCCGTGAGGACAATAAAAAGTGATCATTCCAGCTTAAAGCTTAGCAAAATGGATCTGCTTGGATCATGCTCTTTAATTGTTGTCTGCCTAATGTCAAATTCCCTAGTTTTTATAACTTACAATGGTTTGATTCCTGTGATTTACAATTCCTCAAACTGCATGCAATCTTTAACCTAATGCAGCCGCTGTATCTGCCTAATTTCATGTCTGTAATCAGGCAGATCCATCTTGCCAAGCTCCAATCTACAACAACTGTGAGTGGCCCAAAATAGCACGGCCAACTCAGAGTCCTGTAAAGCAGGAAGAGGTGGAGCTACGAGCGAGACAACAGCAGGAAGCTACTGCTCACACAGAGATTAGCATAGATGCTAACAGCTTTAGTAGCAGTTTTATCAGATCTGGACTGCATTTCTTTATTAAACAAAAAAAAAAGCAAAACAGAATGCACTTCTCGCTAGAAAAAATATTTTTGCTCCACTTCTGACATGTTTTGGAGATAGTTTGTTCTGTGTAGTGACTTACCTTTTGTATTTTGCACGACAGCAGTAGTGCCTGCCCACTAGGTTATTTGATTGCCTTGTGATGGATGTGATTAGACTATCATCCAATCACCTGCTGGATATGCTTCTGAAAGGTTCTGCCCCTTCCCACATCCTTCCTATGGGCTCTTGCCCAGTGGAATAAATTAAACTGGTGTCACACGTCTGGTGTGTCACATTACTTGATCCAGTGTTTTCCTTCAGAACTAGGCCAAGATTAGGATTTTCATGATTCCTGAGTTTTAAGCTTTGATACAACATCAGTGATAGATGTAACTTTGAAATCTTTAAGAGGTGTAAACACGACTTAACTGGTCAGCAGAGGCACCGCAACATTAGTGCCCCTTAAGGACAAAGACACAGGAGCTACCAGTGTGACAACAGAGTGTAAACAATGGCTGCTTGTACCCAGGTTAGCATAGATGCTACTGGCTTCATTAGCAGTTTAATCAAATGTGTACAAAACTTTATCAAAAGAAGAACAAATAATATCACTGAAAGTATTTCTTGATGAAAAATACATTTTCACTATTCTAGCTTTGGTGAGGGGTGGCACGGTAGCGCAGCAGGAAGTGCACGTGCCTTCCAGCAAGAAGGTTGCTGGTTCAAACCCTGTGTTGGAAGCTTTCAATGTGGAGTTTGCATGTGGGTTCTCTCTGGGCACTCCGGCTTCCTCCAACAGATCAAAAACATGCTCATTAGGTTGATTGGTGACTTTAGAATGCCTTTAGGTATGAATGTGAGTGTGAATGGTTGTTTGTCTCTCTATGTGGCCCTGTGATTGGCTGGTGTTTGGTTCAGGGCGTGCCCCACCACTCACAAAATATCAACTATGATAGGCTGTAGCCCCCCAACCCAGAAAGGGATAAAGGTTATAGATGATGGATAGCTGGCTTTGGTGAGAGTTTGCTGTATGAATTCACCTTTTTTCAACATGGCAGGAGCTCCCACCTACAACAATGACTGCCTTGTAATGAAGTGACTGACAGAATGATGGACAAATCACCTTCTAAATAAGTTTTTGAAAGTTTCTGCCCCAAACTCTTTCTGTGGGCTGTTGTTGGACAAGTGAAATATATTCTGGGTCATATATATTGAACTGCCTGTCTGGCAAGTCAGGTAAAAGAGGACTTTTGAGGACATATCTGTATTTATCAATATGTGAATTTTAATGGACAACTGCGGCACTCTCTTTAAATTTCCCCCTGCAACACTGTAAAAAGTAAGAATTATGATTGGTAGATTCTCGAGGATCAAAACTTTTCAAAAAATTAATATTTTAAATGATACTGGACATAAATACATTTATTTATAACACTTTAAATTTTGAGACGAACCCACAAGCCTTCATTTTACATCTCATGGCATTCAAACATATCAGAAGACTTTATTTTAACAAATGTTTGAACATCTTTGATGGAGCTGCTACCTGAGATCCAAAATTAACTTTTGTTGGGTATACACTGAGTGTTGGCAGAATCTGTCTTCATTCAGAGCCAGGTGCCTGGTTCAGGTGTTGTGGGGGCCTCAGGTGTGCAACAGTAATAACTGTAGCAGATGTGACTGTAATATGAGAACTGGAGCAACATTGTTTGCCACAGCAAGTAAATGAGTGCTCTGGCAGCTTTGATATGCCATTTGGGAGGAAAGAAATGGGAATAAGTTCTTTTCAGTGGACTTTCATAAGTCTGATTTATTCAAACTTTGAAGCCTGATGTGTGAATCATATTATAAATAAAAAAAACACAAACTGAAGCCTTTGTGTTACTTTTGTAAGTGGACATGAGCTCATTTTGCACTTTTGTAGTCTTTCTAAAAACTCAAAACACTTTTACTCTGCAGATCACACGTGTCCCCAATTTGTTGCATGGGGTATCGTTCTCATTCGTACCTGAGGCAGATCCAGGGGAATCGTCCTATTTTCACGGATGGCACAATATTTTAAGATGGATAAAGTTGTTCAAAATCAAGCCATTGGTCAGTCACAGTTCAGAGAAAAAATTCTGTGTTTGTTTAAAGCAGCACTGCAGATCTTTTGAGCCTTCAAATATTCTCTCCAAAGTCTGTTCAGTGGAGCTCGGCGCTGTAACAGAGAGAATGCCCCCGCGCCCTTCCCCCCACAGCGCTTCCCTGCTCTGTTTAGGGGCTATGTAACTTTGGCTCCCGTGACGGGGACACATATCGCGAGCGGCTGGGAGGAGTGCAAACTGCTTCACGGCACTACACGAGATTTGGCTTCCAGCTAAAGAAGCCGGTGTTTCGCATGTAGTAGTAGCAGCCATGGCATCCGCAAAGCGTGTGAGGAGGACTCTTTCTCCAGATTCAAGGGCAAAAAAGAAACTATCGAACAACTCAAGGAACAAAACTAGAATTAACATTGGAGCCCACTTTGCTCGGTGGCGAGAGCGTCGGAGATGGAAAATTAAAAGACAGACGCCAAGCTTGCAAAGTTACTGCTGGAGAGGTAAGTTATGTTTTCGTCGGGTTTTCCCCGTTCAACACTTGGTTTCAGTCGGTGGTTGCTCCGTAGCATTGCATGCTTTGTGTAACTTGGCGGACGTTGTTTTGTCACTAAATGCTACCAGCGGTTATTTGCCGGCGAGTTTCTCAGATTGCTGGAGATATTCATGGCACCGTGACGCTCGGTCATTCACTATTTCAATATTTCTTCTATGTCTTCGGACATCCTGTCGACTCGCTTCTCCCGGCTCTGTATGTCAACAAATGCACGTTGCTGTGAGGCGCTGTGTTACGACAGTGCAATTACGCCCAACGACCAGAGCAGCCCCTCGAGAGCAGACAAACCTGAATCTTACATAGTGGGGCTTTAATTCCCTGCTTTATGATTTATGGATTAATTCATTAATTAAGAAACATTTAACGTAGCATGGATTCTGTGCCAGGTGGCTGGTCTGAGTATTTCAGAATCTTTCGATCTACAGGGATTTACACAAGCAACCGTTCTTAAGATTTACAGAGAATTGTCCCAAAAGACAGAATATCCACTGAGTGGCAGTTTTCTGTAACCTGACACACCAGACTGACAGTTCCATAAATCCACTACAGAAACATTTCACTGGTCCATCTGGACAAGAGCCCATAGAAAATGTTTTCAGGGCCAGAACCTTCAAAAACAACAGCAGCCGGTGATTGGACGATTGGTCTGCCAGTCACACTCATCACAGACCAATCCATATCAAGCCATATGTTATAATTATTTACAAGTTAATCCTAACATCTATCCAGAGATATCAATTTATGCTAACATTGATTCAAAGATTTCATGTTTTTACTGCTTAAGCTAAGAATGTTACGTTACAAAATGAACTGTGCTCTTGTTTCCTGTCTGATATCTTCAGACTTGCTATTAGCTTTCAGTTCCTGCTATTATGCTGACTTAGCTGAAGTGAAAGTACCTACTGTTAACCCCCTGTACTGTGATTGACCTTTTCATGGCAGATGTGTCTTATGAAACCAGACACAGTCAGATTTCCTGTTCTGTACACTTTGCTCCAAAATAAGTGTGATGACACTGCCCCAAAGTGTATAAGATATTGTAACATCTATGTCCTGGGCTCTTTTCTGATCATCCTGGGGGTGAGCAGATCAGAGACCTCAGCAGCTGAGTGATTTTTATATTTGTGTATTGCTTTACATATTGTCAATAAATGGTTGGCTAACCGATCTAACCGTGCTTCCTTCCAAACCAAACAGTCTAACACATAGTATGACGTAGCAGCTAGACCCTGTTGTTAGCCGTTAGCTTAAACTACGTTTCAGTCCTTAGACTATCATCTTAGATTGACTTATACCACAAAAATGTATCATTTACCACCTATATGTGACATGAACCTCGTCAATGACAATCCCCACCAAGTTCTCCTGGTAAACTTCTGAGGAGAGCAGATTTTGCCAGGTATCGCTGAGTAACCACGACTTTGGGCTACCGTAGACTAACCGCATCTCTCCTAGCTTCACTAGCAGTGATCCCCAGATTCCCAGCTGCTCTGATTTGGTGGTCCAAAACAAAAAACATGATTTTCATGATTTCCCTTTTCTTTGACCCAAACTGTGACAATTTACCTTTTATTCAAGCACTCACTCATACACACTAAACTCCACAGGGTTATACAGCTCAAGTTTGTTCCCATTTGTCAACTTTGTCGATAATCTGTGATGTTTCCAAGACAAGAGAGAAAGAAAAGAAAAACATGCACTGACTTAAGTTATTTTACCGGTTACATCAGGTATTACCCTCACATCCTCAATATGCAAGTCATCACTGACTCCACTGTATCCTCATGCAGAAACAAAAGTCTAAAAGAGAGTTTGATACTGACTTTAACTTCATGAGACTTTTATCTGAGCTCCGCAGGGACCGCCTCATCGCCCTTATCAACTTAATACAGGGAATCAAAATACAGGGAATGAAAAATAAAGGTTTCTTTGAAATAAATCTGATTTGGAGGAAAGTGTCTCCCAGAACAATAACAGGTGATGCCTGAGCAGGGAATTTAAAGAGAAGGCTGCAGACAGAGACATCAATAAATCAGGATATGGATAAAACACAAAGTGATGGTATGAGTGTCTTTGGTCATCAGAGCCATTTCATAAATGGCAAAAGCATCAATCAACATGCATACACAACTTTTTTATTGGCCAGACTAACTCCCTCGAGTCTTCATATAGTCATCATCAATACTGTGTGCTACTGCGGGGGGAAAAGTCTTATAGAGATGAATCTCTGTTTAGGAACTTAAAAAGTGAAAATATGGTTATTCTATCAAGTCAGTGGTTGGAAATATAAGAGCAGACTTAAGCTGAAACAATTTTTTAAAAAGGTTTTGTTCACCCCAAATTAATTAAAGATAAGGATGGTACATATGCAGTGAAAAACCAATAAACACGGCCAGGTGTATATTCACTCATCACATTGATGTATGGTGTAAACAAAAATGGCAAACTTACAGTCTCATAAAGAATAGTTGTGATACAGAATTATGTGTTTGGTTCATTTAAACAACAAAAAAATCCCTTTGTGCACTGTTACTTTTGTGTAAAAATGTCTTACAACGTCTTGATGGTATCAATATTACTCATACTTGTAATGTTTTTCTTTTCTTTACGTATTTCCAATGATTGAATGTTGAACATTGGTCTTTGTAATTACTCAAGTATCTTTCTTTTATTTGAATTAGTTAGTAGTAGCAGATAATTAGAGCATGTGAACATTGTTGGTATCAATCAATCACATTTTTGCCATATGTTTTGGTTTTATATTAGGAGATGACATTTTGCCTTAAATACTGGTATTATATTACACCTATGCCTTTTATACTTATTTTTATATTATCCACAACAATATTCAAAATTTTACAGTTTATGATGTTTTATATTTTCTTTTATATATTTTGTTGTATATAAACATCAAACACCAGCATTTGAAGTTATTTAGAGTCCCACACTGAAGGTAGAAATGGGCACAGAATGAATAATCTATTCAGGGTCTACAACAGTTAGAAAGGACCACAGAAATGTATGTTTAAAGATTGTTTTAATGATATGTCATAATCTCACAATGTAGTTAGAATTATCATACAAAATATAATGCATGTAATGGTTTTTGGTCATATTAAGGTATTTTTTTTATATATGTGAGTTAATATCATGATCTTACAAACATTATTAAAAGGTTATTTTCCCACAACATAGAGCTGGAATACATATCTAATGGTGTCCATTGTTCAAAGTTGAGAAGATTGGACTGAAAACAAGTACTTGAGGAAAGAACTTAATGTACTAAACATTCTGTTCCAAAGCGAGAAGCAGGAAAAGCACGACCATACTTGGAGCTAAGTGGGAAGCCATTTTAAAGCAAATTCAGCCATCTTTAATAAACCACATAATTAAGAAAAAAAAAGGAATATGCCTTATTGTGCCTTATAAACAAAAGGTAAAGACATTCTGGACTCAATATTATTGTACAAAGGTCTATAGGATGGGAAAATTACACAATTATATGCAAGAATAAAGGGAAGTGAAAATTAAAAAATCTGGGAGGGAGCTTCTGGAAGACAAGGAAAGTCCCACCCAGCAGCTATAAAACGTACAGACACAGCTTGAGCTTCAGTTGTTTTGGGGTGTCGCGACACAAAGCAACTCTCGTTTGTTATTGTTCACCTTGTGACTGTAATAAATGAGTTTTTTGAAAGTGGACTTTGCCTGCGTCCGTGCGTCCTTGAAGAGCGAGAGCACAAATCTGAACTAGACATTTTTATATTTGTGTTATCTTAACTGCCATTACCGCGCAGAAGTTATGAGTCAGCTCTTTCAGTATTTACGAAGAAAAAAATAAGACACTACATTACGCTCAGGAACATCACTGTTAGCCCTCAAGACCAGCAGGTTAATGCTATTTCAGAGGAAGACGCACTGTTTTTGTGTGAGTGTGGTGAAATTAAGAATAAAGTTCACTTTCTTCTTCATTGTCCTGTCTATGATGAGATAAGGGTTGTACTTTTCATTAAAATGTCTTCTGTTGATGCCGACTTCCTCTGGTTGGATGATTATGAAAAGCTTGAGTTGTGCTTCAGGGGAGGAACTTATTCTGTGGCAGATTTACTATGCAAAGCCTGGTGGGGGAAAAAAATGAGAATGTACTGTTTAAAGGGACAATGTGTAGTGTTTTAAGTAATTTATGAGCTAAAAACAATGTCTACATTCATAAATATGTCCTCATTTGTGTCAAATTGCCTCTTCCAACAATCTGGCTTGTCTTCCTGAGCGAAGAATTTCTTATCTGTATTTACATAGAACGGGTAAGTCCTATAGACGCTTCCACGCCCTTTTGGTCTATAAAAACTATGAATAACAGAGAGGGACATAACGCACTACGCTTACTACTGGCTAAGGCTAAATGCATTTTCGCTCAGAGCCAGCGTGACTGAAATGGAGAAGGAGCAGCAAGACGCTACTTGAAATAATTTAAGTCCCCTTCCCAAAACTGTTCTTTACATTTCTGTGAAGTCAAATGGTCTTGAAATATAGTTTTGCAACTACAACATCACAGCTTTGCATTGCCTCTGAGTTTTTCTTCTATTTATTAAGAAAAGAATTTCATATCGTCTCAGAATTATCAGTCAGAAATAAGTGTTTTTCTTGCAAAAATGGGAAACTAAGACTTCTGCAAAATCTAGTGGGGCCATGAGTTATTACTTTAGGGGGGCTAATTTGAAGATTAAGGGTGATTCAGCCACACCACGAAGGGTTTAAGTCACACATGTCGACAGATGTTTTGGCAGAGAGTCACCAGTTGGTAACTCATTAAACATGGACACCTTGTCAGCTGCACTTGTGAACAATGTTGGAGAAACGGAAGGCTGACTGTCACCAGGCGTCAGTCTGAGCTGATTCCATGTTACTAATGACTGCTGGTGTTGTTTTGTTAGCTCTGATTTCTCTATTAACATGATAGAAACATAGTTACCATGTCTGCTTATTATAAGTGACTTTGGGCTTCTTTTTTTGAAAAGTTACTTTGCTTGTGAATATTGGCAGTTGCAGGCTGCATTTTTTTTTTTTTTTCTTTTTCCAAAAGTGCAGTTGCTCATTTGAGCTTGTTGTGCCCCATAAGCCAGGAGGGATCTGATGCATGCTCTACTACCAATATAAACTCAATTCAGAAGTTACACAAACTATTTTCTCTCGCTTTAAACGCAAATGTAAATTTTACTGTAAAAAGAGGGGCAAAAATGATGTTTCCACCAAGAAGAAACCCTTATAGCCAGAATTGAATTCATTTCTTATGTACTATGTTCACCATAACAAAGCTGTAGAGGATCAACATAAAACTTAGATAAAAGCCTGACTATGTCAGTTTGGTTACAAAAATCAAGGTTAGTCAGACTTTTTAGTGATTACAGAGTTATAAATAACAGTAGCTCCTCCGTTCACTTCTGAATAAAGAAAAGTATGTTCCACCTCCAGACAAAAGGATGTTGAAGAAGTAAATTAAGAGACAAATAATAAAGGATGTCACTATGAAATTGAAGTGTAATGTAGATGAAAAAACATGCTTTTTGAAGATTTCTCTTAAAAAAAAAAAAAAAAAAAGTAATATATAACGTTAGAAAAAAAAATAGCTGGAGGTTACTTGTTTTAAGCTTCTTTTTATTGACCTGGTTGCTGGCAACACTGGATAGAAAACCTACAAGAGCAGGATAGGGCAACTTTGGTCATGAGAGCCACATTGATTTAGTCCTAACTACCTGAGGGACAGTGTTGCAAATTGTAGCATATTCTTGATTTCACAACTGCAATTAACCTAACATTTATTAAAAAGAGCAAATATGTAGTTTTTATCCAAATTCATAAAACTGACAGTCATAGTTTACCATCAGATGTTAATAGTTACACTTAATTTAATGAACTCAGGAGAAATAGAGCCAATATGCTTTATTTATTCAGTGCAACAAACATGTATCTGCTGATTAGATTCATTTTGCTTACATTTCTACTTTGTTCAAAAGATTATACAAGATTTTTACAGAATTGATTAGTCAATTGCACTCATCGGCCACTTCATTAGGCACACCTCACTGCTGCCATGTTGGACCTCCTTTTGCCTCCAGAACTGCCTTAAATCTTAGTGGCATAGATTCAACATGGTGTCCAATTGGCAGCTGTTCATCCATGATTTATGTGTCATGGAGTACAGTGAACTCATTGTCATGTTCAGGGAGCCAGTCTGAGATGATCTGAGCTTCGTGACATGAGGTGCTCTCCTGCTGGAAGTGGGCATCAGATGATGGGTTCACTGTGGTCATGAGTGATGGACGAGGTCAGCAACAATGCTCATGTAGGCTGAGGGGTTTAAATTATGAGAGGCCAGGGGTGTGTAAAGAAAGTATCCCCCACTCTAATACCAGCAGCAGCCTGAACAATTAATACAATGTGGGAATTTCATGTCGTTTATGTTGAATTCTGACCTTGTTATCTGGATGTTGCAGCAGAAATCAAGACTCATCAGATCAGGAAACAATATTCTAGTCCCCTATTGCCAAATCAAGCATGTCTGCATGAATTGTGGGTTCAGTTTCCTGTCGTTAGCTAACAAGAGTGGCACCTGGTGTGGTCATCTCCAGCTCCAGCCAATCTGATTGAAGATAAACACATGCTGGGTGTTCAGAAATGGTCTCCTGCATACCCGTATATGAGTTGTTTCTTGAGTCACTGCTGCCTTTCTATCATCTTAAAACCACTCTGTGACTTGTGGCACCAGCAAGACATTTTTGCTTAATAGATATCTTCTCCTCTTTTCTCTCTCTTGAACCATTTCTCTGTAAATTCTGGGCAATGCAGTTTGTGATAATCCCAAAAAAATCATCAGTTCATGAAATACTCGACCAGCCTGGCTTTCAGTTTGGTTTTATTAAATAGCACTTGTTGCCAGTTTAATTTCTGTTTTACGTCAAGATTTATTTTAGGTATTAATTCTTTTTTTTTTTTTTTTTTACAACTTTACTGATTTTATTTTATTTCAAAACCCTTGATATTGTGTTTTACCTATTTTATGGTATTTTTCAATTTTAATAATTGAGTTTCCTTGGAAGTTTTATTTGTTTTAATGTACTTTTAGTAATTTCTCTTTGTTTTATTTCTTCTTGCCTGTTTCAGTCTATAGCAGTTCATCTCTGTTTTTGATTTCTGTCTGTCATTCCTTTCTGAAGCACTTTGAGCTGCATTTTTGGATAATAAAAGTAAAATATAACAGGTTGAGTTGAGTTTAGCCTTTTTTTCACTGACAACCATGCTATGAAGTCACTTAATCATAATAATAGCTTGAACTTCAGCATCTTAACCAGGTTCACATCAGTGTTAATTCTGTTGACTAATTATTTTCATCATAGTTTTCATCAACCTTTTTTTCCCTTGATGAAAACTATACAACAACTAATAAAAACAAGTGCACATGGACAAAAACTAAAACTAAATTAACTGACATTTTCATCAACAAATAAAAACTAGACTAAAATGTCTGAGAGACTTAATCCAATCAGACCTCATTTGGTCATGTAGAAAGTAGGGACAAGTTAGGAATATATCCAATCACAGCTACTCTGGTTGTGTGGAAAGGTTGGATGAGTTAAGAGGGACATCCAATCACAACTTCCTTAGCTTCATGGTGGAGGGATAAGTTGTGGAGCGATCCAATCAGAGCTCCTCTCTCTATGAATTGATATATTCATGTAGAGCAGGTTCACTGTTTGTTGTCAGTTCTGGTATTGTAACTGAGATGCTCTGCCAGGTAGCCTAAATAAAGGTGACTGCATTTCACACAAAAGTTCAATTTGTTTCTGTTCATTTATACATTCAGACTTTACTAGCATTCAATAAAGGGTTATTAGATGTTTCATTTTATCCAAGTGTAAAACATGACTTCAGAAATTCAAGGAAACATAAAAAATGCCTTACACTTTATACTTTGTATTTTATTCAAATAAATTTACAGTAGATTTAATCGACTAAAATGTTGTGAAATTTCATCAACTAAACTAGACTAAAATTACAACAATTTAGATGACTAGATTATGACCTAAACTAAAAGACAATGTAGCCTAAGACTATAACTAAAACTTAACTAATAAGTGCTGTCAAACTATACATTCATTCACATGCTTAAATGCACTGAGTTGCTGCAATGTCACTGGCTGATTAGCTATTATCATTGGTGACCAGTCAATGTTTATCACTAGTCTCTTGCAAAAAAGCAATCATATAAATAATAAATTAAACAGAAAAACTTGACATGTTTTCCTTATGTTTTTTTTCAATGTTCGCCTATATTCGCAGATACCTTCAGGCCTGCATGTGTCCCCTGGGCCACCTGTTGCCCACCTCTGTCCTTAAATGTTACCATGTCTGTAGTTTAAATCCTCCACCCCTCTTTCAGCTCTGTCTCTTTGTTTGTTACAACACTGATCTCAGGTTAATGCAGTGAAGTAATCCAAAGGCGGCCGCCAGCAATGTGCTTGAACATGAACCTCCTGGGATTTCAGATTTGTGTGTGATGTTCAAGTGCACACCTAAGACCACCTCATAGGGTAGCTGCAGACTTTGTTCTGGGGCTGTAAGGTGAAAAGACACAAGCTAAAGGTTTCCTGGAACATAGCAGGAAGCCTCTCAGGTCAGTTTCCCTGGCAACAGGCAGGTGAAGGTAGGTACAGTAATAGGGTCCTGACGGCAAAGTGACAGCAAGTAGATGAAAGGCAACTATTCTGTCACTCAGCGGGGAGCAGGAGGCGTGCAGCGAGGAGACAGATCTGAGAGCAAGGGTGTAGAACTTATAAAACTAAAAAATACAACTTCTTTCTTTTTTAACCTTCTTCTTTTTCTTTACCTCATCATTTATTCTGTCATTCCTTGAACTTATAAATCAATCATATCAAACCGCATGAGCCTGACATCAAAAACAGTATTCTGGGTTATTTGTAGACTTGTAGCCGTCATCCATTCTGCACTGGAAAACAGACACACACAGGCACGCAAACACTCACAAACACACACACACACTGCACTCATGGCCATTACTGCATGCTTCCAACTCCAAGAAATCGATACAAATAGGGCAGATTTTCTGCCTGGATAATATCTTTAATGACCTCTCTCTCCTTCTCTCCATCTCTGTTCAACACATGCATCATGTTACTCTACACATGCGTTCACGGTCATGCACACAAACTCACACACTTAGGCAAACACAACATGGCTATAAGAAAAGTAATGACTTTTCTGGGGCAGGCGATTGAATCATTTTTTAAAATCACAAGTTAAGTTTGAGATTTGATGGTTAACCAGGAATATTCTCACTTCAGAACTCATGTTCAAAATTCTACATCTTAAATTCAGATTTTGAGATCCACATCAACAATGCTAATCAGTTTCTTAATAGATTTGGGAATCAAATGATACTAAAAAGATCTATTGTATGATGTTGATTGTAAGATTCATTGTGTTAATGAGAGCTGCACAGCCACAAGTGTGGTCTAACACAATGACTTAGAGGTAAGAAACAGATTTAAGGTTTCATTTTGTCAAACAGATTATGTCATCCTATCACATAACAAATTGAGAAGGTGTTGGTGTTGACAAAATTTCAGAAGAAGCATAATTAGTTATACTGTGGATGGAGTCAAATCCCAGGAGCTGATGTCAAAAACAAGTGTCAAATGATGTTTCAATTAATCAAATTCACAGGTGTCACTGAAGTCTGAACTTTTTTGGACTCTGAACTTGTAAGTGGCACTTGTAGAGTCAATCATCCTGCCCTTACTCCATAATTAGACAAGAACCAGCAGATGTCTCAAGTCCACAACCTGAAAACTGCAGTGACATACACTCAACAACTCAAAAATGTATTTATTTTTAACTAATATTGTTTTATTATCTTTATTTTTACTACACCGTATGTGCCCTAACCAAACATGGTCTCTATATTTCAGCTATTTTTTCCAGTGTTTACACTTGCAGCATTAATTTAGAGTCAACACCCAGAGAGTGCACGCTACATATAGGTATTGATCAAAGTCACACTGTTAAGAGTTAAAATTTTTAAAATTTTAACTACAAAAAGAGTCGACAGTTACACTTTATGAGAAAAAAAAGTACCAACATTCTAAAAAAATTAAAAATACTTTGTTGTGTAGATGCATGTAGACACTAACCTGACACACCACACAGCTCCATATATCCGCCACGGAAATATTTCACTAGTCTGCCCAGAGAAGAGCCCATAGAAAATGTTTTCAGAGAGCAGAACCTTTAAAAACAACTGCAGCTGGTGATTGAACGATCATTCTGCCAGTCACACTCATCACAGACCAATCCATAGCATCCACAGTATGACGTAGCAGCTAGACCCTGTTGTTAGCCATTACCTTAAACTACATTTCAGTTCTTAGACTATCATCTTACATTAAATTATATCACACAGATGTATCATTAACCACTTAAATGTGACATGAACCTCGTCAACTACAATCCCCACCAAGTTCTCCCTGTAATTCTGAGGAGAGCATATTTCACCAGGTATCGTTGAGTAACCATGACTACTATAGACTAACTGGCATCATCCGGAGCATTTCCGCATCTCTCCCAGTTTCCCAGCAGTGACCCCCAGTCGGGAGAAGAGCAAAAACATGATTTCCCATAAGAAAAGCTTTAAGCAATGTTCTTTGCTCCTCTTTCAAAGAAGAAATTGAATCCATTTCTGATAAAACCACAGATATTGCCGCATCCTCGGAGACCGCTTCTGAAGCTGCCATTGTTTTCAATCATGCAGTCACTTCCCGCTGTCGACATGTCTTCAGTTTCCTTCCCTGATTGGGCCATCTAGCTTTTGGCCATGAAGCCATAGGAGATTGAAGCTTGGCAAGCTGGATTTGTATGATTTCAGAAAATGAACCAGGCCGGTCCATCTGCACCGCAAGGTTAAGTTTTCTGCTAAAAATGTTTTGTTTGATGCCAGAGGCCAGGTGAAAATGGCCAGAGTGGTTTGAGATGACAGAAAGACTTCAGTAACTCAAGGAAACACTTGTTACAACCACGCAACTGGTCTAATCTTGAAGCAGGTGTAACCCTGAAGCAGTAGGCCATTTAAGAAGTCTTAATATAAACTCGATAAGGTTTATTTGTCTATGAAGATTTTTGTGTACATAAGGATCTAAACAGAGTTGAATGTACAACATTGACATCAAGTAATCTCAGCTTGATGTGATAGATTTACTTACCTTCTCTAGCCCATGTCACACTGCCAGTCCAAGAAGCAATATTTATGCCCCTGTGACGTTTCACCTCCACTGTGACCATCGTGGAGACAGAATGGGGTACAGAGGGTGAAATTTTTAATCTTACACATTGTGGTATTAGAAAAGGTTCCTTCTATTGTTGCTATTGCTCAGAAAGTCATAAGTCTAATCTCAACTGAGCCCCTCTTGTTATTTGGTTGATCTAAAGAAAAGGGTTAGAGGGCACTTACAATACAACCTTGTGCAGCAGCTGGATCCTCGTGATACAAAGTCTGTGATCAGGCAGATCCATCTTGCCATCTCCAACTTACAATGGTTGTGAGTGGCCCAAAGTGGCACGGCCCAATCAGCGTCCTTTAAAGACGGTAGCTATTGGCAACAGCAGGAAGTGACCGCTTGTGCCAGGATTAGCATAGATGCTAACAGCTTCAGTAGCAGTTTAATCGGATCTAGACTGCTTTTCTTTATCAAATGAGAAATACACAACAACACAGAAAGAATTTCTTGATGAAAAGGATATTTTTGCTCTGCTTCCAACATGTTTTGATGAGAGTTTGTCCTACAAAGTGTGGCTAAATTCTTGTGTTTTACACCGCCTATCATATTATCTGATTAGCCTGCAATGAATGTGATTGACAGAACGATCATCCAATCATGAGCCGAATATGCTTTTAAAATGTTCTGCCAATTCCCAAAAACTTGCTATGGGCTGTCCACTTGGTGTGTCAGGTTACTTACAAAATGGCTGCATCCATGATTTAGCTTCAAAAGCACCTCAAAGCCTCAGCTGATAATCAAACCACTGATATAATTTTGTCTTTATGCAATATTTTCTGCAGTCAATGGTTTTGAGGTTTTTTCTTCCTCATTATATTTCTGAATTGAAAACATTGGATTATTGTCAGTGAATAATCTCAGAAAGGCTTTTTCAATCAAACAGAGCCATCGTTTCAGCAATTAGTGGTAGTGACTGGCGCTGACAGCATGCCAGTGTTAATTCATCATCCTTTGTTATTGTTTTGACTGAAAGCACCCAGTGCTGTAATTTATATACTGCGTATTTAATGTGTTAATGTAAGGCATTGCACCTTAAAGCCCTAAAACATTTCATACATGAAATTCAAATTAAATGATTGTCCCTGCTGTGTGCATTCATTCACAGAGAATACAGATGTGTTTGCTCAGTCCTGATGTTGTGTGAATGTGCATAAATGAATTTGTGGAGGGATGAATGTGTTAGTGCCTTTACAGATGGCTCTGCGGTGTGTGTGTGTGTGTGATACATCATAGATTGTCCAGTTCTGTTCTGTGGCATCTGTAGTCCAGGTTTGAGGGTCTAAGAAGAAAAACTAACTGGCTGATTGTTTTGCGTCACTGACAGTAAATCAATACAACCATTCAGACACACATTCAGCACAAACACACTCACACACACTCATCGTCTTCCGCTCCAAACAACATAACCACATGCATATCAGATGCATGATGCATGAATGCACTCTATAACTACATCACTCCGTCCATACCAACAGCCCACTTTGCCGGGATGCTCTCAATTACTGAATGCACACACATGCACACACACCCCCACACACACACACACAGGCACGAACACACACACGGAGCGGGCTCAGGGCCTCCTGAGGGTGCTGGTGGGCACGGCTGATTGACCCTGCCTCACCAATCTGCCCAGCTCTCTGCCAGAAAATCAACCAATTAAAAGATGCAGGCAACCACAGCAGCACTGGGAGGGAAAAAGCACTGGAATTGTGGGTAACGGCAGCTGCGACGTTGAATTGGAAAGCAGCTGTGAGGAGCTGACCTGACAACACAGGGCACACACACACACAGTCTCTTCCTCTCATTTTCAAAGAGATTGGTGGTCGGTATTTAAACTGTATTTCTGATACATATGTAAGCAGCTTGTTTAGGATTATGAATGTGTTCGGGGGCCTCATCAAAGACAGGGGTCATTTCTTTGGATACTTGTCTATTTTTGAGCTAATGGTGTGTTCTGTTTGGTGTAGCATCAAACTTTTATAGAGAAAATCACAGGGTATGGTTAAATCAAAATGAATCGTGTCGATAATTCCTCTAATATCAGGCTTACAGTGCTTTGCAATAGTAAAAATGAGGATGTGAATGATGAGACAACCAAGAAATCAATCATAGATTGCACCAATTTTATTTTCTCACAATTTTATTTTTTTCTTAAGCAGTTCATCCATCCATTATCGAAATACTTTATCTCTCTCTGAGTCACATCAGGGCAGGAGCATTTCCAAGCTGAGAGGCAGGCAGCCCTGGACAGCCAGGCTAACATATAACAGACAGCAATTCACATTCACACCTAAGGGCAATTTAAGGTCACAAATTAACACAACAAGTATGTTTCTGGTTCATATGAGGAAACTGGAGTACTTTATACCCCTTTCAGACTGGTCAAAAAACCTGTTTAACCTGGTAACAATCGGCTCCTGTCGGCAGTTTGAAAGGGACTAATCGGCCTTTCGACCCGGCTTCAGTGGGAACATCACATCCGGGTCAACCAGCTAATCTATGTCATGACATCGGCGTAATGTGCCCACGGCATAATATGGCGCCCGTCCCCTCCGTCTGTAACTTACGTGACTCTTTGCTGTCTCAGCAGCAAATTCCATCTACCTTTGTGTCATCAGCGCTCAAATGTCGTTCAGTCTGCGCCGAGTTTGTACATTTTTTTAAAGAGGGACAAAATTACAAAGTACAGAAAACTGCTGACCATCGTGTCCACAGCCTCTATGCTCCTTTCCATTGTTTACATGGTCGTGTTTCAGCGCGCAGATGATGTCATCAATGTGATGACATCAGCTGGAAAAACAACAGCCACACAGCTCGTCTGCTGCCGATTAGACCCAGGTCTGCTGGCAGTGTTAGAGGAGTCACTTGCCGATTGTTAGTGGGTCAACCTTGACATTTTTCAATGTCCAAATAATATTACCACGAGAAGCACTCAGAGAGTGCAAACCTCTGCCAAGGTAGCTCACATATTGCTGTTACACCTATAAGCAATAGTTTCATGATAAAGTTACATCATAATATGATTCCTTGACACTGAAAACCCACATCTACCACTCAGAATCATGTTGATATCAGTATTAGTTTGCCAGTTATTGAGCCAAAATGCTCGTTCACTAATGGCGGTTATCTGGATCACCACTAATCATTTTTAAGTTAGGCCATTACCAATATCTCCTGAAAAATTCAGCAAAATCTGTCCAGCAGTTTTTGTGTAATCTTGCTAACAAACAAACGAACAACCAAACAGATGTGGCCAAAAACATAACTTCCTTGGTGGAGGTAACCAAAATCCATTTAAATGGAAATTAGTGCAAACGTCACTCAGATTTAATGAATCTAAATCAAAGCATGGCACTTATTTAAGAAAAAAAATAAAAAACTTAACAGAAACTTGACATGCACAACGTAATTGTGATTTTTAGGTGGAATGAAAATCAATGATATAATGAGTTCTACATATTTCAAAAATCAGACAAGAACTTTAGAATGGATTTTTAATGTTGGAAATCTCTACACCGAGGGTTATCAATTAAAATTTAAGTTGGTCTGATTCTAGAAAAGCAAAGGTCCTGAGCATTTTTATATATCTAAACATTTATAGATCTACTCATGAAAATGGAAATCATTTCTCATTTTAAGGTAAATATGTTGGTTAAAAAACGTCATAAAATACAAAATATGTGTCAGAGATTCCCATTGTCTATTTATTAATTTTGTAAAAAAAAAAACAAAACAAAACAAAAAAAAACATTTACAACAAAAACAT
This sequence comes from Cetoscarus ocellatus, assembly GCA_037902135.1. Taxonomy (NCBI): domain Eukaryota; kingdom Metazoa; phylum Chordata; class Actinopteri; order Labriformes; family Labridae; genus Cetoscarus; species Cetoscarus ocellatus. The sequence continues at coordinate 77,584 of JBAMNC010000370.1, read as the reverse complement.
TTTAAACGATCTAGTCCCTTATAAAAGTTTAATTGCTCTAAGCTGCTTCTCTCTTTTCTCTAACTTTCTCTTGTTTAATCAGAGAAGTGAGCCATATTCCTGTCATGACTTCATTTAGGATAAATTAATTTAGAAACAGATTTAGGGCAACAAGGGTCAGTGTTGTACCATCATTGGACAGTAAATAAAACTGTGTCAGGATGATGAACTGATCATAATGGGCTCTCAGTGTGTTAATTTCCTGAGTCCAGGGAAATATGTAAGTCAGTATAACTCTTGTAAAGACGTGTGCTGAGTCTCGTATGACTGCATTTAATCATCCTGAGCATGTCAAAACGTGCACAGCACTGGTTATAACTGTCCGTGGGGAGAGTAATTATGTAGAGGTCGCCTGCTCTAAATCAGAAACTCATTTTTTTCTGTCTTCTTTTCTTATCTGGATGTTCACAGTGTCTGCTCTTCGCTGCCTCTGTCCGTTTGTCCTGCTGTTTCAATGAGACCAATTCAATTCAAATGAGCTTTACTGGCATGATGGTTTGTCAGGTTTGTCTCTTCCTTCGTCTTTTTTCTCTCCACTCACTCACCCTCTTCGTCCGCTCACAGTGACTCGTCTGACAAATTGGTTGACAAGTGTCATGTGTGACACTTTCGGACAGATTGTATGGTCATGGATCCACTACCATAGTATATAGCTGGTCTACATGACAGATAAGGATTATCTTGGAACCCAAAGTGGTGGATAAAGTACTCAACTCCATTACTTGAGTGAAAGTATAGATACTCCTGGTCAAATATTACTCCAATACAAGTGAAAGTTGTTCAGTCAAATTTTTAGTTTACATTTTGCATTATTGTTTTTTTTACAACAATGAATTTACAGAATCTAATGACTGGAACATCCTACTGAACACATTGACCTGCTCATAGAACCTGTTGAATAAAAAGTTTGTAAAATATGCTACACGTCTATAGAAATGCCTATTGAAACACAATTGAATCAACAAAAGTACAACTATTTTTTTTACTTAACACGCCCCTTAACAGCATTGCAGTGTTCTGACACAGCTCTGGCAATGTGTGTGTACATCAGCAGCTACTCTTGGTTTAATAATGTCTCTTAGCTGACCAAAATACAACCAAACAAAACAAAGAGAAGAAACTGCAGTACTAGTTTGATTCTGTTTCAGCTGACTGCCAGCACAAAAGAAGAGCCCTCTCATCCTCTGGCAGATGCCCTGTCTGCCATCGTTACTACCAAGATGAACCGTTATCTGAGCAACGTTAGCTCAAAGTTTACCTGCCCGATCTGAGTAGCGCATGTGCAAGGTACAAGTACGACATCAGCACTTGAACAAATCACAAACAGATCGCATTTTGGAAGAGAAGAAATTCAATCCGCTGACTTTAGAGCTATACTTAAAAGGAACAAGTAACTAGACCCTTCATAGAAATGTAGAGGAGTTAAAAGCACAATCTTATCTTTCAAATGTAGTGGAGTAAAAGTCATAAGTTTCCAAAAATAATAATAGTCAAGTAAAGTACAGATACTCAAAAAATGTACTTAAGCACAGTACTCAAGTAAACCTACTTTGCTACTGTCCACCCCTGGTTATTTTTCACTGTTAGTTTTCATGACTGGAGCCTGTGATGTGATCATATATACTTCAGAGACAGTCCAAGAGCAGATCAACCAGAGATCAGTATATTAGTCTTCCCCCTCACAAGACAGACCGTTCAAATCTCTCTTACAACCAGACTAAACTTATATTTATAATGAGGTCTCTCAACACTCCACTGCTGTGTCTAATCATTTCTGAACAGTTTTGGCAGAATCAGAAGTAGCACTACAGTTCACCTCCTACTTACATGTGTTGGGAGAACTCAGGTGCCTCATCATTGACGTTCGCCATTCGTATCCGAACTGTGGTCGTCCCGGTGCGAGGGACCTCCCCCTTGTCAACAGCCATGACCACAAACTCATACAAGTGGTTTGGCCTCTCATAGTCCAGAGGTCCTGCTGGGAAAATGGTCCCATGAGGAGAAATGGTGAAGTCTTGACTCAGGGTGTAGTAGGTCAGCTCTGCGTTCTCCTCTGAGTCACAGTCATTGGCTGACACTGGAAAACAAAACACAGAAAGACACCATTAAAGACCAGTTCAACAGGCAGGTACGAGTTTTAAGATCAAATATAGGATATAGTTATTTCAGCCCAACAAACTTATGATCTGTCAATTTTTTAGAGCCCTTGTTAAAGAAACATGAACATAAAAGAAGTGAAACATTATTATCAGTAAAAAAAAATCTAAAAAGGTACATGAGGTACAAAGTAGAAAGTCTGCAATAAACTATGAGCGTAGTATGGGAGTGCATTTTAAGTAAAACCTCACTGTTAAGAAGACACTTGAAGGATATTTTTCTGATAGGGGACTATCATATATTGCAAAAAAATGTCTTCTAATACTTGTGTGATATTTTAAGTTAATTCAAAGCAGCATTAGGTATGAATTAAGAATGTGTTTTGATGTGGGAACAAGTAAAGGTGTCTAAGAGCAACTGAATCGTCATGATCTACGTAGTTGTGCATTTACACCCTTAAAGACAACAAATATGCACTGCTACCACTTTATAAGGTACAGCCATTTAACTGCTGTTAACACAGACTAATGATCAGTCAGTTATGGGGAAGGTAGTCACTATATGGTCAATGACATTGAGCCTGTAAAGCTCTTTTCTAGCCTTCCGGACTGCTCCAAGTGCGTTTTTACACTGCTGCTCACATTCACACCCATTTGCTTTGACATTCATAAGCTGATGGTTCTCCGTTTCTTTGCAAATTATACACCAGTTGTAGTTTACACATCCATGCCTCTTCATACCCATTCACACAATATTGATGCAGAAGTGGGAGCAACTTGGGATAAAGTATCTTGCTCAAGGACACATCGACATGTGACAGCCACAGCTGGGCTGGAACCCTTGACTTGTACTACAAGACCAAACCACCAGAGCCATTGACACATGCAGGTAGGACCAAGATGACCCACTTAAGTCCAAAATGAGCACCAGAATAGGGGAAAAGAATGTTTGAGGTTAATCAGGTCAATCAATCTTTTGACGATTTGCAGTTCTGAGTAAGCCATTCGTTTGCGAGCCATTATTAAATGCAAATTATCTGCAAATTTAAGAAACGAACGGCTTACTCACAACTGTATATCTGTTCTCATCGTTCACTTAAAAGAGCTGTTCAAAAGACTCCACTTGTCCATGAACATAACATCTCTTACAAAAACCACCGCGGAAGAAGGTCAACGAAACAAAGCCTCTGTTGAGGAGTAGAAGAAGATAATATGAAGATAGTAAAAGATTATGTAACATAAAGGGGTAAAAAAAGGAGTCACAACAAGTACACAGGACCGTTTAGAACTGCTGAAGAGTTTACCTGCTGCAGAGGCAGGCTAGCACGCTACCCATATACTCCCAGTGTTTGAGCTAAGCTAACTGCGATGGGTGAGCTTTAACTGTCTCTTCCTTGTTACTGGAAACACAGTCGAAATAACGGTGTCTGTCTGCTTGTCATGAACTTGGGAGTGAGGCAAGACGGGAAAACAACAAAAATGTTGGAGTGTTCCTTTAAGACATGCTCAAATGTCTAACGAACACTGACCTCTACATCCAAAAAAACAAGCTGATTTATGAGGACAAAGAAAATATATTTAAATGAAACATTATTTAAAACATGGATCTCCACATGGGTGAAGGAAATGTATTCACTTCTTACGTCATGTGACCGAAACAAAGCGTTAAAAGAAAACCATGGTCCCCAGAGTTAAATGTCCAGTTCTTTAACACAATGGGAGTTATGTGTTTCCTGCACTGCATGCACTGAGAGGACTGTCATTCTGCAGCATTTGTGTTTTTCAGATCACACATTGGGAATCCATGCAGCCAGGACCTGCTGGGCTTTGAATTGATTGCCTTTCTAAAACTGGAGGAACCACCAGGGATTTGAATAAGCATATTTTCCGCTAACCAGACCTCTTACCGTTAAAGTACGGAGTGTGTGATTTACCTTGCATTTCATTTGGCTCCTGTGTATATACGCACATAAATCACACAGGGTATATAAGTAATTACATGTAAACATAGAAAGAGACACAAACACTATGATTTTCACAACTATAAACGGTTATTCTTTATTGTATTCAGAGTGTAGGAAAAGAAACAATAAACAACATAATTTTTAAAGATGACTGTGAACCATCTGCTTTATTAAGACATCATACAATCACCAGACTATGTTTACACAAAAACGGGCAATTTAGAAAACAGACATTTAGTTTTTTGTTTCAAAAATAATCCTGTAAACACACATAAGGTTTTTAAAAGCATCTTTGTCCACATGAAAACGAGGACAGGGTCACTGTGGTCAATGTATTAAATCATTTTAAATTCAGTGTTAAATGCTTTTAATAGCATGTGACAATGCAATGAGCAATGAATTTTTTGTAATCTCTGAGTAAAAGCTATATCATTTTGTAAAAAAATATTTTTCATGCCCTTTAGTGCATTTATCATGTGTTCTCTGTGTGATACAGTACCAAGTACAAGGTATTTGGACACTTAAATAATCAATCAATTGTTTTCAGGAAAGAGAGTGCAAATTCATCATCATGCAGCAAAAGTAAAAAAGCAAGATTACAGCTGTTGGCTAAGTGGTAAAAGTAAGTAACTTCCAACAGCACAATTCTCAAACAGATGTGATGCTTTAAAGGAGACATATTATGCAGAAATCACTTTTTGAAGGCTTTTGAATACATTTTTGGGGTATTTGGCCTTCCTCCCAAGCCACAAAATGTGAAAGAAGACAACAAAAACCTGAATTAACAGGCTGCATAAATGTAAACTCATGGTATTTGGCAAGCTGTTCAGTCTGTGGATATACTGTTGCGTAACATGCATTTTATTTGTATAAGCCTGCCTCCCCAGCTTGAGAAATTTCTGTGCAAAGTGCCGCCATATTGTATACATTCTTAGCGAGAGATCAGTGTACACCATGTTTAGACCCAAAATCTATCGCTGCTCGGTTGTTAACTGTAAACAGCCACAGATATCTTCAAATATAGGCTACCAGCCTCTGAGGATCAAAGGCCCCTTTGGATTAGTTTTATTTTTAAAGTGAATGAGCAGCTAGAGTCGGCTAAAACCTGTATGTGTGTGCCAATCACTTCATGTCCGACTGCTTCTCCAACTTTAGTCAGTTCAACACAGGACTGACAACTAGACTTTTCCTGAATCCGAGCTCAGTACCAACAATTCGTCGCCAAATCTGATGATGGAAATGTGAGTATTTTAATGCTGTGTAGTATTTATTATGCTCATTGCAAGTGAACCAGAGGTAACTGCACAACATGTTCGTCAAGGTTAGCTGAAAGTCTGAAGGGTAAACTTCAATGTATGAACATTCCTATATTAGTCAAGAGGAGTTTAACAGTCGGCTCAATATAATCAGTCCTTTACCCACCCCATTACCCCTCTGTTTCGGCTAACGTTAGCCCAGAAGGTAGACAAAGTTGTGGCTGTCCCACTGCAGCGACTTAGCCAAGCTTGGCATGTTGTGTGTTAGCCTGTAATGTTTGTTATCTGGTAACTGGCCTAAATTTGTGGTTTGTGTATGTTCAGGACTGTAATCCCCAAATTGCACAAAGCAAACGCGCCGTGCATCGTACTTCGCTCCCTCTCTAGTCTATCAGAGCACTTCCACTGCCGGCGCTGAAGTCTGGCGCTTGGCTGGAGCGGCAGTGCGCCCTGCTTTGCTGAAGATACTTCTTCTTCTTCTTTGTGGTGTCTAATGGTGGTTATCTACCCTTACAATGCGGCATTACCGCCATTCGCTTGAGATATGCTGCAGGACTATTGTGAAGTCCCCATTGTGTTTGCCACTGCCCTGCTCTGGCTCATTAGCACATTAAGGCGACCGTCCTCAAAACCAGCCGTTCTGAACAGAGGGGTTATGTGAGCAGCTGTGCTTTATTCATTGGCTTTTTGGACCAAAGCATGTTATTAACATTTCATGTAGACATCAAGGATCCTTGTTAAACTGCAGAAAAGGAGCAAAATATGGCACCTATAACATTTTCGAATGGCAAACCAAGGAGAAATTGAAGCAGAGTTTCACACTTTAGGCCTCAAATGCTGTTTTCTCTGCCCACATAGGGACACCATGAACAGAGCTTCAGGGAAATCCTCACCCTGGCAGGAGTTTTTGCATTTTCAGAGCCCAAAGTGCCTTTTGCTTGTAGACAGAAGGCCAAAATGCACAAAACAATGACATCAGAAATACCCGTGTACATATGGCCATGTCCCCAGTCTCATTATGTTTTACAGATCTTAGACCTAACATTTTGACGATGTGCTGGATTATGGGTACAAATGGATGTAACTCTGCAGTCACAAATATGTGTGATCGAGACAGCGCTCTATCTTTTGCTTGCAGGAGGTTTTGTTGAAAAGAGTGACTGAAAATTTGACAGCTTTGTAAGTATCTGCACTCTTTGATGCTTTTTGAGATCACATCTTATTTCAACCTTCAGCCTCTTGTACAATTGTGCTTTTAAGTATTTTTCTTTCTAATGCAACACAGACGTCACCAAGCAAAGCCTTCAACGTTAACTGCATCTCTAAATCATTTATACCCAAAGCAATTAGGGTTCTAAATGATTCTTCAGTCATGTACAACTCACAAACTGAGTATCAGAATGGAGGAAAAAAGTGATCTAACTGACTTTGAATGTGTCATGGTCATTGGTGCCAAACAGGCTGTCTGAGTATTTCAGAAACTGCTGATCGACTGGGACTTTCACACACAACTATTTGTAAGGTTTACAGAGAATGGTCCAAAAAGAGAGACTTCCCAATGAGAGGCATTCTCAAGGCATCAATCACCTGTTTGCCAGAGGTCAGAGGAGAAAGGCCAGAGTGGTTCGAGAAAGTAAAATGAAAAATTAAAAGTTACTTGATTAACCACTTCTGAATACACAAGACATCAAATTTTGTAGCCTATAGGAAACAGCAGCAGAGGACGACACCAAATGCCACAATTCACAATTCAGGCTGGAAAAGTGTTGCCAGATTGATTAGCCTAAGTTTTTCCTGCAACAAGCAAATGGTAGGGTCTGATTTTGTGGTGGACGGCATGAAAGCATGGATTCATCCTGCCTTGGCTCCTGTGGTGGTGGGGTAACCAGTGCACACTTTGGGTACCTCAAACATCATGCATAATTTGCAAAAAACCCTGCAAAAAAGGGAGTGAGCTGTATGTGCCAATTTTTTCACCCAGTCTTTACCTGGGTAATTTCCTCGCATGCTTTCCCAAGTAATTTATCCATGGAAAGTCTGAGAAGCTCACATCTGAATGCTGCAGTATGTCATCAGGGTACTTCACTGAGGCGAGAACATAGAGTAAAACAAAGTTAAACGTGCATCTGGACATCAGAAAAGTTATTTCCACTGCACATCATCATCGTTCTGTAGTTTATCTGCTTTAAAGGAAACACCACTGGGGCTCTCAAATAGCCACCGTGCGCTGCTGTTGGATATGGAGCTAAAACTCTGCAGCTTTCTTTCTCAGGTGCTGCTTTATATTCACTACTGCATGCTTCAGTGCTCCTCTCAACTCTGAAATCAATGCTGTTGATACACTTATTAACATGTAACACTGAAGTTAGGATATAAATTGTTTGTGCGCTGTCATATTATCAACACTGACTTCTGCAGCATGGGTGGGTGCTAATGTGCTACAGAACATGATGCACTTTGTTAAACAAACTCTCGTCAAAACATGACAGTAGTGGAGCAAAATATCCTCACTATAGAGAAGTTTGTAATGTTGTTGGTTGTTTTTTATTTAAAGTTTGTTGTGTAATTTGTCTTGCCATCTAGTGGGGAAACTGTATTTTGCATTCAAATAGTGCTCTCTGGCGCCTCGTTTTTTCAAATGTGCGTTACAACCGCTGCGCTCTACGGTAGCCAGGATGTGCCTCGAAGCTATGTCGACATGTCATCCAACACTTCATCGAGCCTTCTTTCTGGTTAAGTGGTACGTTATTTCAAACAAACTGCATTGAATCATTAGTGTTAGGCTTTCAAGTTTGCCGGGGCAGTGACAAGCGCGTCTCGCTGCTCCTTCTCTGTTTCTGTCACGCTGGCTCTGAGCGAAAACACGTTTAGCCTTAGCCATTAGTACTACGTAGTGCTATATGTCCCTCTTGGCTGCTCATAGTTGTTATAGACCGGAAGGACATGGAAGCCTCTACAGGACTTACCTTTTCTATGTAAATACAGATAAGAAATTCTTCGCTCAGGAGAACAAGTCAGATTGTTAGCAGAGGCAATTTAACACAAATGAGGACATATGTATGAATGTAGACATTGTTTTTAGCTCATAAATTACTTAAAACGCTACACATTGTCCCTTTAATAAAGAAATCCGGTCCAGATCTGGTAAAACTGCTACTGAAGCTGCTAGCATCTATGCCAATCCCTGTATGTGCAGTCACTTCCTGCTGCCTGATTACAGACATTGAATCAAGCCAATCCAGCTGCTGTTCAAGGTTAATGAATACCTACATATGACAACTTTTCCCAGAACAAAAGTCCCCAGGAATCAATAAGGGAATTTATAAGGAATAGGATTGAAATGCAGAATCAATGATGGAAATTGTTATCAATAAAATCTTATGAATTCCCATTCCTACAAGTGAGTGCATAAAAGTGTACCTGGGATGTATGTTTAATCAATGCAAAACTGAAAGGATTGGTTTCTAAACGTTAAAATAATAATAATAATGTTTGCTTACGGACTAGTACAGCCTTTTTATCATTGGAAATGAAATATGAAACAGAAAAAAGCATGTAATCATGTGTGGAAATGGATTTTTGGTTTTATGTTGTTCAATATGGTGTATGTGAAATTTCTTTTATCCAGATTTATGCCTGCAATGAGAGTTGGATAAAGTGAATTTATGTTTGTTTACCCTGCATTATGGTCCTGGTAACAAGGAGTGACATTTTCCTGAACGGCCTCTGAAATGTGGCTGTTTTGCTGCTTTAAAGTGATGAATAACCCTTCATCCTATGACTGCAGATAAAATAAAAAAAGTAGCACGAGTGTCTATCCAAAGTCTTATCCTTGTTGTAGCCAAACACATGTCACATAGGAGTCAATACTTAATTTACTCAGCAGAGATTTGCAGCGTTTGAGGATGTATCTATCCGGGAGTTCTGTAATCTTGATTCAGCATTGTTGTGTTGGCATCACTACATCAGGGGCGCTGAACATTTTTGGCCGTGTCTTCCATGTATTCCTGGCATATGATGATTCTGTACTGAAGATGGAAACTGCAGGAGCCTCAGATCTCAACAGAGAGCAAGATAATTGGCTTGTTGGAGAAGTATTTTTACCTCCACGAGTTGGCCAAACACTTTTTCCCCCACACGATTGAACTGATTATGAGATTACTAGCACACGATTTAGCAGAGTGATGCTGGATGCTGTTTCTTTCCCCACTCATTTAATTTGATACTGTGCTGTTTAACCCGGTTAATCAAGTATGCAGGGGAAAAAAAAGACATGAATATTTTCCAGGAAATTGGGCTGTGCAGTTTCAGGTGCAGGATCAGAAATTTAATGGGAACAACAGAGGAGTTTTTGGCACCAAGTAACCAGCGTGAGCAATTTTCCACCTCATCAAGTTTTAAGCTAATTGTATGTGATCAAATCTGGAACTTGGAATAGGCCTGCATGCTCTATTTTAGATATAAAAAGACGTCTTTCCACAAATTACTGAAGAAATCATTCCACTATGCCATCTGTTTTTCTACTAAATATACTCACTGGACTGCAGAAAACCTCTGAATCAAACATGTTAATAGACCATGCCTATGGGACACACTCTCACACACACTCTTACACACATATAGGAGCTCAGCAGGGTGAAACTTCTCGCCTCCCTTCTTGCACCTGTTGTTTGCAGCAAGCTGCGGACCTGCTGTGCCTCCTACACCATGCTCCTCACATCCACAAACACATTTACTCCCCCAATAAATCACTCAGCTCATAGCGTTCACCATCCCTCTCTTTGTAAGTGTTGATGATTCAGCTCAGTGGTTAAGAAAAGGAGTTCCCAGCCATGGGGCTGCTCACGGGTACTAAGCCAGGGAGAACTTGGTAACAGGCTGTAAATAAATAAAAGCAGTTAATTTAAATTCCTTATATTGAGTTATAGAGACGTAAGTGTGTTTTATTTTGAAAGAATGACAGGATCCTTGCTTATCCATCTGTTTGAGGATCCCGCTGCCTCAATGCTCTCCTCCCGGTCAGCTGCCTGTCAGCTTTCAGGCAGTTACCAGCCGAATACCAGCCAACCCCCAACTCCCTGGTGTAGTGACAGATTTCCACTGTAAACATGCCCATCCGGGTAATTATAGGACGTCTCCATTAGATGGCCCATCCCTCACAAAAACACACTGGCCACATCTTTTACTCTGTTTTCTAAAGTTATTATGAAAACATTTCTGCATGTTACATACACAGAGAAAGAGAAGAATTTGAGGACATTTTTTAACCCAGTCATCACATCAGCCTCCTGTAGCTGTAGGTTATAATCCAGCCTTTGTTAATTTCACTTGAAACACTTATCAGGTCACTTTTGTGTCTCTAAAGGACTGAAGCTTGTAACCTCAAAATGGAGTTATTAATCAGCTGCATGGCAGCAGTGGTTCAGTTTTGCATTTGGAAAGTTAAATCAAACATAAGCTTCTAGTTATTTGGCTAGTAGCCTTCTTATTTATGCTTTATTTTCCCATCCCTATAAACCATGTTGTGATTGTAGTGATTATATCTCTGGAATAACTTTAAAAAACCTGGGTCTACAATTGTGTCCTAATTCCTTTTACACCCAAATTTGAGCCGGCTCACTGAATCAAGCATAACATTAAACCACTGAAACTATTTTTTTTGTTTTCAGAAATACCAGTCAGGAAACAATAAGGAGCTTTACTATTTTGTTTTTCTGTTTTTTTTTTTTTTTTTTTTTTTTTGTAAAACAGTTAATGTTAAAATGTAAGGATGATCCTTATAATAATATTTTAGCATTAAATATATTATTTCCATCAAAAAGCTTATACATACCGGGGAATTAACCATTACAGAAACATTAAAAAAATGATTTTTGTAATTACCAATGCTGTTAACTTAGGGTAGCTGTGGCATAAACCTTACATTGGGTGGTGTTCTAATTAATTTGTTAAGCACTGCATATGTGTAAAAATATATTTATCACTTTGATCGCTTCTTGTTAAATTTAATGATGTACTGTTTATTCTAGGAAAATTAATCTCAGACTAAAGCAGCATAGTGAACAAAGTTATCTCATATTTTTCTATTTGTCACTGACCTCTGTCATACTAAATTTACTGCCTGTTAATTAAATAGGTCTTAATGTACTAGAGTCCTTTGGTTTTGGTTGAAGAGCCAATTAAATGCAGAATGGCCTGGTAAACAGCATATTTAAAATATCCTTGACAGCTTAATGTCCTCAGTGTGTGTTCAATGCAAAAAGTGATCTTTTAATTACTTTATTTGATTTAATTTACATTTTCCTTCTATATGAGCCTGTCTGAGTGCTTTAATAAACAACTAACAAATGAAATATAAGATTGGATGACAGAATTTTCTCAGGTCTCCTTTATATGTCATTAAATTACATATTGTACCAAACTTAAAGAGTAGTACAACACATTTCAGTTCAGTTTGGCTCTGTTTTTTGGAGTCAAATTCTACATTTGGTAAGTTTTTTGTATGGTACATGCTGTATATCAGAACTGTTTCAGCCACAACTTCTCTCGCATTCTCACATTTTCTGACAAATATTTACTCATTTAAATTCACCAAAACACACGCAGGCTCTTGTAATTAATATATCTCACAAATACACATAAACAACACTTTCTCCTGACACACACATTTACTCTCATAGAAAAACACACACGCACACACACTCTCACTGGCACATTCCCACATAATAAGCTCCCATATATAGTTTCACAAGTCTGTCCACTGTCTCTCTCCTCTATAAAATAATATGGCTATAAAATGGCCCCTAAAATGCACACATAAAGTCTCAAGCTTTCTCACACATATCTTTGAAAAAATACACAAGCAGACCCAGTCGCTTCAATTTTCCCCTTCCAGCCCGCTGCCTGCCCACTTCTAGCCAGCCACCAGCCGATTCCCAGCTGGCCTCCAGCCACTGGAAATCGCCCCTACCTGTTTAGAGTTGTACTTAAATTCCACTGAAAACACGCCTATTCATGCATCTGCAGGGTGTCTCCATGAGGTGGTGCTTCCCTCACAAGATCAAATAACCTCAACCTTCCCCTTGTTTGTTAAAGTAGTTGCCAAATCAATGGGAATAAACATTGCACCACAAACTCACACAAACTTGGCCTGGAGCTTGAAATTTATAACTGTCAGGGTGGGCAGGCCCCATCACAGACCTGCCATGGACCAGTATCCTTTCTGCTGCTTGTCACAAATGCTCATTATTTCCCCTGGTCAAATCACTACAGTCCTGATTCTCTCAAGTTTCTGTTAATAGCTGACAGCATCATTAGCACCTCTTCCTTGTAGAGGAGGACTGATGGAGGGGACAGGGTGGATGTCCACAAGGATGTAAAGTGTCTGTGCAAATCCAAACATCAAAGGAAATATGTAATCATGTCCAGAGTGCAAGAAATGAGTTTATCTGATGGAAATCTGACTAAATGTGAAGATTTGGTGGCATCAAGTTTCAAAAACCAAAGTTTTTACTGCTTTACAAACTGTTTCCTCTCCAGAAAACTGAAATTCACAGAATATGGTGAATAATGTTCACATTTTACTGTCACCTCATCTGTTTATATTGTTTTCCAAGCTTTATATCCTGTCATATTCTCTGCCTGGAGACTTGTGGGATAGCGGTTAGGGATCGGGGATGGGAGGGGGTGTCTTTGCCGGTCTGGTAGATATTAAGGAGTATGGATAATTGGTATCAAAGTGTAAATGAAAAATGAAAAAGTGTAAAATCCTCAAAAAATTATACAGATGGAGCCACTTTAATATTTCCTACTTTCCTGTCTTGACTGGTCCGTGACTGGAACATGCTGGGACCTGCCCAGTGTCATGACTGTAATGAGATACCCCTCAGTGACATGACAGAAACATTGTGACTCGTTAAGGCTAACACTACTCCGATAAGAACAAGCCAATTGGATGAGTTCTTGTGAGGGAAGCACCATCAAATGGGCTATGGTGAAATTACTCCCATTGGCTGGATGTTGGCTGGGAAATGGCTGACCATTCAATGATTGAATCTGTCCTGACATTTGCCATCATCTCCTGGTTTGGCAGCCTCTCTTTAGGAGACAAAAAGAGGTTGGAACATGTTGTCACCAAAATTATTGGTGTTACATTGCCTGACCTGCCAACAACCTTCTGCAGGAGGATATACTCCGAGGCCCAGGACATATGGTGTCCTGTGCATCCTCTCCATGCTGAGTTTGAGCGCTTACCCTCTGATAGGAGTTTTAGATTGCCAAAGGCCAAATCTAACAGGATGAAAAATTCATTTATATCACAAGCCATTACACAACTTAATTTAAATTTGAAACAATGGACAGGCATGAGTCATCTCATTTCGAAACATTGCAGTGATGGCTCAGTTGTCCCTTGTGGTACTTGTGTTTTATCCATCTCAGTGCTGTATCTGGATTTATGTTATTGTGTTTTTATGTTTCATGTTTTTACCCGCCTGCAAAGCAAATTTCCCTTAGAGGACAATAAAATGAATTTGAAGTTGAAGTTGAGCTGAAGTTGGAATTTGCCTGAAAGGGGGAAAATTGATGCAACTGCATCTGTATGTAATTTCACTGTTTAATGGTAGAGTATCTTCTAAATGTATTAATCTTGGACAAAAACTTTTAACTCCACACACCTTTAGGTCTAATGATCTAAATTATTTGTTCCCAGTATGTGCTTTTGGTTGGAGAAAATGCAAATGAAGGAAAACCTTTTCCACTTTAGATGATTTGTATCAGTATTAGTATCAAACATTTTTCAGCGAAAAGTATTAATAACATATCAATATGAAAAATTAGATACTGCCCACCACTAGCATGTATGGTTCCCTCAAGTTTAGTCTGACGTATGAAGAAAGCATGTTTTTGTTCACACACCTGTACCTGCACCGTTACACCCCTAAAAACAACACTTACTGTCTGGAACAAGCACCTCTTCTGTTGCTGTAGCTGCTGTGTGTTAGATTGTGCTGAATTGAATTGTTTGTGTGTTTGTATCGAGTGGATTTATTTTTCATGACGTCTCTTGATGTAGTATTCATGATACTGAGCTTCACAGCTTTACACTGTGTGATCGACAGGACTCTGTCACTGGTGAATGTTTCAGTCTGTAGTGATTTTCTCCATTTGATTCCTGTAAAGCCTGCTTTTAGCATGTACCATTATTGATGTAGAGCACCATAACATGGTGTACTAAAAGACCCTAAGGTGCTCTGACTCCCTGTGGTAAAGAAAAGCTTGGAGATGCTCTGGTTTCTGCTCCTGACATTACTGATAACAGGACTGCCTGCAGTTCTTATAGGTTTTTGCTTGACAGACTTCACGAAGGCTGGATATTATCAACAGTGGCAAATATATTTTGGCCTAACTAATGTATGATTTTGCAGCACAGTGGCGCAGCAGGTAGTGCACATGTCTCACAGCAAGAAGGTGCTGGTTCAGGGCCTTTCTGTGTGGAGTCTGAATGTTCTCCAGGCACTCCAATTTCGTCCCACAAACCAAAAACATGCTTATTATGCAATTGGTGACTCCAAATTGCACTTAGGTATGAGTGTGAACATGAGTGGTTGTTGTCTCTCAGATAATGGATGGATGGGTAATATATTATAAGTTAAATATTTTAATTCTTTGAACTGTGGGATCAGTCCTTATCACCCACAGTGTTGCCAGCCACATGGGGCGGCTTAAATATTTTGGACACTTTTTTTCTGGAGTTGTCATGTTTTCTATCACTGTTTTTACTCCAAAATACTTAATTCCCTGGTTGAACACTGGCTTACAAAATCGAACAACAAGCCATTAATGGTAAATTTATATCAGCTGCAGTAGTTTTCGGGGTTGTGTTTATTATTACAGGGAACTTCGAGTGAACAGGGCCTAATCAGTGCACGTCAGATTTCATTTTGCTATTTACAGAACCGATTGCAGAGAGCACAACCCTCCACCAAGGTATTTCTGACACTTTTTGTCTTATCTCGTACTCTCTCGTACGTATAATTGAAAAAAAATCCTGGATCCTAGAACTCTTCAGCAAATCTAAATGGTCCTATGTGCATGTTGTGACATTAGCACTTTCTGTAATTTTAGACATACATACGAAATTAACTGTTCCACTGCCTCAGCTCCTCCTTGTATGTATTTCAAAACTTTCATAAAGTGCTAATCTTCATCTAAAAGTAGGTAATGTAACATAACATGGTAAAAAAAAAAGACTCACACAGGCACAAAGAACCATTTAGAGTTGCAGACGAGTTTATCTGGTGACTGTAGGCAGAGGCAGGCTAACGCTACCCATTGACTCACACTGTTTGAGCTAAGTTAATTAGCAATGGGCAAGCTCTGCCTGTCTCTTCCTTGTTACTGTACAAACAGTCAAAAGAATGGTGTCTGTCTGCTTGTCATGGACTCAGGAGTGAGGCAAGACATGAAAAAAAAATGTTGGCATACCTCTTTAAGGACTAAACCATCAAGATTCTGCCTTGGCCTTGTTTGGCCTATCAGGCTGCTGTGATATTCTAACATCTGGTCTCTTCTCCCTCGCAGTCAAGCTTTTGTTTCAGTGTGACCTCAGCAACTCTCCTCCACCCCAGGCACCTCCAATCATCTCATCAGTGTCCAGGTCCAGCACCTCAGAAGTCTACTCCTCATCTCATCCTGTAGGCCTGTTCAGACAATAACCACCTAATCACTTCAGCCAATAAGGGCTCTATCTTCAGAACTAAACTTGCAACAGCAGCCTCTGCAGATGGTAAACATGGAGGGGATCCTGCAGAGGTTCCCGACACTAAACAGCACCAAGCCGCTGTCACCCTGTACTCTCTGGATGTGAGACGATAATTGGTTGTTTGCTTACTGTTAAAACACAGTGTTAGTGCAACTGTGGTTAGATCTGTTTAAAGTCTGAAGAAGAGGCAAGAAGAGGCTGTTAGTCCTGCTTCAAACACAACAAATAACACAAACAACTAGAACACTCCAAGGACAGCCGTGGCAAAAACAGCTTCAGGTTTTTTATCTTTTCTTACTCCTGTTGATTTCCATCAGCAGTTTGATGGGAAGATGCTAGAAATGGTTTCTTATCAGCAGTGATCTGGCAGCATATGCAATCAATGCGAAGATTTATGGAGGGTGGGCTTGTGCCATCCATTCAGAAAGAAGTTTCTGTCCAAGTTTGACAGCATTTAGTGCATTTTCTGAAAGCGCTAATTGCAGTCCTAACTGTGCAAAACCAGTTGTAAGCCAGTTTTACCTACATGTGTTTTGAGCATAGCGTGTATCAAACCAATCAGAGCATCAGCTCTAATTACCTCAAAAAGCAGTGTGCCCTGGCTTCCTTGTATGTTGTTATCTACACAACATATGAGATCTGTTTTAATCACTAACTCAAATGCACCCACGGTTTCCTGGAGCCTGTCAACTAAAGGAATAAAAAAAAAAAATCACCATCCTGAAGAAGGGAGATGCTTTTAGTATGAGTCTAGGAAAAGTGTTTTCTGCCCCTGGATTTATTTCCACTTTATATATTTTAATCATGGTCCAGTCACACAGGGTTAACCATTTCATGCATGGTGTCCACTACAGTGTACAAATATTTGGAAGACATTTATACCATTTAGGCTGGAGTACCATGTTCCAACTACCAGGTAGTGAAAAAGAAAACGATCTAATTTGTTAAGAAGTGAGGAACACTTTTATGCAGATTCTATAAATACTTTTATTGTATATGTTTTTTTCTGTGACCAAAAATTCATCTCTCCACTCCAGTGGACATTATGCACTAAAGGGCAAATTCTGTTATTATGCCTGTATTCAGATTTCACCCTTTTTTGTATTTTTTATCTAAATTTTGGTGTAATTCACAAGGAACTA
This sequence comes from Cetoscarus ocellatus, assembly GCA_037902135.1. Lineage (NCBI taxonomy): Eukaryota > Metazoa > Chordata > Actinopteri > Labriformes > Labridae > Cetoscarus > Cetoscarus ocellatus. The sequence continues at coordinate 60,325 of JBAMNC010000370.1, read as the reverse complement.
GTGTAATGAAGCAGCAACATTAAATATAATGCAGAGGCCCATGAGGACAGCAAAGCCTTTAAGTGGGCAGGGGGACATGTTTGTGTATTTGGTCTATACTTTGTCTAAAGTTTGTTTTTACAGTCTGATTACATTTACTGTAATATTTTATTCCTCTAAAATTTCATGGTTTCTCTCAGAGAGCCTTAAGTCCAACAGGAGCTACAGGGTGATGAGAAAATTCCAGAAGGGAGTAGAAGCATCATGTGATATTTTTCATTTTTGTCATATTCATATTATTACTCTTAATAAATGTTTGTAACAGATATTTTTGTGAATCTCTCTTAAGTTCCTTTAAATCACTATTCATACCGTTGATGCATGTCTTCTACTGTAGTGGGCAGATGCAAAACTCCCTCCATATATAACAGATTGAAAAAAAATGGCAATGACCTCTAACTTTCATTTCCCTGAAAGCTCTGCCCGTCTCTTCCTTGTTCCTGCACTCACAGTCGAAAGAATGATGTCTATCTGCTTGTCATGGACTTGGGAGTGAGGCAAGACACGAAAAGAGAAAAAATGTTGGTGTATCCCTTTAAGCAGCTGATAGAAACAGAGGGAGTCCTCATGAAAGTGTGTTTACTGGATGTCAGAAACAAGCTCATTGCTCCCTCTGATCTTGCATTCTAGTGAGTAATATTATTGTATGTTTGTGTCCTCTACCCTGATAGTCACGTCACAGGAAGTGCAATGTCAGTCACTTGTCTCAAAGGATGTTATGTTTGATAGAAACTGAAACAATAACTTCCCTCATTCTGTTGAGTCTGTCAGATATTACCATCTGTAGGCTTTTCCAGAGAGTTATTGTGTCTTCTTTTTTATCATAGTTCTTAACATAATCATTTTCTGTGCAATGTGAATATCGAAAATAAGCGACATTTGAGGGACACTTACACTTAAAAAGACACACCATTTATCTGTAAATCATTGCAATATCCTTTTTACTCAATATCCTTAACCTTTAGTTAAGAGATCCTTAACCTTTAGTCTGAGCTGATTTAACATATTGATTTTTTTAGAGGGTATGCACATAAGTCTCAGTCAGTGTGAATGACTTGTTTTTACTTAAAGAAAAATCAAGCAATTCTATTTCAGCTAATAATTCATAAAATCAAACATCAATGTCTAATATGATGATGTGCTGAGACTATTAGATTATGTTGTTATGCTTGTTGCCTCCATAAAACCCAGAGAAAACTGAGTGCGTTAACGCTTTGACAGTAAACAGTTTTAAAAAATAGTTAAAGTCATTCATTTACCCACAACTTTTTGAAATGATTAAACTAATCTGACTTCCATTTGGCCAATTTTTATTGGTATATTGACATATTTCTCATGAAATCTGCTTAGGATGTCACATTAAAAATAAACAGGAGGCAACAGTAGTTAAACAGATGCCAAAGCCGTATGCTCAGAGAAAGCTAAGGAACACCAATTTTATTTTGGATAGTAAATCAGTTATAGTTAATACAAGGCTACATCCTACACCTTATGGAAATGAGTGCTGCACTATAAAGTTAACTTTAATCATTTTAATCATAAATCAATTAAGAATTTACATTTTATGTAATGAATGTAATCAAAAATGATTATGCCTTCACAAAAAAAAACCCCTATAAACAGAATATTTCAGGTGAATTTAAATTTCACTTTTTCTTATCGCTAACATCAGTCACAAGACGCTGCTTTCTGCCACTCAGCAGGTGGAACTGCAAGTCTGAAGCACAAACTGTCACATTAGTGCATACCTTTGATTAAAAAGTATGTAATTAGCTCTGAGCAGGGGCGGATCTAATGGTGGGTCTGGATATGCACAGGCCCACTCACGGTCACACGTGGCCCACCCAATCAGAGGAAAAAAATAATACATGAAAAGATAGAAACATAAATAAAACAGATATGATTTAATTCCAGGCAACTGTTTGTTGATACTAAAATCCAGATTCTGAATAATGCAGGGAAGCTACCTCAGGGGATAAATACTCAGAGCATCCTCTCTTAGGTAAAAAGAGATTTTTTTTTTTTTTGCATATTAAAATAAAAGTATTTCAGCTTTTGAAGAAAAAGCTGGTTCATCAATCCTTGTGTAACTGAAGATGTAAAGTAAAAAACAATGGTTAAAAAGTTAATTTAACTGCAACAGATTATTCAGGGAGTGGATGAACTGTCTTATAACATTTTGATACAGTAGTTAGTAAAGGTCCTGATGAAAAAGAAATGGAAAAAAAAAAGGATATTCTCAGATCCACCCATCAAAGGTTTGGCTCAGGTTTTTTGAAGTGGGGTTGCTAGAGGCCTATGGTACTTGTTAATATGATTGTCAGCAAAGGAGCTTGTGGGCTTTGTCCCTGGGGGGAGATATCCAGTGCTAGCTGGTACAAAGCAGTACATGGTGCCACTAAAAATCTCGTAATTAACCCACTTACAGGTTAAAACTACTCAGAAAACTTTGTTGGCTGGACAAGACCATACAGTGAGATCCTTTACTTTACCTTATCAAAACCCCTGTGTTGAGAACTATTTTGTGATGCATCGTAGGACTACGTATCCTTCCGCTAGCAACTTCCCTCATTAGATTAGTTCTAATGCTGCGTTCCAGTTGTACTGGGAAGTTGGGTTTTCAGAGTTCCAAGTGGGAAATTTCATCTGGAACACCCCCGAGGCCGGAATTTCCTGGGAAGTCAGGGGATCCTCACCATCCCCAAGTTGAAAATCGAAGATGGCTGCCCCAAGTGTAAACAGTCATTAAGCTCCTGTAATATTCCATTTTTTAGCACTTCTGACTAGTGTTTGTCACACTAAATCAACGTATACATTGGATTGTTTGACGTATACACTGTATATGGAAATGCTGCTATAGTGTTATTTACATTCTTCATGTGGTATGTGGGAACTACAACGCAGGGCATGCTAACAGTAGTTAATTTGACCCAGCAAGATGGGTTGGTCCATTTTAACCCAGCACAACTGGAATTGACCCTTAATCTCCATGGTAACTTACACTATATTGCCAAAAATATTCGCTCATCTGCCTTGACTCGCATATGAACTTAAGTGACATCCCATTCCTAATCCATAGGGTTCAATATGATGTCGGTCCACCCTTTGCAGCTATAACAGCTTCAACTCTTCTGGGAAGGCTGTCCACAAGGTTTAGGAGTGTGTTTATGGGAATTTTTGACCATTCTTCCAGAAGCGCATTTATGAGGTCACACACTGATGTTGGACGAGAAGGCCTGGCTCTCAGTCTCCGCTCTAATTCATCCCAAAGGTGTTTTATCGGGTTGAGGTCAGGACTCTGTGCAGGCCAGTCAAGTTCATCCACACCAGATTCTGTCATCCATGCCTTTATGGACCTTGCTTTGTGCACTGGTGCACAGTCATGTTGGAAGAGGAAGGGGCCAGCTCCAAACTGTTCCCACAAAGTTGGGAGCATTGAATTGTCCAAAATGTCTTGGTGTGCTGAAGCATTCAGAGTTCCTTTCACTGGAACTAAGGGGCCGAGCCCAGCTCCTGAAAAACAACCCCACACCTTTACACCCCTGCATCTGACGCTTTGCATTGCACTTGATGATGTATGGCTTGGATGCAGCTGCTCGGCCATGGAAACCCATTCCATGAAGCTCTCTGTGCACTGTTCTTGAGCTAATCTGAAGGCCACATGAAGTTTGGAGGTCTGTAGCGATTGACACTGCAGAAAATTGGCGACCTCTTCGCACTATGTGCCTCAGCATCCACTGATCCCACTCTGTCAGTTCATGTGGCCTACCACTTCGTGGCTGAGTTGCTGTCGTTCCCAAACACTTCCACGTTCTTATAATACAACTGACAGTTGACTGTGGAAAATTTAGGAGGGAGGAAATTTCACGACTGGATTTGTTGCACAGGTGGCATCCTATCACAGCTCCACGCTGGAATTCACTGATTTCCTGAGAGCGACCCATTCTTTCTCAAATGTTTGTAAAAGCAGTCTGCATGCCCAGGAGCTTGATTTTATACACCTGTGGCCATGGAAGTGATTGGAAAAGCTGATTCTGATTATTTGGATGGGTGAGCGAATACTTTTGGCAATATAAAGTATGTGTGGTTGCTCGATGCATAGAAACTGACTGGAAACTCTGTTGTAAACTGGCTCGGTGTGTGGATTCATGGTGGAGCATGTCTGTGATGTGATGACATTCAAAGCACAAACAACCCAGGTGCTGAGTCAATCAATGTATGTTGGGTTAATGGATTTTTACTCAGCGTCTGAGTTGCACAAAAATAACCCAAATCCAATATAAATAACCCAAATCCATAATAAATAACTCATAATGGGTAAAACATTTCATAACCCGGTGGTTGAGTAGATGAAATAACCCAGCTGTTTTGAGTGTGCAGTTTGAAGGTTGAACAGCGAGCTTATCTCAGGTGTTACTTTTTAAGCTACACAGATGAGCATGCAAGGATCTGGTCAGTCTTGCAAAGTAAATCACCTTGGCTCTCTGTTACCCTAAATAAGGTCACAAAATTAATTATCTCTATTTCTCTACTCCCCAGCACCAAATGATGAACGACCTTGTACAGGTCTGTAGCCTGGTGGTCGGGGACCCCAGCACTAAAGAACACTGTGATGATGAACGGCCATGAATGCGTCTCCCTCTGATTAATAAGTTAACAGTTCTGTCCTTGGTTGGGCCTGAGGCACTGTAAGTACAGACCACTGAGAAACTGTTAAGGGGTGGGTTTTGGCATGAAACAGGATAACTGGGCCTAATGTGGCTGCTCTCTGAATCTTTTCCAGTATTCATGGTAATTTCAAAGGTCATTTCAGCAGTATAATTTAATGTGACATTCTGTGCTCTGTAAATTACATGCAGGCATCACTTTTCTCCTTTTATTAAATAACCTGCAGTTGACTAATGGTGATAATTATAGTGACGATGGTAATTGCAACCGTCACAACATACATTCAGATGCATATGCAAAAGAATGCAAACAAGGGAAGTGTATCGAACAGTCTTTTTCCAAAGCTGGAGCTAATGAGACCTTCTAAAGAGGTGTCAAAACTGCAGTAATTAATAATTTAAGTACTGCTGCAGCATTTTGTTTTTGTCAGCACACATTTGCTGCTCTGTTGTTTCAATAGTTTAATCTGCTAATTTCAACCATCCTTTTTAATGCAAAAGATTATTGGTTATGTTTTAAAGAAATAGCTCCTCATAAGTCATGTGATTTGGGTGAATTATGTGCCTAATTTAGACATCACATTGATTTTTAATAGAGTGGCACTTTGAGAGGGGGGTCTGGGAGAAAAGTGTGAAATTCTTTGCTGTAACTTTTGTTGGCAGCCTGTCAGAACCTTAAAAAAGACAAGGCCTCACAGTGTTAAGACACGCTGTGACAGATCACATTGTGATAAGTCAGACCCAGCACAGTCACCATTACCATTTCCTCAAATAAGATGGAACTTAAAGCAGTCCCAGGCTAAAAATTGGGTCGTTACAGTGAAGGAGAAGGGAGTGCAGCCTCACTGATGGAAGTGGCGGTGATTTCACGGCTGTCGGTGCAGACAAGTACCTACTCTGTTTCCTGACCAGTCAAAACACATGAATGTTAAAGAAAGCAGAGACACTTTTACTCAGGGCTGAGAGCCTCCACCGTCAGTCTCTCCACACATTTACATATAAGAGACCCCACCAGGAGTGCATTAACCTGACGAGCAGCAACTTCTTCAGCTTTTACCTTGAGGGCTTGTGGGGTGAAATATGAACTTTTACTGAAGTAGTCTTGAATTTTATAACAGACCTATATGAGGAGAGGGGAGACATCACTCTTCTTGTCACCAAGATTTGGCTGTTGATGTTTTTTTGACTCAGGGAAAATATGAGCTCATCTGCAACAGCAGCATAATGAAGCCCTGTTATTGAACCTTGTGAAATGTATATAAATTCTATAACAGTGTTATGTCTGTGCTAAATCACAAGGCTGTGCAGTAGCATGTGGTCTTCACATACATACAACATGCATGCACTACAGTGTTAATTTTGACAAAATATTTTTGTCATAGTTTTTGTCAACACTTTTTCCTCTGATGAAAACTAGAGAGTAACTAATAAAAACAAATCAACATGGACAAAAACTAAAACTAAATTAACTGACATTTTCATCAACAGATAAAAACTAGACTAAAATGTCTGACAGAGACTTAATCCAATCAGACCTAATTTCATCATGTAGAAAGCAGGGACAAGTTAGGAATATATCCAATCACAGCTACTTTGGTTGTGTGGAAAGGTTGGATGAGTTAAGAGGGACATCCAGTCACAACTGCCTAAGCTTCATGGTGGTGGGATAAGATGGGGAGCTTATCCCATCACCATCAGAGCTACTCTCTTTATGAATTGATATATTCATGTAGAGCAGGTTCACTGTTTGTTGTCAGTTCTGGTATTGTAACTGAGATGCTCTGCCAGGTAGCCTAAATAAAGGTGACTGCATTTCACACAAAAGTTCAATTTGTTTCTGCTAATTTATACATTCAACTTTACTAGCATCCAATAAAGGGTTATTAGGTGTTTCATTTTATCCAAGTGTAAAAAAATAACTTCAGAAATTCAAGGAAACCTAAAAAATGCCTTACACTTTACACTTCATATTTTAGTCGACTAAATTTACAGGAGATTTAGTCGACTGAAAGTTGTGAAATTTCATCAAATAAAACTAGACTAAAATTACAACAATTTAGATGATAAATTATGACTTAAACTAAAAGATATTGTTGACAAAAGACTAAAACTAAATTAAAAAGTGCTGTCAAAATTAACACTGATGCACTCCCCTGAACTCCCACTTTTTATAAATTTTCTTTGTAATTTTTTTGGATTTTCTGTGCCAAACACATGGTGCCCCAGATATGGACCAATGTGCTGCACTGACAAATGTTGCAGTGGGCTGTGAGTGTTTCCTAATCTTGTAGTGCACATGAATCCGCCTCATTTAACGTCTGCAATCAGGCAGATCCATCTTGCCAAGCTCCAATCTACAATGATTGCGAGCAACCCAGTGAAACGAGTGTGTTTAGGACCCAAATGCAGTACTCAGGTGCTCAGGAACAGTTCGTAATGACCTTTAATTTCACCAAAGCAAACAAGGTATGAAGCAGGCAGAGTATACGCAGGATACACTAGTTCTTCAGGTTGAAAGCCCTTACACAGTCTCTGGGGTTTAAACGAGACGTAGCTTACTTCAGGCAGCACCACTGATCAGGAAACACAGACAGAAGTTTGTTGTCGAGAACAGGAGAAGTGGAGTCGGGAGCGGGGATCGAACCCGCGATCTCAGGAACAGGAGCCGGTGACGTTGTCCTCTCTGCCACACCGCAGCCTCACACACTTTCCGCCACACAGAGTCTTTTAAGGCAAAGCGGGCTCTGACTCACCCGGTCTTTCGAAGCAGGAAGTGGCGTAACCTGCAGAGGACCAGACGACCACCACAGATCAGGAGTCGCCGACAGAAACTCGTCGTCAGGAACAGGAAGCGGGGTCGGAAGCCGAAGATCAGTCAGTGAAGGCGGAGACACCGTTGGGGAGCAGGCTGAAACTCGTCGTCAGGAACAGGATGCGGGGTCGTAAGCCGAAGATCAGTCAGCGAAGGTGGAGGCACCGTTGGGGAGCAGGCAGAAGGATAACCGAGGCCAGGCAGAGGAGTCGTAACCAGACGAGCAGGCAGATACCAGAAACGCTGAGGCAGAGCACGAGGTCGGGGACAGAAGGCAGGTGAGTTTACCGGGAGGCAGACGAGGAGAGCTGGTCAGGGACAGGCAAAGTCGGCACCAGGAGATCAGGCAGGGGATGAACGCTGGAAAGTCTCGCATAACGCTGAAGAACAATCTGGCAGTGAATGAGAGTTCTGGTGAGTCTTATATACAGGGCTGATTGTAATGAGCTGCAGCTGTGTAGACAGGTGAGCGGAGTTGAGCTGATGAGGTGGGCGTGGCTGGCAGGTAGAGTGGAGCAGAGGGAGGGAGAGTGGAAAAACACAGCAGCAGTGTGACAGGAGGGGAATGAGAGACAGGAACTGTGACAGAACCCCCCCCTCAAGGGACGGCTCCTGACGTCCCAAACAGCCCCAGAGGAGCCGGGTGGGTGGAGGGGGCCTGGAGGAGGGCTAGAATTCCTCGGAGGCCTCTGTCCCAGCACCCTCTTCCACAGAGGGAGAACTGTCTCCCTCAGAGGCTGAGCCCAAGTCATCCTCTTCCTCAGATACCGATGCCCCAGATGCAGGAGGAGACTGAGGGTCGGTGATGGGGCCCCCTCGTGACGAGACGGTGTTAGAGGGCTGGTCAGGATGTAAACGATGAAAAGTCTCGATGAGTCGCGCATCCAGGATCTGACGGGCCGGAACCCATGACCGCTCTTCCGGACCATATCCCTCCCAGTCGACAAGGTATTGCAGACCCCTCCCACGACGACGAGCGCGTAGCAGGCGGTGCACCGTGTAAGCAGGTGCCCCATCAATGATGCGAGGAGGTGGAGGCGGCTGGGAGGCAGGTTGCAGGGGACTCTCCCGGAATGGCTTGACCCTGGAGACATGGAAGGTGGGATGAATCCGCATGGTGCGGGGCAACTTGAGCCGGACCGCCACTGGGTTTACAACTCTCTCGATGGGAAATGGACCGATGAACTTGGGGGCCAACTTCCTCGACTCCACCCTCAGAGGAAGATCTCGGGTTGACAGCCACACCTTCTGTCCCACTTGGTAAGGGGGGGCCTGGGAGCGGCGACGGTTGGCGGCTGTCGAATAGCGATCCGCGGCTCGTAGAAGTGCAGACCTGGCCTGTGTCCGGCGGCAGCGGCGGATGAAGGCCTCCACTGATGGACAGACGGTTTCCTTCTCTTGGGCAGGAAACGGGGGGGCTGGAAGCCGTAAGCGCACTGGAAAGGGGAAAGTCCAGTGGCGGAGCTGATGAGGGTGTTGTGGGCGTATTCCACCCACAGCAGTAGTGTGGACCAGGAGGCAGGGTGCTTGGATGCCATGCAGCGGAGTGCCGTCTCCATCTCCTGATTCATCCGCTCGGACTGGCCATTTGACTGAGGATGAAATCCAGAGGACAGGCTGGTGGAGGCTCCCAGGAGACGGCAGAATTCCCTCCAGAAGGCCGAGGTGAACTGGGGGCCTCGATCGGAGACCACGTCGGACGGGAGGCCGTGGAGCCGGAACACATGTTGCAGAACCAGCTCAGCAGTCTCCTTGGCAGAGGGGAGCTTGGACAGAGGCACGAAACGAGCCATTTTACTAAAACGGTCCACAACAGTCAGAATGGTGGTGTTGATTCCTGACAGTGGCAGCCCAGTGACAAAGTCCAAAGAGATGTGAGACCATGGGCGATGAGGCACAGGCAGGGGTTGCAGGTGGCCAGCAGGGGCCTGCCGTGGGGCTTTGTTTTGGTTACAGACTGTGCAGGCGTTCACAAAGTCCCTGGTGTCCTCATCCAGGGTGGCCCACCAGAACCGTCGTTGTAGAAACTCCTTGGTACGGAGAATTCCAGGGTGGCAGGTGAGTCGGGAGCCGTGGGCCCACTGCAGAACCTCTGATCTCAACTCCTGAGGGACGAAAAGGCGGTCTAGGGGGCAGGAGCTGGGCCCCGGCTGGTCCTCCAACGCAGCTCTAACCCGCTCCTCCACCTCCCAGGTGAGAGCGGCCATTAGACAGGAAGCTGGGAGGATGTTATCAGGACTGGAGGGACCCTCTTCCCCTACCATGAACTGTCGGGACAGGGCGTCAGGTTTTACATTGCGAGAACCTGGCCGATACGAGAGGGTGAAGTTGAATCTGGCAAAGAACAGAGCCCACCGGGCCTGACGAGAGTTCAGTCTTTTGGCCGAGCGGATGTATTCCAGATTTTTGTGATCGGTCCAGACGAGGAAGGGGGTCTTGGTTCCCTCCAACCAGTGGCGCCACTCCTCCAGCGCCAGCTTCACCGCCAACAGTTCACGGTTCCCGATGTCATAATTCATCTCCGCCGGAGACAGACGCCTGGAGAAGAAGGCGCAGGGGTGTAGTTTCTGGTCCTTGGCAGAACGCTGAGAGAGGACAGCCCCCACCCCCACGTCAGAAGCGTCAACCTCCACTACGAACTGTCTCTCGGGGTCAGGGATTAGGAGAATGGGGGCTGAGCTGAATCGCCCCTTCAGGTGCTGGAACGCCTCCTCAGCAGCTGGAGTCCATCGAAACGAGACCTTGGAGGAAGTGAGGGCGGTGAGAGGTGCAGCCACCGTGCTGTAGCCCCGGATGAACCTCCTATAGAAGTTAGCGAACCCCAGGAAGCGTTGCAACTGCTGTGACTGCTGATACCTTGGCAGGGTCCATCTTCATGCGGTCCCGACCAATGATGTACCCCAGGAAAGAGACAGAGGAGGCGTGGAATTCACATTTCTCGGCCTTGACGAACAGAGAGTTCTCTAACAAACGTTGCAGCACCATCTGGACGTGGTGAACGTGCTCTTGCTTGGACCGGGAGAAGATCAGGATATCGTCGAGATAGACGAACACAAACTTGTTGAGCATGTCTCGTAAAACGTCATTGATTAGGGCTTGGAACACGGCCGGGGCGTTGGTGAGCCCAAAAGGCATCACCAGGTATTCATAGTGGCCAGTGGGGGTGTTGAAAGCCGTCTTCCACTCATCCCCCTCGCGAATCCGAACCAGATGATAGGCGTTGCGAAGGTCCAGCTTGGTGTAGATGGTGGCCCCTTGGAGCAGCTCGAAAGCTGAGGCGATGAGGGGGAGAGGATAGCGGTTCTTGACCGTGATGTCATTCAGCCCTCTGTAGTCGATGCAGGGTCTCAGGGAGCCGTCTTTCTTGTCAACGAAGAAGAACCCCGCCCCTGCAGGGGACGAGGAGGGTCGAATGATTCCGGCGGCCAAGGCGTCGCGGATGTAGGCCTCCATGGCCTCCCTTTCAGGTGCAGACAGGGAGTAGAGGCGGCCCTTGGGGGGAACAGAGCCAGGAAGGAGGTCGATGGCGCAGTCGTAGGGCCGATGAGGGGGCAGAGAGGTGGCCCTAGCCTTGCTGAACACCTCCCGGAAATCGAGGTAGTCAGGGGGCACCATGGAGAGGTCAGAAGTGGAACAGGAGCTGGCAGAAGGTGTGGGGACCACTGCCGGCCTGAGGCAGATCTGTTGACAGGAGGGGCTCCACCCCAAGATGGACCCCGTGGACCAGTCTATATGGGGGTTATGGCGACGGAGCCAGGGGTAGCCGAGGACCAGGGGAAGGTTGGGAGATCTCAGGATATGAAACCGGATGGTTTCATGGTGTGTGCCGGACAGGAGCATAGAGATGGGGGTGGTTTGATGAGTGATGGTCCCCAGGAGATGACCATCCAGAGCGCTGGCCGGCATGGGGCGAGGGAGAGGACTTCGACCGATGTCCAGCTGACGGACCAGCTCCTCGTCTATCAGGTTGACATCTGCCCCCGAGTCGATGAATGTGGCGAGAGTATGAGACCCCCCTTCCAACAGGAGTTGAACGTGAAACAGAGGTCTTGGGTTGAGGGCAGAGTTCTGGAACCGGCTCAGCAGAATGCCCCCTCTTACTGCTGAGCCCTCCCTTTTGCTGAACAACGGGAGACAAAATGGCCGGCCTGGCCATAGTAGAGGCAGAGATTTCCCCGGCGTCGTCGCTCACGCTCCTCCGGCGTTAGGCTGGCCTGTCCCACCTGCATGGGCTCCGCCCCCCCATGCATGAGTTCAGAAGGGAGGACAGGAGTGGCTGGGAACCCCCGTTGACGAACAGGAAGCCGGTGCTCACCTCCCTCGTGTCGCTGTTCCCTCCTCCTTGCCTGAATCCGCCTGTCTAGCCTTGTGGTCAGCTGAATAAGTCCGTCCAGGGAACTGGGGAGGTCGAACGAGACCAGCTCATCCTTCACATAAGGAGCTAGTCCATTGAGGAAGGCGTCACATTGGGCAGCAGCATTCCAGTCACTGAGACGAGCCCGGGTTCTGAAGTCTATGGCGTAGTCAGAGACTGTTCGATTCCCCTGCCTCTGACTCATGAGTCCCCCTGAAGCATCGGGGCCCAGGGAAACGGGTCCGAACACCTTGCGAAGCTCTTCAGAGAAGGCCTGGAAAGAGGCGCAGGCTGGCGTGCCCCTCTCCCACTCCGCCGTTCCCCACAGACGTGCCCTACCAGTAAGGTGGTTGATGGCGAAGGCGACTTTAGCCCCCTCTGTGGCGAAGGTATGGGGTTGCAGGGCAAACAAAATTGAACAGTTTGTCAGGAATGGACTACAACCCTCTGGATCCCCGGCATAGCGCTCCGGTGCCCCCACCCGGGGCTCAGATGCGGTGCTAGATGACGGCCCCGGGGTCAGGGCAGGAGGGGCTGGCGCCGCGGCAGGAGCAGCGTGCTGAGACATGGAGACCGCCATCTGTTGTACCTGGGCAGCTAGCGAGGTTAGCGCTCGTTCCAGAGCAGACGCTGACTGGCGAGCCTCCGCCGCGTTGGAGGCTAACTGAGCCTCATGCTGCTGGAGCATTCCTTCCACCCACGCTAGGCGAGATTGAGGTGTAGCGGGGTCTGCTGGGTCCATTTCTGGCCAGATTGTACTGAAACGAGTGTGTTTAGGACCCAAATGCAGTACTCAGGTGCTCAGGAACAGTTCGTAATGACCTTTAATTTCACCAAAGCAAACAAGGTATGAAGCAGGCAGAGTATACGCAGGATACACTAGTTCTTCAGGTTGAAAGCCCTTACACAGTCTCTGGGGTTTAAACGAGACGTAGCTTACTTCAGGCAGCACCACTGATCAGGAAACACAGACAGAAGTTTGTTGTCGAGAACAGGAGAAGTGGAGTCGGGAGCGGGGATCGAACCCGCGATCTCAGGAACAGGAGCCGGTGACGTTGTCCTCTCTGCCACACCGCAGCCTCACACACTTTCCGCCACACAGAGTCTTTTAAGGCAAAGCGGGCTCTGACTCACCCGGTCTTTCGAAGCAGGAAGTGGCGTAACCTGCAGAGGACCAGACGACCACCACAGATCAGGAGTCGCCGACAGAAACTCGTCGTCAGGAACAGGAAGCGGGGTCGGAAGCCGAAGATCAGTCAGTGAAGGCGGAGGCACCGTTGGGGAGCAGGCTGAAACTCGTCGTCAGGAACAGGATGCGGGGTCGTAAGCCGAAGATCAGTCAGCGAAGGTGGAGGCACCGTTGGGGAGCAGGCAGAAGGATAACCGAGGCCAGGCAGAGGAGTCGTAACCAGACGAGCAGGCAGATACCAGAAACGCTGAGGCAGAGCACGAGGTCGGGGACAGAAGGCAGGTGAGTTTACCGGGAGGCAGACGAGGAGAGCTGGTCAGGGACAGGCAAAGTCGGCACCAGGAGATCAGGCAGGGGATGAACGCTGGAAAGTCTCGCATAACGCTGAAGAACAATCTGGCAGTGAATGAGAGTTCTGGTGAGTCTTATATACAGGGCTGATTGTAATGAGCTGCAGCTGTGTAGACAGGTGAGCGGAGTTGAGCTGATGAGGTGGGCGTGGCTGGCAGGTAGAGTGGAGCAGAGGGAGGGAGAGTGGAAAAACACAGCAGCAGTGTGACAGGAGGGGAATGAGAGACAGGAACTGTGACACCCAGAGTGGGTTGGCCCAATCAGCGTCTTTTGAAGCAGGAAGAGGAAGGTGCTAAGAGTGTGACGACAGCAGGGAGAGACTTCATGTATAGAAATTAACATTGATGATGACAGATTCAGTGGCAGTTTTATCAGATCTTGGCCTCATTTCTTTATTAAATCAAAAAAAAAACCCACAAACTTCTCCATAGAAAGTACATTTTCACTCCACTTCCAACATGTTTTGCTGAGGGTTTCTTTTCCAGAGTTGCTCATGTTCCTTTAGACCATGGAAGTAATGCCCTCTGCAACATTATCTGATTGGCCTGTAATGAATTTGATAGACAGAATAGTCATCCAATCTCCTGCTGGTCAGGCTTTGACAGGTTCTGCCAATTCCCAAACACTTTCTATAGGCTCTTCCCAAGATGGACAAGGGAAATATACTGAACGGTCCATCTGGTGTGTCGAGTTAACCAGTCAGTGTCATTTTAGAAAAAAAGAGGTGGGAGGGACAAGCATGACAACAGCACGAAGTGACTGCAAGCCTATAAACAATGGCTTCTTATGCAGGGATTAGCATGGCTACTGGGCTTTTAATACATCCTTTGATTAGAACTGGAAAACACAGGAAACATTCATTGATCAAAAGTCTATTTTTGACCCTCTCCTTTTAGGTTTTGGTGAGAGTTTTGTACGCAAACTGGCTCATGTTATGTACATAACTCCTCGGCAGCAGTGCCCACCTAGTACATTGACTTATGAGCCTGTAATCTAGTTTGCATATACCGAGTATGTACCAGACTTCCCTCTCCTCTGACACAATTTCCAGGTCCTCCTGGGGGGTTTCTTTTTTTTTTTTTTTCCTTTTTTGCCCCTTGTCTGCATTATCTTTCTGGCTGAGCACTGTGTCTGATGACAGCGTTGAAAAGATCAATGCATTTTGTTTTTGCAGTGAGAGATATGTAATATGATTCACTGCTACCAGTGACCATCACCAGCCCTCCCTGAAGGCTACTCCATCAAATCAAACTTTATTTAACCCCCTATGTGAGCTGAAGGGGAGGGCTGTGTTACACCACAGTGTGAAAGAAGGTGAAATCGTGACAGATAGGACAAGACAAGACAAACAAGGAGGAAGACAAACAGGTAATGCTATTAATTTGAGATAGCAGTCCAAGTGCTTTACTGATCTAAGTCCATACAGGAAGTAAAGGCTGTAAGAAACCAGGAACACCAGAGATGTGGAGTCTTGATAGTGGGGGGTGGGCCCACAGGTATGGGATACGGAGGGAGCAAGCAACACAGGACGTGAGATAATGTGTGAGAGTGCCCGACTCAGCATGTTCTGACAGAACAAATCACTTCTTTACTGTAAGTCTTGACAGGAGCTTGAGTACCTGTACAGGCATGCATGTGAGGTGATCACCGAATACCCAAGTAGTTGTCCATACCCAGGCAGACCATGGCCAAGGGCCTCCCCCGAGCCACCAGGGCACGAGGCCCACCACGCAGGCCCCAAAAACCACCGGACACAGGAACAGCCCCAGGGTCAAAAGGGGCACCAACCCCCCCCCAAAGGCACCAAGGACAACATCAGGGGATCGGAGGCAGCGGCCCCCCGCAGACAGCACCCACCCCCAACAACCACCCGTCCACCCGGCCCCAAGCCACCCCCACCCCTGCGTCCAGACACCCCCACCCCCCCACGGCAGACCAGAGGTCCCCAGCCCCCTGGGAGCCAAATCCCCCCGGGACCAGGCCCCCCTCCGCGGCCGATCTTATGTTGGTCTGGGTCCCAGTCACAGCAAGGTCAGGTGGGGCGGGATGTGGGCATGCGGTGGTGGTGCCGAGCTTACGCCCCTCCCCCCAGAGGAGCCAGGGCCAAGAGAAGCGCCAGAAATCGATGCCCGAAAGTCCAAGGAGGCCCCCGGACCACCCGCGCAGAGCAGCAACCCACAGGCAGCCACCCACGCCGAGGTCCCCAGCAAGCGACAGGCCCACAGATCCAGCACCACAGGCCACTGAGAGACATCAAATCCAGCAGAGCCCATCCGCCCCCCGGGAGCCACCCCAGGCCCCCACCTGCAGGCACCCGAGCCACCGACACCATCCCACTAGATAGATTTGGGCTCCCCAGCACAGAGTCCTAGGGGTTTCTAAAGTGTTCACAAGCCAGATGGAATATATCATCCCTCCAGCGGGTTCTGGGTCTATCCTGGGGTCTCTTCCCTGTTGGCCATGTACAGAAAACCTTCACTGGAAGGTGACCAGAAGGCCCCTCACTCTGTCTCTAAGGCTGAGTCCAGACACCCTCCTGAGGAATTTCAACCACCTGTATCCACGATCTCATTCTATCGGTCATTACCTAGATCTTATAACCAAAGGTGTGGGTTGAAACGAAGATGGAGCGGTGATCTGAGAGCTATACCTCGCAGCTTAGCTCTCTCTCTTAACCCACTTAAAGATCTTGTTCCATTTTACCCTCACTCATGAACAAGACCCTTGAACTCCTCCACTTTGGGCAATGGAGAGCGCAATCCACTTTTTTTCCAGCAGAGAGCCATGGCCTCAGATTTGGAGGTGCTGACCTTCATCCCAGCCGCTTGTCACTCAGCCACAAAACACTCCAATGCCTGTTGAACATTTAGAAGCCAAAAGGACAACATCAACTGCAAAAAGCAGAGATGAAATTCCAGGGTCTCCAAACTGAACACCTTCCTCCACACGGCTGCACCTTGAGGTTCACTGATGCTAACCGTTGGATTTTATAAGGAGTCTTTTTTACTAAAGCTGCTCTCAATGAGATGTATTTATTAATCATAAACCACTGTTTCGAGAAAAGTGCTTTGAAGTTGGCAATGCTTTGCAGCCTTTGAGCCCCTCGATGTAGGTGTGCTCAGGCAAATAAATTCACAGTATGGAGTATAGCTGCTTTCTACAAAGACTCCTGAACTTAAATGAGCTGGCTGGGGGTGAACCTGTGTGGTACAACTTGTCCACAAAAAAAAGTATATATATACTGTGAATACTCCCTTAGGCAACCACTGCTGCTGCTGCTCACTGTGATGAGTCCCAGTTGTCTGTGAAGGCACTGATAAGACAATCATCAGGTAAAAAGACAAATGATGAGTATTCCTGAAAATATTTAGAAGTGATTTCACTTGAACAACTTCCATCCACCTCCAAAGGCTCTGCTGATCCTCCCTCTCCTTTGCAGTGTTTCTATTTCTGCCTCCCTAAGCGAAGGAGATCTCTTTGCTCCACCATTGCTCCTCAGTGGCCTAATATTGAAGACAAAATGTCAAGTACCATACCATGAAACAAAAGAGTGAACAAGCATATAGAGTTATGAGTGAAAAGACTGGAGTAGTGTCTTTCTTTCTCCGTTGTTCATCAGCCATTTGTAAAGGCAATCTTTATTTAAACAAAATAACATTGTCATCATTGTGTGGGAGTTTACAATCAGCGGAAACCAAACAGAAAATATAACAAAAGCAGCTGCCTTTCGTTTTCTACCTTTCCGATGACTGCTGAAGAAAACAAAAGCTTTGGATAGAAGAGAATTGATTCTTCAATTCCAAGTTTGCACATACAACAATGGGATGTGTTTGTGAGTGTTTTTATACTTATGTTTTGTGAATTACCTGGCTTTTATTGTGTTGTTTGCAGTAACTTAATGAGCTAAATTGATGGAAAACATAATGAAACTCTGAACATTCTCCCTTATGTCTTACCTTGAAGCAGAGATGTTGCCGTCGTCACTGTCTCTGGAACGCCATCTTTACTGTAAATGGACTGAAGAAACTCCGGCACGCAGTCGTTTTCATCAATAATAATGACTCGAACCTGAGAGAGAAATGAAAAGAAATGAATAAGTGAACATGAGAAGAGAGTCTAGACCTTATCTCGCATTTCAGTTGAATGTGCTCAAAGGAAAGTGTTCACATTCCTGCTGAAACAGTCATCAAATCCAGAGGCACAAGAATCCAGCTGCAAAGCCGTTGAGCTGTGCAACATTTGGATAATTACAGCAGTTTGAACTGCATGTGATCTGAAAATGATGGAGAATTATCATCATAGTGTGCTGAATCCATGTGCAAAAACTCTCAAACACTGATTAAAGGTACTTGGTGTCAAAGGCAGAGCTAGCCAAACATATGTTAGGGCCTTAGTCCAATCCAGGGGGTGGAGTAGGGGTTTGGGTGACTTTGTACATACCTCTGTGTTCTTTTTATTTATTTTAGCACATTGTTTAAAGCCATTCTAAACACAAATACAGGTTATTATATCAACAAAATCTGAATACTGTTTGGGCAAAACACTAAAGTTTCAAAAACAATTTAAAAAAAAAATAATTAATAAAAGTAATTTAGAGCCAATATCCAGCCATTGTCTATACTGTCAATCCCTTACAGGGTCGCATGGGCCCAGCGCCTATCCCACGTAACATAGAGGAGGGGTACACCCTGGACCGGTCGCCGGCCATTCACAGAGTGGCATAGACAGATGGACAACCATTCACGCTCACTCTCATACCTAAGGGCAATTTAGAGTCAACAAATAATGAGCATGTTTTTGGTATGTGGGAGGAAGCCAATGTGTTCAGATCTTTCCACCCATGCATGCGCAGGAGAAGAACATGCAAACTTCACTCAAAGAGGCCCCAACCAACATGAGAATGGAACCAGCAACCTTCATACTGTAAGGCACAGGCACGACCTGCTGCACCACCGTGCTGGCCCTTGAGCCAATATATTATTTTCAAAATATAAATGGTAGTTCTTATGCTGTATGCTATCAATCAATCAAGAAATCAAGCAGTCAGTCAGTCAGTCATTAACCAACCAACCAATCTATCAAACTTTATGTGTATGACACTTTACATACAACACAATGTGCTTCACACAATCACAAAATAAACAACCGCAAAAGTATGTGTTAGGAAAACACCAACACAATCAATTAAAACTAACAAAAACAAATAAGACAACAACCAAAGGAAAAATAATAACAACAATGTCTCAATGAAACAGGAACTAAAGGCACAAGAAAGTGAAGTGAGGAACTGAAGAAGTGTTACCCAGTTTTTCACCTTGTTGTAGGAGGTGTTGTTTTTGTTGGAATTTGTCTGTTTGTTTGTCTGTCTGTTTGCAAGAAAACTTATGATAATTGTTTACTCTATAGGGCAGTTTTTTTTTATATCTTCCATAATAACTCAGCTATCAATATCAGAAATGCCTGGGCGGAAGTTTGTTCTCTTGGAGAACTTCTAATTACACGCAAATAAGAACAGAAATATCTAGAAGTGCTTAGAGAGCACAACCCTCTGCCAACATCTTTAAAAAAAATACATGTATCTGCATCTGGATTTGGATCACCAAAACACCTTTTTCTTGTGCCAAATTTCATAAAAATCTGTTTGTAACTTATAGTAATTTCGTCAAAAGACAGACAGACAGACAGACAGACAGAAAGACAAACATGTAACCTCCTTGGTATAACTAAAAAGAGTTATTATATAAATAAACCAACAAACAAAAATCTAAATAAAAAATGACAGTCTGGTAACAAAACACTAACATGGAACACATTAAAGGTATGTTTTGTTTCACTGATTGAGACAAAATGATTAAAGGTTTTTCAAAATAATTAAGAAACACAACTAAAATTGATTGAAAAAACAATATATATTTTTAGATAAGAAAATTAATACCTAGAATGACATAAACTATAATATAAAACCAAGGAAGACTAAGAAGGCAAGTATTTACTGTGATTTTTGGGGATATTATTATTTAATATAATTTTTCAGGGCATCCTTTGCAGTAATTTCATCTTGCATTTTCCTTTTGCAAAGACACTGAAAATGCTGTTAATCACTCAGCCTGGTGGTGAGGTTTATTATTTACTGTTTCTATGAGTGCAGGTCAGTTCCCCATACCTGGTGATGACACATCTGATGCTGTAGGGCAAGATTGTAGTGTTTACGATACGGAAAACTTGAATTCACTTCTGTGGCATCACTGACATGGTCTGGAAATGTGCTCCACCATATACCAGAGGGTCTAGGGCTTGAGACCGGCTATGGCTGTCACGCACTGACACTGCTGCTTCGGTTATGGTCAAATTGGTATGAAAGTGTGAATGTGGTAGCAAATACTGATAAATAACTTAAATGAAAATGTCAGTTATCAGTGAGTGAATGGGTGTGAGTGGGTAGCTGCAATGTAAATATGCTTTGAGTCATAAAAACTAGACACGTGCTGTACAAGCTCCAGTCCATTTACGTCTATCAACTCAAGACAGTTGGTTTCATTTGCAAAGAATCTCTAAAGAAATCAGATATGTACATTTTTTGAATAAAATATCCATCTGTTTAAACTCCCAAGCAAAAAGCTACAGACAGTTGGCACATCTGTTTCATGTGCCATACTGGAGACGGGAGAGTGCTGAAAAAATGATAGTGGTGCTCTCCTTCTCTGACCTCACAAAGGTTTCGGTAACACTCTTGTTGTATAAAAATGTCGAGGCAATCACCTGCAGGAAAGCAGAAGATTAAAAGTCACACTGGGTTAGAGTTATGAAATTTAAAATGTGGGATTACCACTTCAGGCAGCATTTGGAATTGGTTTTCTTTGGGGCTGTGAAGGTTTTCATCTGTGAGTAACCCAAATTAACCCTGTCCCTAACCAAAAAACATGCCTTTACCCAGTATATTCCAAAAGCGTGCCCTGATCCTGATCCCTGTGGTTTATTTACTGCTCCTCAGTGAGCGAGCGGCTGCAGAGTCGGCATTGCATTCACTCCAGCAGATCAGTACAGAATGCAATGTGGTGCAGTTTTCCAGAAGCCCTGAGCCAACAAATGAGAGTGGATCAGTCTGCAAAGATGAATTCGTATGCTGTGAGTGTGTGTGTATGTGTGTGTGTGCAATGCTGAGTTCATTAGGGACATGAAGGCAAACACAGCATCTTCTACCAGATGTTGACTGCCTGCTCGCAGCATTCAGGAGGAATAAATACAGACGTTCGCTGTCAGGCGAGCCTTTGACCCTGCAGCCTTATCTCTGCTCCTCTGTCTGGATATATGGACCAAAACCTGTCCCAAATCTGTGAGCTGAGTGGGACACACATCCATCCATCAACATTTTCTTTTAATTTTGTGAGGGAATGATTTTTATAATACCACAATACAAGGACAGGGAACTGCAGTTACGACACCCACCGCCTACTTTAACCCTCGCAACTCTAAACAACTTTTTGCCTTTTTAGTCCCCCTGGACTTTTTATGTAATAATGCAATCCTGTTGAACACAATCTCGCTAAAGAAATCCTTTTTCATTTCAACCTGGGAGAATATTTAAGCTGTAATGATGTCAGATTCTTGTATTAAAGTTGTATGGCAAAAGAGATAAAGCACATATTCAGAATGTAATTTTAATCTCACAGAACGTAATACAAATCAAGTATGGACAAGCTTCTACAAACCTTAAGATGTTTCCCCAACTTGACACGCCAGACGGACAGTTCTATATATCCGTCATGGAAATATTTCACTGGTCCATCTAGGAAAGAGCCGTTTCAAAATGTTTTCAAAGGCAGATCCTTCAAAAACAACTGCAGCTGGTGATTGGACAATCAGTCACACTCATCACAGACCAATCATATCAAGCCACAGTATGACGTAGAAGCTAGACCCTGTTGTTAGCCATTAGCTTAAACTATGTTCCAGTCCTTAGACTATCATCTTACATTAAATTATACCACACAGATGTATCATTTGCTTTTATATGAACCTTGTCAACGACAATCCCCACCAAGTTCTCCTGGTAAACTTCTGAGGAGAGCATATTTAACCAGGTATCATTGAGTAACCAGGACTACCATAGACTAACCGGCATCATCAGAGGATTTTCACATTCTCTCCCAGTTTCCCAGCAGTGATCCCCAGCTTCCTGGCTTCTCTGATTTGATGGTCCATGAGGCCAACTAGTGGAGACATGATTGTCAAATGGGGTTTGGAGTCCTTCCCATCTTTTTCACGACCAGAGGAGCCAGTTGGTAGATCAAACTCTTACCAAAACTGGTCGGGTGAAGAGCAAAATCATTGTTTCCCGTAAGAAAAGCTTTAAGTGACGTTCTTTGCTCTTCTTTTAAAGAAGAAATTGAGTCCATTTCTGATAAAACTGCAGATATTGCCGCATCCACGGAGACCGCTTCAGAAGCCGCCGTTGTTTTCAAACATGCAGTCACTTCCCCCTGTTGTCACGCCTGCAGCTCAAGCCTCTTTCCCCTGACTGAGTCGTTTAGCTTTTAGTCGAGTAAAGTTGTAAGGGGTTGGAGCTTAGCAAGATGGATTTGCATGATTCCAGACAATGAATCAGGCAGGTCCATCTGCACTGGTTAATGTTTCCCTCAAGCCTTGGTTATAGTAAGAAAAAATGAAAGCATGCTAAGAAGCTCACAGCAAAGACTACTAATATCATCCCTTTATAACCACAATGTACCAATTTTCTGAGGGCGACTTTTAACCATAAAACACGCTATAGTACAGAGCTCAAAAATCATCTCAAACTGGTTCCACACACATTATGGATGAACCAACACATCTGCAGCATCTTTGTGATCCTATCACGTCAATATGGACCAAACTCTCAAAAGAATCTTTCCATCACTTTGTTGAATCAATCCCATTAAACAGGTCTGAAGGCTAAAGGGGGTCCAACCCCATACAAGCAAATCGTACTAAATACAGTGGCCTGTGAGTATGTCTCAAAACCTTGGTATATTCCTAAGCCCTTGTCTTCACACAAACACACAATATCACTCTGCTAACTCACTGGGAGTGTTGTGTAAATAGCAGCGGTATTAAGTCCTTGCAGGTAAGATGAAGTTCTGAAATATTAGTTAATCCTTCAGCAAAGATCAGCCACCAGAGCAATGAACAACAAAATAATATCTGAACATGTCATCTCTCTGAGGTGATTTGTGTGTGTCTGCCAGGGACAGTTAATCTTTGTTTGCTCCTGTGTGGGTTTGTGTGTGTTGGTGTGTGCGTCGCATGCCAGTGTAGCAAAGCCTTTGTGGCATTATGACAGGAAATGGCGAAGGCTGGACGAGATGTATGAGTGCACGAT
This sequence comes from Cetoscarus ocellatus, assembly GCA_037902135.1. Classification (NCBI taxonomy): domain Eukaryota; kingdom Metazoa; phylum Chordata; class Actinopteri; order Labriformes; family Labridae; genus Cetoscarus; species Cetoscarus ocellatus. The sequence goes on along the minus strand of JBAMNC010000370.1, from coordinate 37,555 downwards.
GTGTGTGTACATAGTCAGTCTGAGGAAAAGCAAGATTGAATGAGAAGAGAGGGGAAGCCAGCCGTAATAAAGCATGATGAGCTCACACACACACTCACTCTGTACACACTCACACACTCTGGAGGCAGCTGCAGGCAGGTCTCAGGCTGGTTAGGTAACTAATGGTGCCGATGAGCTATCACTCCTGGAGGGAGAAACTTGGAAACTACCTGCAAATTAAAGACATGCTCAGTGACTCTGGTCCACACAAACACACCAGCCCTGCCCGCCATTTTGAGACAAATGAGACACATTTTTGAAAAGCAAAATAAAATCAACCTCCCCTGCAAAAGGGCAGAAAGGTTAAAACATTTGCTTTTGCTTGGCAAAATATCACAAGTTTTGGCCATGTCAAGAAAGCTGAATTCCAGAGAAGACACAGATGCACAAAATCACTGTTAGGGGTTCATAAGGCCCATTTATACTCCCTTTACGTGCAAAAATGTACACGTCCTTTTCAAACGACGTTACCATCACTGCTCACATACTTCCATGCGTCCTTTCTGTTGGCATTGCTGTTAACCAATACATCCACTGGGGGGGCTCGAACAAATCTGTCTCGCACAGACCACTTCTCCTTCGCGACCGACCAACCAATATTTTATTGCTCTCCAATCTCCTCACAGCTGTTTTTTTGCATTTGTTTGTCCCGGTGTCCAGGCGAAGTAACATCATACAGATGTTTGAAATTTCTAGATGAAATGAACGCGGGGCACGGACAGAAGGCTCTGTTTGAATCCAGATCCGTAATTAACGTTGAGCATAAATGGGCCTATACTGTGAACATTTTTTTTTTTTCTGTATAAGCCTAAAATCCTTATTCATTTATTTATTGTCAATCAATAAAAGTTAGACCTATCTACAAACTCTATTTCCAATAAGGCTGGGACATTGTGAAAAGTGTAAATGAAAACGGAAAACAGTTATTTGCAAATCCTTTTGACCAATATTCAATTAAATACACTACAAATTCAAGATATTTAATGTCCAAACTAATAAACTTTATTGCTTTTTGCTAAAATGCACTCATTTGAACATGATGCCTGCAACAAAAGCTGGGACAGGGGCATTTTTACCACTGTGTTGCATTAAATAACCTTTTATCAACACATTTAAAAAGCATTTGTGAACTGAACACACTAATTGTTGAAGCTTTGTAGGTGGAATTCTTCCCCATTCTTGTTTGATTCTTGGACCTCATAATAGGTCTGGACCTCAGACTCATTAGGAGGTCCAGACCTGTAAGGTCAGTCTAGTACCTGCACTCTTTTACTCTGAAGCCACGCTGTCATATCAGCAGAATGGTCTTGACTTAGGTGCTGTTGAAAATGGAAAGAGTGTTTGTGAATGTCTCTTTGGACCAAATCAATGAAGAATTTGCACAGAGGAGGGGAGAGAGCAACTCAAGGGCATGACTGAGAGTAGCCGATGCACGTTTGGAGTGAAAAGTCAGACTGCATCTGTCCAAATGATTCCAGTTACCTGTTAAATCTGTGAACTTTGAACCGTAGACTGTTGTGTCTGTTACTGGAGTGCTGTTGACTGATCAGTACAGCTCTGATGTACTATATGCACTGAAGGGTCAACACCTCCGCCTGCCTTCTGCATTAATTAAATGTCTTCTCACAGTTCATTATAAAAAACTAAAAATAAAAGGCAGATATGTAAAACTTACAGTGAGAAATATTTGCTCTTGCTGTGGTTAAACTGCTGTCAAGTATTTTAGAGAACAATCCATAACATTCAAATTAATAGATTAATCAATCAAACATAATGTACCAGAAAGTTTCCACAGGATGACTTTTCTCGACTTTGACTGACCTATAACTGACTTCCAAACAACAATATTTGTTCACTAATATACAGCTCTTTGTGTTTTTTTTAAAATGACTGGACAAGAAGGATGTGTGATTGCCATTTTTTTAATGCGGCAAGCTGATTTTGCATCCCAATCCATGTTTTAAACCATCTCTGAAGAGCTTCTCAGTTATTACTGACAGTAGAATGAGCACCAGGCTTTGTTGGTGCATTTTCCTTACTCCCCAGCTTGACTTTTATTTCATCTCCGTGATCTTTTTGTGTACATAAACGCCTCCCATATTTATGCATGATCTGAGCACAGACCAACTTATAACACTGGCTGTATCCTTACAGAATTACACTTTTTACTCCGGGGTTTGGATGCATGTCTCTGCACAGTTGTCTCTCTGTCTGTCTCTGAATCTGCCTTCATGTGTCCTCTGTGATCTCTGCACAGAGCCAAAGACTTGCCAAATGAAAAGTGGCAAAAAAGGAGCGAAGAACATCAGCTACTGAACTATGTGGACGTGGTTGTGCCGGCATATGATTAAAACAAAAAGTTCAGAGGGTTAGGTGCTTAAATTGTGCAATTTGTGGACACAATCTGAATGCAAATGAAGATGCCATCCATCCTCTGTGGGTTTGGCCCTCTTTAGGTTGTTCATTGTTCAGATAAAATATGTTTCTAGTGAAAAGCTGATCTATTACACACTCAGCTGAGTCATCAGTTTACATGGTCACTGATTGAACCAACACACACCTGAACTTGCCTAAAGGCACATCTGTGTGCCCCGTCCCACCATTCAAGGACCACTGGCATCGCCCACAGAAATAATTCAGAGCCACTGAATGATGCTGAACTGACCAATAACCAAAAGGTAGACTGGTCAACCAATCAGAACAGACTGGGCCCACACAAAGGGGGCATTAAAGTGACAGGATTTGGAACAGAGTGTGCCAGACAGACTGAGGGGTACTCAGTGTGTAAAAAGGGGAAGGAGTCTTTATGGACATCATAGAATGTAAACATACTCAAGCAGGCATTAAACTTTAATATATGAAGCTGAGTTCAGGCAAAATAGGTTGAACGGGAAAATCCATGTACAGTTTGAGTCAGAGTTCTTTATTTTGTAAAATGTTTTGTGGATTGTAAAAAAAAAATGGTACAAAAATGATAATGTGAGACTTGGGATTTGAGGCACTGGTTTTTACAGCATTGAAGAAAAAATATCAGTATGTGGCAGCATTTCAAAATTATAAGAGGTTCTTATCACTTTGTGTTTTGGTTGTAAAACTACTCACAATGTAGTGTTATATGGCGGTAGTGTTTTTTATTATCATTTTTCAATGTATTTTTTTATTCGTAGAACCATACTCTTTGGTTACTTATGCTTGTTCCTTAAACTAACATTTATCTTGCTTTGCTTTTGCTTTGCCTGGAGCGCTTTGTGAAAACATATGCCTCAATTCTGCCTGAATGTGTTTGTTCAGTCAGTACATATCAGATTTTTGCCATTTAAGCAGTGTTTTCCCTCTGAATGCACTGATTGAAAATGCTGACTGTTGTGTGTTTTCTGCTGAGGAGTGGGTTACGGCAGCATTACATCTAAAATACTCCTGAGGAGACCCTCTGCTTTGTTTGTTTTATCAAGACGGTAGGCTGGTTTCTCAGCTATTGAGCATTTCAGAATGTAACCTGCAATCATCAGTATACAACTCCATTTATAAATAATTTTCAATTTTATTTCTTAAATCTTTTTTGTTTAGAACACACAAGACTTAACCAAAAGTCCTGTAGAAACGAGTTGTTTGTTGGATGCATTACAGCTGCAGCATCTGTCAGTTTTCATCCTGATGAGTATGGACTCAGTCAAGGCTTCCAGACTGCCAGTGTAGGAGCCACGTCTCACATGTCAAAAATGCATCTTAAAAAAAGGTTTGACAGGCTTTCCTGCAGCAGTTTCTTGGCCAGAATGGAGGAGGAAATCGTACAGAGATTTGTGTATCCACATAGACAATGTCTTGGGTTCTCCTGTGATTTTGTGTTGGCGGACTCCACCTGGATTGTTGTGCCCACTTTTTGGGTTAGGTTTTCCCCATGTTCCATGAAATTTTCTCAAAATTTTGTGAGTGATCTTTGATTTAAATCGCGATTTTTGTTAATTTCCTTTTGTCCTTGAGCTCTTGTGCTTTGTCTTCTGTTTGTCAATGCACCTTGTAAATCTTTTTTTTTTTAGATTATTTTTTGGGCATTTTTGTGACTTTACTGACAGGAAGGAGACAGTGAATAGGCTTGTGAAAGGGGACGAGAGAGAGAAGGTGAAGGACAGTCTGCAAACTGGCCACAGGCTGGATTTGAACCTGGGCTGGCAGAAGCATGTACAGTATATGGGTCGTGAGTGGTTGCTTACCACTCAGCCAAACCAGCACCCAAACTTGTTTTTAAAAGTGTACAAATAAATTCATAGTTATGATTACTCTGGTTTGGCATTTCAGTGGAGAAAATGTCCTGTATGTACAGAATGCTGTTAACCTCCCTCAGGGAGGGGAAGATACTTGTAGGGAGATTTACAGAGGTTCTTTCTGTGAAGAAGAACACATTCTGTGCAGTCAAAACACATCTAAAACACTCCTGGTACAAAGGCCTCTGCGCCACAAGACGGAGTGACCAACACACATCCAGTCTAAACCAGCCAGAAAGGAATAAACCAGAAAAACAACTGTCTAAAATCACTATGTGAAATGACATCATAAGCTGCTCTACACTGTCAAATATCCAAAGATGCTGCATTTGAAATAAAATGAAAGGCCCTGTTTTGACAGCATGAAGTGCAATGTATAAAGGCATATGGTGCAGACCTATTTGGGGTGTGTTGGTCTATATTTTGCTGTTCTGATGACACACATTCTTGGTGCAAAGCCAGGTGCAGGGCACAAAGAGGATGAAAAATGTGCCTGAATTATATGTACGTGTGTTTTGGACTCAACATGGATCAAACCAATCAGAGAGTTATTACCTGTCAGACCTCTGGTGTTTTTGCTATCATCATAATGAGTTTAGTTATTTCGTAGAATTCAACTTGATTACTTAATTCCTCTTCTTTATTGTGCCACTTTACTCAAAGAACACATGCACTGAACACTGTATGCAATATGATAATGCTAATATTAATTAATATAATTGCATTTTCCGTTGAAGAAAATGCAATAGGTCAGACACTTTCACAGAAGCTTGGAAGTGTGTGACATAGCCACAAAGTGTGAGTTTGGGGAGGCAATATTGTTTTGATCTGGGGATTTATCTATTAATAAAATCCTTGCAAGGTTTGATCCCCTTGCTCACCCCAATCTTTACACTGCTGTGCTTATTTTGTGGTGAAGTCTGTTTAGCTGCAGGTTCCTGGTCAGGTGACCTGCTGCAGCCAGGTTGGGTCAGGTGTGAAGAGGGGGAGGGGTGAGCAGAATTAAGGAGAGGAGAAGGCAAAATGTTTGTGGGGAGACTTGGCTGGTGGGAGCTGGAGAGACACTTTGCAGCTCGGCAAGGACTGTGATCACCCAGTAAAGAATAAGTGGACTATTCTAGGGCTGGGGAAATAACCTTCTCCAGGTGAAAGTTTGGATTCTGGAGAAGAGTACCAGTGGGCATTATCTCAGCCGAAACTCAGAGGAATTCCTAGATTCAGAGGAAGTTTCCCAGGACTGGTGAGTCTTCCCCTTTCAGAATAATTTTCTTCTCTTTTACTTTTTGCAATGCATTGCCTTCTTTTCATTTTTGATGGACTTTTCCAGTTTTGAGTTTTGAGTGTACTGTTTTGGGACATTTTAGTTTGGAGCACAACCCCTTCTGGATTTTACCCTCTCCTTTAAAACAGACCTGAGACACTGGACTGAGAGTCAGAGCAGAAGAAGAACATTTTATTTTTGTTTTTTGTCTTTTGTTTTTTTTTGTTTTTTTTGGGGGGGGGAAACAGGACTTCAGGGGCTAAGCCTGCATAGTTTGTGTTGTGGATTTTGATCGGAATGGGAAAATTTGTGTTGGGGATTTTGATAGGGATGGGAAAATTTGTGGTGAAGGATTTTCATTATTGAATTAAAATTCAAACCTAATGAAGAGTTCTTTGTGGAGATATTTTTCTCTTCATGCTATTTAAAGGAGCTTTGTAATCTTTTTTCAGATATAGTACGCACCTTATCTAAATTACCTGATAACTTACAGCAGCTTAACCTGCGATCTGTAACCAAGCTTAGAAAATCAAGCTGATCGTTATAAGTGAAACCTCATAAATTATTGAAATCTCCTGTTAAAGCTAACAGGATAAAGCATGTCAATGTCCATGATGGAGATGTTTACTGAACAACAAATAACTACTGGCTTTAAACAAATTATTTTCTTTCTCCTCTGCAGGAGTTCTTGTCTCTGCTATTGCATGGGTAAAACACACTGGACAGCCATTTTTTATTATCTGTGAGCATAATTATCTGTGGCATTCATTAGTATGTAAACAAATATTTGAAGTGTAGCTTAGTGTTGCACTGAAATTTTGAATTGGGTGTTTCTCTTGTTTCTGGGAGTATTATGCGTGCTTGAGTGCACAGGAAAAGCACGCTGCAAAGTGCTACAAAAAATAACTTTAAATTGAGTTTATCAGCAAATGATCAGATGTTTAACAGTGGAGTTGTGCTGCTGTGCCCCTAATGGGAGTAAAACAAGCTCAGTAAAGTGTTTTGATCTTGTGGATGTGTGTCATTCTCTCTCAGAAAAAGAAAACACTCTGCGCCACAGATTTTAGACTTTAGACCAGGTATGAAGAGGTTTATAGGGCAGTCATTTTCTACTTTCAAGGAACACACAAGTTTACCACTATTCGTTTTTAGACAAACAAAACTTTGGGTGAAAACAGGAGCACATGATCATTTGCTATCTAAACCACATGAGCGCTGGGTGTACAATTAGACCTTTGTCAGGTAGAAATTAGAGAATTCATCTGAACTGAACTGAATTGCTTTGCGCTGGGCTAAGGATTGGGCCATAAGCTTTCCATGTTGCTGATTGGAATTGAAAGTCTTTTATTGCTAATTCCTAACTAAACCATAAGGCCTTCAAAGGTCACTATCTTAGGCTGCACTGCTATAAGAACAAAGCTGTTGAGTCAACAATGCACTCAAAGAGATTATCAGAAGCTTGACTTGTCTCCAGGGAGGCGGCACAGGGCAGAGGCTGGACAGAAAACTGCATAAACAGAACACCTGATGATTATCCATTCCTCTCTGTCTCACTTCTTATCCTAAACCTATATGTACTTTCTAAACTTTCCCTCTTTGCTCCCTCTCCCTCATCTCCTCACAAAAAGGCTCTTGGTGCTCTGTAGTCCACTGAGGCTCAGAGCGGAGCGGTGGAGGACAGATGGTTCAGCGGGACATGTTTTAGCCCGAGGCCAGAGTAATGATGGAAACCGGAGCAGATGCATCGCTGCCTGCAGCTTTCAGCCGCTGTTCTCTCTCACCTCCTGACAACACAAAGAAGTCATGGGGAATTCCAGAGCAGTCAGCCCAAACAGACAAGTCTATTTGAGTTTGACTGGAGACAAAAAAAAAAAAATCATAACTGCAGACCGATCGGACGTATTGAGCTGTCTTTTATATTCAGAGGTCTTTTTTAGTCAGTTCAGGTTAGAGGAGCCAGAGGTGCAGCCCAGGTAGCATCAATAAGTTCAAAATGTCTCACTTTTAAGAGAGAGAGGCCAACCAGGAGGCTTTTAGCCAGATGATTATTCTGACTTCAACACCACCCTCTCTGAACACTGAAAATATGAACCAAATATTATATCCTGGTGCTTTTAACATTAGAACTGCCATTTTTACCCTTTGGCTTTTCAAATGTTTGTATCTCTGTTAGAATAAAACCTCCACATCTCTCCGTTCATGACTTTAAAGGTGGATTTAGTCATTATAGAGTGAATTATGGCGAGTGTGTGATAAAAAGAAAAAAATATGACCATTTATGCCCAGAACCACAGAGGGGGTCATTCTTATCCCCTCATGTGAAGCATTATTCAGCTGTCATTTTTCATTCCACGCCCACTCGCGGCACTCGTGGTAAGTTTGACAGATGTCTGAGACAAATAATAGCTTTGCAAGCAGTAATTTTAATAATTAAAAAAAATGGACATGACTGAAAGGTGGATGAATGCCCAGGAAGCTTGGGGATTGTTCCAAGACCTGAGGGAAGGCAAGTTGGAGGGAGGAGAGGCAACGGTGGATGTGGGTGAGGGGAAATCTGATTGGGCAGAGAGGGAATCGGTGGAGAGGGAGGTGATGACCATTCATTTATGACCTAAGAAAAATAACCACACACCTTTTTGTGTGTGTGAATGTTGGCTATAGGCAGATTTTGTCTCAATATATGTGTATTTAATGAACATAAAATAAAGATTTTATCATTCTAATGTTTCTTAGCCTTTGTTATAACCAGTAAACTGATAAATTATTGTGTGTGTGCATGAAAAAGAGAGAGAGTCAGAGAGAGCGAGAGCATTTCTTTGCATATTCTTCCTCTAAAATTATAAAAAAGTGAGTATTTTGAAAAATTAGAAAATGGTTATTACATGGTGAATCAACTTAACTAAGGAATTTCCAAAATAACACAGAAAATAAATGCTCATAGTTATTTTTTGAAGTTTCTGTTATTGTATCAGACACAAATGGAAATGAACCACTTCTGCAGGGTGAAGGGAGGGAGGTAAAAATGAACCCCCTTGGTGGATCTACAGCAGGGGTTTCCAAACTTTTTACACCGAGGTGCGCATAAAAAAGAAATACATGGAAGACTGAGCCACTTGCTGCACTTCACTTTTAGTGTATTTAAGTTAAAGTTTTAGGGTTATCACCTGTCAAGGGGCCCTTGTAACCTCAGGCTATTGCTGGATTCAAACCTAGTCAGGGCGAGAATGACATTCTGAGCATCAGAGATGGGAGACACTGATGGCTTAAGTTCACTGCCAGACACAAAACAAGAGTAAACTGCAAGAATATTGGTGCTTGAAGATGAATATTGCAGTATACTTTGTAAATCATTGTGTGGATTTGCTGTTCATCATGAGACTGGGATCTACATTTAAGATTTCCTGCTGCTTAACAGAAGGTTGTTTCTTGCCGCCATGATGGAGGGATTCATGATTGGCTATATGGATTCATGTTGGTGTTGTATGTATATATTTGTATATATGTATATGTGTATATTATATTTGTATATATGTATCTATGCATATATGTGTATCCATAAAATGAGGAGTTTTGTGCTCTATTGTAAAGTGTCTTGAGATAACACTCGTTATGAATTGGCGCTATACAAATAAAGATTGAATGATTGATTGATTGATAAATGAGAGCTTGTGACAAAGTAAATGTGGCAGAAAATGTGCATGATTGATGGTATCTGCTGCTGTACTGAAAATGTCAGTCAACTGTTTCAGGGGCCAATTCAAAATGGGCAGTGAGCCGCATTAGTTTGGACACTGTCTAGTGTATCAAAATAGCAAAACACAATATACAGCATACATTTTTTTTTTTTCTTACAGCTACAGCAAAACAACCAAAGAAAAGTCAAAAACAGATGTGTCTCACAATATAAATGATATAATGATATCATGAACTTTGGCATAAAAATCAAACAATAAAGTTTAATTAATATGTCAACACATAATCAAGTCCCAAAGACCCAATATCAATCAATGAATTCCATAAACTGAAAGAAAAACATAAAAAGATTGCTCCTTGTTCAAACTAAACTCTCAAACAAGATTATCTTAAGGGTCAGTAAGCAAATATTGTCTCATTGCATTTATATTTTGTAATATCTTGATACAACTTCAACACTAAATACATAGCCTAGCCCAACAGCACAAATGGCCGCTGTGACTCACTAAAGCATTCAAAAAGCATGCCTGGCTGAATTTTGTTAAGATTTTATGTCTCTGTGTTGTGGTTTTATTGTCTACAAGATACTTCATAATCACTGCTCTTCACCACCGCTCAGTGCTGTCACTCTGCAAACTAATACTGTGCTGCTCATACATACAACTCTTCCCACGAGAAGAAGGTGGCAGCAACATGAAATACAGCAGATCAAACAAGTAAAACAACCCACTGCTACCAGACTATTTAATTTGAAGACATGTCAGACATTGTTTGCAGTGTTCAGTAGACAGCATGACTCAAGGAGAAAAGCTTGTAATGTCAGAAATCCTTGAGTTTAAAACATCATTCAGCTCAAAGATCAATAAAAATGTGACTTCACCAAACACACATACACACACAGGGTTGGGTTTAGGTATTTGAAAGCTCTCGATAAAAGACAAATATCAGGCCCCCAGCTCATTCAACTGAAAACAACAGCAGAAATATTAAAGGATTTTGGAGAGCCTTTAGAAGATCACAAACTCAGTGATCTTCAGTCACATGTATGCTGGTGATGTTTAACCAGACACATCAGATGGACTGTTTCACAAACCCACTTTATTTATTACTGATCCATCCGGACAAAGAAGCTGACTGGAAGGATCTGACCTTCCAAGATACGGAGGGTGATTGAACAAATGTTCCACCCAAACGGGCCAATCAGAGGCTCCTGCCTTTTAGAATCATCCATCCATCCATCCATCCATCCATCATCTATACCACTCATCCCTTTTGGGGTCCAAAGGGACTGGAGCCTTTTCCAGCATTGGGCCAGAGGTGGGGTATATCTTGAACCAGTCACCAACCAATCACAGGGCCACACAGAGAGACCGACAACCATTCACTCTCACACTCACACCCAAGGCCAATTTAGAGTCACCGATCAACCTAATAAGCATGTTTTTGGTGTTTGGGAGGAAGCCAGAGTGCCTGGAATGAACACAAGCATGCACAGGAAGAACATGCAAATTCCACACAGACCCAAGGATCGAACCCACAACACTTCTTGCTATGAGGCATGTGCACTACCTGTTGCACCACAATGCTGCCCACTCTTTGAATAATAATAATAATAATAATAATAATAATAATAATAATAATAATAATAATAATCATAAACTTCATTCAACTAGAAGCACCTCACTGAGATTAAAAATCTCATTTGCAAGAGTGTCCCGGCCAAGACAGGCAGCAGCACATTTATAAGATTACAGACATAAAACAATGACAGACACAGATACATAAATATCAGCTAATCAAGTCAGAGTCACAGAGCAGAAAATCATCAGTCAAAGCATCTACAGCTGCTTCATCTTCCTCCAAAACCTTTAACCTGTGCTTACAAAGATTTAAAGAGACCAGCTCCCTAAAATCCTGTTTGTCCTACAGAAGATTCCAGTCTGAAGGACCAGCAGATCTGATATTAATTTTACCCATTTCAAGAAAAACTTTGGGGGCACATAGCAAAAGTAAATTTTGTGACTCAGTCACAGAACAAAGACTGAAGCTTCCAGAAGTTTTCAGGTGAATACATTACTCAGGTATGATGGATGCAGACCACAGATAGCCTTGTAAATCAGAATTATACGCTGACAGTTGTTGACTTTATCATCTACAATTGTATCAAAATGCTGTGGCAACACTGTTAACAGGGCAAAACAATCCATTTGGCATGTAGGGTCATAATGACTAAATTTTGAGGCCCCTTTATCATAAGGTCCCAGTAAACTCCCTTTGCCTAACAGCAAAACCCCTGATGCACACACAACAGACACAAACCTCAGCTGCACTGCTCATGCTGTCCAGGCCCTCACTGGCTCGCACCAGCAGCAGGTAGCGATGCTGGTCGCTCTCATAGTCAATAGGGCGGGTCAGGCTGATTTCCCCAGCCTCAGCTGTGATGGAGAAGAGGCTGCTGGGATTGATGAGAAGGCTGTAGGTGATTGGTTTCTCCTGGAAGGACACAGCGGGGGTGACCAGGAAGCTGAGGAGACATGAAGGAGATGTACATCATTTACTGAGGCTATAAGAAGATTGAGGATCAGGCATTTTGTATTAATAAGAATTTTTACTCTTTTTGGATCAAACAGCCTTTAACAAAACAGCTTGTTGAATGCACATGAGGTAGATGTGTGATATCCACTACAAAGGAGTACCTAGACTGCTTAAAAAATAATTTCCCAAAGAAAACAATAAAATAAAGAAGGACTGAGAAGCCTGAAATAGGGAAAGTGGGCTCAGGTCATAAAAGACAAAGTAAAACAATGAGTTTCTTGTTTGTTTGACTCACTCAGTATGCTTACATGCAGAGTTAAGTGAAGGTACATTTCTAGTTTGATTTAACCACTGTCCTTCAAGTATGAATGCACAGAGAAAGAGTATAATCACTCACAGAGGTATTTGCCCAGCTAAACTACAGTAGATTTCCCCTTTAAACTGTTGGACCTTCTTCAAATTAATCTTGTTGACCTTGCACTTTGGTTGCACATCAAAAAGTGGAAAGATGAATTATCCCTGTACACCTGTGCATTTCATTTAAACATGGAATAACCTTGCAGCTCTGCTCATTTCATTCAGATCCTCTGCCTCACTTTTGGTTACGATTCATTGTAAACATCCCTCGAGCTTAAAGGGATGTCGATACAGTATTTTGTTACAGCAAGGAGCAGGGCATCAGTGTGTGGGACAACAACCTTCTCCTCTGGCCTGCAATGCTGGGAAAGTCATCCCAAAACACTTCTTAATCAGTCCTTAAAGATAAAAGTCTCCACAAATCTGCTTGTGCTTTTCATTTTGATCAGCAGGCAGACATTTTGAGAGAACTGCCTGTTAATCAATGGAGGCTACTTTTAGGATGTCAAAGAAAAAGCTGATTAACAAACCTCCTATTACTGAAACTACTATTTTCAGGAGATGAAACAAATGCTGTACTACTGAATGAATGGATATTGAACTGTTGTTATTACAAACTACTTTCGGACTTGAATTTGTTCAAAAGTTTATAAAACCCACTCATCAGCATAAAAGGTGACCAGAAGCACTTTTGTTGTGGAAAAAAATCCAAACAATAAAAATGGAGATAGGATATGAAATGACACTGAAACTGAACTGTGGAAACAGTCATTTAATTACCTCTATTAAGTAAAAATATGCACATTGTATTGTATAAATTATATTGAAATCTGTCCAAATGGTTATTTTTAAGAAGAGAAATAATTTAGTGTTGCACAGTTTCAAAACATTATGAAAGCATGCCATGCAACATGTGAGAAGACAATTGAATAAAATATAGATTAAAAAGGCAAAGCAGTCTAGCTGTAGTCTAACCAAATACAACAAAAACAGCAACAATAATAATAACAACAATCATTGTTATTATTACTATTATGATAAGTAGTGGTAGTAGTAGTAGTGGCAGTAGTATAGCTACAACAAAATAATTAAGATTTCTATTATTATTATTATTATTATTATTATTATTATTATTATTATTCATTTATTCATTTATTTATTTATCCATTTAATAAATAAAAAAATAGACTGAATGCAGGGAGCTACTTTGGTTTCACTTTGGCTTAGATTGATTTTTTCTCCAGGGTGTAATTCTGATAACCTTGCACAGCAGCTGGATCCATCTGATTTAATGTCTGTAATCATGCAGATCCATCTGATTTAAGCTCCAATCTACAACAACTGTGCTCGGCCCAAAGCAGGGCGTCCAAATCAGCGTCCTTTAGAGCAGGAAGAGGTGGGAGCTACGAGGGGGATGACACCAGGAAATGACTTCTGGTGCAGAGATTAGCATTGATGCTAACAGCTTCAGCAGCTGTTTTACCAGATCTTGGCCTCACTTCTTTATGAAAACAAAAACATGCAACAACAGTCAAGGCACTTGTTGATAGAATGGTTATTTTTGCTCCACTTCTGACATATTCTGATGAAAGCTGCTTTAATGTAGTGGCTTATGTTTGATATTTTATGCCACAGCAGTAGGGCCTGTCTAGTACATTATCTGATTGGTTCATAATGCATGTGATTGACAGAACCATTGTCCAATCATCTGCTGGATTTGCTTTGAAAGGTTCTGCCCATTCCCAAACACTTTCTATGGGCTGTGGCCCTGATGGACCTGGGAAATATGATGAATTGTCCATCTAGTGTGTCAGGTTATAACTCTAGTGAAGCTGATTTTCTGCATGAGTAGATCAAACTTAGCTCACCACATTTTACAAGTAGTTTGCCCATCACTGGGGCCAATCCAAACACAGCTAGACTCAGATATATAACGGTATGATTTATTTTCCTGAAATCCAAGTCCTATGTTATAATAAATTAATAGAGGATCACATGACAAATAACATCACAAGAATCTAAATGCTTGGACTGGTACAGATGGAAGTCTTTATGATCCTATTTCTCTTCAAATCCTAAACTGTTGACTCGGTGAATAAAATCCAGACCCCTGAGGAGCCTCTTGGAGTCAAGTGTCCAAAATGATTTAAACCTCAGAGATGAGTTCAGTGAAGTCAAGTACATTCCTGCCACCTGGCAAAATAAAGATGCAGAGGCTGGAGTGTGAATATTTGAAACAACAGTTCAGCTATTTCAGATTAGCCATCAAACCCACTCAGGTTGTTTCTATTAAATTCATCACAAAAATCTGCCTGAGACATCCGCTCTGTCAGTTTACAAGATGTTGAAGTCCAGTAAAAGAAGCTGGAGGGGATGAGGCAACAAACCCAAGGACACTTGTCACAGCGTTAGTCAGACCTGAGGATGTGTTTGTGCATCTACACCTGAAGGCAGGGCTTTGAATAGTGTGCTGCATCTCATACATGCTCAAGGCTACATGTGTCATGATTACAATACAGTAATGTAATCAGAGGTAAAATGGAGAGGAGAGAATCTGTACACAAACACAAAGAGAGGCATGTGTGTAAACATTAAACTGTGGGTCTATTTAACATTCAAGGGGCTGTAAGACTTTCCATAAAAAGATATTGACCATGAACACAGGTTTAAACTAGAAATGCACTCAGAGAGCACAGACCTTAGTTCCGGCAGTGGCTTTTCCACAACCCCTGTAAAAGATACAATTCTGGATCACCAGGTGCAGAAAAGGACCAGGATCCAGACTAAACTCAGCACATACATGGAGGTTGTTATCCTGTATAAACACAACTAGTTTTGGGAACATCACTTTATATTTTGATTTTATATGAATTGTTGTACGTTGTCAATGGGATTCCCCATTATAAAGTCCAGTGTTTTTGTGATGTAAATCTGGACTGGATCCAAATGAAATCTATCTTTAAAACAGAGACATGAACCCCATATTATCCTGTAAAATTGGGAGCAAATCAGTTAAAAGTGGTAGAGATATGATTTTTAAAAATTCTGCCCAATGTTGAATTACAGGTTTTTTGGAAATTTTGGGAATGTTTTGCATCCAGACAAATATACACATCACCACCAAAATCTAACAATTTGTAAGATGGGCCATTACCAACATCTTCTAAAAATTTCAGCTAAATCTGTCCAGGAGTTTTTGTTCAAACCTGCTAACAGACAAACAAACATACACTGGCAATAACATGACCTCCTTGGTGGAGGTAATTATTATAATGCTTATACTCTTTATCCATGTGTACTGACATGTAGTGCACATGTCAGTACACATGGCTGCCCTTACAGCCACTTTATTACAATAGGTACACATGTTAATCTTTGCATCAAGACAAACTTTATTCAAATGGCGAAGCAGCCGGTCAAATGGTATTTAATATTAGACATGATCAGTGTTGGGAAAATTACTTATAGAAGTAAATAGTTATAGTTACTAGCTTCTTTACCAAAAAAGTAATTGGATTAATAACGGAATTACTCCTTCATAAATGTAATTAGTTACCAGGGAAAGTAATTGATGCGTTTCTTTTTTGAAAAAGCTTTTGCTGCTTCAGCGGTGTGACTCCGTCTCTGTGTCCCTCCCTGTTGTTACCTGGTCTGCTGTAGCAGCGCTCACATCATCAGCAGAGATCTCGGTGTTATTGGTCACTAGATTTTTAGAGTTACTTACAACAGACAAACACTTTGCTTTAGGACATCATGTACACTTCACATGTGCTCTTGCCTTTTACTTCCATCCTGAAAACGCCAGTTTTAACTCCACAGACCGCTCCAGACTCACCATTGCTGCATTTAGTAGTGTTGCCAGATTTTTTGACTGAAGTAAGGTCTTTCAAAAAGAGCAATGTACATGAAAAGTGTTTTAATTTTCAGCTACATTACATTTCATTTTCAAAGTGACATTTCTTCTTATTTGTCTCTTAATTTACTTTTTCAACATCCTTTTGTTTGGAGGTGGAACATCCTTTTCTTCAAACAGAAGTGAAGTGACTGTTATCACTAAACAGTCTGTCTAACCTTGATTTTTGTAACCAAACAGACATAGTCAGGCTTTAATCTAAGTTTTATGTTGATCTTCTACAGCTTTATTATAGTGAAAACAGTGACAGCTACATTAAAAAATAAATGTAATTCTGGCTATAGGGATTCATTTTAGGTGGAAACATCATTTTTACAGTTAAATTTATAAATTTGTGTTTAGAGTGGGATAAATTCATTTTTAAAACTTCTGAATTTGAGTTTATTGTGATGGTGGATCATGAATCAGATTCCTCCTGGGTTTGGGGCACAACAAGCCCAAATGAGCAAATTGCACTATTGAAACAAGCTCAAAAAACCCACAGCCCACAACCCCCAATTCTTACAAACAACTTAAAAAAAATAAAATGCCAAAAGTTGCTTATAAAAAGCAGACCTGGCAACTCTGGCATCTATTTCTCTTGTGTGTCCGTTAACGGTGCAGCTCCTGTCCTGTGCCTGGCTGAGTGAGGCAGGATGGATAACAGCTGCTAGACACCAGTGCATAATAACGCGCCACATTTCACTGTAACCGTAACGGCGTTGCAACTTTTGAAATAGTAATCAATTAGATTACTATTAGTTTGCAATGCTGTCATTTTTAACGCCGTTATTCCCAACACTGGACGTGATTAAGATGACCGGCTCAAGTTCAAACTGAGCATCAGATATGGGAGGAAATGTGATTTTAGGACTTTGACAGACTTTGTGACAGACGGGCAGGCCTGAGTTATTCAAACTAATGATCTAACTGTGATTTTCATGCAGAATCATATCAATGGTTTACTAAAATTTGTGCAAAAAAAATAATAATAACTATAAAGAAGGATATCCAGTGAGCATGAGTTCTCTTCCAATGCCAAAGATCAGAGGAGAATGGCCAGAGTGTTTCCAGTTGTGGGCAGCAGAAACAAAAGTGAACACCTGTTTCAACCAGAGTATGCAGAAGACCATTTCTGGGGGCATAACAAGAATAAATTAAAGCAAATGGGCTACAGGTGCAGCCATTTAAATTTTCCCCTCCCAGCCAATTGCCAGCCAGGTTCCAGAAAGTTACCAGCCAATTACCAGCCAATGATGGTCTACATAAGGTTTATTTTTACCAAGGAGGTTATGTTTTTGCCGGCGTAAGTCTGTTTGATTGTTAGCAAGATCACGCAAAAACTACTGGACGTATTTTACTGAAATTTTCAGGAGATGTTGTAATGGCCCAACTTAAAAATGATTTGATTTTGGTGGTGATCCATTAGCAAAGTATCATTTTTGCTCAATAACTGTCTAACTAATAAAGATATCAACATGATTCTGAGTGCTAGGTGTGGGTTTTCAGGATCATGAATCATATAATGATGGTAACTTTATCATGGAACTGTTGCTTATAGATGTAACAGCAATATGTGAGCTACCTGGGTGGAGGTCTGTGCTCTGAGAGATTTCTAGTTTGGGTTTGTTTTTACTCTCAATTTCTGTACTTAGTGGAATTTTCCATGGTAATCAAAATTTTCATTTACATATGGAGCGATATATAAGTAGTAAGGTTTACATGTTTTTCATATCATCGTGGTGGTCTTAATAGAGCCATGAGGTGGGGCAGGTCCGAGGACCAGCCAAGACTCTGCCAAGGCATTTGGGTAAATTTAAGAGGCTGTATCTGTAACTATAGTTCAGCCTGCTGGTGGTGTCATGGTGTTGGGTAGTGTTTTTCTTTAAGTTTGGGGTGGGCCTCCCTAGAGTTTCAGGTTATATTGTTAAAAAGTTAATTAAAAAAAAATGAGAGACAAATAATTTAGCTATAGTTTGAGATGGTAATTTTTGAAGCAGCACTCTGTCTCTTTGTTTGTTTTTAAACGATAAAATGTGGACACAATGTCAAAAATCGTGCAAACACTTATGCTGTCATTTATTTAGAACATTAAATTGCTTTTACACTTTAATGATTTTTAGAAATACAGAAAAAATGTGAAAAATGTTGAAGATTTATTATAAAAGCCTACAGGTGACATGTAGAAATTCAAACATGGTTGATTAATAGTATGATGTCCAATTATTAATAAATGTTAAAAATACTGATTAGTCATTAATTGGGTGGCATGGTGGTACAGCAGGTAGTGCTTCCTCCACAGACCAAAAACATTTGGTTAATTGGTGACTCTAAATTGCCTTTAGGTGTAACTGTGAGTGTGAGTAGTTGTCTGTCTCTCCATGGGGCCCTGTGACTGGCTGAAAGTCAGTTCAGGGTGTGCCCCACATCTCATCCAACATCGGCCCCTCGACCCTGAAAATGATGAAGTGTATGAGGTAGCATATGGGATTGTAATGTAGAAATATTTTCCTTGGCACGTTTTGCCCCCCTTAGTACCAATCAAGCATCCTTTAAATGGCAAACCTGAGTGTTGTTGCTGACCATGTCCATCCCTTTATCACCACAGTGAACCATCTTCTGATGGTTGCTTCCAGCGGGATAACGCTCCATGTCACAAACTCAAATCATATCAAACTGGTGTCTTAAAAATTACAATGACTTTACTGTACTCCAGTGGCCTCCACAGTGTCCAGATCTCAATCCTACAGAGCACCTATTGGATCTGAAGATTTGCATCATAGATGTGCAGCAAACAAATCTGTGATGCCATCATGTCAATATGGACCAAAACCTCAGAGCAATGATTCCAGCACCTCTTTAACCTATGCCATGGAGAATTAAGGCAGTTCTGAAGTAAAGTCCTGCAAAAGTGTACCTAATAAAGTGGCTGTTGAATGTTTATAACATAAAAAGATTGGGGAACAAGTACGAAAACCAAACTCACGCTTGTCCTTCAGGAGTGTTTTCTGGTATGGAGATGGTGAAGGAAGCGTTGGTGAACTGCGGCGGTCGGGCTCCAGCCACCACAGAGACAACAGCAGGAGCGCTGCGGCTGCCCAGCCGGTCTGCAGCCACCACAGTCAGCAGGTACTCCCTGTCCCGCTGCAGAGGGAGGCCCGTGGTCCGAACCTGACCAGTCTTCCTGTCCACCTCAAAACGACCGTCACCACCTGTAGAGAGAGTTTATGTTTGTTCAGTCTGAATGGTCAGTGATCATCTTTTCTTCTTAAGGATTACCAAAACCAGGAGTCACCACCTCCAACGTTTGTCAGCTTTGTTCAGTCTGTCCTTGTCCAGTGTGTAGAAGAGCCTCCTGCCCTCCAAGCTGTATTACTGTCATCCTGACCAGCCGCCTGTCATGTGGTAACAAATCATTAAACTGACAGTGGGCATTTTATTCCTGACAGGTTTTCGTCTTCACGCCTGCCTACATCTTCTCTAATTGACATTAGTTTTCTTTGTTAATGACAGCAACAGTGTTAATTTTGCTAATTATTTTCATCATACTTTTCGTCAGCAACCTTTTTTCCCCTGATGAAAATGAGACAGTAACTAATAAAAACAAGTGCACATGGACGAAAACTAAAACTAAATTAACTGACATTTTCATCAACAAATAAAAACTAGACTAAAATGTTTGACAGAGACTTAATCCAATCAGACCTACTTTGGTCATGTAGAAAGTAGGAACAAGTTAGGAATACATCCAATCACAGATACTTTGGTTGTGTGGAAAGGTTGGATGAGTTAAGAGGGACATCCAACCACAACTGCCTTAGCTTCATGGTGGTGGGATAAGTTGTGGAGCGATCCAATCAGAGCTCCTCTCTTTATGAATTGATGTATTCATGTAGAGCAGGTTCACTGTTTGTTGTCAGTTCTGGTATTGTAACTGAGATGCTCTGCCAGGTAGCCTAAATAAAGGTGACTGCATTTCACACAAAAGTTCAATTTGTTTCTGTTAGTTTCTACATTCAAACTTTACTAGCATTCAGTAAAGGGTTATTGGATGTTTAATTTTATCCAACATGACTTCAGAAATTCAGGGAAACATAAAGAAATGCCTTACACTTTACACTTCATATTTTAGTCGACTAAATTCACGGCAGATTTCTTTGTGTAAAATGTTGTGAAATTTCATCCACTAAAACTAGACTAAAATTAAAACAATTTAGATGACTAAACTATGACTGAAACTAAAAGATATTTTAGGCAAAAGAGTATAACTAAAACTAAATTAAAAAGGAGATTTTCAGCCATTGTCAAAGTGCAGTGATGCACAAGCCTAACACATCTTATAACTCTGAGAGGAGAGGAGGAGTTAGGACAAAATTGTTGCTTGCAGACTTTGAATAATGTCCTCTTATACTGCTGATTTGGGTGGTATGGTAGCACAGCTGATTGTGCACATGCCTCACAGCAAGAAGCTTGCAAGTTCGATTCCTGTTCCGGGCAGGGCCTTTCTGTATGGAGTTTGCATGTTCTCTCCATGCATGTGTGGGTTCTCTCTGGGCACTCCAGCTTTCTCCCACAGACAAACAAGCTCATTAGGCTGACTGGTGACTCTAATTTGCCCTTTGGTGTGAGTGTGAATCTATGTGGCCCTGTGATCAGCTGCTGATCGGTTCAGGTTGTACCCCGACTCCTGCCCAGTGTCAGCTGGGATAGGCTCCAGCCCCCCGTCTGCCCAAAAGGGATAAGAGATAAAAATTGTGGATGGATGGACTGCTACTTTTTGCAAAGCTTGGACAATCAGTGCATTGGACTCAGTGGGCAAGGTTTGTGTCTGTGATGGTTTTTATTAATGGGCAACAGGTCCAAAAACTCATCCCAAAAACAGACTAAGTGTGCGAAGACGTTCGCTGCAGGCTGCAATAATCACTCATTTCAGCTGTGACACTCCAGGATTGAGGAAAGTGTTGCTTGTTTTTGGAGATCATCGTCAGCTGTTTGTTTACTAAAATGAGACTGATAGTAAAAATGAAAAAAATACAGCTCCAGCATTTACCAGGTATTTTGTTGTATGATGCTGATGCAGAGGGCATGAAGGGGTGCGTCTTATCATTTCCCTCTCAGCTGCTCTGTCTGACACATTCTAGGTGTCCAAGCTCTGCCCCGGGGGCCAACCGTGTCCCCTGGGCCACTTTTCTTTAGCCTGCAGCAAACTTCAGAAACTAAAATTGGATAAAGCTCACAGTACAGCATGACGCTTTTGCTTGTTTGATAAAAATTACAAGTTGATAATGGCAGCAGTGTAGCTCAGTCCATAAAGGCTTGGGCTGAGGACTGGAGGGTGGCCGGCTCAAATCCCAATTGATACATTATTGGAAGTTGGTTTAGTAGCTGAGGAGATGCAAGCTGACTTCCTGGGGCACTGCTGCCAGTCAACGCAGCTGAAAGAGTTGGTGTCCCTTGTCTCTGGAGTTTTTGCCCCCTTAAACTTCATCACACATAGACCTCTAGGAATGAGGTGAGATGGATGTTGCTGGTGGTGCAGACGAGTCGTCAGGAATGATGAATGCCAACCCAGAACAAATCATTCTGTGCTGATATTTTCACTCATATTTAGGCACCAACTCATGAACAAAGTTTGGCAACTTCTGTGCAGTTTTCTAGTTTTTTATTTGAGTGTGAAGATGATCCGTCAGTGTTTTCTGCTGCATGGAGCGTCTTTCCTGGGTCACTTGAAATCTAATTGCCCATTCCAAAATCGTGATTTCTTTCTTCCTGTGATTGAAAACATTTGGACACCCCGTTCTAGAGGCATTTTTTGAATTTTCAGGGTTAGATGTGCAACGGCCAAAGTTATGGGGCTTAGCATTTCACACTGTAAGACATGTTGTACAGCAGCCAAGGTCTGACAAACTGCTTCCACAGAGGTCCTTTTGCCTCTCTAGGCCTCCTCAGGGTTCTGCTTCCCTCGCCTCACAGCTGAGCTCTACTTAGTCGTTTAAACTTCACCTTTAAACGTTGCCTGTTTGGTAGCTCGATGTTGATTTAACTGCATCCTTGGAGGAAAAGCAGCTGGTGTTGAAAAGCAGCTGTGGATGAATTCAGTCAGATATTTGAAGAAAAGGGTGGGAGCTTTTCTTTTTAATAATCAGCCGACAAGTAAAGAAAAATCAGAGATATTTGTGAGTTTGTTTGTTGATCTTGGACACTTTCTTCTGGACTTTTCTACTGATTCACGCTGAGAGGATTTTCAGCATTAAAGGAGCGAGTACCCAGACATATAACAGCCTCCTTATGCTACAGAGTCCAACAGTGCAGAGGACTGTTGGCAAGAAATAAATACTTCTGCCTTCAGGAGCTGTCAGAAATATCATTAATGTGGCCTGAACTTGAACCATAAATCAATAAATATGACTGGACAGTCAGCTCCTTGAAGATGTTGATATGTGAAATGCAAAGAGAGCGGCGATGTTAAAATTCATGAGCTGTATGTGACATAACAGGGGATGATAACACCTCCATACAAACTACTTTGCATTTTAAAAAGGTGATTTTCTTTTTCACTGGATGTGAGCAGATCTCAGATGAATGAAAACACTCGATTCAGTGTTCAAATGAATTACACCAGCATATTCCTATAAAGATGAGGTGTAAATTAGGAACCTCAAGTCAATGTTTTTATTTTCTGGTATTTTCTAATGTGATTCATTCATTTTTGCCCCGTGGGGAAAATTGGACAAGAGTGTCTTTCTCAAAATGGGAAGACAAATCATTAAACTGCGAGTATAAGAAGAGAAATTATTATGCATGGAGGAGAAATGAATTTTATTACACTGAGTAACAAAGTGAGGCAACACTGTGGAGGTTACATTTTTAGGAGGTGACAGAGATAAGCTCGATTCTGCATCAGGGATGATTTTTAAAGGAACTATGGATAAGATTTCTCTTTTTCTTTCAAACACTTTCAACATTTAACCAAATTGCTTGAAGCTTCAGGATTAATCATGTGATTGTAAGATTAAGGAACGGAGGTTCTGTGTTTAAAAAGTTGAAAATGGCTGTCTCTGTTGTTTTGGAAGTGTTAATTTAATTCTTCGAACATTTTAATATCGCAAATGTGGACAAGAAAACTAAGACTTATGTATTATTTGATTCATAAAGATTGAACTAAGATGTGGGGTTGTTTTTGGGTTTGATTATTATTGTCACTTAGGGTATAAATGATTGTGTGGCTTGCTCATTAACTAAACCAATAAGTAATAAAATCAAATCTGGATGAAGAACACAGAAAGTTTAATATCATCCTAACTGTACTGCTAAGAAAAAAGCTGCTCTTGCCCTGTCTAGGTGTTGTCAGCCCTAGTTCTGGACTATCTGGACTCTTTCTCTTGTGATTTAAATAGTTTGTCAGAAGAATTAAAGTTGTCTTACAATGACAAGCTCACCCTTAACAATGTAGGAAGAGTTTTTAAGCTGTGCTTTTGGTTGGCTCCACAGATGGCCATTAACTAAACAGACAAACTTACAGTGAACAGACATCCTCATGTAGTTTGTGGTGAGTGCACCTCAGTGATGATAAAATTCAGCTACACACTCTCACTGAAGCATCCATTTGTACTCTGCTAACCTGTCCAGACATTAAATAGGCTACTGAGATTTACCAGATATTTTTGTGTAATAATAAAGACTAAATTTATCCTGATCATGGCATGTGGGCTACATGTTATACGATCTGTTGTTTTCAGATGTTAAAAATATTAAACTAATATGGTCTCCAACACTTAGCTAGCAGCAAAAACATAAAGCACAGTTTTACAAGACATGGAATATTATATATAAATCTCTATACTGAACTCAGTGGGGTAGAAGGAAAGGCAAAAGGGGGCGTGGGGGTATTGATGATATTGGGGTAGCACTCACTCAGTCAGGAAGGACTCTGGCTGACAGCCGGAGGGTCATCAGACAGCTGAGGAGCTGTTAATTCACCTCTCGGATACATCTGAGGTGCCCTTGAGCAAGACAGCAATCATCTGCCTCAAACAGCAGCCCCTCCCCATGCACACATTTTTCAACTCACCTTTATATCTTCCCAGGCAAATAAAAAAGATTATGTGTGTATGTAAGTATTTATATTTATATCATCTTTAAAAATAAATAACTAAATAATTTTATTTTAAAAAATGGAAACTGAGATTGGAGTCTTGGGGAGATGGGACTCACCACCACTGGAAAGACGCTTTACCTAATGAATGAATTCATTAATTTCCTCCACCAAGAGGGTTATGTTTTTGCCAGCATTGGTTAGTCTGTTTGTCTGTCTGTCTGTCTGTTTGTGTTCAAGATAACTGGAAAAGTTAAGGACGGATTTGGATGAAATTTTCAGGAAATGTGTGGAATGGGATAAGGAAGAAATAATTAGATTTTGGGACTGATCCGGATCACCATCTGGATACAGGAATTTCTTAAAGGATTCCAACATTGCCAGATAGGACCATTTTCGCCAAAGTGGACTGAAGCTGCTTGGCGGAGGTCTGCGCTCTCTGAGAGCTTTTCTAGTTTATTTTCTGTGTCACTTTTTACAATATTTAAAATACCACAAAATGAAAAGAAATGAGAAGGAAAAGAAAATAGGAAAAATAAATCAACACTAACAATATTTATATTAAGAGTAATAGCAAAGGGAAAATAGTAGTAATGGGAATAATAATGATAACTTCGCATATTAGGTTTAGAATTAAATAAGTCTCCTATCATCACCTACACACAATACCGACTTTCTATACTTTCAGTCTATAATTTCATAAACTTTCCCCCCATCTATTGTTTCTTTCTCTTTTTTGTTACTGTCCTTGTTGTCCCTGTTATTCCATTTATGCCCTCATTTCACTGTTGTCACTGTATCATTGTTGTTGTGTAATTCATTCACTTTGCACTGTACTGTACTGTACCAATTTATAAAAAAAAAAATCTATATACTGATGATGACTCTATCACCTACAGTAATATGAGTGCTAATTCTTTGTTAATTGTTCAACTAATTATTTACTAAATGCTTTTACAGTGTAAATCTACATAAATTAAGTATGCTTTACTTTTGCTATATTGATACAAACATCTGTATTTTGCTTGGACTGTTGTTGGAAAAGTTAAATTAAATATTTTTTCCCCCACACTAGTACAATGATATTGTGTGGTACATAATACACTTTTACCTTTTAATCAGAATATGTAACAGCATTTTCACATTTACATCCATGTATTTAAACTGAGTCCACCAGTATGCTTGTGCGTCTGCGGTTATACGACTTTGATATTTACACTAAAATGGTCTGTAGCCAGGTCCCTGAAAGGCCTCATAAATGGACCCTTGATAGAATTTGATTATGTCAAAGTGACAGCCCAGTAGTTTTTGTATCTTGAGCTTGTATCCTGTATTTGTTCCCTGGGCCTTACTCTTATCAATTTCAGAGCTTTCACAAATTTTGATAAATTTGTTTCAGGTCTCAGTTAGGGCTGAACTATTTCAGGAAAAGATCTAATTGCGATTTTTCTTGCAGATATTGCAATTTCAATTCGATTCACGATTTTCTTCAAATCAAGCTTCAGTGCAATATTCACTTTGTTTACAGTATAAACAACAGTAAGGAAATCAGTGATCATAAGCACACAACACACTATTCATCATCTAATATTCATGATGAATAATCTGTTATCATTATTTAAGGGATACTCATCTGTTCAAACTCTCCCTCTTCCTCAGATCTTTTGCACTGTCTTTGTATTATACTGTTTGTTTTTATACCTGTTTTATGCACTTTTTGCACTTTTTGTAAGGTGACCTTGAGTGTCATGAAGGCGCCCTTAAATAAAATGTATTATTATTATTATTATTACTAACACTTTTACTCCTAAACAGAGTCTTTGTATTGTTGACCTGCTTACCAGCACTTCAGTAAATGCAAATTACCTGCAAATGTGTAAAATAGTATGTGTAAAACAGTTGACACAACAGATCCTGGGTCAGTCAGGAGGGATGCAAAAAATTGCAGCTTTGGCGATCACAAAATTGCCTTGTCTGAAATTGCGATTTCGATCTGAAAACGCTAAATCGTTCAGCCCTAGTCTCAGCACAAGTGCATATAAAAACATTATTGACCTTAAAGTTAAATTAATAAGTCAACCAGCAATGTTAATGTTCCAAAAATAGGTCAATTATACTTTACATTATGAAACAAACAGCATTTTCAAAGGATTGATCAATCAATGCTTTTTGTTCAATGACCTTACACAGCAAAGTGAGAAGACTTGAAATGTAGGTGTTGGCAAAATTTCAGCAAGTGATACAAAGGGGGCGTCCCGACACCCTGAAGAAGGCTCAAGCCATTACACTTTGGTGAGAACCTTAATGTTTCTAGCCCTATGAGTGAAAAGCCTTTTATATTTCTAAAACCATTTCGAGTGCCTGGACCTGGATTATTCGCACCCACTTTTTTGGGTTTCAAGTTTTCCACATTTTCCTTGAAATGCTTTCCTTCCATGAGCACCACTGGTTTGAGGGACACCAGAAGCACTCCTGCTCTCTTTTCTATTAATATGGTCTGTGTATATTTGAGATGACAATTAAACATATTTGCAAGTCTAAGAAAGAGTAATGTGGCTCATAATGTCACTTGTTTATAATATAATCTCTCTAAAGAAGCTGTTTGGTGTGTTGATCTCTTTGTTTTCTTCATTTGTGTTTCGTGGATCACCACTGTGGGGTGATGAAAAAAAGAGCACAACAGGTCATTTTAAAGGACAGAAAAAGTGAGAAGAACCTACCATCAGACAGGAAGTACTCCACCTCCCCATTGTTGCCTTCATCCCCGTCCACAGCGTACAGTTTGTAGACCAGTGACCCTGCAGGAGCGTCAGGGGAGACCACAGCCAGGTAAGGAGCTGGAACCATGCTCCATTCTGGGACATTGTCATTAACATCTGTCACAGTTAGTTCCACCCTGACCAGGTACCAATCTGAGCCTGCAGAGAGACAGAATACAAGAAAGAAAAGACAGGAAATTAGAGACACTGCAGAAGAGATGAGCATCATTTTTCAAGAAGCACATTTACACTTAAGGAACACAGATGCATAAAAAAAATGATCCAACACATTTTCGTGCTCACAGCAAAGGTTGTGCAGTTTAAAAGGTAAGAAAAGTCCTTATTCCAGTTAGAGACAGGATTATCAGTGATTAAAATTAAGAGGAAACTCCAACTCTAAAATTAGGAGAGTCCAACACAAATTTGATTTTAGGGAAAAAATATTCTATTTTTTGTTCTTTCTTAATTTTACAAAGTTTTCTGATCGTTTTTACCAAACATTTGCTCCGAGTTTGTCCAATAAAACACTTTGCAGCTGGAAAACCCACATGTAATTACAAACAGATATGAGGTCCATGCTAGATTACAGAGGAACATCATTTAAACTCCATGCTGCCCTCATTTGTTCTCTTTGATAAAAAATGTTTCACACTCTTCTGACCCACACAAGAATACTTGGCACACAAAGCTCAGTGACAGATTTAGATTACAGATGTCAACCAATGGTGAGAGGGATTGTTTTTGATCTGTGATCCGTACAGATGGTTTCACATGTGCACCACGGATTAATTACCGAATGTTGTTTAAATACAGTTTAAACTGCAGATTAATCTCAAAGCAGATGCACATTGAAGGTCGGATTGTTGCGGTCTGCAGTATGTATATAATTTGTACAACGTGTGGTCAACAGTTGGCACCATATTCCACAGATGTGGACATTTGTCTCTATGCCAGGAAAAAAGGACAAGGCAGTTTGGAAATATCAAATAATGAAACAACTGTTCCAACAACATCTGCCGCCAGACTCAGCCGATTCTGGTCAGTCCAACAAAGACATGTTGAGAAGTGAAAAAACTATGTCAAACAACAAAGTGCATACAGATGCAGCCTCTTAAACTTCCCCACTTTCCCTGATAGGATCTTGGCTGATCCATTGCAGATCCATGACGAGGCCTCTCCTCCCTGACAGTTATAGATTGTGAACTTTAAGCCATGTTTGTGGTGTTAATTTTGCTCTCTCTTGTACCATTTATCTTGAACCATCTCATAGATCATCATTAATACATCCTGCAAATGCATGAGTGGGAATGTTAATGAAACTCAGATGCAGTCACTGAAACATGGGGGTGCTTCCATTGGCTTGCATTTGGCTGAAAGTTGGCAGGCAGTTTGCTGGGAGGGGAAAATTGAAGTAGCTGGATCTGTGATATTGCTCATTTTTACACATGGCTGCTAGTGCAGTGGTTTTCAAATGGTGTGGTGGGGCACACAGGGACAAGTCTAGGTGTGGACTGAGAATATGTTACCACCATAAGTTATCATCACAACATTAACATTTAATGAAACAGTTTTTAAATTAATCCATCATTACATATGGTTCAGTAATTTACAGCTACAGCTGCATATTGCATATTACAGCTGCAAACTGTCTTTTGCTTCCACCGAAAAAAATGTGTAGAGAGAATTATGACTTTCTGTCTCTGTCCTTCCCCTCTGCTGAATTTATAACATTTGAATTTTTGAACAAACTCCTGCATGTTTTTGCAAGCAAATACTCCATGAGTAATATAGTTGTCGAGTGAGTTTTACGGGACATTAGTTGATAATGGATATGAGCAGGGTGTGCCTTGGGACATTGGCTTGATTTAAGGTGTGTCTTGGGCAAAATTACTTTGAAAGTCACTGTTCTAGTGTCTATACGCTGATGTTTTTACAGACCAGTAAGGTGTACGTCTATGTGTACCCAACTGTTAATTTGATGGCTGAATGTCTTCCTTTATCTTTTTAGTACATCCTAGTTAAGATCTGTATCCACGGTTCAACACATATGAAGCTAATTTTAAGATTGACAAAAAAGAGGTAACTACCTGACTTGGTTGTACACAAATTTGAGATGACTTGGTGCACGGGCTACAGCTGCACAAAATGAAACAGTAAAGGTCTGAGAAAGGGGCCATAATAATGAAAAGATGCTTCATCGTATGTTTTAGTTTTTACTTTGGGAACTATTAAAAGACCACTACCTGAAGATTTGAAGAGCTCTACATTCATAGACCAGGAGCAGGTGCGGCACACCTGTCCTGCCCTGCACTGCGCTGCCATGGGCATTTTGCATGTTTCATACACGGCGCAGTCTGGCGCAGTGAGGCACACCCAAGCCTTCGTTCCTCCCACCGGCGCAAGTGGCAGAGAGGGAGGAATGGAGGCGTGAGTGGGTTTAACACAGCCGAGTGTAATCTTCACCAATCAAATGAACGCGGGACAGATGTAATCTGCTCCTGTGTCATAAATAGGAGTACAAAATTAAGTGATAATTACATTTAAACACAGCAGCAGGCTAATCCATTCATCATGCTTGTGATCCACCTGCATTCCTGGTCTGTCATCACCAAAGAGCGAGCGTCTCTCTCTCTTTTCTTTTCTTCTGAACTTCATGAGATGAGAGAAGCCGGAAACTCCGTATCGGATGATGTGGCTGTTTGTGGTTGGCTGAGAGATGTGAACTCGTTAGTTTGCGTCACTCTTCCAGCTGCCGTCAGGTTGAGTTTCCATTATGACAAACGTCTCTGATCTGACATCAGATGTGACGGGACAATTACTATAGATACAATTGTATGTGCTGGCTCAGACAGATACATTAAATAGTGGTTGCTGTGATTGCTTATTGCATTGAAATGTGCCTGACACTGTGGATACCTGCCTGTGAGGTTTTGGTGATGTGTGCGCACTGTGCGCCTGTCAGCCAAATTACCACTGCACCGGGTGCGCTTCGCCTGCGCCGAGAATAGACCAGGTTGGAACTGGCAAGCTTTCAGTGCACCTTCCGCGCATTTTTTTGGCACGAAATTGTCACTGTGCCAATCTGAATCTGTCGACACCCCCCCCCCCCTGGTGCACCGTCACACCCATCTTGTTGCAGGCGGTCTACCAAATTGCCAAATT